>OZ025293.1:110108995-110754932 GCA_964019185.1 Maratus speculifer | reverse complement strand
TCATGCATATGAGGATACATATAGACTAGATGAGAAGGTAATAGACAAGATTTCAATAATTTTTGGTTAATAAAAAATATTTAGTAACAGTTTAATTTATATATATATTTTTATTAACTTCTCTTTACATGATTTAAAAGCTATATTATTTTTTATGCTCCCAATCGATCCAATCAAGATGCCGAAAATAATATTTCAAAGTTCCCATCAATTTTCAGTGATAATTTTAATGAATATGCTAAGAGTTGGCTTCATTTAATAAAGTAATACTGTAATTTTTCTTTCCTTGCAAAATTTGCATATGTTTATGTTTCGTTAAAAAGAAAGCTTTGAATTTTATGTACTTATGACTATTGCAAAATTTCATTTATTTTTAAGAATTTAAGAAGCGTGTGTTATTGAAATGCTTAGTTTTTCAATTTCTAGTACAGAGCAATCCAATGTTGACATAGTTAAAAGGGCAATTACAGTATTGTTCATAGTGCATAAAATCGTTAAATTTAATTGAAAATCTAAGTAATTCAATTTAATATTTAAATTGCACTTACTATACCGTAAAACATAAAAAAATTATATATAACTGCTATTAATTAATTTCGTGTGGTTATATAAATTTTCAATGTTTTAATCGAAAAATATTTTATTAACTCTACCTTGTATACAGGTTTGGGAGAGGGAGGGGTGGCTCAGTTGCCATTTAAATCTAAAAATTCCCATTTAAAGAAAAACAATTATAGAAATAGTTAAAATCATTGTATTTTGTATAAACAATTGCATCTACTGTATCTGTTACCGGTAGCTGAGTGGCGCTCAACGTGTTAATTATTAAAAATAGAGGGAAATAAACGAATTTGTGCTCAAATAACTTTTTTTCATATTTCTTTTACCTACCCCACCTTTCTTTTACCTCCCAATGTATAAATAATTTGATAACTGTAATCATCCGACATTTAGAAGTTTAAACAATGATCTAAAATAATTAAAATTTTGATATTGTGATAGCTACAATGATTGATTTAAACAGTGAACAGTTCTCAAAATATTTAATTAATAATGCTATTCTAATTCGTTGAATTTATTTGAAGTATTATTTTGTTTTAATAGTAAGCCTTCATTAAATTTTGGCTCTAATCATTCTTATAAAAATCTATTACTTTTGTGAGGTTCCATTACTGGATTCTTTATTCTTTTTTTATGTGTCTTATAAAAAATAACCTGTATTTTTAATACACTGATATAAATAATTTTTTCTCCACATTTTATTCTAAAAATTGGATAGTAATAATTCTAATCCCTTATACTATTTATGATAGTATCGGTGTTATAGTAGCCTTGGCAACAGACATCCAGCCAGAAATTACATCTTTGAAAAAAAACATAAAAATTTCTCAATATAGGCAAAATAGACTACATTCAGTTGCTGTAAGATATGGACAATTAATGACCGTTTTTTTTTTTAAATCATGTATCAAGAGTTATTATTGGTTTAAATTTATAATTTTATAAATAAGCATGTAATATCGACAATCTATTATTAAAGTTATTTTTTTTAATAATCAAAAATTGTTTTTAAGTTTTTTTTTATTATTGCTTGCAAATTCTTATGTAAAATGAATTAATCCTTTGTGTCATCACGTTGTATATCTGCAAACACAAGGAGAAAATAGATTATAGTTTCAGAAAGAAAATAGATGAAGGAAAATAATTCAAGAAAATAGATTATAATTACAGAAATATGATAGATTACAATTTGAGACGACCCTGTTCCTTGATTAAGCGTAAAGGATTCGTGGTCTTGCTTTAAGATTACAAATCTGTTACAAACAAACAAGTTGGAAATTGCGCGTTAAAAGAGCAAATGAGATGCGTTTCGTACTATAACGAAGTTAAAAAGAAATATTCAGATTTTGGTGTAACAGTACACAGTACTTCGGATACTGTTTAAGTAACCGAAATCTGTTCTTTGTCTTCTTTGTAAACACTATATATCGGCTTTCCATTATAAAATAAGTAATCTTTAGCAAATCTCAGCAACATAAAATTTTATTTCATAACCAACATTTTATTTCATAAAATGTGAAATATTATAATAAAATTAAAACGCGTCCCAAACAATGTTTCCTTCTTTACCATAATGTAATGGAATATTTTAGTATGGCCCTGTAAATTAATAAAAACTATTCTCTGCACTACAGATTATACAGAATTTATATTGTAGTATATACTTCATAGATGCATGTCAATTTTGTTATGTTCGAAAACCTGTAACATTATAAAAAGGCACTTGAAACTATTTTATACATTGGCCGTTATGCAAGGGAACGCTTTTGACTGTCTCTGTAATTGAATTATGCATCTAATTTTCATAAAAATTGAAATGACTTGATAAAATTATGCAAGAGTTATGTATTTTAAATTTCGAACAATTCGGATAAGTAGTTTTTGCGTTGTTATATTCGAACGGACAGATAGATAGACGGACGGATTGAATGGCAACTATAGTTATTACGTATTTACATAATTACGATCATAATTACGATCATAATTACGTATTTACATAATTACGTATTTACATAATTACGTACTTAGAAACAAGTCAAGCATATACGAATTTGTTCTTCATGTAATTTTGTTTTGCTATTTTAAAAACTTTTTCGCAGTTTACACATCAAAGAATAAAGAAAATCTTTGTACACAAAACCTGTGTATTTTTAAATATTACACAAAAATGTATTTTCCATGTTACGTAGACATATGTGTAAAAACAGAATATTACACAAAAATCTGTGCATTCTGTACATATTACAAAAACATATGTATTTTGCATATTACACAACATTGTAGGTATTTTCCTATTGCACAAAAATATATGTAAAAAAAAGAGTATTACACATATGTATGTGTAAAAATAGTGTCCAGAAATATGTGTATTTCAGTGCAATTCACACATTAAAGTGTGTATTTCAAGAGTTATCAGATAACTTTTACACATTTGGACTTATCATCAAATTACACATTAAAATGTGTATTCCGAAACTTACACATTTGACGCAATTTACACACAAATTTACACATATAGACATGTCGTTTTTGTATCATCGATTTACACATTTTTGTGTGTAAATTTACACATTTTTTTTTAGAGTGTACACCCAGAAATTGTTTGCGTGCGCAACCGCTTACGACAGATGTAAAATTTGCATAAAAACGATTTTGTGCTTAAACTTTTGACACGGTTATTTTTGTTATATTCTTAAACTCCATGGTTTGAAATAAAATTTAAAAATTAATTTCAATGAATATGGCGTTAAAATAGATATTATTAACATACACAAGACAAATATTGAAATAAAGTGAATATTTAAAGTTTTATTTGAAAATTGCTATTGTGCTTAAACTTTTGACACGCACTGTATATATCTCACTTTCTTATTTACACGATAACTTCTATAGTTTTGCTCCGATCTCTTCCAAACTGATCATAAAATCAAGGAATATAAAATCTAGGCTAAGTTCGTTAATGGGCAAAAACGGTCCAAGGGGATTGAAATAGGGAAGGTTTTTGTGAAAATCGAAAAAAACGCCATAACTTCTTAATTAAAATAGATATCGAATCGGTTTAAAGTTTATATTATTTCTTAAAAATGGGCCGAAAATTTATGCGTGACAGATTTTTCACAAATTTAGAAATGGACTCAAGGGGCGAATATAACAGGGTTTTTGGGAGAAAAAAAAATCATAACTTCGTCAATTCTCAAGATAGTAACTCAACTAAATTTTTTATAAATGAGAAAAAATCTCAAATCCAAACTGCTTATATTCAGACTCATTTTTGATTTTAAACGCATCCAAATAGCAGATCATCTTATTTAGGAACTATATAATGTGACGCATTGACCAGTCTTTTGATAAAGACAGAATATATTTCAAAAAAGGTTGCCAAAAAGGGTGTTTTGAACAGAATTTCCCGAAGTCATCATGATTGAAAATTTGTGGAAGTATTCAAATAACAAATTGCGTTTTTTCTTACTCGTTTTTAAATCCATTTTCGCTCTCAAACGCATCCAATTTATAAATAATCTTATTTGGGAACTATATAATGTGACGCCTTGGCCAGTTTTTTGATAAAGATAGAATATATTTTTTAAAATGCTGCCAAAGTGGGCATATCGAACAAAATTTTCCGTAGTGGTCATGATTATAGAATTAAGGATGCATTCAAATAACAAATCGGTTATTTTATGACTCTTTTTTTAAATTCAATTTTACTCTCAAACGCATTCAATTGACAGTTTTTTGTTATTTAGGAACTATATAATGTACTGGTTTGGCCGATATTTTAATAAATTCAGAATATATTTCAAAATAAGTTGTCAAAATGGGCATTTGAGCTGAATTTCGCTTCAGATGATTCTGATAAAACCAGTTCTTGCAGATAAATGAAATTAAAAATTTTTCATAAGCGGCCAAATGAAATTATTAAACTGGATTTATCTCTAATCATACTTTATTTTTTGTTGTTGAAATGAGCACTCTTCGAAATCTACCTCCGCCTATAGGCCAAGCCGACAGGAATTTTTTCAATTCATTATTGATTTTAAACGCATCCAAATGGCAGATCCTCTTATTTAGGAACTATATAATGTGATGTATTGGCCAATGTTTTGATAAAGGCAAAATATATTTCAAAAAAGGCTTTGAACGGAATTTACCAAAGTAATAGTGAATGGAAAATTGAGGAAGTATAACAAATTGCGTTTTTCTGAGTCATTTTTAAGTCCACTTTTGTTCTCAAACGCATCCAATTTAGAGGTCCTCTTATTTAGAAACTATATAGTGAGACGGATTGGACAGTTTTTCATAAAGGCAGAATATATTTCAGAAAAGGCTGCTAAAATGGGCACTTCGCACAAAATTTCCCAAAGCGATCATGATTAATGAATTGAGGATGTATTCAAATAACAAATAGATTATTTTATGACTCATTTTTAAATTCCATTTTGCTCTCAAATGCATTCAATTGACAGTTATTTGTTATTTAGGAACTGTGTAATGGAACTTATTGGTCAGTTTTTTGATAAAGGGTAAATATATATTTTTAAAAAGCTGTCAAATTGGGCACTTCGCACAAAATTTCCCAAAGCGATTCACAAATTGGTTATTTTGACTCATTTTTTAAATTCAATTTTGCTCTCAAACGCATTCAATTGACAGTTTCTTTTGTTATTTAGAAATTATATAATGTGCGTATAGGTCGATTTTTTAATAAAGTTAGAATATATATTCAAAATATGTTTTCAAAATGGGCATTTGAGTTGAATTTCGTTAAAGAGGATTTTGATAAAATCAGTTCTTACAGAAAAATGAAATTAAAAATTTGGCCAAATAAAGTAGTTAAACTGGGTTTATCGTTAATAATATTTTATTTTTTGTTGTTGAAATGGAAACTCTTCGAAATCTACCTCCGCCTATAGGCCAAGACGGCAGGGATTTTTTTTAATGGCCGAAAAACATCGAAAGTAAGACTCTATCATCACTACTATTTTGCACATTTTGTAAATAAAGATAACAAGTTTTTAATAAAAAAACTAATAAAAATTCTTGATGATAACATTTCTGTTTAAAAGAAGTTATATAAGAAATTAAAAGATGCAACATCGAAAACTATTATTTTTTTTTTTGTCAAAGAATTTGAATGGTGTTTTCCTCATACACTGTTTAAATTAAATGGATCAAAACTATTTTACATAATTCTTTCAAATGAAATCTCTTTTACATTTAGTGATAGTGACAGAAAATTATAATCAAAAAACATAAATTCTGTCATTTACAAACAATTTTGAATGTATAAGAATTAAATAGAAGAGAAGTGGGCGATACATTATAGCTCTTACTTTACCCTTGAAGATGTAAAAATCATATGGTATCACAAGAATCAGGGATTCTTTCAGGATTATATAGCAAAATTTTACAGTTTAAATAATAATTATTTTTTTTACGAGAAAGAATTAACTCTTGCCAACATGTAATAGCGATAACTTCCTAGGTGGGTGTCGTTCCATGTGGTTTAGTCGGTAGAACGTCAGTGCGCTATACTGATGGCCCGGGTTCGATTCCCGGCATGGAGTCATTTTCGTTGGGTTAGCATTTGCGCCTATTAAGCAATTCAAAATTTGATTTTCATTAAAAATCAGATTTTTTTTATATTGAAAAACACACATACTTTTGTCTGATAAGTTTAACAAGATTAAATACTAAGCATTGAAAATTCGGATGTCTGGCTTTAACCACAGTAGTCATCATTCATACAAGGCACAAGAATGTTAATCAAAGCGTGTATTAATTTCCAGTGGTTCCAAAATAACTACGAATGTTAAAGCCAGAACTGTTGATTCGAACCTGTCATCTGTTAATATGTAGTAATGGTTCTATACTTAAGATAATAAGACCAGAAAATAATTTATTAAAGAGAAGCAACTGTATAAATTAAAAGAAATTATATTTTATTTTGAAAAAAAATGCATGCAATTTATTTATTGATTTTTTATTTTATTTTATTTATTTATTTATTTTTGAAAAAAAAATGTTTGACAGCGTTGTATTAACATAACTAAATGTGTTTAAAATTATTTAACAAGCAAAATTGAAATATATAAATTAAAACAGAAATAACTTCAAAAAATTTCGTTTTAAAGAGCAATAAATTAATTTTCATTTCCTTCTCCATTTCAATACGAAACATTTTTTTAAAGCTCTATTTAACTTTCATTAATCTGTAAAACTCTGCGAAACAATGAGAATAACAAATATTTTAATGACTCAAGTATTTAAATATGCAATTAAATTTTTTTTTTCCAAAGCAGTTCATTTTTATTTATTTCCATGTAACTGTGTAAATTAAAATTTTACTTTATATATCTCAGACTAACGTACTTTAATATCCATAACTGAATATATTCGGGATTTTTATGTGTATTCATTTTATAGTAGTTATAAAAAAAAAACGAAGAATAGACAGCTCACTTGAACGTACTCAAGTCTTCAGAGTCAATTAATTTAATTTAGATATGGGGTCATTGTTTGGAAAGGGACTAAATTTCTGACTGAAAACAAAGAAGAAAAAATATTTAAATATCTAGATTCAATTAGAGAAATCTAAGCTTTCCAATTTATTTCTGTCTTAAGAATAACATTTAATTGTTTTCTTGATAAATATTTGAATAAATACTTGTTAATAATGCATACTTAAAAAAAAATATATATATATAAACTTTAAAGCAAACGTAATAGTTCCGAGTGAACTACACTGTAAAATAAAAGTTGTATATTCACTAAGAATTTTCTAGGAAACTGGCATGCCTAAAACATTTTATATAACCTCAACAAAAGAAAATCATGTAGAATTACTAAGGTTGCATTAATAACTGTTACTCAATATTGTTTAGTAAACGTACTAATGATTTTTTCGGGAGTTTCTCAAAAAATCTGCTGTAAATTTACTAAACATTGTTGAAACTCTATTGAAAACTCTATTGAAAATGAAGTTTCTATCATGATTAGTTTATTTACAGGGACAGTTAAAAATTTCGATTACATTACGGCCTATGGTGAAAAATCGGTTCAAATGAATTTTAAAGGTATTACACCCGGTCAAACATATTAAAAATTATATGCATCTACGAAATGTCGAAATGCATTAAAATATGCGTTCTGTAAAATATGCAGTGAAAAGAATAGTTATAATTCATTTACAGAGCATAATTATTTCATTAAAAGACATAATAACTCAGGGGGGGATTGTTTGCGATACATTTTCAATATGGAAAAATATAATCAAATTGATATGTGTCACTGAAGCTGAATTATTTCACGCATAATATGAAATGCATAGCGTTTACAGGGAAAGGCAAATATTTTAAATAGTATATTCTATCCGAAGAACTGTATATTACGAATGATGGCTGTAAATGAATGAAATGCATTTTTAATTATTATAAGCGCTTTTAAGTTTTATTAAATGTATGCATATTATAAGGCGTTATAAATGCTAAAAGTTACATAATTTAGATATACAGGGCTACACAAAAGAGCTCGGAATTTACTAAGCTTTGCTCGGGAGGTTACTAAATATGAATGTAAATTACTTAAAAGTTGTTTTTAAATAAATTATGCATTTTTACGTTGAACTGCATTTAGTTTACTAAGGAATATTTCTAGAATACAGATAAAATGAGTTGCAGGGTCACGCAAAAAAATGGATACAGGGTCGCCTATGAATAATAATTTTTGGAAATGTGATTTAAGTAGTTTAAAGAGTATTTTTGTAAGAACTTAATTTTAGCAAAATACTGGCGTGTAATAAAGGTACTAGGTAATATACAGGGCTGAGCAAAATATTCAAGTATGTTTCCATATATTAGCATAAATTGCTAAAAGAAAAATTTCATTAGTTAGGCGTTTTCTTGCTAAACTAAACTTCCCTATTCTATAGTATATCTATTAACCGACAGATCAAATACAGGGCTGTTCAAAAATATTAGAAGCCCGCATTTGCTCCCCTAGTTTTATTAATTATAAATTGCTCTTAATTTCAGAAACGACAAAAAATAATACGCTGGTGGAGAAAACTAAGCATTCGCTGTGTGTGTGTGTGTGGGGGAGGGGGGTTAGTATGCTTTATTATAGTAATGACACATGTATACTTTCAAGAAATATTTTCTTTTCTGTTAGTGTTTAACTATTTGACTCTTTAAAAATAAATTTTGCTATTTGTCCCACATTTTTTGAATAAATTTAACATTTTTCATTATAAAATAAGATGTACAAAATGTGTGCTATGACATATTATTCCTAATTTAACCCCCCCTCCCCCCCCCCCAACAAGCGCGCACCGAAATAAAAAAAATCTATCTTTAAAAATACATGTAAAAATACCTTAAAAAATAACTTTATTTCCCAGATAACCCATTTTATTTTAAGGAATATACTTTGCATTTATTACATGTGATACAAAAACATGTGTCACTTATTGTAACTGATGCATTATTGCTCATTAAACTGATTTTATATTTTCTAAAAGTTCACACATTTTTAATTTATGTGTCATATTATGACTAATACAACTTAATAATTTATATAAAAAAAGAAACTTTGAAGTTCATTTCAGCAAGAATTTTTTTTAATTAAATAAAAAGAAAAATGAAGTGCATAAAAAATTCTTCAAACTGAAAATTTTAATCATAGCCACTCTCATGAAAATATACATTTAACTTTCAAATCTAGCATTGTATAAATAAGCGGAAACTAACATCTGCGCGCAAAATTTCACCTGCCCTGCAGATGATCACAATGTGTATTTATTCTCTAGAATAGAAACAGACCAAGAATTTTCAGAGTGTTCGAACATATTGTTATGTTATAAACGTTTATAGTTCACATGAATTTTAAAAAATTTACGAGAATGTTACAAGAATTCATCCAAAGGATATTTTACATAACAGTCCGAAAAAGGTACAGTTTCAGTAATGTAGTTAATAGAGCTCATTAATGTCATTGTACTGGATTCGGACATAATTCTACGAATACTAAAGAATCTATTTATTTTTGGATTATCCCAATTTAACACAGAGGAGGGTGATTGATAAGAAATAGGTAAGAAAAAATATTTTCTCAGCTTCCTTTTTTAGTTAATAGTTTTAGTTTTACTTAATTGCACATAAACATTTTATAAAAACAATGATTAACATTAATTTAACATTTATCAATTCAATAAACTTTAATAAGTTTAATTTTTATTTCGTTGAAATAAACGGCCGCATGCTAATGATTCATTCATTTAAATTACATTTAAATCAGATTTTTTTTTCTTTTTAAAACTATGTGGTTAAATTTCTTTCAATTTTAAAAGTTTGCGGTTTTAAAAGTAATTTAATCAATAGTTAACATAATTGCTAAACATGTATTATAACATTCCAATAACTTCAACGTTAAACAGAGTTTTTAACTCATATATGAATCATATCACATTATAAAATGTATAAATATGAAATATATGATATGTACATCATGCATATGAGATACATATAGACTAGATGAGAAGGTAATAGACAAGATTCAATATTTTTGGTTAATAAAAAATATTTAGTAACAGTTTAATTTATATATATATTTTTATAACTTCTCTTTACATGATTTAAAAGCTATATTATTTTTTATGCTCCCAATCGATCCAATCAAGATGCCGAAAATAATATTTCAAAGTTCCATCAATTTTCAGTGATAATTTTAATGAATATGCTAAGAGTTGGCTTCATTTAATAAAGTAATACTGTAATTTTTCTTTCCTTGCAAAATTTGCATATGTTTATGTTTCGTTAAAAAGAAAGCTTTGAATTTTATGTACTTATGACTATTTGCAAAATTTCATTTATTTTTAAGAATTTAAGAAGCGTATGTTATTGAAATGCTTAGTTTTTCAATTTCTAGTACAGAGCAATCCAATGTTGACATAGTTAAAAGGGCAATTACAGTATTGTTCATAGTGCATAAAATCGTTAAATTTAATTGAAAATCTAAGTAATTCAATTTAATATTTAAATTGCACTTACTATACCGTAAAAACATAAAAAAATTATATATAACTGCTATTAATTAATTTCGTGTGGTTTATAAAATTTTCAATGTTTTAATCGAAAAATATTTTTATTAACTCTACCTTGTATACAGGTTTGGGAGAGGGAGGGGTGGCTCAGTTGCCATTTAAATCTAAAAATTCCCATTTAAAGAAAAACAATTATAGAAATAGTTAAAAATCAATTGTATTTTGTATAAACAATTGCATCTACTGTATCTGTTACCGGTAGCTGAGTGGCGCTCAACGTGTTAATTATTAAAAATAGAGGGAAATAAACGAATTTGTGCTCAAATAACTTTTTTTCATATTTTCTTTTACCTACCCACCTTTCTTTTACCTCCCAATGTATAAATAATTTGATAACTGTAATCATCCGACATTTAGAAGTTTAAACAATGATCTAAAATAATTAAAAATTTTGATATTGTGATAGCTACAATGATTGATTTAAACAGTGAACAGTTCTCAAAATATTTAATTAATTATTGCTATTCTAATTCGTTGAATTTATTTGAAGTAATTATTTTGTTTTATTAGTAAGCCTTCATTAAATTTTGGCTCTAATCATTCTTATAAAAATCTATTACTTTTGTGAGGTTCCATTACTGGATTCTTTATTCTTTTTTTATTGTGTCTTATAAAAAATAACCTGTATTTTTAATACACTGATATAAATAATTTTTTCTCCACATTTTATTCTAAAAATTGGATAGTAATAATTCTAATCCCTTATACTATTTATGATAGTATCGGTGTTATAGTAGCCTTGGCAACAGACATCCAGCCAGAAATTACATCTTTGAAAAAAAAACATAAAAATTTCTCAATATAGGCAAAATAGACTACATTCAGTTGCTGTAAGATATGGACAATTAATGACCGTTTTTTTTTTTAAATCATGTATCAAGAGTTATTATTGGTTTAAATTTATAATTTTATAAATAAGCATGTAATATCGACAATCTATTATTAAAGTTATTTTTTTTAATAATCAAAAAATTGTTTTTAAGTTTTTTTTTATTATTGCTTGCAAATTCTTATGTAAAATGAATTAATCCTTTGTGTCATCACGTTGTATATCTGCAAACACAAGGAGAAAATAGATTATAGTTTCAGAAAGAAAATAGATGAAGGAAAATAATTCAAGAAAATAGATTATAATTACAGAAATATGATAGATTACAATTTGAGACGACCCTGTTCCTTGATTAAGCGTAAAGGATTCGTGGTCTTGCTTTAAGATTACAAATCTGTTACAAACAAACAAGTTGGAAATTGCGCGTTAAAAGAGCAAATGAGATGCGTTTCGTACTATAACGAAGTTAAAAAGAAATATTCAGATTTTGGTGTAACAGTACACAGTACTTCGGATACTGTTTAAGTAACCGAAATCTGTTCTTTGTCTTCTTTGTAAACACTATATATCGGCTTTCCATTATAAAATAAGTAATCTTTAGCAAATCTCAGCAACATAAAATTTTATTTCATAACCAACATTTTATTTCATAAAATGTGAAATATTTTAATAAAATTAAAACGCGTCCCAAACAATGTTTCCTTCTTTACCATAATGTAATGGAATATTTTAGTATGGCCCTGTAAATTAATAAAAACTATTCTCTGCACTACAGATTATACAGAATTTATATTGTAGTATATACTTCATAGATGCATGTCAATTTTGTTATGTTCGAAAACCTGTAACATTATAAAAAGGCACTTGAAACTATTTTTATACATTGGCCGTTATGCAAGGGAACGCTTTTGACTGTCTCTGTAATTGAATTATGCATCTAATTTTCATAAAAATTGAAATAACTTGATAAAATTATGCAAGAGTTATGTATTTTAAATTTCGAACAATTCGGATAAGTAGTTTTTGCGTTGTTATATTCGAACGGACAGATAGATAGACGGACGGATTGAATGGCAACTATAGTTATTACGTATTTACATAATTACGATCATAATTACGATCATAATTACGTATTTACATAATTACGTATTTACATAATTACGTACTTAGAAACAAGTCAAGCATATACGAATTTGTTCTTCATGTAATTTTGTTTTGCTATTTTAAAAACTTTTTCGCAGTTTACACATCAAAGAATAAAGAAAATCTTTGTACACAAAAACCTGTGTATTTTAAATATTACACAAAAATGTATTTTCCATGTTACGTAGACATATGTGTAAAAACAGAATATTACACAAAAATCTGTGCATTCTGTACATATTACAAAAACATATGTATTTTGCATATTACACAACATTGTAGGTATTTTCCTATTGCACAAAAATATATGTAAAAAAAAGAGTATTACACATATGTATGTGTAAAAATAGTGTCCAGAAATATGTGTATTTCAGTGCAATTCACACATTAAAGTGTGTATTTCAAGAGTTATCAGATAACTTTTACACATTTGGACTTATCATCAAATTACACATTAAAATGTGTATTCCGAAACTTACACATTTGACGCAATTTACACACAAATTTACACATATAGACATGTCGTTTTTGTATCATCGATTTACACATTTTTGTGTGTAAATTTACACATTTTTTTTTAGAGTGTACACCCAGAAATTGTTTGCGTGCGCAACCGCTTACGACAGATGTAAAATTTGCATAAAAACGATTTTGTGCTTAAACTTTTGACACGGTTATTTTTGTTATATTCTTAAACTCCATGGTTTGAAATAAAATTTAAAAATTAATTTCAATGAATATGGCGTTAAAATAGATATTATTAACATACACAAGACAAATATTGAAATAAAGTGAATATTTAAAGTTTTATTTGAAAATTGCTATTGTGCTTAAACTTTTGACACGCACTGTATATATCTCACTTTCTTATTTACACGATAACTTCTATAGTTTTGCTCCGATCTCTTCCAAACTGATCATAAAATCAAGGGATATAAAATCTAGGCTAAGTTCGTTAATGGGCAAAAACGGTCCAAGGGGATTGAAATAGGGAAGGTTTTTGTGAAAATCGAAAAAAACGCCATAACTTCTTAATTAAAATAGATATCGAATCGGTTTAAAGTTTATATTATTTCTTAAAAATGGGCCGAAAATTTATGCGTGACAGATTTTTCACAAATTTAGAAATGGACTCAAGGGGCGAATATAACAGGGTTTTTGGGAGAAAAAAAAATCATAACTTCGTCAATTCTCAAGATAGTAACTCAACTAAATTTTTTATAAATGAGAAAAAATCTCAAATCCAAACTGCTTATATTCAGACTCATTTTTGATTTTAAACGCATCCAAATAGCAGATCATCTTATTTAGGAACTATATAATGTGACGCATTGACCAGTCTTTTGATAAAGACAGAATATATTTCAAAAAAGGTTGCCAAAAAGGGTGTTTTGAACAGAATTTCCCGAAGTCATCATGATTGAAAATTTGTGGAAGTATTCAAATAACAAATTGCGTTTTTTCTTACTCGTTTTTAAATCCATTTTCGCTCTCAAACGCATCCAATTTATAAATAATCTTATTTGGGAACTATATAATGTGACGCCTTGGCCAGTTTTTTGATAAAGATAGAATATATTTTTTAAAATGCTGCCAAAGTGGGCATATCGAACAAAATTTTCCGTAGTGGTCATGATTATAGAATTAAGGATGCATTCAAATAACAAATCGGTTATTTTATGACTCTTTTTTTAAATTCAATTTTACTCTCAAACGCATTCAATTGACAGTTTTTTGTTATTTAGGAACTATATAATGTACTGGTTTGGCCGATATTTTAATAAATTCAGAATATATTTCAAAATAAGTTGTCAAAATGGGCATTTGAGCTGAATTTCGCTTCAGATGATTCTGATAAAACCAGTTCTTGCAGATAAATGAAATTAAAAATTTTTCATAAGCGGCCAAATGAAATTATTAAACTGGATTTATCTCTAATCATACTTTATTTTTTGTTGTTGAAATGAGCACTCTTCGAAATCTACCTCCGCCTATAGGCCAAGCCGACAGGAATTTTTTCAATTCATTATTGATTTTAAACGCATCCAAATGGCAGATCCTCTTATTTAGGAACTATATAATGTGATGTATTGGCCAATGTTTTGATAAAGGCAAAATATATTTCAAAAAAGGCTTTGAACGGAATTTACCAAAGTAATAGTGAATGGAAAATTGAGGAAGTATAACAAATTGCGTTTTTCTGAGTCATTTTTAAGTCCACTTTTGTTCTCAAACGCATCCAATTTAGAGGTCCTCTTATTTAGAAACTATATAGTGAGACGGATTGGACAGTTTTTCATAAAGGCAGAATATATTTCAGAAAAGGCTGCTAAAATGGGCACTTCGCACAAAATTTCCCAAAGCGATCATGATTAATGAATTGAGGATGTATTCAAATAACAAATAGATTATTTTATGACTCATTTTTAAATTCCATTTTGCTCTCAAATGCATTCAATTGACAGTTATTTGTTATTTAGGAACTGTGTAATGGAACTTATTGGTCAGTTTTTTGATAAAGGGTAAATATATATTTTTAAAAAGCTGTCAAATTGGGCACTTCGCACAAAATTTCCCAAAGCGATTCACAAATTGGTTATTTTGACTCATTTTTTAAATTCAATTTTGCTCTCAAACGCATTCAATTGACAGTTTCTTTTGTTATTTAGAAATTATATAATGTGCGTATAGGTCGATTTTTTAATAAAGTTAGAATATATATTCAAAATATGTTTTCAAAATGGGCATTTGAGTTGAATTTCGTTAAAGAGGATTTTGATAAAATCAGTTCTTACAGAAAAATGAAATTAAAAATTTGGCCAAATAAAGTAGTTAAACTGGGTTTATCGTTAATAATATTTTATTTTTTGTTGTTGAAATGGAAACTCTTCGAAATCTACCTCCGCCTATAGGCCAAGACGGCAGGGATTTTTTTTAATGGCCGAAAAACATCGAAAGTAAGACTCTATCATCACTACTATTTTGCACATTTTGTAAATAAAGATAACAAGTTTTTAATAAAAAAACTAATAAAAATTCTTGATGATAACATTTCTGTTTAAAAGAAGTTATATAAGAAATTAAAAGATGCAACATCGAAAACTATTATTTTTTTTTTTGTCAAAGAATTTGAATGGTGTTTTCCTCATACACTGTTTAAATTAAATGGATCAAAACTATTTTACATAATTCTTTCAAATGAAATCTCTTTTACATTTAGTGATAGTGACAGAAAATTATAATCAAAAAACATAAATTCTGTCATTTACAAACAATTTTGAATGTATAAGAATTAAATAGAAGAGAAGTGGGCGATACATTATAGCTCTTACTTTACCCTTGAAGATGTAAAAATCATATGGTATCACAAGAATCAGGGATTCTTTCAGGATTATATAGCAAAATTTTACAGTTTAAATAATAATTATTTTTTTTACGAGAAAGAATTAACTCTTGCCAACATGTAATAGCGATAACTTCCTAGGTGGGTGTCGTTCCATGTGGTTTAGTCGGTAGAACGTCAGTGCGCTATACTGATGGCCCGGGTTCGATTCCCGGCATGGAGTCATTTTCGTTGGGTTAGCATTTGCGCCTATTAAGCAATTCAGAATTTGATTTTCATTAAAAATCAGATTTTTTTTATATTGAAAAACACACATACTTTTGTCTGATAAGTTTAACAAGATTAAATACTAAGCATTGAAAATTCGGATGTCTGGCTTTAACCACAGTAGTCATCATTCATACAAGGCACAAGAATGTTAATCAAAGCGTGTATTAATTTCCAGTGGTTCCAAAATAACTACGAATGTTAAAGCCAGAACTGTTGATTCGAACCTGTCATCTGTTAATATGTAGTAATGGTTCTATACTTAAGATAATAAGACCAGAAAATAATTTATTAAAGAGAAGCAACTGTATAAATTAAAAGAAATTATATTTTATTTTGAAAAAAAATGCATGCAATTTATTTATTGATTTTTTATTTTATTTTATTTATTTATTTATTTTTGAAAAAAAAATGTTTGACAGCGTTGTATTAACATAACTAAATGTGTTTAAAATTATTTAACAAGCAAAATTGAAATATATAAATTAAAACAGAAATAACTTCAAAAAATTTCGTTTTAAAGAGCAATAAATTAATTTTCATTTCCTTCTCCATTTCAATACGAAACATTTTTTTAAAGCTCTATTTAACTTTCATTAATCTGTAAAACTCTGCGAAACAATGAGAATAACAAATATTTTAATGACTCAAGTATTTAAATATGCAATTAAAATTTTTTTTTCCAAAGCAGTTCATTTTTATTTATTTCCATGTAACTGTGTAAATTAAAATTTTACTTTATATATCTCAGACTAACGTACTTTAATATCCATAACTGAATATATTCGGGATTTTTATGTGTATTCATTTTATAGTAGTTATAAAAAAAAAACGAAGAATAGACAGCTCACTTGAACGTACTCAAGTCTTCAGAGTCAATTAATTTAATTTAGATATGGGGTCATTGTTTGGAAAGGGACTAAATTTCTGACTGAAAACAAAGAAGAAAAAATATTTAAATATCTAGATTCAATTAGAGAAATCTAAGCTTTCCAATTTATTTCTGTCTTAAGAATAACATTTAATTGTTTTCTTGATAAATATTTGAATAAATACTTGTTAATAATGCATACTTAAAAAAAAAAAATATATATATAAACTTTAAAGCAAACGTAATAGTTCCGAGTGAACTACACTGTAAAATAAAAGTTGTATATTCACTAAGAATTTTCTAGGAAACTGGCATGCCTAAAACATTTTATATAACCTCAACAAAAGAAAATCATGTAGAATTACTAAGGTTGCATTAATAACTGTTACTCAATATTGTTTAGTAAACGTACTAATGATTTTTTCGGGAGTTTCTCAAAAAATCTGCTGTAAATTTACTAAACATTGTTCCGTGAACTTACTAACGATCGTTTAGGAAGTTCAGTAAAAGATGTTTAGTACATTTATCAGTGATTACGTTGTAACTGTAGTAGGGATTTTTTAGGGAGTTTTCCCAAAGATTTTTTTGTAAATTTACTACATATTGTTTAGTAAATATACTAATGATTGTTCAAGGAAGTTTCTCAAATTATTTTTTTAATTTATTAAATATGTTTAGTAAACTTACCAGTGATAGTTCAGGAAAGTTTGCTAAATAATTTTTGATAAAATTACTAAGGAATATTTATTAAACGTACTTACGATTTTTAGGGAGATTCTAATGATTTTTTAGTACTCTTACAAAGGGTTTTTTAGTATTTTTACTGAAAATTTTTTTGTAAATTTGCGAGGGATATTCTAGTATATATACTACGAAATTTTTAGTAATGCACCCTAAACATTTTATGTATTTCATCAAAAAAATTTTGTAACTTTATTAAGGTACCGTCAAAAAAAATCCAATAAATTTTTAGCATTTATTTAAAATAGTTTTCTATTTTTGCCAGAAAGTTTTTTGCAATCGCACACGAGTTAATGCAGTAAATTGGCTAATGATTTCTTAGTATTGTATTTAAAATATTTTATTTACACTTACCAACGGACATTTGTAACTAAACAAAATTTTTACTGTAGTTTGCTAATGGTTTTTCAGCAGTATTTCGAAATTATTTTGCGTAACGTTTTTGTGTACTAATACTTATAATAATTGGAGCAGTTTTCATAGCATTCTTTCAATATGAATTTAAATTTTTACAGTTTAAAATATCTTTAGTGGAGTTTTCTTCATATATCAAAGTACTTCGATAGAAAATAAACAGTATGGCCTGACATGTGTTTCAGTATTACCATAGCAATTGCCAAAATAAATATTTGTATGTTAAGCATGAGAAAACTGACCGAAACTTCAATGCAGATTCTATTTAAAATAAGTACAAAATCATTTTTTACATTAAATGAGCATTATAACAACAGCAATAAATGAGCAGATAAGCTGAAGCAGATCTTACGGTTTTTAGTAAAATAAATAAGTAAATAAACAATAAACAATAAATAAATTTTCAAATAAACTTGATTTACCCTGTAATAAAACCAACACAGTGTAATGAAAATAAATCCAAAACTTTTTTTTTTCAAAAAAAAAAAAAAAAAAAAAAAAAAAAAAAAAAGAAAAGAAAAGAAAAAATAGCGAGAAAGTGTTAAAAAGAATCACGTATAAGTAATTGGACATTTTGAAGATTCAACAAATGTATACAAAAATATGCAAATAATTAGACATTTTAATACTTTGTCGGATATCCTTTAACTGAAATTACTCTTTTGTTATATATTTTGGCCTAATGAAATTAGTTTTTTCATTCATTATAGACCTAAAATAAAGGGATTAATCTTTATTTTTTGTTACCAATAACAAGAACCACGGTTTTTTCCCCAATTTTTATAGATTAATTTATAATTTTAGCTTAACTAGAAACATTAATAAAATTTTGTTTTATTTAAAGCTTTAGTACTACTAGTAGAGACTTTTGAACAGATAAATTTTAATTATAACATCCCTGTGCAAAAAGTTTAATACAAACACACCGTCCTACGAGTTAATCGTTTCTTTTATTCATCTTTTGATGGAGCTGTCTCGCTCTCCCCTTCATAGTAATTATGAAATAATTTTTGTCACATAAATTTCAGGTTAAAAAAATTTCAAGTTTTCCCCTAATTATTTCCAAATTCGGCCTTTTTCCCTCTCGTACACTGGGCTATAAAAAGTTTTGAAAACTGTAAGACTCTATTAGGTAATACCCGTCAAGATTTAACGTGTATCTGACGGTAAATAACTTGAATGTTTCACTAAAAAAAAATTCTTGAATTTTTAAATAGTTGCTTTTCAATTAATTACTGATCAAGTTACGGCATTTAAAGTATATCTTTTATAACGTATATCTCAGTCACTTGCTGAATTGTCGCCAACATGGAGCGAGTTTCTTCTATAATCACACTATTGAAATGTCTTTAAAAATAAATTGAATTTACTGACAACTAGCCACTTTTGCTAAATTCGCGCTGCAATATTCCAAGTGAACATTTGTATTACTTATCACATAACCTTGACTAGTGCATTTATTCTTGTAATAATAAATGCTTAAAAGAGCTGGAAGCATGACCGACATGTTCTGTATAATGTCATGATGTTACTCAACAGCTGATGCTGAATAAGTGGCAAAAATGTTGATTTATATTGAATAATAGTATTGTGGTATATATTTCCGTTTAGGCATACATACACAAAAGTAACAGAGGCGACACAAGAATGATGATCCTTAATCATATTTTTAACTGTATTTTCCTCCTCGAAATATGAATTAAAATAATAAAACAATTCTATTTTACACTTTCCAACGAAGTTGAAAAGTGTTTATGAATTCGATTTGTCTGTCCATCTATCCGTCTTTTCACGCTCTGCCTAGCGTAAATATACTCGGATTTTCATGCAATTGACATATACTAATGATGTTTACACTTACAATGGCATGTTCTATATTGGATATCAGTGTGTTGTATTAATAATTCATTTACAGGGACACTCAAAAAAATTCCGTTATACCATGATCAATGGGAAAAAATCGTTTGCAGTGTATGTTAGTGACATTACTCTATTTCAACAGTATTGAAATTGATATCAATAATTGAATTTCACTGCAATTTGATTACTGTAGAATAGGACGTTCATAACATTTATCATTCAGTTACAGAGACACACACAAGAAATCATTTACAGTAATAATAATAATACGGTAATAACGCCAGGGTGGGTAATAATACCTAGGACTAATATTGTGCATAATTATGAAGGAACCCGGGAGATCACCCCCAAGGGTTCTGCGCAGAAGGTCTCTGAGTCACCTAAATCAGGAACAACTTCTAAAAGTTAATTTGTTCCATTTTTAGACGTCATTGCTGGAAGAAGCATGTCAGAATGAATCTAAAATTTTCGAGGTAAGTTCTGTAAATAGAAGACTATATATTTATAAGGAAATACTTTGTTTATTACAAAAACAATTGTAATGCATTTCATGTGCTTTCCAAATTTTGTGAAGATTTTTGATGTGTTCGCGATTTAGGTTGTCGTATAAAATATATAACGCAATAAGTATATTGGGGTTATAACGCCATCCTTTGGCGTCATTAATCCCGTTGATTCTTTTAAGTGCTGGAACTATATCTGAAAAGGGTTTATTTTTTATTTTATGCGCAAGAGATCGTTATGTTATTGTTGAAAACGAAAAACGATAAAAAGAAATCTGCATGTCCTAAGTGCTGCTAATTATTTCACGTCTGAAAAATAAAATACCAAATGATTATTACTGCATCCTTATATCGCAATGTATACCCAGGTCAAAATTTATGCTTGTACCAGCAACAGAAATATGCTAGTTATTGCTAGGTATTGCTATGGCTGCTAGATTTCCAGCAAAGTGAGCCAATACACACCATGAATTGCTGGAAATTCTATGCCATCATATGCTAACTAGCATCACATGCTATATCGCTAGCTTGCACAACAAAAGCATGACAAGCTAAATGCAAGCATCTCATGCTTATTTCCAGCAAAGTGAATCCAATACACACCATGAATTGCTGGAAATTCTGCTGGAACCAGCAATGTGTAATGCTAGTTTATGCTATTTTACTTGTTGGGTTATAGCACTTGGTGCTTGTCTAGCAAACAAATACCAGCATGAATTTCGACCTGGGTAATGCACTTTAAAACATTTCTGGAAACGTTACTCCATACAATTGGTGTAAAAATGGTGGCAAATGCTGCCTCCAATTTCATGGAGTTATTGTTTTCACATATGCAATGGTGTAACTTAAACATATATTACTGGTGTAACATGAAAATGTTACACCGGTTTTAACGGTTAAAATACTCCATAAAATTGCTGCCACCAATTTTACGGAGTAACGTTTCCACAAATGTTTCTCAGTGTAAATAAAAGCATTTTTTTTCAATATCTAGGGCTATAGAGTTTGTATCTTTAGAATTAGATAATTTACATGCCATTATTCCATTTTATTTTATACTCTTGATTGTATGGCGTTATTACACATATAGGTGGGCAATGACGCCAAAGAGTATTGATCAAGAAATCACGCCATTACATGTTATGGATACATATCTGCTGAAATATTCTGTCTTGTAGTCAATAAGTTTCTACATCAAATCCTATATTTGTTTCGAAAAAAATGTAAAATTAAGCCGTGAAAATTGCAAATCCTTAATGTGGTTATTACCCCAGGACACCTTATTTCTAAATTGATGCCAAAAATAAATCACCATAAAAATGTCGATATTTTGTGATTGTATGCTTAAGTCGCTATTCGAATGTGATTGCGAGCAGAACTGAGATTTTACCTTAATCGGATTTTACATAAAAGTGGTTCATTTCATCTGTCGTGTTTTAGCGTAAAATAAACTACATTCTTATAAAAGAGGTGTAGACGTTTTGACAAAGATTATTTTTAGAGGCTACTAATTTTTCTTACGCTGTTTATAGATGGTTTTTTGTTTCATACTTTTTAGTATTCCATACAAATATTTTTCTTTAGACCATTTCTTTATCAAAATATCACATTCTTGACTCCAACATTTCATGTGGACCCCTCCCCTGACTATTTAAAATATTAAAATTAACCTGAAAATTCCATGATCAAAATTATTCCATGTAAAAAAAAAAAAGTGAAATTTTGTACTATTTTCATGGTATGTATGTCATACTATCAGGGTTTCCCCGGTAAATATAATGGAAAACAATTTACTATTTAATTGTTTTTTAATATTTTCCCGTTATTTATTTTTCCCAAATTAAAAGTTAAAAAGCTAGGAAAATATGATTTATAAATTAATTACATATATATATTTAAAATTTTTATAATATTCTATATAAACTTTGTTACAATTAAAAGTGAAACGCGTAAAGTGCGGACACGTACTCCATAATTCTAATATTTGCAATAAAATATCGAAAATCTGTAAAGCTTAATATTTAATTCTGAATACTGGCTTAAGTTTATGATGACTGCACAGTTTTTTTAATGTAATGTTAATGAAATCTATTTACTTTCAATTATATATATATAAAATTACAGTGCAGTGCAATATTTATTCTTTAATGATCAGAGACTTTTATTTACGCCCACCTATTTTATCATTTATTTAATCATTTTTTTTTATACTTTTACTTAATTCTAGGGTTGAACATGAAACATATTTGAAAAATTATGAGAGCATATGATATAAGCAAATATTATTCAGGTAGTCTCGCATTTTTTTATCTTATATCTTAGTAATTGTAATGCACCGTAAAATGAGGGGAACTTTAAGTATATACAGAGGAAGATATTTCCTGTATTCAGAGCAGCAGTTGAATCACAGGAAATGAATAGTTACGCATCGTATACGACAATTATGAGGGTCGTGGAACTATAATCAAACTTGTTCATTAATGTGTAGTATGTAGTTAAATATTTTGCTAAAATACTCAAAATAAATGTTTAAAAGGATAGGTCTCACTATATTTTTTCGAATAAATTAAACGTCTTAAATCCAGATGCTTATTATTTAGAGTAAGTTTAATAATTTTCTGGATTGTTAAAAATCAGCGAAGTGTAAATGTTAAGTGATTCTATTCTGTAAATAGATTTACGCATTCAGCTTATCTGGAAATTAAAGTTTAGAATACTATAATTGCATGGTGGATGTTTTCGTATACAATTTACTCTATTTAAAGTAATTATATGCGTTCATATAATTATTGCTTATCAATATGTTGATAAAAGACATAAAAACTTTTTTGTATGTATCAGAATTACATTTTTCTCCACATATGCGTCGGTAAACGTTCTTCCTTATGTTTTTGCATGTATGCGCTCAAGTATAAATGAACAGATAAACTTGTTGATGCAAATATGTATATTTGAATGTTAAACAAACATCATGTAGTGAGAGATATAAGTGAAAATTTTGGAAAAAAAAATGTTTTTGTTTTATTGGCTTAAAAAATTCGCTTAATCTTCCTCAGTCGATTTGAATGCCATTTTTTTCTGACTATTAAAATAATTGTAAAAATTCAAGGGAATACAGGGACTCGGAAGCCTCCACCATGTAAGAAATGATGGTAAGGAAGTCACGTAGGAAGTGACATAGAACTGGTATGGGTTAGAACATTACCTCATTTATCATATTAAACTAAATTTAATCCAAGTGTTTATATATACTTTAATTCATGTCTTTGATAAAATTATGAAAGAACGTGACACAGTAAGAAGCGTCTAAGTTTTTAATCTTTTCTGAAAACTCGTACTTTTCCCATCCCATTATCTCATAAAGAACTTGAGTGGTTTTGATATTTTTTTATATTGGAAAATAAATAATAAGATCATATATGGCAGATAGGTTTCAATAACTTTAATTAGTTTCAGAAAAAAATTCTGAAAAATGGAAAAAAATGACATTGCTCTAATATAAAAAAAAATAGTCGCACATAAAAAACTGTTTATCATACATCTTGAGAATAATCCAGTGAATGTGGATTTCAAATTTCACAAAAATTGGTAGTTTCAGATGAAACTGGTCTCAAATAAGCTATTTTGAGCTGATTCTATAGACGAGCACTTTCAGAATTTTCTAGCTAGTTTTTAAAATATTTACAGAAGTTACTCTATACATTTAGCTAACACAATATGTAAATGAAATTTTGATATCCTTAACGCATGTGCAATGAAAAATTATTTACTAAACCTGCTCATTTTTCAAACAATTTTTATTATTTTTTTAATTCCGATGACAGGGTATTGTGTATAATGATGTCATATTTTCAGAATGTAACATTATTTTATATTAAGAACTCTGCAAATTATAAGCAAAAAACTTGGAAAAAATTGGGACTGTTTTTATAAAAACCTCAATTTCTCTACTTGTATACATGCTAGTCACATAAAAAATAAACACAGTATATTGCAATAAGCCACTTAATCATAATCTACAGTTTTAGAGCATTTGATACATTACTTTTGAAAGGGTTATCCAAAAGATATTCGGATTTTTTTTTTCAACTTGTTGAGAATCCCATATAGAGTTTCGGGAAAAAATCTTCACAGAAATGTATGACCCGTACTATTATTTTTACACACTTAGAGTTTTAGAGTAATTCCTCCTGTATTTTTCTAGATATTTAAAAAAATGTATAACCTCGCAAGTGGCCGGTCATCTTTCGTCATATAGTGTATTACTTCCATGTAAATGTCACTATTTTTTCGGACTCCATTCTTTGCATGCAAAACTAATTTTTTGTGCATTGATGTCATATCTACAGACTATATGTTTCAATGTACTTTATATGAGTAAAATATTTCATATGATTTCGAAGAAACAGAAAAATAACTGCAGATAATGTTGCAGCTTTGTTTGAAAGATTTGTTTGGAGTTCGTGTTTTTCTTGTTCATCTGTTTATCAGTCGAAATTAAAGTAGAAAGTATGATTAAAGAGAAATGCAACAATTTCAGACTGTCTTGTAGCACTTCTGAAAGTAATTTCATAGCGGATTAGTAAAAATACATAACATTTTAAAGACAGAAATTTGTAGAGTTTCAGCCAAGAATTAATATTTTATTTTGAAAAAATTTTAAAAGAAATTTCGCATATTTAAGTGCTTAAATTGATTTAAAATTGACAATACAACTTGTAGAGGGGGTTCGATCCCATCTCTGCTCCTTTTTATGGTCGCTCTAATATGGAGTTTCAAGATCAAGACTGGTTGAGTGCTTAAAAATTCCATTTATACCGTTATACCGGTATATAGTTTAGCAGTGATATCGTTACATTTTTCACAAGATAAGATAAGTTTTATAAAAATTACGTTACGCCTTCGCCAATATTTTAAAGATTCAAACAAAAAATTAATTAGAATTGTAGAGGGATGCCCTGTATTTTGGACACAATAAACCATAATCCTTCTTTCCTATTAAAAAATTGCTTGTTTTCTTTTCTGCTACTATCTCTTAAGCGTTATTGCGTCTTTTTTAACACCCTGCATATTCAAAGCAAGAGAAAGAACAGCAAAACTTGGAATTCAACTATTGCTATTGACTTTTGATACAATTTTGAAATCTCTCTTACTTTTCTTAAAGAAAATTTTTAAAAGGATTTGTATAATCAGATAATAGAATTAATTTTTTTATTTGTTAGCGTAAAAGATGCAAAAAATTATCCAGCACTATTTTCCAAGTATTTCTAGATTTTTTTCTTATTAAAATGTATTTATCATAAGAAAAGGGAGTAAATAAAATAAAATATACAAGCTTTTACAATTAGTGAACACGGCTGTTACTGCGCATTAAAAAAATTTTTGTTACTGCTGTAATATTTTTTCTTATTACTTCCTATGAGGGCTTGCGTATTATTTCAAGCAAAACTAGCTGTATCAATTTATGCTTTCAACTGTTATTTGGATTTAAAAAAAATAAATGAGTGCATATTTTCCAAAAAAAAAATTAAAAAATATACATGAAAATACTTTTAGTTTTACTTGAAATGGGAGTTTTACACTGAAAAAATATCCGTAGAAAAACAAAATAAAACACAGGTAGCAAAGTTGAGGAGTATTTTTTGTTTTTGAATTCCTCCACATACAGGATGGTAAAGAGTAAAGGTTTTCGTAAAAAGACTGAAACTTCAAATTACATGAAAATATATTTAATTAGTTGATCTGCCCGGCATTGTCTGGGACCATAGATGTTTTCAAACAAATTGCAAATATTTCAAATCTCCGTTCATACTAACATAGAAAAATTAAATTCGGATTTATCGAATTAGATAATGGAATTAATTTTTTTTAGTTAGTATAACAGATGCAAAAAAATACCCAGCACTATTTTCTATGTATTTTCTTATTAAAATGTATTTATCATAAGAAAAAGGGAGTAAATAGAATATAATATATAAGCTTTTTCAATTAGAACCACGACTATTACCGCACATAAAAAAATATTTTTGTTACCGCTGTAATATTTTTTCTAATTAATTTCTATGAAGGCATGGGTATTATTTCAAGCAAAACTAGCAGCACTAATTTGTGCTTACAGATATTTAGATTCAAAACTAGTTGGATGTGCCAACCCCAAAACTTTCTTCTATCTCATACGTACATTTTAATATTATATAAAATAGTTACACATGTTAATGCTTTAATAATTTTTATTCAATATTGTATCAACTTTGTTTTTCATCTTATATATCTGCTTCAGTCAATTGATCAGAGTCAAAACGAGCTTCCGTCTCGGCGCGAGCCAATGAACAATAGAATGACAGGCAGATTTTTTTTTTAAATTCAGGGAGGATCTACTTGCCATACCCCAAAATAATCATACACAAAAATTTTAGTTCAGTTCTATGGATAACTTCGCACATTTTTATGGTAAAATAATGGAAATGGCACAGATATCGTGACTATCGAGCCCCCTTCCAGCGGATTTTTAGCAAATTCTGGGCGGACCTACTAGCCAAACACATACACAAAAAATTTGGTTCAATTCTATGCATAAATTCATACACTTTCATATGGTACAATATTGAAAATGACACAAAAACGCTATTACAGCGCACCCTTTCGGCGGATTTTTTTCAAATTCAGGGAGGACCAACTAGCCATAGCCATAAACTTACACAAAAAATTTTATTGAATTCGATGCATAACTTCATACACTTTTAGTCGGTACAACATTGAAAATGGCACAAAAATTGCTATTGGAGTACCCCCTTCCGGCGTATTTTTTTTCAAATTCAGGGAGGACCAACTATCCATAGCCCTAAACTTACAAAAACAATTTGGTTCAGTTCGGTGCATCACTTCATACACTTTTAGTCGGTACAACATTGAAATTGACACAAAAATCGCTATTGCAGCTTCGGGTGGAATATTTCAAAATTGAAGGAGGACTTGCTTGCCACAGCCAAAAACATTCACAAAAAATTTGGTTCAGTTCTATGCATATCTTCATACTAAGGTACTCTGAGGTAATAACGCCACGTTAAGGTTCCACCAATTTTCACGGCTCAGTTTTAGATTGTATTTTTCAAACAAATATATGATTTGATACAGCAACTCATTTACTATCTATATATAAAAATAATTTAATAGATATGCATTCATAAAATGTAATGGTGTGATTTCTTGACGAATGCTATTTGGCGTTATTACCCACCTATATGGGTAATAACGCCATGCAAACAAAACTATGAAATGATAGAATAATTGCATGTAGACTCCCAATTCTAAAAATACAAACTCTACAAACTTAGAAATTGAAAAATTGCATTCTAAGCTATTGAAAATGTTAAATTTTTTGTGAAAGTGTAAGAAAAATAAAGGTGTGGTGTGTGTGGGGGGAGGGAGGGGGAGGATGAGGCAAAAGAATATCAGACCGTGAGCTTCATTTTGCTTAAAAAGGACCGCTTAAATAGAATTATTAGAAACATTGCACAGTTTTAACTGTGTTTATTTGAATCAGTATTTAGGATGTATCTCGGCCACTGTAGGGAATCAACCGGGGTATTAATGCCAAGGATTGGCGTTATTACCCCGTTATAGTTATTGCGCTGTACATTTTAAATTACGAATTACCTCAAGAAGATATCCAAAATCTTCAACAACATTTTGAAAGCCCATGAAATGTACTACAAATTTATGCAATTAACAAAGTATTTCCGGATAAAAAAAATGGCCTTCACACCACAAAACGTATCTCGCAAATTTTAGATCAAGCGTTAATTTTAGCTGCTTGTAAAAACAATAAGACCTAAAAATGAAACAAATTAACTTGAAGCTGTTTTTTGCGATTTATATGACTCAAAACCCTTCTGCACAGAGCACATGGGTGTAATTTACGAGATTATTTCATAATTATGCATAATATTAGCACTTGGTGTTATTACCCCGCCTGGCGTTGTTACATCAGACCACCTTATTTTTGATGGTAGAATGGCGACATACGGGCATACATTTCTATTATATATATATATATATATATATATATATATATATATATATATATGTATAGAGAGAGAGAGAGAGAGAGAGAGAATCTTAAATTAAGTTACAATGTGTTCAGACTAAATTTCACCTTTTGTAAACAGTATAAACTTATGGATTGTGATGAATAATGTGGAACGTTCTACATTTGTTCATACTCTTTGTTGTGGACACACCCTTCATATTAAAGCAATGTATATATAAGACTGGAAGCCATAAAAGTATTGAAAAGTGATGTACATTATGTTGATTCTTGTCTTTATCTATTCAGTGTTTCCTGGAGAAAAGCAAAAACATATGAAATGCTATGAAGAGGGCAAGGGGGAAACTTCGAGTTAAAACACAGCGAAGATTGCCTTTTAAATTTGTGGAAAATTGATTTAAACATAAAATTTCAAAATATTATGTTATATTACGATGATTCCCTGATCCCAATATCTGATCCTTTCACTCTCTTGACTGCAATTCTCTATTTAAAAATGCTCGCAGCCATTATCACAAAAATGCATTTGATATATAGAATTATAGTAACATTTGTCTGCTATCAAAAACGAATTTTCTACAGATTTTGCCCTCTGTTTTAATGTCTAAAACTGATAAAGCACTTAATTAACGAAAATGTATTCGATTTTCATGACATTTAATATTTTGCACTTTCAATATTTAACAAACTTTATGTTATTCATAACAAATATTAATGTATTTTTAAGAAAAAATTTATATGAAAATGATTTAACAAAATTTTATTAAATTATAATTTATAGATTAGCTAAAAAAAATCATAATTTCAAATTATCATCTTTAGTTCTTCGCTCCTACCCCGCCTTTCTCTCCAGAGAAAAAATTATGTTATTTTACTCAAGATTTTTTTTGAGACATTTTTCAAAAGTTGGCGTTGCTGGACAAATTTACCAGACTCTTCACTGTACTAAATTTGACTTGCTCAAATATTGAAATTTTGCTCTTAAACTGTTCTATCTAAGTAACTTTTTGCCCAGACATTGTCTTCATAGTTTGATATTTCGCTGCTTCAGTTTCATTTTCTTTTGTTCTCTGCATATTTTGATTTGTTTGAGGCTTACGATTAGTCAGAGGTTTTCAAATATTGGAGAACTGCTGGCATAACTGCTACCTGAATTTAAAGCCTTGAGTGTGACAAAAACATTGTTGTTTCGCAGATACAAGTGGTAAAAAAAATTGAGCAATTTCTAAAAACCGTATTCATGATCACGTTCGAATTCTTGTTTGGTTTTAAACTACTTCGCATCTCCTTATACTGGCAGAAGGATTATACTTACTTTCGGTTTTACAGAAATCTGCGAAACAGTACACTTATTCACTTCCCTAAATAATAAAATAAGAAAAAAAACTTTTTTGTTAAATCACAATTACACACTCGGGAATGTCTATGCAGGAGGCTTCTTTCGGATCACATAATACTTCTTACCTCAAACATATTCAATGCTAGAAACGCGGTCAGTTTCGGTCATTTTGACCGCTACCAAGTAAAATTACATCGATTTACATCGACACCAAGTAAAATTACATTCATGTCTTTCTAAAGCAAGTTTAATAATACCACATCAAAAAAAGTTAAATAAGATAAAAAGTTCCAAACAAAAATTCTGACGTATAATATTTTTTGAACACTTGGGTAAAATTTCCTGTGGTTCTAGTGTTAATTAGCTCCTCTTTAATTCCGATCATCCTGCATTTATAAGCAACAGAAATCTGATGAATTTTCAGATAAGTAACTTTAATAAGTATTTAATAATAGAAGTTTTATTCGTTTAATAATTCGTGTTTAATGGGTTAAAGTTTTTCAAGATGGAATTGTGAAAGTTTTTATTTGGAGTAAATAAACAGTGATTAAAAAAACGAAATAAATATAGATATTTATAGTGGACATTTTAATTTTTGAACAAAAATAAAAGTACAAGCAGTCTCTCATCTCGAAAATAATTTATTTATAACTGATGCAACGAAGAAATATTCTGTGTATTTTTTTATAGAAATTTTCAAGTAGCATTCAAACGTCTAAATAAATTGTGCTTTCACTCAGATTAAACTGTAATAATTTCTTTAAAAATATAACTCTTGCAGTAAACATAAAATTGTAAATAAATACTTATCGTAAAACATTTTTTGCATCACATTTTCTGAATGGCATTAAAAATGTTTGCATACTGAAAAAAACATATACTGTAATGATTTTTCAGTAATATTTTGTAAGTTAAATAAATACCAAAGTGATTTTTTACGAATGAAATAAGTTAAAAATTATCTATGCCACTGTCATAAATGCATCCCCTACCGTAGATGCACATTCAATTTAATTTAATCATTCCATTCTCTTATACGCATTTCACTTTATGTCAATAACATTCAGCTACTAAATATAGAATTTAAACTCAAATTTAATAACTTTCAGATGATAAAAAGAAATAAATAACACTGCATGAAGTTGTGCTAAGAATCCGTAATGCATTTTCAAACTGTTTTAAAACCCTTTTTCTTTTCCGTGCATTTTCCACCTAATTGAGTTTCTTCTGCTTAAAATATTGCATTAAAAAGATTCAAATGTTATTTACATAAAAGAATATCTGAAGCTAATCTTTAACTGTTACATCAAATTTATTTATGGTTATAAAATGTAATAGCTTTATTTAACTTATTTCTTAATACAGATTGCTTTATCAAACAAGTGTTTTTCAACATTCATACATGATGTCTTGTAATTGTTAAGAATTTAAATTTTTAATATTACTATTCAAGCTTTTAATGCAGTGTGCAGGGATTTTTTTCTGAGATATTTTAGGTATCAAATCTACCCATTTTTTCTAAGTTATTTCTTAATACAGATTTTCTTGCTTTATGAAAAAGGTGTGTTTTTCAAATATCTATACGTTATGCCTTGTAAGTGTTATGAATTTATATTTTTATTATTACTATTCAAGTTTTTAATACAGTATGCAGGGATTTTTTGATACATTTTATGTATTAAATCTACCCACTTTTTTCTGATAATCAATCCTATCCTGCTAAATGTTTTAGCGAACGTGTTTCATTTGATCTTGGCTGCAAAAATTTTTCATTTTACTCTTCAAGTAAACGCTTCATCACATTTTCAATGGTTTCGGATTCTAAATTTTCTTAAGAGATTACTCGCTTTATCTAATGTGATAGAAAAAGTGCATAACAATAACGAAGCCGTTTCTCTTTTAGTTGAGACTGGACTATAATTGAATTTTATGAATTCAATAAAACATAACATGCCTTGAAAATAAATGACTCAAATATGATAAAAAATCAAAGACATATCCGGTCCACAAAAAATAAACTCTCCTTAAAAGTATAGCAAACTTTTATTATGAAGTTTTACTAAATAAAAAATAATAATCATAAAACAAATTAACTCCTTAACCGCCAGTGAAACCTTACGCCATTTCCAGTGCCTTACTGAAATCTCGCCTTAATGTAATTAAACAAAGATTCTACCTCCTATTTCTATACTATTTCTACCCCCTTGGTCCGATTTTGTCTATTAACGAGCTTCACCGTCATTTTATGTCTTTTGGTTTTATGTATCAGTTTGCAAGAGTTTTGAGCAGAATTATAGAATTTATCGTATCCATAAAAAGTGATCTAATAGCCATCAGTGTTGATCTGCAAAAATGTTACAGAAATTCCAACATAGGAGCAACCGCAATAGGTAGTATTTCATAGGAAATATACCTAAAAGCAATACGATGCCAGTAAAAAATATACATGTTTATAGTGATATTCGTGTACACTGTAAAAAATCTGCGCAATGTTCTTGATATTTACTGTGTAACATTCCTGGGTTTTCTAGGATTATTTCTACTCATACAAGAATACCGAGAAATCTTGTGTAATACCTTCCACAATCTCGTGTAACTTTTCGGAACAGTTGAGAAAGTGGAAATTACTGATAAACTGTGAAACGTTCCGAATATTTTCTGTGTAACATTCCTTAGTTTTAGTAGGCATACTTTTTGAGCTTTTGTGTAACTTTTCGGATTTATTCTAAAATAGAAATTATTGGTAATCTGCGCAAAGTATGTATGTTTTGTGTGTAATATTCCTTATTTTGTGGTTAACATATTAATTACAAAAAAATCGTTATTTTGCGTGTCTGTCATTTTATTATCCCAGTTGTGAAAACACTCGGGATAAATAAAAACACACGAAGGTGCGAATACCCTTCTAATTGTGCATTTCAAAGCTCTTGTTCAAATTTCTGCCCTGTACAGCTCCCGAGCTATATTTTCCATGTAAAAACTAATTTTTTGTGTGCTTATCATTTTGCTCGCTTAGTTATGAATCGAATATGGAAACTAAAGTCACTAATTTTTACCGAAGCTTTAACAACGCATTTAATTGTGATTCTCGAATATTTTTTTCCCAGTTTAGATTCTGAAAGCTGTTCTTGGTCTTTATTTCCATATGAACTGCTATTTTGCGTGTGGGTCATTTTGTTGCTCAGTTGAAGAAAAAGACTATGGTATCTAGAGCAACTAACATTGGAATGAAAGTGCGTATGCCCATCTTTTTGTGCATTTTGAAACCTATTTTTCCGAATTCTACCAATGATCGTTTTTCGAAATTATTTTATCAGTGATTATTTGACGAAATTCTCGATCTTAGTACCGCAACTTTTTCTCCAAATACCTACTATTTCCGATTAGTAATATTCGCCTTATTTAATCAGCAGTCCAGTTTAGAGGATTTTTTTACAATGTCTATCACTATTTCCGAATAGTAATCTTTCTGCCATTAAATAAAGCGATTATTACTATTTGGAAATAGTTTGATGCTCATATCAAAAACTTAATATCTAAGTATATGCATCCGCGTCGTAAGCGAGATCTTTTGTCCAAAGAATGAAAACTTTATCTTATATTAAATGGAAAATTTTTACATTTGTTGTAAGAGCGATGTTCTGGTGATGTTGGAACTGGAGTAAATTCGGGTATTAATCGGTATCACGTCTTAAACGAGTTCGACTGTTTCCCCAAACAATAAATCTAGCATAAAAATTATTATAAACAAGATCAACGCTTGAAGGGGAAAAGGGAGAAGCTCTGGCCAACTATTTTGTTTTTCAAAATTCTGAGTCTATAACATGAAATTAAAGTCATATCAGTAGAGAAATGTTTAAATTTTGTCCCCCTCCCTTCTTTAGTATCTGCAAGCTACATATATCTATAGAGGATGAAAAGGTACAATTTTAAGTTACTTACTAGAAAATATTACTAATTTTGTGGCAAGGTTATTGTGTCTAAATGTGATTCATAAGCATGGTAATTTTTTTTTTACTTTAAATCTTAATACAGGAATCCCAAATGCTATATAATAAGGCATTCGATATTTAACGAAACTGTAAGCATTTTTCTGCATTGATAACATTTTCTTAGAGATCTTCGATCAAATAGACATCGTTGATTTTATAGCGCCCCCATGTTTCTTAAATTTAGCGTATTTCGCAAAATTGCCTTTCAAAATTTAAACTTTGAGGATCAAATATTCTCACTAACGTAAAGAAACTAGGTCTGTTTCATTTAACTGACCAATAAACTGTTAAAAAAGGCGCCCAGTTTGTGGATTAGAATTTAAACAAGTACCAGGTAAGTTTGTATGGTATTCTTTATACAGTGTATAAAAATAATTAACCCGGGAGAACGTGCACTTACCCAGAATACGAATGTTTTAACTTCGTCACCAATAAAATCAAATTATAACAGTCACTTTATTTAGACGGAAATAATTCTTACAAATTTTGCGATAAAATAGGTTGAAGAATACTTAAAAAAATTAGTGATTGCAATTGCAAAAACCATACGCACTCCGGGTCTTTTAGGCCCTGCGCGCGTCCTCCTGGGTTAAAGTAAATTTCATGTTTAATTAAGTTGTCGTAAGTCGCATAATCCCCCATTTAAAAATGTTCTTTAACTTAGCACTTAAGTATGTATTTAAGCAAGTTAATTTATATGCATAATCAGACTTATATAAAATAAAAAAAATTTATGCATATTATCATATGCTAAAAACTTTCAGTAAATTAAATAAAGGATTAAGTGAAAACCAAACAAAATTTTATAATATCAATTTAAAATCTTAATTTAAGAAAAAAAAAATGTTACATAAATTAAGAATTGCTGTATTTTTATCAGGTTTTTAAGGAAGGCAATATTTCAATTATTATGCTGAATTTTTTAACATTTGTCAGGCATTTTTTTAATGTTATTTTCTTTTTAAAAATTCTGAATAATTGAAATACTTTATATGTATATGTCTTAATTATACAGATATGTGCATAAATACTTCATTTGTATGTTGGTGCAAAATATAGATAAAAATTAACATTGGCCACTGGCCAGTTACTCAGATTTTTAAGTATTGACCATTAACAAAGTTACAAACACTTCATACAAAATCATATGAAGTGTTCGTACAGTTCTAACTATCAACATTATAGCTTATTAATATTTTTTAATTTTCATTCGCTAGGATTACACTCAACTGAAAACTGAAATTGTATCTAACAGAAAAATATGTAAGTAAGAAGTTACCGTAGTCAAATTAACAATATTTAAAATGAGCTCGGAAATCCTCATTAACGTGGGTGTGTATTGTGGGGGAGAGGGGGAATTGACAAATCCCAAATTATATTCTATCTACGTAAACAGGCATCCAAAAGTCTTAGACAATAATATTAAAATTAAAATTAATTAAATAAAAGCTACATTAGAAAAACTGCTCTGAATCCGCGTTAAAAGGCGGCGTAACATCGAGGATTTCTCAAACTTAATTTCTAAATTTGAATATATTATGTACTCAAACTTAAAATATGCGTTATGACCATATTGAAAAACAAGAGCTTGGAAATCCGCATTAGCAAGCCTTACAAAGCCCAACTGAAATCCACGCAAACGGAGCTTCTAAATCTCACTTAAAAAATAATTTTTAAAATTCAAATTTATCAAATTAACATACAGCTGCATAAAGAATAGGAAAAGTACTCGAAACCACATTAACAGGCGATGGAGTAACATGGACGATTTCTGTGATTTGATTTAAAATAATAGAAGTTTAATGTTATATAATTCAACAAACTTAAATACACATTAACTAGTATATAAGAAACAGGAATTCTGGAAATACGCTTTTAAAAGTAATTTTTAAAAAGCATACCGAATTATTTATTACCAAATGAATTGAGAAAAAACCTGAAAAATAAACTCGTACTTAGCATGCATAAGCTTACTTCCATATTTAAAGCGCAAAATAACATTTTGAATTTAAATCTTATTACATCTATTGTTATGATTTGCTGAACATTTTCAGTGTCACTCAGTATATCTTGAATCTGACATTTTTTTAACATCTTTATTTTTACAGGGTTATAGCAAATGCATTTTGAAAATTTCACAACACTACTTTTATAAAACATCGGGACAAATTTTATGAGTGTTTCAAGTGAAGGGGGAGTATGGGGAAGTTTAAATTTTGCTGCAATTATTATGATAGTTAAAAAATATAATTAAGTATCCTTGAGATTAATCCATCTTTCTTTTAAATATGTACCCGAAATCTGAAACTATTCGAATAATTTTATGGAAGGAAAATGCAATAAAAAAATGAAAGTAGAGGATTCTATCCCCCCCCCCCAAATATTTGACCTATAAACCCCTCCATTAACAGTTAAGTGCCATGTCATTCACCGGTGACTGACATTGAAATTTCCGTTTCAGCCGCGTCAGTTGCCCGTGACCGACAGCGTAAAATTATAATATAAAACTAAATATTATATTGTTTTAAGGAATTGCTGAAAATTTATTTAAAATTTTCTTTTTGTTTTATTAAAGGATATAATTAAGTAAACGGAAAGTTCAGTGTCAGTCATCTGTGAGCGACGTGGAATTCAACGTGTTAAAGGCGTAATTTATCCTTCTAATAAAAGGAGACCAAATTTTAAACTAATTGGTTCTCGACAAGGAAAATCTAGATAAAGCTGAATTAATTGGAGAGAAGGGTTTCTTTTACACATGACCTATACTTGACCTAACATTGTTGATTTGATTAATCTCGCCTAATTTTCTAATAAATTGATACCCAAACTTCAAGGAAAAGGGATAATTTTAAACAAAAGGTTTTGTTTAAGCCTATTTAAGAGGGGAAGGGGTGCTTACCAGTCACTTTTTATTTGATCTAGAAACCACCAAAACCCGAAATAATCAGCTTCTTCAAATAAGTGGAATTTATTTAGTAAACTTAAGCGAGTTTGTGCAGGAACAAGGGTCTTATATAATTCAGATTCATCCAAATTTCGGGTTTAGCAGATTTTTAGCAGATTTTGTCCATTGACACAATTTAATTTGCACAGGAGTGAGATTCCTGAATTAAGTATATTAAAAGTAACATTGACTAGGAATTGCGTTCCAAAATTAATTTTGTTATAAATGAAATTAATTATATTGTATAATAAGTCGGAGAGAGAAATTTAAAAAAATTTCAGGATTAGGCATCAAAGTTACACATTTCTGGATTTTTTTTAATTTCAAGATAAACTACGACCCTGTTTTAAATATTTCATACTGTATAATAGCATGCGTAATTAGCTCGGATAAAAAAAGATCTCTTGGCAATTAACTATCCCCTCCCACCAGCGTGAAACAACCTTTGAACCAAAAAGAGTTATCGACTCTCTTTCCTAGTGTTTGGGATAATCGCTAATTTTGACTCCGAAAATTATAAACGAATTTTTCTCCTTTCATCCCTGGTATCGATATATCTTACAACCATCATGTTTTGCGAGTAGTACCCATCAAGTTTGCAGACTCAGGACGGTAAAGTCAATCTCCACGTTTTTTAGTGTTACTCGGCGGTGGAAACTGCTAATTTTATGCTATAGTGCACGGAGCTAACCAAAAAATATATGTAAATGATGAAGCGTAAATGAACTTACATAGTATATTAATATCGAGGACAGTAACAAAACCGAGTTCCGCAAAACCCTGCGACATAGGGTGGGGGAGGGGATTGGAAGTAATTGTGAAAAATAAACATCTTAAACGATCATAAACGGTTGATCATTTTAGGATTTTAAGAACGAGTCATTTGTATTGAATAACGAATGTATATTTTGCGTACTCCAAACCTGATCTGCGCGTAAAAAAATCATACCCACAAGACGGGTCACGAAACGGAGACCGTTTTGTTATGAGAAATAGATATAGATTCTAGGGGGCCTTGTGGAAAATTTTGCAGAAGACTCAAAACTACAGTTACACTACTGATTGGAGATTTCACAAAATCAATATATAATTGAGAATAAAGTGTTTCAACGATGTATAAACCCATTTTTATCTAATAAATTCGAAAATTTCACTTAAAATCCAAAATATTGCAATACATTTTTCAAAATGGAACAAAACCCTGTATGTTTCATGGGCATTCATTTTTGACCATGTCATTCGCAACATGACAACAGTGTACTTGCAAAAACCCCTTTTTAAAAGATATATATTGAATATTTTTAATTTTTTTTATTTTTTGGAAAACATACTGGGAATATACAAAAGTAGTTGTAGTACTTTTTGTATTGTTATTAAAGCCTTTTGTAGGATACATATTCAAGTATTCTATATTATCAAGCTAATGCATAATACAAAGTGTTTTTGCAAATGAGAATAACTTGTCCAATAAACATTTTGATTTTTCCAGAAATTAAATAAACAATATTGTATTCAATAATTTATGCATAAAAAATAAAAAATAAAATATGCTTTTTGTTTCTTTGTAGCCACCTTGGATAATGATCAAATCTGAATGTAATGATAGTTCATTAACGGAAACAAATGGAGACTTTGGAACAGCAGAATTAAATTCAAGTATTGAAAGCAGCTCTTTGAATATTAGCAGTCCACTTGTATATTAAAGCACCCATGGCGGGAGGATTTTCAGATTCCTTCACATCATTTTTCTTCTGCTCTAACTAAAGCTTTAAATGAAGATTGCTTGCAGTGGACAGAAAAAAGTGAGTTACCGAACTATTTAGCTTTAAGAATTTACAAATACACAGACAATCCCTCTACAGCTGAACGAAAGCAAGTAGAAGATAAAATTTTAATTGAAGGTGTGGAATTTTACAGAGTGTAGTTTCGACAATCTCTTTATAGTATTGTTATAACATAAAATATTTTCTCAAAGGCACTGCACTGTTAAAAATCTGCTGCATTTTGCTGCAACGCACTCCCCTGCTTATATAGAAAACGGTTACTTGGCCGTGAAATGGCGCTTTTTCATTGGTTGGAATAGAGATATTATATAGAAGTGGTGGAGGGCGTTGCAGCAAAATGCAGCAGATTTTTAACAGTGTGGGACTTCCACTTTCATTGAACTAAAATTGTTGAAGTTGAAACATGGTAATGTAGTTCCCCGAAAAGTAGTTACTTTATCTGAAAAATTAAGCAAACTGTGATAAAATTCTATATTGTAATTTTAAACCATAATATCAATAAAGTTTTGTGCATATTATGAAAGTTCTGTGAATTTTTATTTTTGATTATGTTATTTTTTAATTGTATAATATTCTCGATATCTTAAGTCGAAGGAATTCTAAAAAAGCAATATGTGATAGCTAATTGTTCAGATAAGTCATTTACAGGAATTTGTAATATCAAAGAGAGAAATGTATTTTATTTGAAGTATCAAGAGTACACTGTATTAAGATTTTCAATTGTTTTTAAAAGGTTATCTTCTTTCGGCAGCTAAATATTTTTTTTTCCCTTGACATCTGAAATTGAATTTTGTGCTTTAACCAAATGAATGAATCTCTTTAAATACGCTAATGCTTAAATTACAATTAAAAAGTTATTTTTGACTATAACTTTAAAATCTCTTTCAAACATTTGTGCAGATTTTAACTTGCCTTGAAAATTTGTGTAATTAAACCTTAATGGTTTAGATAATCTTTTAAAAGAATTTTGTAGTGTATAGCACATGCATAAAATACCTTTTTTCATTGATTACTGTGATATTATATTAATTATTTAAGGAATAGAATTATCAAAGGTAATTGATCCAATTTAAGTGAAGATAGTGGGGAAAGAGGGGGAGCTTCAAATAACCACATACTTCCCCAAAAAGAGCAGATAATCAGATACTGTAAAACATTTTAAGAATACTTTGATAGATTAAATATACCATTTTATGCCAAATGACAAGTTGATAATCTGTTTAAATTATTAAATAATATGGCAAAATTATCTAAAGGTTATTTTAAAAATACACAATTGCTTTGTACGAGATTTTGTCAAAAATGTATACTGTGTGTTACATTATCTCTTAGTTTACACCTTCAAATTGGTATCTTGAGCTTGATATAAAAGTGGAAAAAATTAAGCATGCTTTTTTGTAGATCACAGCACGTATCACTCATTTAGATATTTCTTTTGTTTCTGAAGTGTATATTTATCATAATTTATCCTTGCAGCAATATTCTAATCAATTTATTTTTGTAAAAGTAATCTTAATATATCCATGATTTAAAAATAGATTTTACTCATATATATCCTGTGTTTTTTTAGATTTGTGTTTTCAACTGAAAAATTAAAACAACTAATTAGAAATATTTTCTTTACAATGTTTAACTTTCATCTGTGCAATCATCGTTTATATTCTCTAAAAAAGATTACTAACTCATTAATCTGTATCATGTTCAAGAACCAAACTTAACTGTAACTCTAAGGCATCTTAAAACTCTTTGAATAGCATGCTGAAAATTAGAATTAATTTATTGAAAAAGGGCCTTAACATACTAGATTATAGATTTCTGAACTTTTCAGATTTGCATAATCTTCTAGACAATTTTTTGGTAAAGTTCCTGCGAAAATCTGTGGCAGAATAGCTGCCACTGGATATCCCAGGAACATTTACCGTAATTCGTGAAATGTTTCAGATCTTTTCACAATGAAGAAACTTAACTGAGATTTTATGCGTAAAGTTCCAGGCTATAGGTTTCAGAGTTTTTCAAAATGAAGGAACATAAATGAATTTTCATGAGTAATGTTCCAGGTGATAGGTTTCGGAATAGCGAAACCTAATTGAGATCTTATGAGTAAGATACCATATTAAAGATTTCGGAAATTTTCAGAAAGGTGGAACCTAACTGAGATTTTATGAGTAGTATTCCAGATTATAGGTTTCAGAGCTTTTCAGAATGGAGGAATTTAACTGAGATTTCACAAGTAATGTTTCAGATTATAGGTTTCAGAATAGTGGAACCTAACAGAAAATTAATGTGTAACGTTACACATAAAAGGTTTCTAGACTTTTCAGAATGGTGAAACCTAACTGATATTTCATGAGTAACATTCCAGATTATAGATTTCTGGACTTTCCTGTCATATGTAAGTTTCCTGGCATTTTTTGGATTAAATTCCTGGGAAAACCTGTGGCAGAATAGCTGCCACAGGTTTTCTTAGGAACCTTACGCAAAATTTTTTACAGTGTATATAACGGCTCAAGCGGTGAAAATTGTCTCGATATTATTGAAATTTGAAAACTCAGTAATAGATGTATGTATTTTTTTACAAGCGTATTTGACGCCCGTGGCCCTTAAAGCTTAATTGCTGCCAAGAATAATGTAGTCATGAATAAAATATCGTAAAAACTAAATCAGCACGTTTCAAGAAATTTCCTTCAATCTTTGAAAATTTATTCATTTTCAATAAATACAATTTTGGCTTTAAAAAATAATGTGCCTATAATGAAATAACAGTAGCTTTTAGAATTCCTAAACATATGCTAATTTGAATAATTTCCTATGAAAAAGAGAAAAATAAATAGTAATTTATTTTCATAGATTTTAACAATTGGCGAACATATCATATCAGGAATCTACCGCATTTACTTTGATGTTTATAGCTGTTTTGTAAAGTAAACAACATTAATTGAATATTTATTAACTTTTACATTATAATTATTCATGCACTGCTAGGGTTTAGCAAGAATTTAATTTGTGCAGAATTTAAATTCATCTGTATGAGGCAAAGAAAGTGAAATTAGAAATTTAGGGATTTTATAAAGCTTATTGCTAAAACATGAACTATGTTTTAGCAATATACATGCACTATGTTTAGTATTTCATGTATCAAAATTAAAGTAAAAATTTCTATCATTAAATTGCTGTTCATTTTTAAGTTTATTTCCAAATTAATATTTAAATTTTTGAACAAATGTTTCATAAACGTACTTGTTTAACCACAATTGAACGCATTAAAAAATATATAAAGCAATTTTTAATTTTTAATCTTAAACTTTGATACCTATAAAAAGAAGTTCATTTAAAGACCGTAGATAAAACATATAAGATAAAACTTTTAAAATATTTAAGAAGTATAAAATTAAAACGATAAGTCTTAAAACCAGCATGTTTCAACTATACTATAGCCTTTTTTCAGTGAAACTCTTTTTCAATGTGGGGAAACTCAAAATATTTGTAGATTTTAAATGTCGTTAAGCAAGTATATGACGTTGATCAAGAAGGTATCGTTATGCCATCCATAGTGATACAGATGAACCATTAATTCATGACAGAAAAAAAAGTAAAAAAAAAAAATACATTAATTACAAGAAATTTCTTGAACTCTTGAGTAAATTGGGTGAACTTTCTTGTAGTTAATGGTATTTTATTTGATTTTGTCCGTTTTTTCTGTCACGAATAGTTTACTTATAGTATTATCCTCCTCAGTCCTGATGTTCCCTGGAGGAGACACTAAAGAGCACCGTTTAAATGAACTTAAATACTTCTAGAATTGTTAAAATATTTCTAGACATTTTTAATAAATGCGTGCATGTCATGAGCATATATGTATAAGCCTAATACATCTTTGGAGATGTTTTATGCTAATTTTAAACAGGTTTTTGTTCTTAATATTTGCCTCAGGACTGAGGTTATAGATAACGCACCGATCAACGCACTATGTTTATTTGCGAATATTAAAAACCTTAAATATTTTTTGAGATTTTCGACACTAGAAAGAGAAATCCTTAAGATGACTACAGTGTGGTTAAAACTTGTTTATTTTAAGATTTTTATCTTCTTAATACATAAATTTTAAAGGTTGTAATATTTTTATCTTACATGCTTTATCTATATCATTCAACAAATTTCTTTGCGTATGCATCAAATCTTAAAATTAAATCTACATTTTAAGACGTAAGGGTCCTATAGTTTATCCATTTTTTAACATAAAAAGTTAAGCATGAAAAAATTATATCTATAACTATTTTAAAAGCCTGTCGTAATGTAAACTTCTTTTATTTTGTTTTTGCTCCATGTGAATAATTATAATAATAATAATAATAAAATCATATCAATAGCAAATTCAGGAGCTGAAACATAATATTTCCTACTTTTAAAATCCTCTTTGTTTTGAAAATATAATAAAAAAAACCTTTTCAAAGAAAATAAATAACGTTAAAATTAGTATTTTAAATTTTATAAAAATTAACCAAGTCTTAATTAACAAAAAGATTTTAAGTAACAAAACCTGAATAATAATTACAGAAAAAACTTGTAATTTGATTCTTTAGGTGAAATTAAACTACGCTAAATAAATTTTATTTAGTTTTTAATTGTTTTTTTAAGGAAAATACATAATATCACAAGAAATTAAAATTCTATAAAATGGAGTGACTTTCTATTAGAGAAAATAGATCATACAATTCTAATACTGTATTTCCTGTACATAAAAGAAAATGCTTTAACTATCATAGAAGAATATTACTTTTTTCTTCTAGCAAATTAGTATAAATTACTAATTCATTTGACTAATTTCCGTTAGGGAGGAATCTATTCTCTTCTGTTATTTCCATATCCAATGTTTTGCATATTACTATTTCAAGTAGTTCTATACTGAAATCATTCTTTTTTAAATTTAATAAAAAAAAAAGATATTAAAATGCATGAGCAGTATGTATTAATCTGTCATAAGCATATTTTCATGATAATCATTATTGAAGCAGCGTATTTTTAAATTTAAATTTGATCCAAAATTATGATTAAAATAGAGCAAGTTGCAATTTGTGCGTCAAACGTACCACATGAGGTGTGTTCATACTATAACTAGTTTTATAAATATTCTGATCTTGGGGCAATAGCTGGTAATCATTCTTATGCAAAAGTGAATGAATACAAAATGTATTACGATTATAAATATTAAATTCTACACTGTAAAATATGTCAGATGTTTCTGAATCTATAAAAATGTACTGTAATCAAAAACGAAAATATGCAGTTATCTCTTCTAACTCCCCTAAGGTTTCAAAAACCGTTCCTTTACCTTTAAAAATCCCAGAAAACTATTTGTTTTCGAAATTTAAAGAAGAATTTATAAAATTTAATTTTTATGAGTTGCCCGTCCTTTTCGGAAACGTTTCTAAGTAGCTTTTACAGTACAATAATCACTTTTCTCAAATCAAAATATCACTTTTCCGGATTCTACCAATTCTCAAGTAAACATTTTCAGCTGCATAACTGATTTTGTGCATGCAATTGTAGCAAAATAATGTTAATTTTCATATTAATGTTAATACTGTTAATATTGTATGTTTGTCTATTAAACATGATCTTTGAATATCAAAATATTTTCGTATGAATTGGTAGAATCTGGAAAAATGATATATTGATTTGAGAAAAGTGATTATTATACTGTAAAAGCTACTTAGAAACGTTTCCGAAAAGGACGGGCAGTTAATAAAAATTAATTTTTATAAATTCTTCTTCAAATTTCGAAAACAGATAGTTTTCTGGGTTTTTAAAGGTAAAGGAACGGTTTTCGAAACCTTAGGGGAGTTAGAAGAGGTCACCGCATATTTTCGTTTTTGATTACAGTACATTTTAATAGTTTCAGAGACATCTGACATTTTTTACAGCGTATAAAGCGGAAACAATATGATTTAATCTTAAATGGGAAAGAATCAGCATGGCAACTTAGAATCATTACCTATCATTAGATATCACTGAATTAATTACATGAGACAGGATTAAATAGGATAAAGAAAATTTTTATTCATATATTTTTTACTTTTGTTTAGATTTTAGTAATATTTAACATAACTCGACAAAACTCTGCATCGATTCTATATACTAAATCTCAAACCGCTAGTTTTTGCACTGTTATATGCCCACAAACGGAGAGATAGCCAGACGGACCAGGTGAAGAATGTATGTTCTTCATATTTGTAGTGTTACGAATGAGCTTAAAAATCAATAGTTCGAAAAAAAAAAGATAGAATGATGCCAGTAGCGTACAAAAAGGATAGAAATAACAATTTGTTTTAATCCCAAAGACTATTACTAAAGAAAATGTATAATTATTTAAGGAGAATATTAACCGTAGAATAACTGCAATTTTAAAATATGTGTATTTTTGACAAAAACTTTTGATTCAAGGTGCAATAACCTTATATATTCGTAACTTATCTAGATATAGATTATGTCTTTAGAAGTGCCTTGCCAGGTGAAGGTCTCGTATCTGAAGAAGCTTCTAAATTAGGTTGATTGATTGATTTTTGACGTCCGATTATCTGCGCTAGGGATATAGGACCAGGGGGGAATGCCCTTCGTGGGGGTCTTTCTAAGGGAACCTAACCCGTATTTACGCAAGGTTCGAAGAAAACCACGAAAACTCCGAACGGTTAGGCCGACAGCCGCGATTGGGTTCGAACCCAGCACCTGCCGTCTACCAGTTGAGAGGTCCGAACCTCTCGGCCACTGGTGGGGCCGCTTCTAAATTAGGAGATCAACTTGAGTAGCAATATGTAAGTGCCAAACAACAAAATATGAAAGTTAAAAGTAACCCGCAAAACAAGTACATAACTGAGCAGTGGGCAATGCCTATAGGAAGACGGCACACATGCAATGGTGTCTGATTGACAGTCGCAATGTGATGATTAGGTGATCACCCACTCCGGTACCAAGTATCACATAATATAGATATAGATATAGATATAGATACCAGGTAACTTATATCTGTATCTAGTAGTTGCATTCCTTAAACAGATTTTTGTGCAGGTCAGACAGGAACGGATGAATGATTGTTCTACAAGCAGGTTTGTGATCGGACCGGGAAATTTCGGTCGATCAGACTTATAGGAGGAATAATGTACAGGTCCAGTTCGCCCTAAAAATAAGCCGGTTTACTCCAGCCGAAGCCTACAAAGGAAAAAAAGACATTTGCACGACTCAAAAAATTGATGATCAGACTCAGCCAAACTGAATCCATGCAAGCCCTTAGATGGCATCTGAAAAGAGAAAATGTGTTCACAATAGATGAAAAAATTTAAGTTAATTATGAAAATTTTTAATTTCAGTTTATTTTTTTAACTTGCGGATTTTTTTTTTCAGGTTTTATTTAAACTCACGCTCGTTTATCACAAAGTGACTCAAGTTGAGCCCAATAATTAAAGAAAGTAAGTCACTGTCGTGAGTTTTCGTTCAATGAGTTCGCTTAAGATTGGTTGAAACGCAAATGCTTCGACCGAAATTTATTATGTGTGTACTCTTATAGTGTTTCAATTAACTCCCAGTGATTCCAGTACACATAAGTGACATATTTGACGCATAAACCTCTTGATTTCCAATGATGCATTTTTTAAAAATCAAAAATTGAAAGGAATTGGAATTCAGTTTCTAATTAAACAATTTTAATTATATATATTTTTTTTTCTTTCAGATCCTCTATTCTGAGCTTAAAGCGAATTCATTTTGAACATTTCAAATTTTTAGAATGAACACTTGCCTTGGAAGAATTAATTAAAAAAAAGTGTATTTTTTATTTCTAATTGATGACCAGTCCCCTAACCCTCTGGTTGATCCAACTGAATGGGTTTGATACCTAGTACCGGAGTAAGGGACCACACGTTGCGGCAACATATCAGACGTGTCATCACCTAGATCGTCATCCTATCTGTAGTGCCTACTGCTCAGTTGCATACTTGTTTTGCCGATTACTTAACGTTTATATCTTGTTGTCTGGAACTTGCACATTGCTACTCAAGTTGATCTTGTAATTTAGAACCTTGATCAGATGACGATACCTTCGTCAAGGATCTTCCAGAGGTATAATTCATAGGTAATGTGGAGGATTTTGCACCCACGATGGATTTTACATGCACCAGACGCCATTAGCTTTCATGGCGGGATTTTTGCCGAAATATAACCTTTGGACGTGCGATTTTCAGGTACGTGTTACTTGTTCTGCTAAATGTAACACCGCTACCCAATCTAATTTTTTAGTGCCTGAAAGTTTTTGAAGTTTAATTGCTGATATTACTTGTCAAATAAATATGATACATTTAGTATGTGGGGATGGGGGGATGGGGGCGGGAGAAAGGAAATAATGAGGGGGGGGGCACAGATACTCAAGTTGCACCGTCAGTTAAATTTGAGCCAAAATGCTAGGCAAATTAACGCTGAAAGGACTTCATTTTCCTACGCTACCCCACCGAGTACACAGGGCTTGCTCCGTGGGATGGAATTTTCCTCGTATAGGATAACCCTCTTGCTCCGTTGGCTTTCCCATTGGAGCAAATCCAGTAGATCGTGTAGGCAGTTTATATCTAAAGAAAAGCAATATTAAAAAATGATATTGAAAAAAAAATAAAAAAGATAAAAATAAATGTAATAAAAGTCAAAACATTAATTAAAAATACTGTTACTACTACTTTTACTAATTATGAACTATTTAACCAAAAGATACTAGGTCTGAAAACACATTTAGCAAAGAAAAAATATATATTCGTAATATGCGAAAGCAAAGCAAGCGCACATGGCAAAATTTACAAATTAATAACATATTATTTAAGCAAGGCTATATCATTCCCCAAGTACTGTAACTATGTAATAAAATAGTTTTTACTAGATGCGTTAAAAGTTTTAAAAAAATATTTTGAATCTATGTTTTTATTTTAATTTATTCTGTGTATGATAATTTTGGAATTCTATTAACAAATGCATTTTCCTTTTTTCATCTTATCATCATTTTATGACATTAGAAACTGCAAATAAATCTAACTTTCATTTTGGTTCTTAACCGTCTTATGAAAAATACATAAATAAAGAAAAACGAAAGATAAAAAATATATATACGATCTTGTTCTCCACAATTCATAAAGATTCCTCTAGCAGTGTTATGAAAAATTCTTTCATCGTTCGCCATCTACATCCACGTACAAGCAATTATTTATCAGCATGCTTGGAATCGACGTCAGAAAAATTTTGAAAATGCTTGAAGAAGCAGTTGCTAGAGTAACTAATATTTATTTTAAAATACCGGTCATTACTATCCAAATGTAGAAAACGATAAACATATAATAAACCTTCCCGGATAATTAAATGAAGTTTTTCTTTAAAGTATTTTATGTCTAAAACGCCTTTTGCTAAAAGATTTGGAGAGATAAATATGCGAATTAAATTCTGTGCTATTATTTTTTCAATATGAAAAAAAACATGAATAATAATACTTCTACAGTCATTTTGATAATTTCAACAGGATTGTAATTATGGTTCCCTAGATAAATATGGTTATAAACATATTTTTCAGATGTTTGAGATATTTAAAGTATCATTCTGTCAATCACACTGTAATAAATGTATTCCTGAAATAAAACAATTTTCTTAGTTTAATAGCCTCAACATTATTATTATTTCTATTTGATTTTCAATTTTTTATGTTTAGAAAATTTCTTTTAACCCCTTTAAATTCTTTTGAAACCTATGTACATTTCTAAAAACCTGTTTTAAAGGAATTCTGAAACACTTGTAGAATTCTTATTTCTATATGATTCACATACTTCATAGCAGTAAATGGTTAAAATTCAGATAAAATATAAGAAAAATTTAATTGAAAATAACTATTAAATTTTTTGGCTAAATGCGTATAATCAGTTCTCGTTATTTTTTAAACTGGAATTTTTTTTTAATTAATTGAACTAACTTCTTTGGATTTATTTGTGTGTATAACATAGGATAAACAACTTTTTTTAATTTCAATAGAGCCTTCAATGACACATTTTTCCTACAGGAATGTATTTTGAAGATTTTACAAAAACTAAAGAAATTGCTCTCAAAATGAAAAAAATATTTTTTACCTGTAATGTTAGATTAAATTCCGAAATAATTTTACTTCTACTGTCTTCAAATATTTCTTTTAAATGCATTTTTAATGGCTTTGTTATGAAATTTTGAATGAATTTTAAAATTTAAATTAAATTACTATTTTTAAATTTCCATCATTTGTCAACCGTTTACTAACGAACTCTTGCTTTAATACTTTATGCAAAGCATTATGATCTACTTCAAATTTTTTCATGGATTTTTTTTAGTTACTACAATCAAAATTAAAGGATTTATATAAAAAATCGCACCCGAGAAAAATGTACTTTGTTAAAGATAACTTTTTTTTCACATAAAAAGTTTAAAAAAAAATCAATTTGAAAGTTAAAAATTATTGAATATTAAAATTAAATTATATTAATTAAATCTTAATTTAAACTTTAAGAAACTTTATAATGAATTAAAAAACTGTTTTAAGTTTCGATATTGTTAGCAGTCCTTTAGTTATGCAATGCTTATACTACCTCTGACAATAACGTTGAATTCAGAACGGCCGATCTGCCAACACTGGGAAAACAAAACGCTGCACTTGCATAGAGGCAAGTGTAGACCATCTTTAAATTATGAAAAATTTAAATGGGAAAAAATCTAGAGTACCCTCTTAAAAAAAGAAAATCTCGCGTTGTTTGAGAGTAATCAATGAACATATATTAAGAAAATATATATGCTTAGGCGTTGAATTGATACCCTCCTTTTTTCCTGTAGGTCCATTAAAAATAAAAAGTGCTGAATACTAAGAACTGTAAATTGAGTGCATTTTAGAAGAAAAAAATTATTCGCGAATATACCGAAAATTTCTTTTTTGGGAGATTTTTTTTCATCCATCCTGTTTCTTCCAGCTCGAAACGCATCCTATATATAGTTTTGATTTTATGGTGATTTACAGATTTTTTTTATTATTTTAAGAATAAAAATTTAATTGGGATGATCTTTTATGGTAATATGAGTCTTTTTTGCCTTAAAATTGATCAACATTTTTTAAAGAATCATCTTGCAAATGTACTGGTTCTTATACGAATTTGCGTATTAACCTACAGTCCCTGGCCAAATTATTAGACGCACTCATATTTTCTTGTGTCGAATCATATAACAAGTTTCATAGAGATATTACTATGCCAATAATTACAATTAATTATATACATCATCTGTAGGATTATAATAAATTAAAAACATGCCAATGACTTTAAAATTATTTATTTTTGTAAATTAAATCAACAATTGCTAAAATTGTAAAACTTAGAACATGAAATTAAAAAAAAGTCAATATTTTTTGGAGTCTTCTTTGGCGGCAATCAGTGCTTCTATTCTTCATGGCATGCTGTTAGTACAAAATTGAAATGCTTCTTGCATGTGTGAGTGATGTTTCCAGACAAGGATAAGTTTTTCTATGAGCTGTGTTTTGCTCGTTATGAGCTCTTTGTCCAGTTTTTTCTTCATTAGCTCCCAAACATTTTTATTGGTATTCATGTCTGATGAATTATTGGGATCAGTTCAACACAGGAGTATTTTTTATTGAAAGTAGACCTTGACGGATCGTGCTATGTAAAAAAAAGCTTTACCTTGCAAAAATACAAATGGTTCTTCATTTGGAAACCATCATTTTAGCTTTAGAATAAACCGATTTTGAAAACCTCTTTATATTGGTCTGGAGAATTGACTAAGAAGTCATAACAAACAAAACCCAGCTCATAGAAAATCTTATCCATATCTGGAATCGTCACCCACGCATACAAGAAACTCTTCAATTTTGTATTAACAGCATGCCGCGAAGATCAGAGGCACTGATAGCCGCCAAAATAGGCTCCAAAATATTGACTTTTTTTTAGCTTCAGGTTATAAATTTTGCAATTTCAGCCATTTTTAATTTAATTTGTAAAAAGAAAGAGTTTTAAAGTCATAGGCATGTTTTTTATTTATTATAATCCTACAAATGATGTACTTAATTAATTGCAGTTATTCGCACAGTAATATTTCCATGAAGCTAGTAATATGATTCGACACAAGGAAAAGCAAGTGCGTCTAATAATTTGGCCAGGGACTGTATAAAAAAGGGTGCAATGTAGCCCAGGACTCGATAACCATTTTCAGCTTTATAATCCATGTATATATTATACATAGATTTTTAAATTTATTTCATTTTTTTTTTTTGTAATTTATTAAAGATACTAATTTATCGATAATGCATTGAATATAACGGATGCATTTCCCCAATACATTCTTACTTCAAAATTAAATTTCAGCTTTGATAAATACGTGTCTATAGTTACGAAGAGTACAGTTTAATTCTTATTTTTCATTAACGCTTTAATTATGTTTATATTTAATTAAACAAATTTATTTAATTTTCTCCTAAAATTCAGCAAATTCTAGAACTAATGTGCAAAAATATGAGGAAATTTTCCATAAGATTTTTCATTAAAGCGAAAAGAATGATTTACGTTAAGTAATTATTGATACCGCATAACATGATTTAGTAAAGATAATTTAATTTAATAAAATTATATAAATAAGAATGTTTTGAAGACAACATAGTCTGAATGAAGGTTTGATTTTAATAAAGTGGTGATATACGAAACCATGTACATATACTTAATAAAAATTGCTAAATAATAAAACCAAGAAGAGTAAAATAACAAATTTATTTTCTGGATAAAAAATATGACATTTTTAAAGTTTTAAAATATTAAAAATTTATATAAAAATAATAATAATGATGAATAATAATGATAATGATGAACATAAATGGACACATATAAATTTTAGATACAGTTTTGAACTTTTATATAAGACCGTGATTTTCATTTAAATAGTATTGTAATTTACAATAAACCCAGTGTGGTGTAAAAAGTAATTAAATTGTATACTTACACAAAATAACTTGCATCGAGGTCATGTGAAAATCTATTAAAATATAATAGCATACTTATTTTTTATATTTCTTTAACATTTAGTTATTATTAATTCATGTATTTTTTCTCATTATTTGTATAAATTACACTTGAATCGATAGAAGACGATAATTTCTGCGGAAGATGTTAAGCTTACTTCGTGCCAGAGTTGGGCAAAATACATCGAAAAATCATTTTCGATACAAAATACAAAATACATTAGTTTTAGAATCTAAAATACAAAATACAAAATACTTTTCAAATTGAAAAAGTTCAAAATACAAAATACATGTATTTTGAAAATACATTCAAAATACAAAATACATTTGAAAAAAAATGTATATGAGATTATATGTTTTGTATATGAGATGTATATGAGATTAGATTAGATGTGTCCGAAAAAGTTAGCTAACCAATTTTAATCCCGACACCCGGTCGGGCCTGACCGGACCTGTTTTTCAGTCGTTCCGGGTCAGGTATCGGGTTTATTATTTTTTTCAGAAAGTTAAACTCAGATGAGCCTCGTCATCACTTTTTCGGGTCCCGGCTTTACATTTTTCGGCAGATTCGGGCCTGACTAATTCTTTCCAGATCGGATCGGGATCAGGTTTCATTTTTTTCCTAGAGAACTAATTGCGGTAGTCAAAAATATTAGTATAGATCCCGATCCAGCCCGTATGAAAACCATTGGCTCATTCCATCTCGGTCAGCCTATGGGAAAAATCAGTAAAATATGGCCCGACCCGACAATTTTTTTTTTAATGTACCTATTATAAATTGCTCTAATTTTACCATTACAATTATTATTATTCTTTATGACTAGTAAGTATATTTCTGGATAATAAAATTAAAGCACAGCAAAGGGAACTCTGAAAATGAATCTGTCTATAAATTCTGTCTTAAACAGGAAATGTATTGATTCATGCAAAATAAATTTGATAACAAGAAAAAAGATTATGATACATTTACAACAAGCTACGTTCCTCGTCCTTGCTAAGAAATAAACTTGTCTATAATCTATTTTTTCTCCTATCCTGTGCGAATCCTCAGAAAATTTTACTGTATAGCATTTTTCGATTTCTAAGTTTCCAAGGCATAAAATGATATTAAGACTGCTCTTATCTGTTCTGCTCAAGGAGTGCAAATGTTTTGACACATTTACAAATCCATTTTTTAACGGAAAGTTATAAAATTGGAAGGCCTGATTATGGAAATGATTTGGAATCGAACTGAATTTTCCATTTTTCTGTCAATAAATTATCTGTTGATAATATTATTAGCTTTTATATGCCCGTTGAGTTATAATGATTTCGATTACGTGACAAGCACGATTTTCACCTTAGTTTCAGTGGTTATTCTTCTTTCGCCTGGAAATTCGATTCAAAACGCCCACTTTGACATTATTTTCTGAAAAATCTATTGTATTTGCAAATTATGTGAAAATGACTGGCGATTAAATAATTTTTGCACCTTCTATTTTCATGCATTTCGAAACAAAAATAAATTAAAACATGTGTATAAAGTTGCCCTTTTTGACTAAGAACAGCCTTAATTATAACAAAAACATTTACATAAAAATAAATATGCATTTTAAAATTAAATATCGCAGTTCAAAGAGATTTTTTAAAAGAAAGTCTATAGACTTTCGTTTAAATACATGAAAAAAAAATATGTATTTTTGATTAGAATTCCTCGTACAAGATGATTTTTAACCACATCGACATAGAAATTTATGTTTTCTGGAAATTTAATTGGTCCGGGCTAATCAAGTTTGTGCACGAACAAGGCCTGGACGAACTTTTAGCTTTTATATCGAGCCGGATTAATTCCGGGATTTTATTTTTTGTATCAGGCTGTGTTAATATTTCTTTTCTACGGATCGAAACTTTATACTGGTTCGGTTTATGTCGGAATGGACCGATAAAAAAAGGTCTTTGTTCGGTTTAAACCGGACATAATAATTTCGGCCTGTGTAGACCTCTCATTTGTTCTTGCACAAAGCAACTGTTAGGCGTTTTTGTAACACCGATTAAATTCTTTGAAATTATAAATTATCAAAGTAAAGAAGCAAAAGGAAAGATAGATAAAGAAAACAAATCAATCTATTTGAAAATATTCTTTATAAAATAAACGAAGAATACTTAGAAATAAAATGTTGAAATGTATACAAAAATATAAAATCTTTCTTGGGTATAATTCAGCTTCATTTTAAGCATAGGAGTAAAGTGTTATCAAAACAATCTATAAATCAAAATTATGCTTGGAAATTACAATTGGCCTTCAAAAGAAAAAAAAAACTCTCAGATTGAAAATGACTTCATAAATATCTTTTTGGAGAATTTATAATTAAGGATAGACAGAGCAGGTTTTAAAGGCCGAAACTGAATTTCGGTGATTGGAAGTAATAGTTAATAATAATACATAACAGAATATGAAGTTTGGTGACATTTAGTGCATTAGTTCTTGTTAAAATACTGTAAATCCTGAAAAATGCAGCATAACAGCGCCACCTGCTGGACGATTTGCACCAACACTTAATTAGTGACGATTTATATTAAGATCAAACTAAATCTGAAATTCGTTGAGAATCTATGCATTACTACTTGAGAAACAGCTAGTGCAGAAATCGTGAAATATGTAGCATAGCAAGGTTACCCATCTGCTGAGCAATTCACGCCAAAACTTAATCGGCAACAACTTATGTCAACGTCTAACTGAATCAGAAATTTGATGAAAATCTGTGCATTAATTTTTGAGATACAGTTTTTGCGAAAATTGTGAAAGACGAAGCATATCAGCGGCACCTTTTGGAAGAGTTACACCATTACCTAATATCTAACATAACTTATGTAAATGTCTAACAGAATCTAAAATTTTATTAAATTCTGTGCGTTAATTCTTAAGATAGAGGGCCCACAAAATTTGTATCATACACTAATAAACTCATAAGTAGACATTTCCTAAAAACCGTCAGTGTTCAGGGCCTTCAAAAATATAAATCCATCGACAATCTGAAGTCGAATTTTTTCACGAATCCAATACTTTTTTGTTGTAAAGATACGGAAAAGTATAAAACTGCGAGTGAGTAAAATTCGAAACGGCAGTTCAATAGTTATTCTTGGACGTATACATAAACACATATATGTAAAAGCATTGTACAGCCTCCTTCGTAGGTTAAATATCCACCAATATGTATAATAATAAATACGTAATTCAATTTATTAAAAATACAATTCGATAATGCCTCAAATACTACTACGCAAATACAATCATGCTTCTCACGAATAATAAACTAGTCGTTGGAGGCCACCGTAATACTTACCCATCATGGATATGTATATGAAAATAAAACATATGAAAACTATTAATACAATGCATTGCAATTCATAAACAAAATTTAAATATTGTTAATACATAGTAATGCTCTATTAAAGAACTGCTGATGTACCAATTTCGACAAATTATATAAAACGCCAAACTACTCAAGTAGTACCAAATTGCGTAAAAGAAACATCCTTATAACTCCAAAAATAATAACTCTATAAACTAACAATTAATTGCGTCGGATTAAGCGTCTCATTTCCAATTAAAGTATACCTCTGAATTGAAATTAGAATGAAATACAGGGTCATGAAAAATCGAAGAATGTGGAAAACAAGATTACAAATATCTCGGCAACTAATAATCCGATCGACTTTGTTCTATATCCAAATGTGTGTTATTTTATTGCCTTTTACGTCCATTCCTTAAAATAAAAAAATTCCAAAATTTTCATATACCTTTCATCAGAACGAATTTTTCGAGAGTCCGAAAAAAATAGTTCCGGATAATCGAGGTTGCTGATATTAAATAGGGTTCGTCCCATTCTTACATTCTAACTACATACAAAATTTCAAGTCTCTATCTCAATTTGTTCGGGAGGTAGAGCGTTTACAGACAGACAGACAGACAGACAGACAGACAGTTGTTGTTGTTGTATTTTGTCGGCCGATTATCTACTCTATGGGATATAGGCCCTATGGGGTGGGTTGCCCTCCGTGGGGGTCTTTCTAAGGGAACCTAACCCGTATTTACGCAAGGTTCGAAGAAAACCACGGAAAACTTCGAACGGTTAGGCCGACGGTCGCGATTGGGTTCGAACCCAGCACCTACCGACAGACAGACAGACGGACGGCAAATTTTTTTTTCTAAAAATATGTTTTTCGGAATCTCCACTATCTAAAACGTGTAAATCCGTCAAAAAAAAAATTTCGATTTTCAAAACGATTGCAAGACTTACCCTATACTACGTATGATGGGTAAGTAATAAGAAATAATTTAAAAAGGAATGTTAAATAAACATGTTAAATATTTTCGTTTAAATCTTGGGAATATCATAATGTGTAGAAATACAACGTTTGGAGTATCATGATACCAAATAAATTTATTAAGTTATTTTTTTAAAGTCATGTTTTTTGTGTTTAATAAATGTCTTCTATCAATGCATCATTTTTCGTCATGGTCTGTTTTGAAAACCCTCCAATCTTGAATGAGTCATTACATTAAAAGTTAGAGGCGTGCGAAAAAAAAACAAAACAAACAAACAAAAAAGACAAAAAACTGCGCCCCAGGCAAAGATTCAATTTGGCGCACCCCCCCCCCCTACCCAAAACTTCTCCTTGTAATAGGCCAAAAATAACGTTGGTACTATAAATTTGGCGTCCCCTCAATTTCCGCGGCCGGGACAACAGTCCCCTTCTCCCCCCCCCCCCCCTTTCTCACGGCGCTGTTAAAAATACTTTAAATACTCATAAGGTAATTTTCTTTCAGTTTTATTGTAAAGATGTATTTAAAGATAAGTATGCTATACTTGAAATAATGATTGCAAATTAAAAATTCCTATTGCTATTTAAATATGAAAACACTGCTTTCTCTGAAGAAATCATTTATTGATTTTTTTTTTTTTTTTTTTTTTTTTTTATTAATTTGCAAAGTTAAATGTTAAACATTTCTGACACACACTCTCTGAACAATAAACGTTGATCTCGGTTGATACATAAATACTCGGGATACTCAAGATACATAAATAACTTCACAATTAGTAATGTGAAAATTTCTATGCTTATATATCTGTACAAAATACAAAATAATGTTTCATTAATCTTTCGTAAATTTTAGTCGAAACAAATATATGCACATTCCCGCATATTGAAAATCATAAACATTCTTCTAAAGGGGGGATAATTTTGTAATTAAACAAATTAACATTCTCATTGATATTAAAAATTTTCATCTGTAAAACTTCCGTTTACAATCGAAACTCAAAAAGAATCAAACTTTGGCTTCGTACAGCAATCGTACACAAACATTAAATTACATTTCTTCTCTACTACTACATTACTTTTTTTTATATGGTTATTTAAAAAACACTAGACACAGTAAAAATCTAAATAATTCTTCCTGTTTATCACAGTAGTTTTTGTCGTTCGCTTAGAAACGTTATAATTATAAAATCTAGAACATTAGAATTGTAACAGTTCAGCAAAAATGCCTAAGTAAAACAGATGATTGATTCTAATCCTTATCGTATCAGTAATTGTATGTTTGCATAACTTTCAGAAACGAACCCTATAAGACAAAGAAAACAGAAGGCTCGTATTATTCTTTTATGAATTTTACGTCTGCGGTTTCAAGGAAGCAGCTGGAAACCTACAGAAATGTATTTTGAATATGAAATGTATTTTCAAAATACAAAATACTTGAAAAAATCATTTCAAAATACATTACCAAAATACTTTCGTTTAGTGAGGTTAAAATACAAAATACAAAATACAAATGTATTTTGAAAATGTATTTCAAATACATGTATTTTCGATACTGCCCATCTCTGCTTCGTGCCCTTACCTTAGGTTAGCATACATCATGGAGAGGAGCAGAACTAAAACGCATGAATATATTCAAGGTGACTTTGTTTTGAAAATAAGAATGTGCAATACATCTTGCTATAATCTTTTCTCAAAAATGAGTTAAGTTTAGTGTAAGTTAAATGTAAAGTCATTAAGTTTTTGCTCTGAAAAAAATGCGTATTTAAATTTTTTTGTATTAAATTTTCAAAGAAATTTTTCTTTAGCATATGATTCTGAATTTTTAATTTATTACTTCTAAAAATATTGACACTATAAATACTGGGTTAAAATGTAAAACCTTGCATTCACTGAAAATAAAATAAAATTTACTGTGGTGATTAAAATTATTGTTGCGTGTGTTGGATAAAGCACATGCATACAAGAATATCGTAATGTAGTTTTTGGGTACTGACTTTGGGTAATTGGACTATTTTCTTGATAATGGAAACTGATATATGATGGAAATATACAATGTCTTTTTATGAATATTATTGCGTCTATTTTTATTACGTATTCATAATTTCTTTTTTCAATCCAAAAAATTCGGTAATAGAACAAAACTCTGAGGTAATTTTTTGACGATCTCAAAATGTTTAAATTCACGACACTTATGCAAGTGAAATCAGTAATAAATCCAGTGCCAACTGCATATTTTTATAAGAAAGAAAAGGATCGGTTACTTGTTGTTTAAGGGAGTCGACTTATTGCTTAGAAATTGCGTAGAGCAGTCATGTCAGTGTACCTGCTCACTTTCTACAAGCATTCAATGCTTTCATGTAAATGCTCAAGGGATGGATACGGAGCTGCCCACGTCGAATGTTTTCGACAGCTGGAACAGACTAATGTCTTGACGGAATTTCTTCACAGTAATGAAGAATTGATTTTATTTTCTGCCCTTCTATGTAAACTTTGATTCATTTGGAGCCTATGTGAGACATTTTGTAAGCGGGGGGATTTTTACAAATATTTCAAGTGCATTTTTTCTTTTTTATAAATTCCTCGACATTCGAATGCGGTTAGAAAAGTTGACTAATGGGAATTACTTCGTTTAGTTATGAGGTTTAAGCTCGGTAAAAATCGGTTGTCTCCAGGCACGTAGCCAGGGAGGGGGCTAAGGGGGCTGAAGCCCCTCCCGAAACTTTGTAAATGCAAAATGATCTGTATGAAAAAAAATAAGTTTTGTTTGTTTTTATCTTCCATTACATTAAAATCAATTGCATTTTTAGCTGTAAAAATATCCATTTATTGAATTACAGCTATGGTAATCCTTCATTATATCGGTTATTTGGATGTATTGTTTTTTTAATCGGTATGTACCACTAAAAATATAAACTCTTTTTAAAAAGTAATTTTTACTGCCTTTATAAGAAGTAAAATTCGATTAAGTGTAATTTCTTATCATTAATTTGACTAAGAAAAATTACGTATGATACGCATACAGCATAAGAAAGATCACGAAAAATTAGAAAGATTATTTTCTACATGATTCAGTCATTGGAAAAAAGGCTAAATGTTTTTCTTAAAAGATATACAATTAGATTATCACAAACCTTATATTATTTTAACAAACAAACTTCAGATTTTTTCAGGAAAATAGAAATAGAATTATTTAATTGCTGAGTTTTCAAAGAGCTCCAGGAAAAGAAGAAATTAGAGAAGATCTTGAACTAATACTTGAAACAATCTTATTTTGTGCAGAATAAAATAGCCACTGACGAAGATGACGAACCTCTAACTTTAGAAAAATTGGTATAAAAAAGACTAGTTAACAGTTCTTTTAAGTTTTGAGCAAAGTCTGGAGCGAATGAATTGAAACGAGACATTATAAATATCCTTAGAAATGCTATTTATTTCACCCTAGAAACTCAGAATATCAAATATTCTGGGATACAGTTACCGAAGTATTAATTATGAAAATATATATTGCGATCTGTTATAGCTTAATTGCTGTTGAAACTATGGACATTTCAAGCGCAAAACTTCTTGCCATTTGTGCTAGATATGTGAACTTTTAAAACATTCACAAAACCCAATAATTCGAAATTATTTTTCACGTGTTATTCCAATAAATATCTCAAAAATTCTAGAAAAGTAATTTTACAACATTGTGATGAACTACGTCTTGGCAAGTATAAATGTGTCGCATAGGCGTATGACAAAGTAGCCAATAAGTTTGGTCATGTTAGAGGGATTCATTCTAGAATTCTTCAGAATATCTAAAAATTAAATACGTCCTCTCTGAAAGCCATTGGTTAAATCTTGCCTTGTCCAACAACATGCTGATTCCCTTCATTCGAAAATATCATGCATGGACTTGTTAAAGCAGCGACAAAAGTTTTTAAAAATCACCTGAAGGCAAATTTAGCACTTCAAGAAGCAATTGCATCATATATCCTAGAAAACAAAAGAATATAGCTTTTCCGCATTTGTAATACAAATTTTATCGAGAGGCATGAAAGCATATTGACTTTTGTTGAGCTACTTAAATACATTTGTATTAACTCAGAAAATATTTCGAAAAACACATGGAAGATTTCTTCAACAGCTGGAGTTTTTTTGGCAGTCAGGGAGAAGAATCATTTTCTCATAAGCTTGTCTGTTTGTCAGAAGGTTTTCTGTCTGACAATCATAATAGGTTCTTCAAAAAAAAAAAAAAAAAAAAAAAAAAAAAAAAAAAAAAAAAACTCGTGATATAATATTGATTGTAACCCATGCTAAAGATGCCCAATCCTTTTACATAAATATGCAGAAAAATGAAATAGAAATCTTTTGTGAAATTTTATTGTACATCAATACTTCGGGAAGACATCTTCAAAACTGAAATAAAGATCCCAAGTCTGACATTTAGACAGGCAAAAAGTACAAACCCTCAAATTAAATCCACCGACAAGTATTACAATATCATGGTCTTATTTCCCCATGTAGAAAGTCTTATTCAAAATTTAAATTATCGATTCATTTCGAATGAAGACATTCTAGGAGATTCCCAGTTACATCTTCCGGGATGTGCTTCTCTGGAAAAAGCAAGCAAATTGTAGAATCTGATGCAATATTTTCAGGATATAGTGTCAATGTAGCAAGTGAAAACTGAATATGAATTAGGGTGCAAAAAAATTGCTAATGTTGACACCAACACAGAGGTTTTAAAAGTTTTAGTACTGTAATGTGACGTATTACGATAAAATCAAACACTTGCTGACAGTTTTGTTTGAAAGCCGAGTAACAAAAGTCACTGCTGAAATATATTTTTCGGCAAAGAAAATAATTAAATCTGACTCGAAGCGTTATGGTCGATGATAGACTGAGTAGTTTTACTATGATTTCCATTCTTTGGGAAATTACAGGAACTCTTGATAAGTTATAATGATTGCTTCTATTGCATTAGTAAACAGTGTTGAATTCAGGGGGGTCGCCCGGGAGGGGGACATTTCCCCTCCCCCGAAGAAATGAGATATCCCATCCCGGAAAATTTGTGATTTTGTGTTTTCAATCGTCAAAAAGTGCAACAACACAGAATGTCTTTGAATTTATGTTTGTTTAAGAAAACTTTTTTAAAATATCCTTGTAATACACCAATATGATATCTGATGCTTCTGGAAAATTAAAATTCTTCATTAACACTTTTCATGAAAAAACTTGACTTAAATTCAGTTTTATCTAGTACGAAAGTACTAATAATTCCGTAGTTTGGGAAAGAGTAAATGAAAGAGTATAGGCTTTGTTAGACAAACCTACTAAACCATGAATCATTATTGTGTATCCAGATTTTGCAATTATCAAATAAAAGAATGCCATCATCAAGTTTAGGTTTGACACTTCCAATCGCTGATACATCCAGAGATTGTAATACATGTTTACAGTAAAGAAGGATTGTTAACAGTATAAGTTCATGTTCTTTGATATTCTTAATTAACCTCTTTTCACATAGAAAAAATTCCAAAAATAGTAACATTTACGTACATCAACAACTCTTTACTTCACAGTTTGACATGTTCAATGGTGCTCCAGATTTTTTTTTCAAGGGTGCCCCATCACATAAAGTTCAACATTACAACAGTTTACTCAATTCGGCTGATGAATTTGAATAAAACAAAACTTATAAACTAAAGATTACATCTTTATTTAAGTGTTGAACAAAAAACCAAAATTTAAGAGATACAAAATTTTGAACAAAAATCTTACAACATTATTTTCTTAAGTTTAGATTCAAGAGGGAGAAAAATATATATCTAGCTTAGACAGTATTGTGCATACAAAATGGATGAGCTTTGTATACTTATTGCACTGAAGCAATAGTAATGTATTGCCACAGACATTTTTAGAAAATAATTTATTTGAAGGAAAATATTTAATGTTCAACGGTGCCCCCAGTTCAAATGTGCCCCCCTTTCCCCTACTTGAGACTCATCTCAAACATTATTAGTTTGTGCTTTTTAAGTTTCGCAGAAAAAATTTTCCTAAAAACTCTCCGGTTCACAAATTGGTTTGGAAATTGGAAGTGCTCTTAAAAGTTAAAAATTGCAACAGAAATTGAAAAAATTAAATATGAAAATACAATATTTGACATAGTTAACAAGTATCCGACGTAGAAACACACATTAGGATAAGCCTAGATTATTTTTAAAATTTTTTACTGAATATCATTCAATTTACTTTTGTAAGAACAGAAAAAATTCCAAAATTGAGCCCCTCCCGAAAGAAAATCCTGGCTACGGGCCTGGTTGTCTCACCTATATAAGTTCTAGAAGATTTATGTAATTGATAGTTTTATTTTGGTCGTGACCTGATGATTTGATATATATTCTGCAGCTTCGACAATGCTTTATTTAGTGTATCCTCTATAGTTGAAGAAAAATTTTGCGGATACATGAGTTGTAAGTATCTTACGAATTAAAATAGATTAACTCTCTAAATACAGTGAAATCTCGTTAACACGAATACGCTTAACGCGAATTATTTTTGGTGTGAACAGTTTCCGATTGCCCCGTCCAGTTACATGTATATATATAAGTTCGGATAACACGAACTATTTTTAACATGAAAAAAAGTTTCCTCCTAAGTGTTTGCATAATCGGGACTTCGCAGTATTTTCTTTTACATTATAGGTAGCAGTTATGTATTACGGCTGTATAGGTTTAAGCATTATCTCTTTATACTACCCCTTTCAAGTTTTTAACAAACGAATGTATAGTTATAAATTACTAGTTTATTGAAACCATTACATTATAGGTGATCACAAAACAGCTTCAAGCATTAACAACATATTTATTTTTAAGGTGTCTTCTTGAAAAATGTCTTTCAAAGACACAGTCAGTCATCTGGCTAACCTACAGGTCTCAAATGCGAGAAGTTCATTTCTTAATTTTGTAAGCTCATTTCCAACCAGCTCTTGTGGGACGCCAGCCATTACAGCCAGAAAAATATCATGCCTAATACCGTCACAAGCACAAGCACACGCACTCATACATAACAACATTTTTCATAGTAATAGTACCATTAGAGAGTCACGATTCTTTATATTTTCTAAGATTTTAATCTATTAAATCTTAAAAAAGTTAAAATTTTATGCGGAACTTTTAAGGTATTCGTAAAGACTTTTAAGATCTTTTCTTATAACTTTTAAAATATTCTTTCTCCCCTGCCGTTCAATTAAACAACCTTTAAAGAGTTAATATTAGATGCATAAATTATGTTTCTTTTAATCTTTGATGCAGATAAATAGTAAATTTCTATAATTCTAATTTGAAATTCATACACACTTTTTCTCATACACATTTTAACATATTTTATATGAATTGCCTCCTTTTCTTCTTTCTTAATAAGTAATTTCGCTGTTATTACCTTCCCTTTCCTTCAAATTTTTAACATTTTCTATTTTATTCGGGACAGAAAAAGTTATGCGTTTTAAATTATTTAGACGTTTCCCACATGTTGACCTTAAGGGGTGTCAGGAGTTTTAAATTTAACGCACTTCATGAAAATGTGCTTCCACTTCGAATTCGCATAACTTCATAAATATTTAAAGTATTTACTTAATTTTTTGTGGTATATTTGGGATAGGGTTTAGGTCTAATAATATCATAAAATAAAGACTCACAACAGACTAAAAAAAATATAGCAAGAACATTTAAGTAATGAAATTTTCATGTATTTTTCAAAACAATCCGTAAGATTAAGAAAAATCTATTTGAAGTATCATCTGGAAATTTCTCACATATGTTTATATTAACATTCCCTATAAAATGAATTAATTTTGTAAAGATAATTTAAAATTTAATTAATTTTTTAATGATTAATTAATTGTAATTTTAACGATTTTTCAAATTTTCAAATTCATATGCCATTTTAAATTAGTTAATTTCAAGCAATGTTTATATCCTTAATTCATTCTATAAAATAGAGTTTAGAGATCATTTTAGTCTATGAATGAAGTTTATAGGTCTACTCAAAGTTTAGTTATCTTACGGATAGTGATAGCCTTTTTGAAAAAATACATGAAAATTTCATTACTTAAATGTTCTTGCTATATTTTTTTTAGTCTGTTGTGAGTCTTTATTTTATGATATTATTAGACCTAAACCCTATCCCAAATATACCACAAAAACTTAAGTAAATACTTTGAATATTTATGAAGTTATGCGAATTCGAAGCGGAAGCTGTTTTTCATGAAGTGCGTTAAATTTAAAACTCCTGACACCCCTTAATATTTTTCATAATTATTCATTCCGAATTCTTGTTTTGTAGATTCGTATGTCTAATATCCCCGCTGAATCGGAGGAACAAGTGTCTGTTCATATGTTGAACAGATTTTTAAGGTGTAATAGAAATTGAGGCTTGGGGAGAGGTTTGGTTAAAATGTCTGCTGTCATCGCAGCATATTGCACATACTGTAGCTTTATTATTCCCTCTTCCACTAAATTCCTGATCAGATGGTATCGAATGGAAGTATGCTTTGTCTTAATGTGGCATTTCTCCGATTCTGCTAATTTGATGCAGGACTGATTGTCCTCGTATAAGGTGATTGGTAGTTTCTGTTCGAGGTTAAATTCCTTGAGTAGTTGGAGAATATAAATAGTTTCTTGAGCTGCACATGCGGCTGCAACATACTCTGACTCAGACGAAGATAGAGCAATGCAGCTCTGTTTCTTTGAAGACCATAAGATTGTGTTTTTTCCTATTTTGAAAAGGTTTCCCGATACAGACTTCCTGTCCGATCTATCATTGGCTCAGTCCGAATCGGAATATACTCTTAAGACAGGTTCCTCTAAATTAGTGTAAGTTAATTTTAAGTCAATTGTTGTTTTAAGATATTTAATTGTTCTTTTAACTGCTTCCCAGTCTTTAACCCTTGGATTTTCGTTTCTGCGGCTTAAAATGTTTACTGCTGCGCAAATGTTTACTGCTGCGCAAATGTCTGGTCTAGACACAGTCGCAATATAAAGTAGAGCCCCCACTGCCTGTCTGTAATGCGTATTATTTGGAAGAAGATTTTCATTATCGTCTAATTTTACATACCCGGGCTCCATCAGTATGTTGGTTGGTTTCGAGTTTTCTAAGTTGAATTTATTTGCTAATTCATTGATTTTATTCATTTGGTCGAGTGTCATTGTGTTCTTGTCGGGTTTGTTTATGTTTATCCCTAAATAGCATTTCGCCTCACCTAAATCAGTAACTGGGTATTCTTTATTTAATTTGTTTACGAGTTCGTCAATATTTTCATCTTCCCCAGCTATGAGGAGATCGTCAACATAAACAATTGAGTAAGTTGTTCAGTTATTGATGGTTTGTTTGTATAGACATTTATCAACCTCACTTTAGTGAAAACCTAATTTTGTTAGTGATTTGTGCAATGTCCGGTTCCACGCCCTGGCTGCCTGCTTCAAACCATAAATGGCCTTTTTAAGTCTGCATACCTTATGCTCCTTTCCCGGAACCACATAACCCTCAGGCTGAGGCATAAACACGTCTTCTTGTAATTCCCCGTGTAGGAAAGCAGTCTTAATATCAATATGTCTTAAGCTCAAATTTTTATATAATTCCATTGCTAAGAAACTTCTAATTGTCGTATGAGATGCAACTGGCGCAAAGGTCTCGTCATAATCAACCCCATATTTTTGAGAAAAACCCTTTGCAACTAGTCTAGCCTTAAATTTCTCTAACATACCCTGGCTATTGTATTTAGATTTAAACGCCCATTTGCAATCGATTACTTTTATCCCTGGCGGGGCTTCGGCTAATTCCCACGTATCATTTTCGCGAAGAGAGTTCATTTCTTCTAAAGTCGCTTTTATCCATTTTTCCTTTTCAACCGGGTTTTGCATATTTTTTTATATCGTCCCAATTTTTCGGGTCTTCAACTTTAACATTATTTGTTAGGAAAGTAAACCTATAAGGAGGAACCCAACTGTTTGATCTGTTTGATCAACGTGGGACTATCTGCGTGATGTCTGAATTTGCAATCTGACTTTGCTCTGTTTCTTCGGTACATACATTATCTTCGATCAATTGCAATTTTGATTGCAAATTATCATTATTAGGCGTTTCAATAGTTTTATTCGACATGTTATTTTGAGTTGTGTTTCGACCTTCATTCTCTAGAAATTTTACAGTTCTACTTATTATTATTTTCCTGCCATCCGTACAAATTCTGTAGCCCTTACTCCTACTGTCGTAACCTACGAATATTCCCTCTACAGCGGTATTATCCAATTTTCTTCTAAGAGGTTTCTGTATGTAGGCAAATGCGCGACACCCAAAGGTTTTGATGTTCGAAAGGTCTGGTTTACGACCAGTCCATTTTTCGTAGGGTGTACGGTCGTTGGATGAGGTTGGGAGTCGATTCTGTAAGTATGTTGCGGTGCAGATAGCTTCGCCCTAGAATGAGTTAGGTAAACCATTATCGTTTAGTAGGAGCGAGCCATTTTCGTCAAAGTACGGTTTTTACGCTCCGCAACCCCGTCTTGAGGCGCAGAATACGGAACAGTAAGCTGGTGATTGATTCCCTCATTTTTTAAATAACTATTAATTTCCTTTCCTAAGTATTCACCTCCGTTATCGGAACGGATAGCTTTTACTTTCCTACCAAATTTATTTGTAGTCATTGCTACATATTCCTTGAATTTCGAAAAAACTTCATCTTTATTTCTCAATAAATACGTGACAGTAAAGCGACTAAAATCATCTATGAATGTCAAAAAATAGTATTTTCTCCCAACCGTCACTGTTTGCATGGGCCCGCACAGATCAGAATGCACTAATTCTGTGGGCTCTGTAGCTTGAAAACTAGCAGCTTTGGGGTATGGATCACAAGTGAGTTTAGAGATGATGCAAGTTTCGCATGTATCGCCGTGTTTACATTTGTCAATTTGTCAATCCCTAACGCCATGTCGTTGTTTACTAATTCTTTAATATGCATAACGTTTCTGTGGCCTAATCTTCTATGCCATTTGTGCAAACAATTTTTATTTTCGCATTCATTTATAATATTTACATTGTGAGATGTATTTTGTTTTATTTTATATTCACACAAATTGTTGTTTACATAGCCCTCGAGGTATGTGACACCTTCGTGAGTTATTTTGCAAGATTGTTTTTCAAATATGGCTTTACAACCGTTTTCTCTGGCCCTTTTTATAGAAATTAAGTTCGTTTCTATCTCTGGAACATACAATACATTTTTTAATGTTATCGTTCTGTGAGTGTTATCCGACATTACTGTATCTAATTTTATAGTCCCGTAACCCTCAGAGTATAACTCTTGACCATTCGCAATTGTTACACTAGAAATATGTTCATAGAAATCATTAAATTTATTTCTATCATTGCAAATATGAGTTGAAGACCCGGAATCAATTACCCATAAATTTTTTACATTATCCCCAACAAAAAATGTAACATATTTATTATTGGGTGTTTCCTTTTCGATATTTCTATTTTTGTTTGTACTCGCACCTGCACTGCCTTGAGAGCATATAGCCGATTTTTGTGACTGGTTGGGAAATCTATTGTTAAATTGGGGTTGTTTTGAAATATTTTTGTTTTTATTTTTCAAATGGCAGCATTCTTCTATGTTGTGGGATATTTTTTTTGCAGTATTTGCAAAATTTTTTTGATTTTTGTTTGGTGTTTTTCACTTTGTACACTGTGTGAGATAGTTCATTCTCAATTTTTATCAGTTCTTTTTAGGTATTCATCAGTGAGTTTGCTACGTATAAACGTAGCACTAAGATCACGCTCATCCCTAGTCTCCAATGCAGTTATGAGAACATCGTAGCTGGGAGGCAGGGAGCACAGCATTAATGCTGCAAGATGTTGATCATCAATAGTTTCGCCTATGGCAGCGAGTCGATCGCGTATTTCATGTATGTTATTTAAATGTTGTATGAGGGTGCTACCTTCACTTAATTTTGACGAATACATTTTTGTTAATAAAAAAAGTTTGCTGCTCAAATTGGTCCTTTCATGGACATTTTTCAAGGCAGTCCAAATATCACGCGCACTTTCTAAATTTTTTACATGTACAACTTGGTCGTCTTATAGAGATAAATTAATAATTGCGCGTGCCTTGCGATTTTTATTTTTAAACGCATCTGTGTTGGGATGTGGGGGTTCGTCAATAATAACATTATAGAGGTCCTCCTTTTGGAGATACATCTCCATCTTGAAATTCCACATATGATAATTATTTGCATTGATTTTTTCGATAATAGTATTATTTATAATACTCATTTTGTATTGTTATATAGACGTAAAAGTCTTATATTTTTTATTTTATTTATGTAAATTTTTGTGCTTCGAATTCGGAGTTGCTTACGTTTTTTTTTTTTTTTTTTTTTTTTTTTCAAAACATAGCAGAAAAGAAAAACATTATATCATTTATTTCAGTATTTGAATTTCAATATATATATATATGTATGCTTATATAATATATATATATATATATATATATATGTGTGTGTGTAAGAAAATACAAAATATTAGACCTATTTATTACTTTTTTAATAAATCGTCCCTCAATGTGGATACGGGCCCCATGACTAATAATCACGGGTTTTACAGGGCAACAAGAAACCTAAGTTTATCGTATTAATTTAAGTAAAACACATGGCCTTTTTAACTGGTAACCCCCCTCGGGAGATGAGAAATTTCTATACATCTAGGCACTTGGTCTCCAGAACTCATAATGTAAAGACTTGCGAAAAGATTTTGTTATGTTTTAAATAAATCGTAATTAAAACTCATCCCCTTGAAGTCTGTCGTTTCATGAAAATGCGACAGTTCTTCATAGTCGGCAGTATGATACCTAGTGCGGGAAAATAATCTACGAAATATGAACATCATTAAAAATACCGGACCCACAAAGGAAAGCAAAGACAGTGGTCATTCTGACTCGAAACATCGAAAGAGGCCCTGAAAAGGGGTTAACGTCTCGTCATGAGTTATCCAGCAAGCGTATTCTATGTTGGGATACTGAGATATTTTTCTACCATTCGTCGGGCCTTGCCGGATTTGAAACACGGGATTCGTGAATTTTCATCCAAAAAGTGGGTTGTATCGTGGAATACTAGGATGCTATTTTTCTGCCATTCTTCACACCTTACCAGAGCGATTTTTCTGCCTGAACGGGGCATGCAGTTGTGTGTTGATGGTTCATCCTCCGTAGTGCTATAAATCATTTCAGTCAAAGCGCTCCGATGACCGGGTGAAACTGATACTCAAGATGTTTGTGTTCATCTGGTTTCATCGAAGTGTGGTGCCGTATGTGTTTATTCTTCTATGGTGATAATGAGAGCAATGTTATCAGCAAAAATGTCGGGTACTTTGTGTTTTATTTCCAATAAAGTGTTTGAATGCAGTCATCGAGTCATCATGAAACGCGTAAATCTTTTCGATTTCAACAGTTCTGTTCGCTTTCTAGTGATTTATCAATAATCTTCAAATAGTGTTCCTGTAATCGCTTCGTTATTTATTGAAAGAAAAACTCGTGTTGCGTGAATTTATTCGACATCTATTACATGAGTATACTCAAGGGGTGGTACAGTGATTTATGATTAAAGGAATGTTTAATTTATAATATGTGAGCTCACAAGTGTACGCTATTTTATTTATTTATTTATGTATTTATTTATTTATATTAGTGCGCATGTTTTTTTTCCCTAATTCCTTGATTATAAAACTAATTGATTAAGGTAAGTAATATATCTCTAGTGTTATTGTTTTTATTACTTCTACAAACCATGGTTTTAAGTGTAATTATATTTTAAATTGAAAGAAAAAATGGATATCCATATTTACGTCTAATTATTTTATATAATTAATTCTTTTTATTTATTTCATTTCACAATTCTATGCAGATGCTTGTATTATGTTGATATTATTATTATTTTTTGAAGGTCATTTAGAATTTGTTTATATTTAGATTTTTAAGAAGTTGTCATAAAATTAATTAAAAATGGAAGCCATTAAAAAACAAAAAACTGTTCTTAAGGGAAAAATCACTCGTATAAAAAATATTATAAATCCCAAAATTGATAATGAAACTGTAACTCTTGAAGAGTTAGATTTATATGTTAAACAGGTTCAGGATATTGAAACCGAATTAAATAAACTCCATGAAAATGCCATTCTTTAGAGCGATGCATCGGAAACTGATCCTATAATTGATGAATATAATGAGATTGCACTTAAATTAGATAATTTAACCATAGCAATAAATACATCACGTAATAAGTTAACTAAAAGTTTAAACATTCACGAGGGTGGTTCAGAAGTCTAAATAAAACTACAGGTAATGTTTGTGTAAAAACTGTTAATCTTCCAAAATTTGAATTAAAACCTTTTCACGGAGAAGCTGATCAATGGCTTTCTTTTAAAGAGATTTTTCTTACAACTATAGATCAAAATTTGGAGTTGGGGGGCGTCTCAAAATTGCAATATCTACTGGCTAGTGTAAAGGGTCCTGCTCATAAATTAATTTCTGGATTTCCTCTCTCGGAAGCCAATTATAAAAATGCATGGGACACTCTCTGCGCTCGCTACGATAAAACTAGGGATTTAGCAATAGCACAAATAAGTAAGTTATACAATTTAAAAAACATGAAAAATTGCCCCTCTTCCTCTAAAGCTATTTTTGACATAATAGATACTTGTAATGAGTCACTTCGAATTCTAGAGTCTTTGAATTTGACTCAAAATGCTTTGGTGGATAACATGATAATTTATACTATAATTCAAAAACTAAGTGATAACCTAAAAGAACGATGGGAGCTCTCTCTTACTCATAATGATATGCCTAGTCTCACGGAATTTTTAAATTTTTTAGAGACTCATGCCAAAAGTATGCTAGCGTTGGAGAATCCAACTAAAATAGAGGTAAGAAATGTAAATTATTCCCGAAATTCTTCCGATAGATATAAATTCCCCAAAAGTCAAGAAAATACTAAATGCGGGGTTTGCCTCGAGTCGCATGCCACCCATGCCTGCAGAAAATTAACGAATATGTCCATAGATAACCGTTGGAGAACTGTCCAACTAAACAAACTATGTATCAATTGTCTGCGAGGTGGCCACTTTGCAAATAAATGTCCCTCCAAGATGAACTGTAAAAATTGCCATCGAAGACATCATACTTTACTCCATAAATATGATGTTCAGGGCAATGCAGGGACAACAGTGAATCCCGATTTGGCAACCCATAGTAATCAGTTTCAATCACAAAATGTCCATGAGTATTCCCCTGATCAAGGAATACCCCATAATGCTTTATGACGGTTTATAATCCCGGGGTACCTCAGATACGGGAATTACGATAATCATACGTATTCAGAAACTTGTCATGAGGTTCAAATCCCATTTTTATTGGATAGCGGAAGTACCCTTTCCCTTATTCCAGAAAACTTAGTTGCAGCTTTGGATATGACGTCTATTCAAAGCTGTCATCCTCTTAATGTTAATCAAACCCAAGGACAAGTTCAGATTTCTGAAAAACTTCACGTACCCCTCAAAATAGGAAATATCAGGCAAAATAGCACCTTATACCTAGTTAGGTCATTCTTGCCATATGCGATACTGGGAACTCCAGAATTACAAAAATTCCATATATCGATGGACTTTTACTCGAATATTCTGACTCAGGATGGAGTCATTCTTAAGTATGATCAAAACATTTCCAATAAAATTTCTCAGGGAAACTCATTCAATCATACATTAACTTTAACGAGTGATATGAATTGCAAGAAGCCGCTTCGTTCTCCTTCCAAATCAAATCAAGAAATTTTGTCGCAACAAGGACAATGTTATCTTGATACTCAAATTCTCTCGGATTATGATGACAAAAGTTTTAGTCATTGTACTACTGAAGAGAACTCACAGTTGGAAGGGCTTCTAAGCGACTTCAAGGATATTTTTGCGCGAAATAGATATGACGTAGGTAGAGTCAGATGGGAACCTCAGCGGGTAACTCTCACCTCGGAACTTCCTATCTCGCTTCGACCTTACCGTGCATCTCCTAGGGACAATGAAGAAATTCAAAAACAAATACAAGAATTACTGGGAGCTAAACTTATTAAAGAGTCCTGCAGTCCTTATTCCTCTCCCGTCACTCTGGCATATAAAAAAGGAGAAGGTAAAACGCGTCTCTGTATTGATTACAGAAAAATCAATGCCATTTGTAAGACTGACTCGGAACCATTGCCCCGTATAGATTGGATTTTGGACAGACTTGTCAATGCGAAATATTTTTCCACGCTAGATTTAGCCTCTGGCTACTGGCATATCCCACTTCATCCTTCAGACACAGAGAAGTTGGCCTTTGCAACCAATCAAGGTCTTTATGAGTGGTTGGTTCTTCCTTTTGGCTATAAAAATGCCCCAGCTCAATTTGCAAGAGCTCTTCGAAGAATCCTAGATAAACATAAAGTTAATTTTGCTACCAATTATTTTGATGATTTTATAGTTTATTCCGATTCCTATGCCGCATATGGATCACCTTAAAACTATATTTAACATTTGCCGTCAAGAAAATTTAAAATTAAAATTTTCCAAATGTAACTTTGCTAAATCTCAAATTGACTTCCTCGGTTATGAAATTAGTAACGGCCAAATTAAACCAGACAATGCTAACACCGAAACTATTAAAAAATTAATCCCTCCAAAAAACGTTAAAGAATTGCAAAGGTTCCTTGGTTCTGTAAACGTATACCACAAATTCATAGACAAGTACGCTAAAATTAGAGCCCCTCTAAATAAATTGTTAAAGAAAGATGCTCCTTGGGAATGGTCAGATGCCTGTCAACAATCATTTGAATTGCTTAAAAACGCATTAATTTCTAGGCCTATTTTAAAATTATTCAATCCTAACCTCCCATGCCATGTCTATACTGATGCCTCAAAGGAAGCCGTAGGTGCTGTCTTAAAACAAATGGATGAAAAAGGGAACTTGCATCCCATTGCGTTCCACTCGAGACAATTAAGGCCCTACGAGCAAAATTACGCTATCACAGAACTGGAATGTCTAGCAATAATCGATGCCCTTGACAAATTCCATTATTACCTTCACGGAAAACCTTTTACAATACATACTGACCATGCCTCCTTAGTATGGCTTAAGAAGGTGAAGCATTTAACAGGTAGGTTATTCAGATGGTCATTAAAATTAAGTATGTATGATTATACTGTAAAATATAACAAAGGATCCACCAATTTTAAAGCAGACATGCTTTCAAGAAATCCCACTTTTTCTGTAAATCCCCATATTCATTTATTAACGTCAGATGAAATTAAAGAACACCAACAATTAGATAATGTAACAGGGCCTAAATTTCAAAAAATTAATGACATTGTAATAATTCGCAAAAAGGGTTTTCAAAAAATTGTAGTACCATTCTCCTTGAGAGAGAAATTACTAATAAATACTCATACAGAATTTGGCTATCCCGGAATCCAAAAAATGTTAAATTTAATTTCCCCACAATACTACTGGAGCAGCATGACGCACGATATCACACAATTTGTCAAGCATTGTGAGGTCTGCCAACTGAACAAAAAATCACACCAACCAAAATTTGGTCTTCTGGAGGCATTACCACCTGCAGAACTACCTTTCGATATAATATCCTTAGATTCAGTAGGAGGTTTTAACTACTATAATTCATCTAAAAGGTATATGCACATAGCTATTGATCACGCTACTCGTTATGTTTGGGGTTTTGCATCTAAAAATGTTACAACTGAAGTCTACATTAATATTCTTAAACAGATTTTTAATATTCAACTTCCCAAGAAAATTTTAACGGATAGAAATCCTGCGTTTACAGCGTCTAAACTTCGTAAATGGGTACATAAACAGAATGTAAAAAAGTTACTTACTTCTTCTCATAGACCACAGTGTAATGGGAAAAATGAGCGTGTGAATCAGTCAATTTGCACCCAACTAAGACTTAAAGTAAATTCTACCCCTTCAAACGTCCCATGGCCCAAAATTCTGCAGGAAGTAATTAACGAGTACAATAACACACCTCATTCGGTAACCAAGTACCCTCCTGCATACTTAATGTTCGGCCAATTACCTTATCCATCAGTATTAGGCAATGAAAATTATTATCCCCCTGTAGAGGAAGCCAGAAAAGAGGCTTTCTAAAGAACAAGTGAACATCACTTGAAAAATAAAGTCAGGTATGATTTAAAGTTTGTGGAAGCGCCTTTTAAACCTGGTGACCTTGTCATAGTAGAAGAATTTCACTATCCGAATACTCGGAAGTTAAGTCCGCCTTTTTCTGGTCCATATCAAATTATGGAAAAATTATCTAATGTAAGTTTCAAAATAAATAAGCCTAACTGGCTTACAAAAAAGGATTATGAAGTAATACACGCTTCCAAACTAAGATACTTTTTTCCTAGTAATCAATTTAAACTACTTACACCAACAAACTGAAATAGTTGGTATCATATGAACTGATATTATATTATATCAGATCTCGGTTTGCATTATTATGAATATTTGGAATTTTAATTACCTTTTTGATTTATTATGAATATTTGAAATTTAAATTATTTTTGCATTATTGTGAACATTGTGTTATGTGTAAAAGTACTATTTCTTGAACTATGTCAGGACAGTTCCATACAAATTTGAAAATGTAAATAACATTGGACTTTTCAGAATCCATCTACAACATATTTCTTATTTTGATTATCTTACTCTATGTATAATATTTACTGAGTGTTTTGCATTTATTAATACAATTGTTTTTATCATGTTCAATGACGTATAGTGGTACATTTTATAACAGTGTTGTTTTTAGATATGATATTTGTACATTTTTTATTATTGTTATACTATTATTTGTTAAGTATACGAAAGAAATAACTCATCTCCCATTAGCTCACTTAATGTAAAAATTGTTTACCCTTTTCAGGTGAGTATCATGGATGGAAGCCGGCCCATCCCCGGAGACTTGTCTGCAAGGGGGGGAAATTGTAAGAAAATACAAAAAATCAGACCTATTTATTACTTTTTTAATAAATCGTCCCTCAATGTGGATACGGGCCCCATGACTAATAATCACGCGTTTTACAGGGCAACAAGAAACCTAAGTTTATCGTATTAATTTAAGTAAAACACATGGCCTTTTTAACTGGTAACCCCCCTCGGGAGATGAGAAATTTCTATACATCTAGGCACTTGGTCTCCAGAACTCATAATGTAAAGACTTGCGAAAAGATTTTGTTATGTTTTAAATAAATCGTAATTAAAACTCATCCCCTTGAAGTCTGTCGTTTCATGAAAATGCGACATATATATATATATAAGGTACCCTGGGGTAATAACGCCACGTTAAGGTTCTACCAATTTTCACGGCTTTGTTTTAGATTGTATTTTTCAAACAAATATACGATCTGATACAGCAACTCATTGACTATCTATATAAAATAAAATAATTTAACAGAAATGTATTCATAAAGTGTAATGGCGTTTTTTCTTGACCAATGCTATTTGGCGTTATTACCCACCTATATGGGTAATAACGCCATGCAAACAAAACTATGAAATAAGATGGAATAATTGCATGTAGGTAGCCCAATTCTAAAAATACAAACTCTACAAACTTAGAAATTGACAAATTGCATTCTAATCTATTGAAAATGTTGAATTTTATGTGAAAGTGTAAGAAAAATAAAGGTGTGGTGAGGGAGGGGGGGATGAGGCAAAAGAATATCAGACCGTGAGCTTCTTTTTGCTCAAAAAGGACCGATTAAATAGAAATATGAGAAACATTGCACAGTTTTAACTGTGTTTATTTGAATCGGTATTTAGGATGTAGCTCGGCCACTATAGGGAATCAACCGGGGTTTTAATGTCAAGGATTGGCGTTATTACCCCGGTATAGTTATTGCGCAGTACATTTTAAATTACAAATTATCTCGAGAAGATATCCAAAAGCTTCAACAAAATTTTAAAAGTACATGAAATGCACTACAAATTTATGTAATTAACAAAGTATTTCCGGATAAAAAGATAGTCTTCACATCACAAAACGTATCTCGCGAATTTTAGATCAAGTGTTAATTTTAGTTGTTTGTAAAAACAATAAGACCTAAAAATGAAACAAATTAACTTGAAGCTGTTTTTTGCGATTTATATGACTCAAAACCCTTCTGCACATAGCACATGGGTGTCATTTACCTGATTATTTCATAATTATGCAAAATATAATCACTTGGCGTTATTACCCCGCCTGGCGTTATTACCCCAGGGTACCTTATATATATTATATAAGCACAAAACAAATTCTGTGATGATAAACCAGCAACAAAATGATTTCACTTATTGTCGGTAGTTGTGCGACAAATTCAGTCGCATGTGAAAGTGAATATATATGTCATACAATATATTTTGTATACTAGATTGGAGGAGCCTCTGTCTCGTTAGTATTACTTTATAAGTTTGCATAAACATGAAATAAAGAGATAAGGAAATTGTTCGCTTACCTCATTTATGGTCCCCGCAGATCATACAAGGCATGAATGAAGATAAATCCATTCTTCGTTGCAACAGCGAAGGGCTTGCTGCTATAAGAATACTATAATATATTGTTAGTAATGTATTGTGGATTATTTCAGCACTCATAACGAGGATAGATGATTTTCCTTTATATTTGGTATTTTAATAGAATAAAAACATTATAAAATTTCTTGATTAACATAGTTTAAAACTGGAGAGAGAAAAGTCATCTCTCCGTCTACATGTACAATAGAAAACTGCGTAGTGAAATATAGAAAGTCAAAGGGATTCAAAGTTCAAGAAACATCTACAGTTCTTTAATTGTCCGAAAAGGGAAGAACAATGCAAAACCGCAGAGTGGAGAAATTAGGGCTTGGTAGAAATGAAATAAAATAAAAAGTCTTGACTAAAGTGTCCGAATTCTTGTTTCGCAGTTACGTATGTCTAATAATAATGAGAATTCTTCTCACTTTATTTAAGAAAAATTTCTTTAATAGTGTTTGTCGTGTCGATATTTGAACGAATGTTTTCGCGGAATACAACGTCATTAATTTACCTTTTTTCCTGCCATGTAACATAAGTATTTTGCGACTTGGCCAAGTCTATTTTGTCAGCCTTTCTGTTAGGACCAAGAAATAAGTTTGCTGTTACGCAATCTATATGAAAAAAAGAAAAAAGAAAAAAATGTAAAAGTCTTTAAAGTGCGACGGTATTGTAAAGTATGCTACAAACAAAATGCAGCACAATTTGTTAGAGGAATGACTATAAAATTAAGAAAGCAATATGCTTCATTTTGTGACATTTGCGAAAGAGAAAGTTTTTATGTTGAATGTGCTTTAATGAAATCCATTTAAAAAATTTTATAAGAAATATTTAGTAAATTCATGATAGTACCCTGAAATTACTTAAAATTTATTTGGTATATAAATTTTCAAATTTTATGTGATATTAATACTGCCAGTCACCGGTGATTAACATTCCCTGTGCCGCGACCAATTATATCCGTTCACTAGGCTGCAGGTTTCACTGTACACTGAGAAAAAAAATATACCTCCTTCATCTAGAATGAATAGTCAGTCACTTTCTATACTCAAACTAGAACTACAGATGACCGAACTATGCGAATAGATTGAACAACTATGTTGAATAGACGCAATGACCTGACATTTCTAGTCTAGTGTTTTCTAGGTGACGAAACGATATTGAATCGTTTCAGTAACGAGAAATTATCGCTTGATTTTGGGAATAGTTTCATATGCTATAATTCTAGTTACTAAATTAAACCTCTTGTGTTCGCATCTATTTGCAGAGATTTTTAAATAGATTTGACAACGAGAATATAAGAAAACGCTCTTGAATTCTAATAGGGAACTCCAGAACTCACTGGCATAGGGAACTAGAATTTATAAGGATGACATGGAACTATTTTTTCAAGAGCCACAATTTAGATTCTAGATGCTGGAACTATATTTTTTTCTCAGTGTAATTGAAGCTTTATTTAAATTAATATAATTCTACAAATATAATCCAGTTTTAAGAAATTAAGTTATGATTAATACTTTCAAGGCTTATAAGCATATACGTTACAAAAAAAAAATATCATATTAGAAAATCTCTTTTTTATTAACATTTAAAATAAATTAAGGAGAAAACAACATTACATTTTTGCCCTTTTGCTCGGCGGTCACGGGGTTAATGCGGCCTAAATAAAAGTTTCAGTGTCACAGTCAGCAGTAACTAGAGTGACACTCAACATGTTTAAGTATAAAATTTGAGAAATTAATAGTAAAATAAAAAGTTCACATACTTTAAAATTTTCCTAAAACATTAATCGGTATTTTTTTATGATAGTAGTTTTGAAAAATAGCTTTAGCATTTCCTTTTAATGATATATTGTTATTTTTTTGCAGAAATGAAAGCCTTTTAAACATTTAGCAACATCCTTTCATTATCAGATGTATTACCTTACTTTCAATGGGTATATGATTTAAAAGTACTACGTTCATTATATTTGATAACAACACAATGGACACCACTGTCATTTTGAAAGGGAATAATTAAATGCATTGAGATATGAGCCTGATATTTTTTAAAAGAAAAAAAAATGCCGTAGGGGGAACTGGGGCACATTGATACACCCCCTGTACAGTACACAAGGTCATTAGAAAGTGTTTCACAACAGCTCCAAAAGGTGATACTAGTGAAATTAACTACATACAGAAAGTTCTGAAATGATTCAATAGTTTGATGAAATGGGATGGGTGATTAATTGTTTTTGTAGGTTAAAAGTAAATTTGAGTTGTACAATTGAAATGGTATTGTAAACTGTTGCAGTATTTTCAACCGAAAAGAATACCCTCCCTGGCAAGTAAAGCTACTCTTTATCAGTTCCTTATTCTTTATTGTTACATAAATTATGAAGTGTTGGATTTGCGACTCATTTTATTCAAAATGGTTATATGGGGCACATTGCTACAACCTAAATTCTTTTCTAGTTCATTTTTTCATTATCTTTTATTTTATTTTTACCATACGCTCCTTAATTCAACCACTTTTCGTCAAAAATTTCTACTGTTAGTTTTTATTGAAGTGAAATAGCTCTAATTTCTTTATATTAGAACATTTCATAGTATTTTTGAAAACAAAATACGTACAAACTTACACAATATCTAGTGCTAGTAGAATTAACAAAAGAAATGCACGGCAGCCTGGCAAAGCTCAAATTTATATCGATTCTCCAGAGAAAAAAGTATTATCGACATGAGAGATGTTAAGTAAAAGAAACATGCTGCAGAACAGTACAGGATAATTATATTAAAAACAGAATTTTTCATATAATTATCATTTATTTTCTGTTTGTAAACCGATTTATAAACAGAAAACCTGGTAATTCTTTCACCTTTTTAAGAAAGAAGATAATGCTGGGGTTGAAGTGCCAAATATGACAAAGTTACTGCAGCCAACAAACAGACAAGGAACAGCCAGAACATCAGGTCATTATGCATTTCATTTTGTTGTTTTAATATCGCTTACAAATAAATTGTATGCGATTTTAATGTCTATAAATATATATAAAATGGTTTGGCAACTATTTTTCTATGAAAAATATGCATTGGTGTTATTTTGTCTCCATTTTCCCAGCCAATTTTTCCCAGTGTCAAAGTGTATCAATCTGCCCCGGGGATGGGGCACATTGATACAAATTATTTTTTTTGATTTTTTTTAAATTATATGCAAAAATAATATGTAAAACAACGATTGTACATTTTTATAACAAATTACACAGGTTTTGCTGACATCAGATAGAAAAATAACTTAAATTTCTGCTTTCTAGACAACCAATTTTTTTTTTTTTTTTTTTTTTTTTTTTTTTTTTTAAAGCTGTATCAATGTCCCCCAGTTCCCCCTTTAGAAATGAGATAATGATAATAAATAAAAATTCTAGTTTATGATATTTTTATATGTTTTGAGTAAAAATTTCGGACATTCTAGCGTTAAGATGCGATATAAAGCTAGATATTGAGGGATAGATATTCCGGTGCTATATTCTGCAACTACTGAATTAATAATTAGATGATGAACTAATTATAAAATAAAAGTAATTAAAGATTTCCAATTCTAAGCAAACAATGCATATATTCTTTTTCATGATTTATATCTGTGAGTAGAAAAACTTAAATGAAAAATTATTATTATTTTTTTTTACTTCTGATTTAAAAAAAAAACTTTTCTAGATAAATTTAGAACAATAAATATTAGCTGTATGAAAAACATTCCCTACACGTTTAAATTTTCAGTGAATAAATATTCTGAAATTTTATCTTTTTATCACACTTTAAAGATCGAACGATCACAAAATAAATAAAATATTAAATTACTATTTGGTTACATTAATTATCATGAATTATTTACTAGATTCTTAAACAACGGCATTTTTAAACAAGTTTTTAAATGAAAACGAGTAATTAATTTGAAAATCTTCCAGTGTTTAATAATGCAATTCGACGATTCGGCTTTTACGATTTCGACGTTTACACAAAAATAAGTTTAAACGAAAAAATCCCCACAGTGTTAATGAAAAACTGTACAAATAATAATAATAATAATAATAATAATAATAATAATAATAATAATAATAATAATAATAATAATAATAATAATAATAGGAATAATAAATTTACATTTCATAACAAAATAAATTTCCATTATTTTATACAAGTTTTTTAAAATATATTATGTTAAACATTTAAAGTTTACATCTTTAGATCTTTTAAAGTTAAAAAACACTAATATACAAATAATATCTTTTTCAAGTAAAGAACATGTATCTATATTATATACTCATGTATTATCTACTAATATTTTCATATATTGTCTAATAGATTGTAGATTTAATTTATTCAGCAACTGAAATTGGCCATTTATGCGCTGGTTTAATATCAAGTTTTATTTATTCTCAATTGCCATTTAAAAATCTTTTCTTATCTGAAAGATATTAAAAGTTATAGTTTAATATTTCTTGAACTTCAAAATTTTAAAAAGTTTTTAAAAGTCAATTGTGCTATCTTGAGTAGAAATTTTGTAAAGTTGGTACACAGACACGGAAATGAGTCGACAATTCCTTGCTTTCCAAAAAGTGTTTTCTGCATTGAGCTGTGAGATCACTGAGCTGCAATATAAAATGTTTTCGGAATTTACAAACTCTTACAAATTAATGACATCATCATATTGAAATGTGTTGTTCTTAGTTTCATAATTTACTAAAATTCAATTTGAAATTGCATTAATAGGCCTTTTATTGCTCATATTACATAAAATTCATTAAATTGATAGAATTATTTTTATTTATGAAAGAAAATGTAGGCTTCTTTTTTTAAAATAAGAATAAATAGTAATGAGTAATATTTAATATCGAAAGATTAAGTATCGAAAGCAAGAAAATTGGATTTGTGCATTAAAAAACTGTCTTATATTTATTTATATCTAAATTCAATGTGTGAATTGCGCGTTTTTAGAAAAATGTATTTGAAGACTTTCTATTATAAATATTTGATCTCGGCATGGAAAGTATAATCTCAAATTTTAAAAAAAGGAATATTTTTTGTTTCCAATTTTTAATTTTAATCTATGAAATTACTTGCAGAAAGAGGACTAATTGCACAGTCAGAAAAATTTCGCGAACATACCTGAAAAGTACTGACAACAAATTGAAGAACCACGCCAGTGATTGAAAGAAATTTCATCCATTATATGAAAAAAAATCTCAATTTTGACTCGAGAATTTCAGTTCTCGATTCAAAAACTCTGATTTTATATTTACATTTTTTTCTTTTAAGAAAAAAATATATACACAACAATTCAGTTTCAAATATGAAAAAATACTGTGTAGAACAGTGAATTGAAGAAAATACAGCTTTTGATTGGAGAATTTTAGGCAATTTTAGCGTTAAATTAGTAAATTTTGTTCATTTTTAGGAAAACTAGGAAAATCCATGGGGAAAGTTTCCTGTTTTATAGAAATATTATACACGAAAATATTCGCTGAAATCACTGAAATTTTGAAAACGTGCAAAATATCCGGAATAAATGCTTCATATCCAGAATTCTGCCTATCACCTAACTGCTACCTAACATATACATTTCTAATGCAAATGTGTAATAATTGTACACACCACCAGGGTTTTGCTGGTTTTTGAAATAAGCGATTTGGCGAATAAGAAATGAAAAACATTAGCCAAATCAAAATCAATGTGAGCAAAATAGATTTGGCATGAAACACTGAAAAATCAATCCTTAGCTCTTTATTGTAACTTTTTATTTGATTTGTTCTATGATAACCTAATTTTTTGTAATTGCTTATAAACTAGAAATTCGACCATCCGCGACAGAATTTATCCAAAATAAATACATTCCAGATGCTTCCTAAATGTGTAAATTTTTCAAATTTTTTTTTAGGATCCTAAATAAAAATTAAAAGCAGCTATCTTTGGCTTATTGTTATCAAAATACACACTAAAAATTGCTATGAGTTTTCGTTTCATAATAAATAGAAAAAAACTTACTGGTCAACGATATTTTGCATAAAATTAATAAATAATTTGGTAAATGGCTACTTTCGACATCGAATTCCGGCAAATTTTTTCTCCACCTGGCACTTGATGCGTGTAATTTTGTTAGTGTTTTTACTGGTGCGACTCCGGTGCATAGATAGTGATTAACTGACAATAGAGGAATACCCATCGCTTAAGCCTTTCTGTGTCTTAATCTGTTGCTAAAATGAATTGATTATGAGTCAGTACCTTAAGAACAATGCAATGTAAATGGCACAGTGTGATTGAACATGTAAAGTGACATCAATTGTTCAATAAAACGGTTGAAAATCTTGACTGTATTAGCATACTAAACGCACAAAAATACGCACAAAAAAGCAGAAATGGAGCACTCCAATTTGGCGAATTTAATTGCTTGTTTACTCGCCAAATGAAGCATTATGTCGTCAATTGGTGCAATGGCGAGCGACAGCAAGAACCCTGTATATCACCCTCATTTGTTTTACATTGTATAACTTTTACTATTTACCTTCATTGATTTTTTTCAAAGCGTTAATGTTTTTATTATTTTTTTCTTTTCTAATACATCAATTGCTTTCACTTATTAAAAAATAAAGCTAATACGATATTCCAGCTGTTATTTGTAACTTACAATTAAAATAAGAAACAATATTAATACTTACAAAATTTAAAAATCCCTTTCGGCATGGCCTATAGGCGGAGGTAGATTTCGAAAAGTTTTCATCTCAAAAAAAAAAAAAAATAAATAAATAAATAAATAAATAAATAAATAAATAAAAATAAAAAAAATGATTAGAGATAAACCCAGTTTAACTACTTTATTCAACCGCTTTTAAAATTTTTTTAATTTCATTTTTCTGTAAGAACTGGTTTTATCAAAATTCTCTTAAACGAAATTCTACTCAAATGCCCATTTTGGCAACATATTTTGAATTATATTCTTACTTTATTAAAAAAATTGACCAATATGCTCATTATATAGTTCCTAAATAACAAAAAACTGTTAATTAAATTCCTTTGACAGCAAAATTGAATTTAAAAATGAGTCATAAAATAACCAATTTATTATTTTAATACATCCACAATTCTTTAATCAAGATTGCTTTGAGAAATTTTGTACGAAGTGCCCACTTTGACAGATTTTTTTAAATATATATTTAGCCTTTATCAAAAATCTGACCAATACGGCACATTACACAGTTCCTAAATAACAAAAAACTGTCAATTAAATGCGTTTGAGAGAAAAATTGATTTTAAAAATGAGTCATAAAATAAACAATTTGTTATTTGAATACAACCTCAATTCTTTTATCATGATCGCTTTGGGAAATTTTTTTGCGAAGTGCTTACTTTGACAGCTTTTAAAAATATATATATTCACCCTTTATCAAAAAATCGAAGAATACGCACATTACATAGTTCCTAAGTAACAAAAAACTGTCATTTGAATGCGTTTCAGAGCAAAATTGGATTTAAAAATGAGTCATAAAATAACCAATTTGTTATTTGAATACCCACAGTTCATTAATCATGATCGCTTTGGGAAATTTTGAGCGAAGTGCCCATTTTGGCAGCCTTTTTTTGAAATATATTCTGCCTTTATCAAAAAACTGACCACTCCGTCACATAATATAGTTCCTAAATAAGAGAACCTGTAAATTGGATGAGTTTGAGAACGAAAAAAGATTTAAAAATGACTCGGTAAAAACGCAATTTTTTAAATTTCCTCAAATTTCAATCATGATAACTTCGTGAAATTTTGTTCAAAATACCCTTTTTGGCAGCCTTTTTAAAAATATATTCTGCCTTTATCAAAAAACTGGCCAATACGTCGCATTATATAGTTCCTAAATAATAGGACCTGTAAATTGGATGAGTTTGAGAACGAAAAAGAATATAAAAATGACTCAGAAAAAAACGCAATTTGTTATACTTAATCAATTTTTAATGACAATAATTTCGGGAAATCTGTTCAAACTACCTTTTTTGGCAGCCTTTTAAAAAATATATTCTGCCTTTATCAAAAAATTAGCCAATACGTCGCATTATATAGTTCCTAAATAAGAGGATCTGTCATTTGGATGCGTTTAAAATCAAAAATGAATTTTAAAATGAGTCAGAATATAAGCAGTTTGGATTTAAGGTTTTTTTCTCCAACTCACAACTTTTTGTTTAATTTATTTTTGCTATAAGAATTGGTTCTATGGAAAACTTGTCAATATAAAAGTTGTAGACCTTATTGTGAAGATGTAAAATAAATTTAATTAGATTTGATTGCTTAAGAATTGAGTAAGTTATGGGTTTTTTTCTTTTCCCTCCCCCCTTTTTCTTTTCGTTTTTAATTTTTTTCATCGGTAAAAATTGGTCCTATCAAAAACTTGCTACTACAAAAGTTTTAGATAATATTGAGTACATTTATATAAAATTTAGTTGGATTTGATATCTTGAGAATTGACGAAGTTATGAATTTTTTTCTCCCAAAAACCATGTTTTTTTCGCCCCTTGAGCCCACTTTTAACTTTATCAAAAATCTATCATACAGAAACATTTACCCCATTTTTTAGAAGTAATATAAACTTTAAACGGATTCGATATCTATTTTAATTAAGAAGTTATTGCGTTTTTTCTGTTTTCACAAAAACCCTCCCTATTTCCACCCCCTTGGTCCGATTTTGCCCATTAACGAACTCGACCGAGATTTTAAGCTCCTTGATTTTATGTAAAAGTTTGAAGAAGATCTGAGCATAATTATGGAAGTTATCGTGTCTAGAAGAAAGTGATATACACCGATAGATAGATAGATAGATAGATAGATAGATAGATATATAAACTTTTTTACTGATGGTGGTTTTGGGGTCTAGGAGTCATGATTCGTGTAGATCCGCAAAAATTTTTCAGAAATTCCAACATGGGAGAGAATGCAATAGGTAGTATTTCATACGAAATCTACCTAAAAAACTTATGATAGTGGATTCTGAATAAACCAATAAGCATGCATGAATTAATCAACTCCAAAAAAGTATAAAATGGAATTATTTAAATTTATACTCTTGAGTCAATTTTACTTGCTAATAGCTCTTATTTAATGCAAAGCTTGTGATGTTTTCCCATTAAATTAAAATTTATTAAAATAAATGAAGTGTGTCAAAACCCATAGAAAAATAGTCTTTTAAAAATTACAATATGCCTCTTTGATTTTATCTATTAATCTTATTTATATTCAAGAACAAGTCGCATGTTAAAAATTTCTTTAACAAATTTAATTTTTTTTATTTGACAATGCTTCCGTAGTCTCCTTATTAACAAATATAAGTTTCTTGAAATAATACATTTTGTAAGAATCCTAAGCATGCAGTAACATAGAGATTTAAAATATTTATATTAGCTATAGTAATTCATAAATATATGTAATAGTATAAATTATAATTGCAAGCAATAAATTAAAATTAGTTAGGTGAATTGGGATTTTAGGTTTATATTTGTAAGGTAAATTAATATAGTGGGTGAAATACTTAAAGAAAAATAGCTAGAAAGAAAACATCAGTTTTAATTTAAAGAAGAATTAAGCAGGGTTCGTACGCTTCAAAGATGTTTTACCAGAATGTTTGTAAAGTAATATTTGCTTTATTAATTGGAAAAATTTCTAGTTTTAGATATTGTCAGGTTCTGAGAAAACATCTGCTGTAGAACTGGTTATTAGAATTTATGTTATTCGTTATCTTAATATCTTATGTATTTTATGGCCTGTGTACTGAAATTTCAAGATGACATTCTTTCTTTGTCTAAAGCGGGGTGAACATGTGAACATGCACAGGTGCAGCGAGATAAAAGAAGAAGATGACAGAGGGGAGTGTTTGACCTTCTGGGACGTCTATTGAAGAAAGGAACTAAAGGATTTCCACGAATAGGGGGGGGGGGTTCCATTGGGGAAGTGCAGGAATGGAGAAGAGCAGTTTTTTTGACGGAGATAGTCAGTTCAGGGTTCGTACCTGGAGAGGAGTGGTGGACAGAGGTCCGCGTAGGTAGTGCTCGGGTCGAATTGCGTAGCCTGAGAACCCATGCGTCGCGAGACTCGAAATTGATCTCCGGTAGAGTTAATCTAACGTATATAGAGAGAGCGGGAGAAGGCGTAATTTGAACAGTACACAGTCAACTTTTTACTGTATTTAATTTAATGTTGAACCGGATCACCTATATCCGAGTTTTAACTGTATATATTGTATTATATTGTGTACATAGAGTATAAATAAACTGTTAATTTAGTTGATTGACAGCGTTGGTGTTCATTTACACAATCCTCACAGTGGGTGACCGATATCACCTAATAATATCGGTGGTGAGAGCTATAACTACTACGGAGTTTCTTCAAAGTTGTGCGGTCTGAGAGGGAACGTGCGACAAGTTGATGGCAGCGTCGGGATAGAATCGTCTGAGACCAGTGACCAGCGAGCCGTGTTACAGTGTGTTAATGCCGGAGCATCCAGTGCAATTCTTGCGTAGTAATGCCGGATCATCGAGCGGAATTTTAGAGGGATAAAATTCAAGCGTCGAGCAGAATAAGTACAGTGTGTGTGTGTCTATATCGGTACAGCGAACCGAACAATAGTGTTGTGTCTCGTCTTCATTAGAGAGAACTGAACCAAAGTGTTGTGCCCTAGAGTTATTTACGGACAACAGAATCGTCGTTTGTGCCATATTATCGCTCTATCGTGGAACTACCTGCGAATAGAAGAGTACCTCATCAGATAAAGAATAAGGTAAGGAGTTTTGATCATTTCCTTCTGCTGACATCTCGAACCAATTTTAATTGTTGTTGTATAATTAATGATAATTTATATGCAGTCAAGTAACTGTGTTCAGATAGGTAGGAAGTATTAATAACCATAATTTCTATTGTTTTAAGGAAAGGTCATAATAACTTGAGCTAATATTGATTTTCTATATATATATATATATATGTATATTTTTTTACTAATGATGGTAGTGAACAAAATTAATGCATTGTGTTAATAGTAGGTGGAAGAAATAATTGAATTTATTAAAGTTAAATTATTATTAAAGTAATATTTAAATGAAGCAATACTGTTTTAACTTTGGAGAGTTGATAAGCAACGAGCAAGGAACATTTGCTTAGAATTTTAATCGGTTAGAAGTAAGAAAAAAAAGGCTCAAAAAAGGGCCACAGTGAGGAAAAATAAAAGTGAAGGTTTTGATTATATTTGTTTTAAGTGTGAGGACCAGTATTGAATTTGGAAATATTTTAGTGAGGATAATTGTAGAAATTTATATGTGCATGTTATACAATTTATGTGGATGTTTTTATTGACATCAATACTTTTATTCAATTTCAACGTATCAGTATTATTATGTAAATTGTATGTTATTATCTAATTGTTTATTGCATAGTAATCAAATCGAAATTACTGTTTTACCTTTTGTTTTATTGGAATTAAATTGCGTGATATCAATGGTTGACGAAAATCAGATTATACAGTAGGTTAATTAGAAATGTAATACATCGATTATCTGAAAGGTATTAATTAGTATAATAAATGGAGATATAACTGTACTAAGGTAGAAATTTAGGAAATATTAATTTGGTAGGTTTAAATATTATTGTACTGTAAGGTGGTAATAACAATCGGAGAAGGTATGGCTTTCTTATTGAAACTAAAAAGGGTGAATCTTCAGGTGAAAGCCGAAGAATTGGGTGTTGAATTCGCGGAAGATGATACCAGAATTCAGCTTAGGAAAAAGATAATGGACAGTGATGGGTATGACGAGGGGGATATTAAGGAATTATCTAACGCTATTGTTGCAGAACGTTTAGAGCGCGAAGAAAAACTGGAAAAATTAGAACGCGAAAAGTTAGAAAAACAGGAAATGTTAGAACGTGAACAACTTAGAAAGATAAGAGAGGGTTGAAAAATTAAGGATGGAACATGAATTAGAAATGGAGAGTCTAAGGGTACAAGGATTGACAAATAACTCTAATGGGTCTAGGGAATCTATTAATGAAAGTAACATAGAAAAAATTATCAAAAGTGTTAAAACTCTGTCTATCAAAGTACCAGAAGGGACTGGGGGATGGAATTTATTTTTCAACAGTTTAGAAAGGGCATTCAAAACCAAGAATATACCGGAAAACCAGCAGGCCGAAATTCTACTAAATATGTTAGGAGATAAGGCGGATAATTTGTTAATTTATACCACTAGGGAACAAATGGAGAATTATGAGGAATTAAAGGAGTTAGTTCTAAGGGAACATCAGCCGACACCGAAGGCGTGTTTGGAAAATTTTAAGACGGATAGGAGAAACCAGAATGAAACTCATGTATCATTTGTATCGCGTTTAATAGCAACATGGGAAAATTATTGTAAAATTAGAGGTGCTGACTCATATGAAAAGGTCAACCAGTTAATAGTTACGGATAAGTTATTAAGTACGTTAGATCAGGAAACTGCATCATATATTGGGTTAACTCAGCAGGGTAAATGGTTAGAAGCGTATAAAATGGCTAAAGAATTTGACCATTATTTTGACCATAAAAATGAGTCTTATGCAGTTACGTATAAAAGTTCTAAAGGTAAAGAAAGGTATGTAAACAATGAAAAAATGAGACCGAGGGAGGATAGTAAAGTTAGTGGAAATTGGCGGCAAAACGGGAATAATGAGACTAATTCTTTTTCGGATAGGAAAATAGATTTTAAGAAGCCAAGTGATGCTTCAGCTGCTAAATGCTTTAACTGTGGTTTCAGAGGTCATGACCAACGATTTTGTAATAAAGTGGGTAATAAGGGAAATAATAATGGTAATAAAGGGCGAGATCCGAAAGCGGGTGTACATAAGGTTGTTGTAAAAGGAAACAAAGAGTTACCTAATGGAGCTATTGTGGCGAAAATATCTGCAAAGGCCGAACAGAGAACTAATGTTATTGGTGAGAAATTAAATAAACTTAAAAATTTAAGTTAGTGTAAATGGGAAAAAAGCAAAGGGATTGGTTGATTCTGGATGTGAAATTAGTGTTATTCATAAAGATTTGGTACCTGAAGAGAAATTAAAAGGAGCGAGTAGTATTTATTTACAAGGGTTATTTGGTGAAGAAGTTAAATCACCGTTGGTATAATTACCGTTAGCTATTCCGCAATTCGGAGAAACTAATATAATTCATCAGGAAGTATTTTGTGCGGTGACCGATAATATTAATGAGCAGGTAATTTTAAATCCCGAGAGTATTAATGAGTTGGCAGGGGTCAATGCGACGAGCCATTGCTAGAGTCCCAAGAATTAGAAAGTTCAGAAATTATCATTGAAAACTCGAGTGAAAAGGAAGATGTGAGTAACGATAACTGTAATGTTTACGCAATAGAAGCGAGATCGGAAAATTTACAAAATCAGAATACAGAAAAAACGGAAGTGGAGAAAGATAATAAAGCTATTGTTAGCAATTCCGATATATTTAAGAAATCCCAATTGGAATGTAAAGAGTTAGAGAGAGCTTGGGAATTAGCTAAAATGAATAAAGGGGATTATTATATTGTAAATGGCTTATTGTATCATAAAGAGAAATTATTAGGCGAAACTATAGCGCAATTTGTAATACCCAAGGTAAGAAGGGAAGAAATCCTAAAATTAGCGCATACTTCAGTATTTGGAGGGCATCATGCAGCCAAGAAAACGTTACAGATAATCAGGTATTCGTTTTATTGGGAGGGGATGGCGAAAGAAACTAAAAAATTTTGTGAGTCATGTTTAGAGTGCCAATTGACTAGAGGGGTTAAAGTGAATGATAGAGCTCCTATTTCCCCAGTATCGCGGCCAGAACTTCCATTTCAGGTAGTTAATGTTGATTTAATTGGGTCTATTGATCCTAAAAGTTCACAAGGGCATCAGTATATACTAACTTTAATTGATCAACGTACCAGATGGGCGCATTCAATCCCCATAAAAAGTTTAACTGCTAAAACCGCGTGTGATGCATTGCTTCAAATATTTATGAGGAACATGAATTCCAAATATAATCGCCTGTGAAAATGGAACCAATTTCACTGCCGACTTAACGAAAGAATTTGAGAAAAGGTTAGGCGCTAGTCCACGATTTTCGACCCCACACTATCCACAGTCTAACAGTCTCGTGGAACGTTTTAATCAGACTCTTAAACGTATGTTACATCATACTATTAGGGAAGAAGGGAAAAGATGGCTTGTACAAATACAATTTATATTATGGGCGTATAGGGAATTCCCAAATTCTACGACGGGAATCGCACCTTTCCACTTATTATATCGTAGAGCGCCGGAGAGTCCTTTATCAATTCTCAAGTCATCCTTTGAAGGGGAAAAAAAGGGGCACAGTTAGATACTATGCCGATTCATGAGTATTTGAATAAACTTAGGGGATGCTTAGAAAAAGCGGCGAATGAGGCAAAATTATCGTCCGAGGTGCAACAAAATAGAATGGCGTGTCATTATAACTTAAGGTCAAAAGAAAAAACGGTTGAAGTAGGCGATAAAGTAATACTATTAATCTCCGATTCAACTAGTAAGTTATATTCAAGGTGGCAAGGGCCGGCAACTATCGTCGAAAAACAAAACCAGCACTCGTTTATAGTTGAGTTAGCCGATGGGAGTAGGAAACATGTGCACCAAAATAAAATAAGAGAAATTATTGCTAAATGTAATATAGTTAATATTGTTTTCGGAGGGGATCAGAAATTTGGAGAAGTTGGGGAAATTCCTATTTTGAACCGGGATCAAGAAGTAAAACGAGATATAGGGAGGTTCAAAATCAAAGGGTTATCTAAGAGTCCAGTTAAAGATATAAAGTCCATTTTGAGAGAGAATAAAGAGGTGTTTATGGGTCCTGTACGACCAGCGGAAGTAGGGGAACATCGTATTGATCTGAAACCGGATGTGGCAAGGAAAAAGCCAAAGTTATATAGTGTACCGGTAGCTTATAAAGAGGAAGTGGACAGGCAGATTCAGGAGTTATTGGAATTAAATCTAATGGAAGTGTCAAATGCTGAAATTAGTCATCCAATTGTTTGCGTGGCGAAAAAAGACGCAACTGTTAGACTTTTTCTAGATTACAGAGCTTTAAATTCACTAACGCAGGTTCCAACATTTCCGATGAAAGAATCACAAGAAATCATGTATACTGCGGGGGCAGCTAAATATTTATCTTTGATTGATTTAATGAGGGGTTATTGGCAGATTAAAATGGCTGAGGAGTGCAAACATTTGACATTTTTTATAACCCATAACGGAACTTATCAGTGGCGTACTATGCCTTTCGGTTTATCAGGGGCGGCTGCTACGTTCCAGAAAGATATGAATGAGGTTCTTCAAGGTCATCGGAGGTATGCGGAAGAATATATTGATGATGTCATCATTTTCTCCGACACCTGGGAAGAGCATTGTGAACATGTTAGGTCTGTCATTGAAGAACTTAAAGATAGAAATTTTACGATTAGGCTGGATAAATGTAATTTTGGAGAGAAATTGACTAAGTTTTTAAGTCATGTAATTGGGGGTGGAACGCATGCACCTGATGAGAAGAAAATAGGAGCAATAAGGGGTTTAAAGAGACCAAAAACTAAAAAGAATATTAGATCTGTTTTGGGATTAATGGGATTTTACCGGTCTTAAATTCCAAATTATGCCGAAATAGCTATACCTTTAACCGAATTAACTAAAGGGACGGTTAAAAATACTGTAGCATGGAATGAAAGGGCAGAAAAAGCAATTAATACCCTTAAAGATGAATTATGTAAAGTGACGAGTTTGGCTACACCTACCGTAGGCCGGGAATATCAGCTTCACGCCGATGCTTCAGACCTGGCAGTAGGATGTTGTCTTACTCAAAAAGATGAAAAGGGTCAGTTTAAACTGATAGCTTTTGCCAGTCGAAATTGTCAGGGGCTCAGCGTGCTTGGCCGAGTATAGAGAAAGAGGCTTGGAGTGTTCTCTTTGGGTTGCGAAAGTTTGAAAAGTGGATCTATGGATCTCAAATACAGATCATAATCCGTTAAAATTTCTCACTGAAACAACCCCAAGGTCCCCCAAACTCACTAGGTGGGCTCTTGCCTTGCAACGCTCGAACCTGAGTATTTCTCATCGTCCAGGAGAGCAACATTTAAATGCTGATGCAATTTCTAGGCTACATAGGAAGAGCTGGGAAGAATAACCAGTTGCTAGGCCATCATCATCAATGAACAAATTGTGGACAACCTGAAAGGGATGTCATCACGGGTTTAATTTTTTTGTGTGTATGTAATTATATTTTAATTTTGTGTTTATAATAGGGTATTAATATGTATAGTGTCTATATAACAATAATATTAGTACAAGGTTCTGTAGAGATGTCACTATATAATGTTCAGACACCTGGAAATACCTATGTAATAAGCATAATGAAGAAACTTGCAAAGAGACTATTGAACTCTTCTGTGATGTTACTATATGTTTGGGAAAAATTAGCCCCTAAAAGGCATATTTTCCGCTAAGGGGGGGGGGGGGTGTCCGGTTCTGAGAAAACATCTGCGGTAGAACTGGAATTTATGTTATTCGTTATCTTAATATCTTATATTTTGTATGGGTTGTGTACGGAAATTTCAAGGTGACATTGTTTCTTTGTCTAAAGCGGGGGGAACATGTGAACATGCACAAGTGCAGCGAGAAGAAAGAAGAAGATGACAGAGGGGAGTGTTTGACATACTATTGAAGAAGGGAAATAAAGGACGAATAGGGGGTTTCCATTAGGGAAGTGCAGGAATGGAGAAGAGCAATTTTTTTTGATGGAGATAGTCAGTTTAGGGTTCGTACCTGGAGAGGAGTGATGGACAGAGGTCCCCGTAGGTAGTGCTCGGGTCGAACTGCGTAGCCTGAGAACCCATGTGTCGGGAAATTCGAAATTGATCTCCGATAGAGTTAATCTAACTTATATAGAGTGAGAGGGAGAAGGTGTAATTTTAACAGTACACAGCCTACTTTTTACTGTATTTAATTTAATGTTGAACCGGATCACCTATATCCGAGTTTTAACTGTATATAGTGTATTATATTGTGTACATAGAGTATAAATAAACTGTTAATTTAGTTGATTGACATTGTTGGTGTTCATTTACACAATCCTCACAGTAGGTGACCGATATCACCTAATAATATCGGTGGTGGCAGCTATAACTACTACGGACTTTCTTCAAAGTTGTGTGGGCTGAGAGGGAACGTCCGACAGATATAGCAGCCAGTACTTTACGAATTTTCTGGTGCAAAACCACCTAAAATCCCTGGAATCACCTGACGCGTACGTACCCTGTTAAATACGTTTTACAAAAAATATTTTACCAGAAAGGTGTTAACAATTGTTTGACATGTGACTGTTCTAGCAAAGTGTGCTAAATAATATTGTGATGTTTTATAAGTAATATGTTAAAAAAATCTGTAACAGTTCTTTGCTTTAACTTTACATTTTTGCATTAAAGCTTCAAAATATCACTATACTCTTTTAAAGTGTAAGATTTGTACTATATGTGATATTTAGCAATCCAGGTACTGTAATTTCCGGCGTATAATCCACGGATCAAACAATTATTTTTCAACCCAGAAAATGTTTTAATTAAAATGCATCTTTTTAGATCACGATAAATATTTGGCTTCAATAACTAAATAAAATTCCTGGGTCGAAAAAGAATTATTTCATCCACGGATTACATGCCGGAAATTACGTTAATTCTTTTTTGCAAGAGATGATACAGATTCCCTGTTAAAGTTTTCTTTTTAATCACATTTTTCTAATATTTTCCATGAAGAAATGAGAACGAGAACAAACATGTATATCAAAATTTTATCAAAAGTTCACCAAATTTGGTTTACTTTATGTTGGTGTTTTAGCTGATCAAGACACCCATAAATGTTGATAATATGGAATGTTTTATTGACGAAGTATTTGGAAGAATATTCTAAAAAATACAGTTTCTCCGACTTCTAGCCTACAAAGGGAGGATGTCACTACTTCAGTATTAATTCTTTTTTATCAGTAAAATTTGATTAGATTGCGAAAATGGTGATACAATTTTAGAATATTCTTAATAGGAACATAAACAACTGAATGCGTACCATACACTGTTAAAAACTGTAAATGCAAAACAAAATGGCGCATGGCTTAAGAGAGTATGATCTCTGAATATTGTAAAAATTAATATAGTACTGATGTACTAAGAAACGGAGGGAATTCTTGGTATGTAAATGTTATCAGTTGCATAGCATCCTGAAATCTCTGAAAAATATTCAGACCAGAATTATAAAATTCAGTATCAATAACCAATACAAAAATATTCAAATGTAGCAAGTAATTTGGGACAGAGAGAGTATTTTTTCATATTTTCTTCATATTAGTCACAGCTAGTTCTTTAACTTTCGAAAATAGATTGTTTTGTCAGATTTTTAAACACATAGGGGAAATTTTCAGACTCTTGGGTGATTGAAAGAGATTATTATATATTTACCTTTGTAATTATTTTACATTTTCGTAGGTTAAGAAACCTTTGTCTTATTTTACAGTGTAGTGTCGCTGTTATTTTTAAAACAGAAGCCCATTTTAACATTTGATTGACAAACGGAAATAATCTACAATAATTCATGAAAAAATATCATTATTGCACATGAGCAGTTCAATCTTTTCTTCTTTCCGTTCCGTTTTAGGTCGTTTTTCCACGCGTATCATGATACATGCAAGAATAACAAAATAATGCTGATGGTGATGCTGATTATAATGTTGATATTAATGTTGATTATAATGTTAATACTAACGTTGATTATAATGTTTATGCTAATGCAATTAATTTAATGTTTATACTAATACTGCTAATTTTTATTGAAAATCGAAATGTTTACTTGAGGTTTTATAACATAAGAAAATGGATACTTTGGGTTTCAGGAATCTGATTTATGCACTGTAGAAGCTACTTAGAAATAGTTCCAAAAATTTAAATAAAAAAAGATACCCTTGTTTCATAAATGGTTCTTTAACTCTTGGAAATACCACGGTTTCTGAGGTTACTATAAATGAAAGAACGCTATTTGCAATCGCGGGTAGCTCGGAAATGGTGTTATTATAAATTCAAAGACGTTTAAAATTATAAGAGTTACATAAAGAAAAATTTATAATTTTTTTACAATATAGGAATTGTTTCTGATACTTATATAAGAAAAGTAATGGCAATCTCAATGCGCAGCTTTAAAATTAACAGTTTTTTTAATCAACAGTGTTGTTTGACACATATAAAGTATTAAAAGAACTGAGACACCAGGTTTTTTCTGGGGCCGTAATAATATTCCATAATGAACCTAAAATCTGTACTGCAAAATCTCATAAAAGGTACACAATCTGGAAATGAACGAACCGCAAACCGAATCCAAGTGCCTAAGGCACCGTTTAGCAGGCTTGCACTTGTAAAAAACCCATTCTCGAATTTTTTGTTTCCCATTCTACCACCAGGTTGAGAACTCTGTTCTTAACAAAACTTTATGTGACGAAACCCCGTGAAAGAACCTGCTCGAGGATAGATTAGTCAAGAGGGTGGCGGACAGCAGAAATCTAGAATAATTGGTAAAATTAGTATTCGAAAATAGAGGTAAGTACTCTTTTGAAATGTCATTTTAAATAAGTGATATTTATCCTGGGGCTCTGTGAAAAATTCGTATCTAAAACGGCACATTTTTAAATATTTGATTGCACCGCCTTAAAAATTTACTGCCCGCTCCCCCTTCTGGACTTTGATGCCCCCTATTTTTTTAAATCTTTATTATGTGTTATAAATTATCTGAAAGCTGAAAATCGACAGGCTCGTTAGATTTCACTTTATAATAAATTCCGATTTCAACAATGTATTTTTTGCCTTAAAAATCTAATTTTTTATAAAACAAAAAGTTGCAGATCGATTTAAAAAAAATTATGTATCATTAAACAGCGTTTAAATGTCTTGATGCACAGCCTTGATGCACAACTTTAAAATTTCTAAATGGTATATTTAAAGAAAATGACGGCGTTTCAAAGCATCCTAGCATAAAAATTTATAACGGTTCTGGAGACGGTCTTTTAAAGTGATAGTTTAAATTACCAAAGTAATCAAATAATAATTAATATCTAAAGTTGAAATTAAGCTACAGTAATTTACATATATGAAATCGGCAAAAAATTTTACATCAGAATTAACAAAAATAAAAATTATTAATTTAATATTTTAAATTTTTTACGTCCGATCGAAAATGTTCACTAATGAAAGGCGGCATTTTGTCTGCAATAAACACCAGCATCGATTTAGAAATTTTAAACCTTCTTTCCAAGGAAAAATAAGATTTTTTTATAAATCGATTTTTCGTGGATATTTGACTTCCTGAAACCCGTGCGCAATATTTTTTTTTTTTTGAAAGAATAAACTTTTCTGCTTCTAGCTGTGTCATTTTTGAGATTTTTAGGCCCAGTCGAATTTAAGATACACCCCTTTATAAAAAAGTCTGGTACATTTAACGGCATGCCAAAACGGGTGTTTATCAAATCACACATAATGCTAACTTCTCCAAAACGCCAGCCTCGTCTCATAGCTATTGAGATTTGAAGGGAAGTGTTTTGATTGACAGTCTTGCTAGCCTCGAATTGTGGTCCAAATACAATCAGAGTGTGATTTTGGGAAAATAAACACTTTTTAATTGATCTGTTTTATGAGTTGTTAATTAATTTCTCCACTATTTATTATAATTGTAAAATTCTGAGGTTCAGGTGAATTAAGAGAGGCCTTGAACTATCTTCATAAAAAAATTGAGCCTGGTACGTGCCGTAGTTTCCGCTAGCCATCGCACAGACACAAACATACATACAGACAGAGCGATTTGTTCTTTTATTAATATTGATAATGTAGTGCACAGTGAAATAATTTGCTTCGAAAAACTAATACAGCGAAGCTTTCTGAGATAGGAACTGATTTTCAGGCTTCACAACGGCGTATTTAAAGCATATTTCAAAGTGTTGGCGAGCGTTAGCAAACAGGTCATTGAATCACTGGTACTATCATATTTTTTGAAGTACTTATTCTGTAAAATACATCAAGTTATTTATTGAAGAGATTTTTCTCAAGAATGATACTTCGCCATTGTTATATATTCTTCTAGAAGCATCTTTCATCATACTGCAAAATAAATATTTTTAATGATACTTGTACTCAAACATGTTGATAGTTGTGAACACTTTTAGGTGAAACTTTCTTTCCTTTCGTCATAAATTTAAGATAAATATTTCAGATTTTTTTTTTTTAACTACGACACTTCAAAATAGGAAGTTTGTCTTTATTTTATATGTTCATTTGTCTTTATTTCATATGTTAATTTAGTAATTTGCCACGAAAATTGATTCTTCACATCTAACAGGATTTCGTTGGAACTATAAATCTAAAGAAAATGGGTGACCGTTTTCTTGTTTACTATATGTCTATTTACTAGCTATTTTCTTGTTACAGAGGCCACTAAAAAGAAAACTAGTGTAATCAGTTCAATACTCAATTTAGAAACATGGCATCGTTAAACCTGTTCATTGACTTTTAAGAAATCGAATGAAAATCTAATTTTAAGTTAACATTTTGCTATCTTTATCTAAAAGAAGGAAACAATATACAAAGTTTTATTCTCACTTTCAGCATTATTCTGGGATTATTTTGACTTAATTCTGGTATTTCTTAATTAAAACATTTCAAAATTTTTGTATCAACATTTTACCGAACAAAACTTACTGTCTTTAAGAAATTTCAATTGAAATACAGTTCAAATTAATCTGCTAGCAGAATAAATACAAATGAGATTAAACACAAGCGTTTGAAGAAGTTTATCAGAAGAAACTCTAACTAAATTTTTCTAATGCATGAAATAGAAGTTTTATTAATTTTATTTTATATGCCACTAAATAATGCATTAAATTAAAAGAAAAACACAAATATGGTGAACAAAAATTTGCTATTAAATGCATTAAACTTTTAAAATGTATGCATTATCAAGATTCATATTTTCAAAATGCATTTTCATTCTTATTAAACAAATAAGTTAAAATAAAAAACTCATCAATATTTATTTAATTAGAAATCTACATTGAGTATAATTTAGCAGAAGTTTCAATGCATAATGTTTGTTTTGAAATGCTTGCTGTATAAGAGATTATTGCTTGCATTATCTGTTTGTTGTTGTAATAATATATTTATATTTATGGAGCTAAATATTTCTTTATATTTTGGTTCTTTTATTGCTTTACTATTTTGCTTTCAAGAAAAAAATTTTCTTATCCGGATACTCGGTAATGATTAATGTTTACTTCTATTTTTAATTGTTATTTATATAGGTATCTTGATGATATAATCATCTTGTACTCTAAAAAAAATTCTAACTACTCTTTACTTATTAAATGCCATAAGAATTTAAAATATAATTATAATGATATGCTTAATAATAAAATTAATTTTCTAGATCCTGATATTTCTCTTTCTGATAATAAAATTCTATTTGATATTTATAATAACGTAATGATTTTCCATTCAAAGTAAACCTCTTTACTCATTACAATTCATGCCTTCATAAATCTGTATATATAAATATTTTACTTAATTTTGCTCATATAATTAAAAATATCTGTTCACCTAAATTTAAAATGCATAATTTAAAAAGTGTTCAAGATATTTCTATAAGATATGGTTATCCTTTGCATTTGGTTAAAAAAATTTAAATGTATAATTAATCATTTATATAGAATAAAATAGTTATGTTCCTCTCATCCAATTAATGCAAATATTAAAAAGCTAATTTATGAAGCACTAAATAATGGTTTTCATAAGAATTCCTGTATTCTTTAATATACAATTAGTTATCATATGATCTTAAAAATAATTAACACATTGCGTAAAAAGATGTATAAAAAATATTAAAACATAAAAATAATAATAAAAAAATGTAGTATATATATATATATAATAGGATGGCTGGGTGGGTAGATGTTAGAGTACGGAGGAGAGCGGTGTTGTCTGGATAATATGTGATGGTTAATTAATATAAATATATACAAATATTTTACTTAATTTTGCTCATAGAATAAAAAATTATCTGATCAACTAAATTTAAAATGCATAACTTAAAAAACTTATCACGATATTGCTATAAGATATTGTTATCAATTGCATTTGGTTAAAAAGTTTACTAGCATAATTAAAATTATTGGAATAGAAATTACTCAAGAAATATGACTGTCATGCATAAAAAAAAATTTCTTTTATTTAAATATTTTTTTTTAATTTAAATAATTTTTCTTTTATTTAAATAAATTTCTTTTATTTGACTACAACAGATGGCAGCACCATAAATCAAAAATGAGAATTTTTTTCTGCTAGATTTCAGCACTAAAGTTGTTTTTGTGTATTTGAAGTAGCAGTATTAATTTCTATTTTCAGTTAAAATTTAAAAAAGTATTATTGATAATTGTCCTAAATAGTAACAGCTTTATGAGTAACAATAATTGATTTTAATTGTAGCATGAGTGGTATAATATAATGTATGATCTGCTAATTTTTTAGTATAATAATTATTGTTATTATTTTTATTTTATCATCTATCTTTGTTGTGCTAGCTGAAACTTTTAACCTTATACCGTGTCACATGTTGATTTTAAATGTGACATAGCATGTGCCTGATCTGGTTCACTTACATTATTGCTTTCTACAAGGGATATATTTGGTATATATTTTAATATATATTATATATTTTATATATATATTATTATTGTTATTATTGAATATTGTTATTGTCGGACTTCCTCTCAGCCCGCAAAACTTTGAAGAAAGTCTGTGTTAGTTATAGCTGCCACCACCGATATTATTAGGTGATATCGCTCACCCACTGTGAGGATTGTGTAAATGAGCACCGACGCTGTCAATTAACTGAATTAAGAGTTTATTTATACTATATGTACACGAGAAATACACTATTTACAATTATATACAATTACAACTCGGATATAGATGATCCGGTTCAACATTAAATTAAATACCGTAAAAAGTTGGCTGTGTACTGTTCAGATTACACCTTCTCCCTCACATTCAATGCACGTTAGATTCACTTTACTGGAGATCAATTTCGAATCTCCCAAGATATGGATTCTCGGCCTTCGCTATCCGGCCCAGAGTATCCTTGTACTATGCACAAGGACGTCTGTGTCCCTTGCTCTCCAGATACGAACTGCCCACGCTGTCCAACACAGAGCACTCTCTACAAGGACCTCTGTCCTACTCACTTCCAGGTACGAACCCCAGATACGAACTGCTCAAATCTGAGGCAAGACTTGCTTTTTTCAAATCACTGCTTTCCCCAATATAAATCCCCCTTTGGATCTTATTCATTGGACACATTCCACATTGCTTTCTTGATCCGTGACATGTTCCTTGTTTGCTCATCATCCACATACATCCCTGACGGATGAACACGCCTCTCAGCAATCTCCTCTTTCTCTCATTCACCACCTGCACATGATACCTGTCAATTCTCACTTTAACAAAGATAGAATGTCACCTTGAAAATTCCAGGTACACAGCCGGTACAATACATAAAATATTAAGATAAAGAAATAATAGAATTTCCATTTTGTAGCAGATGTTTACTTAGAACTTGACACCCCCTACCTTAGCGGAAAATATGCCTTTTAGGGACTAATTTTCCACAAAAACATAGTAATATCACAGAAGAGTTCAATAGTCTCTTTGCAGATTTCTTCATTATGCTTATTACATAGGTATTTCCAGTCTGAACATTATCTACTAACATCTCTACTGAACCTTGTACTAATATTATTATTACATAAACAATACACATGATAATACACTATTATAAACACAAAATTCAAAAATATTTACACATACACAGAAAAAAATAAACAAGTGATGACATCCCTTTAAGGTTGTCCACTACTTGGTCGTTGATGCTGATGGGCTAGTAACTGGCTGTTCTTCCCAGCTCTTTCTATGTAGCCTAGAGATTGCATCAGCATTCAAATGTTGAGCTCCTGGACGATGAGAAATACTCAGGTTCCAGCGTTGCAAGTCAAGAGCCCATCTAGTGAGTTTGGGTGATCTTGGGGTTGTTTCGGTGAGAAATTTTAATGGATTATGATTCATAATGATCTCAATTTGAGATCCATAGGTCCACTTTTCAAACTTTCGCAACCCAAAGAGAACACTCCAAGCCTCTTTCTTTATACTCGGCCAATCACGCTGAGCCCCTGACAATTTCTGACTGGCAAAAGCTATCGGCTTATACTCACCCTTTTCATCTTTTTGAGTCAGAAAACATCCTACTGCCAGGTCGGAAGCATCTGCGTGGAGCTGATATTCCCGGCCTACGATAGGTGTAGCCAAACTCGTCACTTTACATAACTCATCTTTAAGGGTATTAATTGCTTTGTCTGCCCTTTCATTCCATGGTACAGTATTTTTAACCTTCCCTTTGGTTAATTCGGTTAAAAGTATTGCTATTTCGGCATAATTTGGAATATAAGATCGGTAAAATTCCATTAATCCTAAAACAGATCTAACTTCCTTTTTTGTTTTTGGTCTCTTTAAATCCCTTATTGCCGCTATTTTCTCCTCATCAGGTACAAGCGTTCCACCCCCAATTACATGACCTAAAAACTTAGTCAATTTCTCTCCAATTTTACGTTTATCCAGCCTAATCGTAAAATTTCAATTTTTCAATTCTTCAATGACAGCCCAAACATGCTCACAATGCTCTTCCCAGGTGTCGGAGAAAATGATGACATCATCAATATATGCTTCCGCATACCTCCGATGACCTTGAGGAACCTCATTCATATCTTTCTGAAACGTAGCAGCCGCCCCTGATAATCCAAACGGCATAGGACGCCACTGATAAGTTCCGTTATCCGTTGTAAAAGCTGTCAAATATTTACACTCCTCAGCCATTTTCATCTGGCAATAACCCCTCTATAAATCAATCGAAGATAAATATTTAGCCGCCCCTGCGGTATATATGATTTTTGGAGAATATTTCATCGGAATGTTTGGAACCTGAGTTACTGAATTTAAAGCTCTATAATCAATACAAAGTCTAACAGTTGCGTCTTTTTTCGCCACGTAAACAATTGGATGATTAATTTCCGCATTTGACACTTCGATTAACTTTAATTCTAATAACTCCTGAATCTGCCTATCTACTTCCTCTTTGTACGCTATATAACTCTGGTTTTTCCTTTGCCACCCCCGGTTTCAGATTAATACGATGTTCCTCTACTTCCGCTGGTCATACAGGACCCATAAACACCTCTTTATTCCCCCTCAAAATAGACTTTATATCTTTGACTTGACAATTAGATAACCCTTTTATTTCGAACCTCTCTATATCTCGTTCTACTTCTTGATCCCTGTTTAAAATAGGAATTTCCCCAACTTCTCCAAATTCCTCATCACCCTTGAAAACAATATTAACTATATAACATTTAGAAATAAATTCTCTTATTTTATTTTGGTGCACATGCTTCCTACTCCCGTCGGCTAACTCAACTATAAACGAACACTGGTTTCGTTTTTCGACGATAATTGCCGGCCCTTGCCACCTAGAATATAATTTGTTAGTTGAATCGGGTATTAACAGTATTACTTTATCGCCTACTTCAAACGATTTTTCTTTTGACCTTAAGTTACAATGATACGCCATTCTATTTTGTTGACACTCGGACGATAATTTTGCCTCTTTTGCGGCTCTTTCTAAGCGTCCCCTAAGTTTATTCAAATATTCATAAATCGGCATGGTATCTAACTGCGCAACCTTATTTTCTCCTGCCAAGGATGACTTGAGAATCGATAAAGGACGCTCCGGCGCTCTACCATATAATAACTGGAAAGGTGCGATTCCCGTCGTAGAATTTGGGACTTCCCTATACGCCCATAATATAAATGGTATTTGTTCATGCCATTTTTTTTCATCTTCCCTAATGGTGTGATGTAACATACGTTTAAGTGTCTGATTAAAACGTTCCACAAGAACGTTAGATTGTGGATACTGTGTGGTCGAAAATCGTGGACTAGCGCCTAACCTTTTCTCAAATTCTTTCGTTAATTCGGCGGTGAAATTGGTTCCATTATCACAGGCAATTATATTTGGAATTCCTGTCCTCATGAATATTTGAAGTAACACATCACACGCGGTTTTAGCAGTTAATTTTTTTAGAGGGATCGCATCCGCCCACCTGGCATGCTGATCAATTAAGGTTAGTATATACTGATGCCCTTGTGAACTTTTAGGATCGATAAGCCCAATTAAATCAAAATTAACTACCTGAAATGGAAGTTCCGGCCGCGATACTGGGGAAATAGGAGCTCTATCATTCACTTTAACCCCTCTAGTCAATTGGCACTCTAAACATGACTCACAAAATTGTTTAGTTTCTTTCGCCATCCCCTCCCAATAAAATGAATACCTGATTCTCTGTAAAGTTTTCTTGGTTGCATGATGCCCTCCAAATACCGAACTATGCGCTAATTTTAGGATTTCTTCCCTTCTTACTTTGGGTACTACTAATTGCGCTATCGTTTCGCCTACCAATTTCTCTTTATGATATAATAAGTCATTTACAACATAATAATCTCCTTTTTTCGTTTTAGCTAATTCCCAAACTCTCTCTAACTCTTTACATTCCAATTTGGATTTTTTAAACATATCTGGATTGCTAACAATAGCTTTATTATCTTTCTCCACTTCCGTTTTTTCTGGATTCTGACTTTTTACATTTTGCGATCTCGCTTCAATTGCGTAAACATTACAATTATCGCTACTCATACCTTCCTTTTCACTCGAGTTATTAGTAATAATTTATGAACGTTCTAATTCTTGGGGCTCTAGCAATGGCTCCTCGCGGTTGACACCTGACAACTCATTAATCACATCGGGATGTAAAACTACTTGCTCATTAATATTATCGGTCACCGCACAAAGTAGTTCCTTGTGAATTATATTAGTTTGTTCGAATTGCGGAATAGCTAACGGTAGTTTAACTAACGGTGATTTAACTGCTTCACCAAATAACCCTTGTAAATAAATACTACCCGCTTCATTTAATTTCTCTTCCGGTACGAAATCTTTATGAACAACACTAATTTCATATCCAGAATCAACCAATCCCTTTGCTTTTTGTCCATTTACACTAACTTCAATTTTCTCAAGTTTATTTATTTTCTCGCCAATAACATTAGTTCTCTGTTCGGCCTTTGCCGATATTCTCGCCACAATAGCTCTCTTAGGTAACTCTTTGTTTCCTCTTACAACAATCTTATGAACACCCGCCTTCTGGCCTCGCCCTTTATTACCTTTATTATTTCCCTCATTACCCACTTTATTGCAAAAACGTTGGTAATGACCTCTCAAACCACATTTAAAGCATTTAGGAGCTGAAGCATCACTAGGTTTCTTAAAATCTATTTTCCTATCCGAAAAAGAACTAGTCTCATTACTCCCGTTTTGCCTCCAATTACCACTAACTTTGCTATCCGCCCTCGATCTTTCATTGTTTACGTACCTATCTTTACCTTTAAAACTTTCATACGTAATGGCATAAGACTTGTGTTTAGCGTCAAAATAATTGTCACATTCTTTAACAATTTTAGAAGCTTCTAACCATTTACCCTGGTGATTTAACCTAATATACTATGCAGTATCCTCATCTAACCTACTTACTAACTTATCAGTAACTATTAACTGGTTGACCTTTTCATAAGAGTCAGCACTTCTAATCTTACAATAATTTTCCCATATCGCTATTAAACGCGATACAAATAATACATGAGTTTCGTTCTGGTTTCTCCTGGCTTTCTTAAAATTTTCCAAACACGCCTTCGGTGTCGGCTCATGTTCCCTTAGAACTAACTCCTTTAATTCCTCATAACTCTCCATTTGTTCCGTAGTGGTATAAATCAACAAATTATCCGCCTTATCTCCTAACACATTTAGTAGAATTTCGGCCTGCTGGTTTTCCGGTACATTTTTAGTTTTGAATGCCCTTTATAAACTGTTGAAAAATAAATTCCATCCCTCAGTCCCTTCTGGTACTTTGATAGACAGAGTTTTTACACTTTTGATCAATTTTTCAATTTTACTTTCATTACTAGATTCCCTAGACACATTAGAGTTAATGGTCGATCCTTGAACCCTTAGCCTCTCCATTTCTAATTCATGTTCCATCCTTAATTTTCAACCCTCTCTTCTCTTTCTAACTTTTTGCGTTCTAACATTTCCTGTTTTTCTAACTTTTCGAGTTCTAACTTTTCGCGTTCTAATTTTTCCGGCTTTTCTTCGCGCTCTAATCGTTCTGCAACAATAGCGTCAGATAATTCTTGAACAACCCCCTCGTCATACCCTTCACTGTCCATTATCTTTTTCCTAAGCTGAAATCTAGTATCATCTTCCGCGAATTTAACACCCAATTCTTCGGCTATCACCTGAAGATCCACCTTTTTTAGTTTCAATAAGAAAGCCATACCTTCACCGATTGTTATTACCACCCTACAATAATATTTACACCTACCAAATTAATATTTCCTAAATTTCTAACTTAGTACAATTGTACCTCCATTTATTTTACTAATTAATACCCTTCAGATAATCAATGTATTACATTTCTAATTAACCTACTGACTAATCTAATTTTCCTCAACTATTGATATCACACAGTTTACTTCCAATAAAACAAAAGGTCAAACAGTAATTCGATTTTACTACTATGCAATATAGATTCCAATTTATGCACTTAGATATTAACATAAAATTTACATAAGAATAAATTGAATAAAATTATTGGTGTCAATGAAAAATCCACATGAAGAAAAATGATATAACATGCACATATAAATTTCTACAATTATCCTCACTAAAATAGTTCCAAATTCAATACTGGTCCTCACACTTAAAACAAATATGATCTTGAGTATATTTGTTTTGATCACAAGATCTTCACTTTTTTTTTCCTCACTATAGCCCTCTTTTGAGCCTTTTTTTTCTCACTATAACCCTTTTTTGAGCCTTTTTTTTCTCTATGGCCCTCTTTTGAGCCTTTTTTTTTCTTACTACTGACCATTTAAAATTCTAAGCAAATGTTGTTATTAACTCTTCAAACTTAAACAATATTGCTTCATTTAAATATTACTTTTGCAATAATTTAAATTTAAGTAAATTTAATTATTCCATCCAGCTACTATTAACACAATGCATTAATTTTGTTTACTACCATTATTAGTAAAAAATATATATATAGAAAGTCAATATTAGCTCACGTTATTATGATCTTTCCTTAAAACAATAGCAAGTATGGTTATTAATACTTCCTACCTATCTGAACACAATTATTTATTTGCACATAAATTATCTAGACCATTTACTTAAATTACTACGAATTATACAATAACACAAATTGGTTCGAGATGTCAGCTGAAGGAAATGATCAAAACACCTTACCTTATACTTTAGCTGCTGCGGTACTCTTCTATTCACAGGTAGTTTCACGATGTAGCGATAATATGGCACAACACTTACAAGGGGACCACCAGACATGGTGCTCACAGATTTTGATGATTTCAAAGTATGTTGTAGGGGTCATACCACTAATTATTTTGGTTAAAGGATTTCTTCAAATGGACTTTGGTTTTTGAGAAATTGGGGGTCAAAGTTCAGCGTATATTTTAAATACTTATTAGTACCAGCACTGTATGTCAATTCGTGGCGTGGTGTCAAAACACATGTCTGTGGATCGAAAGGTTGTGAGTTCGAGTCCACCCTCGGCTTCTATTTATTTTTTTTACTTATATTTATATTTTTTACATGTTACAAATTTTAAGCAGAATTGGGAATTCTACAGCTTTGAACCTTTTGATATTTTCTAAAGAGGACAGTTTACTTTTTCAATATTTTATTATTATTATTATTTCAAAAAATATGGCTCAATTGGTGAACTGACTGCAGTTCAGGGTTCAACTAAAAGTACATTTTGCAAAAAATAATTAAATAAAAATGCATATTTAATTAAAATTTTGAAAAAGTATAAGAAAATTTTAATATTTTAAAATCTCCACAATTTTAAATAATAATATTTTTAGATTAATCAATCACTTTTTTTTCAAATGTGTATTACACAATACTGTGCATGGATTTTAAGATAATGTAATGTAGTGCTGTGAAAATAACGGCAAAATGAATAACCGTATGGTAAAGTTGATTTAGAATTCTCTACCCGTTAAAAAGTATTCGTTTCGCTAGTCGTTACTGTTCAGAAACTGGGTATTCGCAGTCATCGAGCATACGGCATACATCGTATAGACTATAGAATAATCTTTGGAAGAATTCGTATTAATAAATAAACTAAAAAACTTTTTTAAATCACCATGCAGTTATTGTTGTAGCTCGAAACGCGTTCTGCTTAATTTTTCATTTTATGGTGATTTTACAAAGTTTTTTAGTTTATTTATCAATTTATCGCCAGTGATTACGGCGTTTTTCACTAGAATTCGTATTAGTTAGTGCTGCCATCTATCCGTAAAAGTTACATTTATTGAAATTTTGAACTTTTATTTTAAAAATGCAAATAGAATATTAAAACCAGGGCCTTAACGAGAAGTCAATAATTAGGGTGCGTGTGTGTGGGGGGGGGGGGGGTCAAGAAAATGTAGTGGGATGACTCATATATTTTTTTTCTCTCTCTCTGTGACGCAGAAAGATAAATTACTGCATATTTACAATGGAGTTTAGTTACTATGTTTCTGATTAAAGTCTTGTAATAACTTCATTTTATGCTAAGAAAAGAATAGGATTATGGAAAATTCGAGCGCATAACTAGTGCAGAATTAAACATAATGTTGGCTTCATATAGGCAAGTAAAATGAGCAAGTTTTGAAACACCTGTTTTAGTTACAATTTAGAATTTTTCCAAAACGATGAAAGATCCTCAAAACTAAATTAGATTTTTCAATAGAATTTCATTTGGGTTTTTGGAAATAAATTCATTTAGTGACCTTGGAATCTTTTTTTTTTGGGGGGGGGGGGGCTCAAAATGTTTTAGGGGGGCTAAGACGCCCATAACACCCCCTTAGCTACGCCCCTGATTAAAATGCAATTCATAGTTGTACACAGGGCTATAATTAAAAATGAGTAATGGGAGGTGGGGGCGCTCAAGAAAATGCAAAGTGGAGCTCATATTTTCATATGCGTAGTTCAATAGCGGGTTTAAAGGTGAGGCCACGGATTCATGACACTCCCCTCCCACACACACACGTGCTGTGCAGCAGAAATATTATAAAAATTACTTTAAAAAATAAACATAACTTAAATCCTTCTCCCCCCCCCCTTGTTCAATAATGCAAATCTTTCTGATTCTGAAAAAGTTCTACTGAAATCAAAATTAGGTAACATGTGACACATTTGTGAAAGCAATTTTAAACTCGACAAATTTGCAAGTGTACTTATTTGGAAACTATGAGATTGAAAAATGTCTTAAAAAATCTATGAAATGAAAAATGTCAAACATTCTATGAAATTCGGCATTTATACTAAATTTCCGTACGCAACTGCTAATTGCTTCCTCATGATGACATTTCTGTGTTTGTCAAGTCTTAAAAATTATCGTAAAATGATTAATAACATTTCTAAATCAGTTTATGCATTTATAAGAATAATTTTAAAGGCATAAAGTAAAAAATATAGATAATATTTAAGAAAAAAAAAAGTTCTAGGCTTAAACTAGTTTTGCTGTGTTATCAAAAGAAATATTAGTTTAAAAATAGCAGAAAAAAAATAAATTTTCATGAAAAAATTAAAAAATGTAAATGCATATTAAGAAAACTTTTATATTAAGAAAATATAAAAGTTGTAGCAATTGCTCTAGAAGTAAAAATACTTAAAATTTGTAACGTGTAAAAAATATAAATATAAGTAAAAAAGAAAAAATGAAGCCGAGTATGAACTCCAACTCACAACCTTTCGATTCACAAATACATGCCTTGGCACGACGCCACGAATCGACATTCAGGTGTTGTACAATTAAGTATTTGAAACATACGCTGAACTTTGACCTCCAATTTCTCAAAAACCAAGGTCCATTTGAAGGAACCCTTTCACCAGAATAATTAGTGGTATGACCCCTACAACATACTTTGAAATCATCAAAATCTGTGAGCACCATGTCTGGTGGTCCCCTTGTTAGTTCAGTTCTTTCTAATACTGATACGGCACAGGCACAACACTTTAGCACACACTCGACGACCCGGCATTACCACGCAAGAATTCCACTGTGTACTCCGGCACTAACACACTGCAAATGGGCTCGCTGGTCACTGGTCTCAGGCGAATCTATCCCGATGCTGCCTTCAATTTGTCAGACATTCCACTCAGCCCGCGCAACTTTGAAGAAAGTCCGTGGTAGTTATAGCTGCCACCACCGATATTATTAGGTGATATCGGTCACCCACTGTGAGGATTGTGTAAATGAACACCGACGCTGTCAATTAACTGAATTAACAGTTTATTCATACTAGATGTACACAAGAAATACACTATTTACAATTATATACAATTACAACTCGGATATAGATGATCCGGTTAAACATTAAATTAAATACCGTAAAAGGTTGGCTGTGTACTGTTCAGATTACACCTTCTCCCTCACATTCAATGGACGTTAGATTCACTTTACTGGAGATCAATTTCGAATCTCCCAACATATAGATACTCCTGCTTCGCTATCTGGCCCAGAGTACTACGCACAAGGACGTCTGTGTCCCTTGCTCTCCACATACGAACTGCCCACGCTCTCCAACACAGAGCACTCTCTACAAGGACCTCTGTCCTACACACTTTCAGGTACGAACTGTTCAAATCTGAGACAAGACTTGCTTTTTTCAAATCACTGCTTTCCCCAATATAAACCCCCCTTTGGAGCTTATTCATTGGACACATTCCACATTGCTTTCTTGATCCGTGACATGTTCCTTGTTTGCTCATCATCCACATACATCCCTGACGGATGAACACGCCTCCCAGCAATCTCCTCTTTCTCTCATTCACCACCTGTACATGATACCTGTCAATTCTCACTTTAAGAAAGAAAGAGTGTCACCTTGAAAATGCCAATACACAGCCGGTACAATACATAAAATATTAAGATAAAGAAATAATAGAAATTCCATTTTGTAGCAGATGTTTACTTAGAACCTGACTGTTATTTCAATTAAATTCCTTTTTTCCTATTTTGAAATTTTAAATGAAATTCAGCTAGTCGGGTGCATTATAGGTCGAATTTCTTAGCTTATAGCACGACTTATAACAGAAACTTGTTGGATGTTTTGCTTTTGTATTGAACTATGCACTGCTCATGAGAAGTTTAATAACAAATCCTTCTACTGTCTATTTATCTATTTACCTTTCATAATATTAAAAATCTACTCTCTATATCACTTCAAAATTTAAATGATTTTAATAGGATTTTATTATTCATGTTAATTATACATAAACACAGTATAAATACTGGTTTCAATGAATTATTGTTTTGGTAATATCTGAGTTACTTTGGTTTTATTTGTAAAAGTATATATCGGGTGTCCCAAAAATGACTGATGGATTTTAAAATTCAATAATTTGCAAACGGTGACAGCTTAGTGATGGGCGATTCTGGAAATTTTGAGAATCGATTAAAATCGACATCGTATAAAACAACATCGATCATAAAAAGAATCGATTTCTCAGTTCCAGAATCGATACTAGAATCGATATTTCAATATTCAGATTCATACAAAGAAGATCCAAATTACTAATTCCAAAACTTTGACAATCAGCAGCACCGTAATTACCGCCTCCCCCTCCCATCCCCATTTAGGGAGGCATAGAATTAAGCTATTGCAATTTTTAGAGTCCGATAATAATAATTTTAAATTTTAAAATGATTGTCACTTATGGTTGTTACTTACACAAAAACTTTGACAAATTTGAGAGACATAACTCAATAACACTGAGTAACTTGGCATTAAACCGAGGATAAAGAGTGCCGCGAGCGTGTAACTAGGATGGGGAACAAGGAGTATAGACCAAAAAAAAAAACTTTTTTTTATTTCTAATGGCAACCAAATGTTACACGAGATAGTTTAGAAGAACAAAAAATATACCCCATACCCAGGAGGGCAGGTAAACCCCACTCTTGACAGAAGGGCGACCATAGCCCAAATGTATCTTTTGCCGAAGTTTCAAAATGAGGATTTACAATGAAATAGAACGAGAAGTTTCGCTCTTTGAAACTGTAAAAAGTGCCAAGAGCATGTAACTAGGTGAAGAGAGGGGTAGTATCAGAAAAAAAGCGGGAGATAAAAGCTTTATAACGATATATTACATGAGATGGTGTGGAAGAAACAAAAAATATGCCCCCTACCTAGGGGGGCAAGGTAAATCCCAAACGGACAGAAGGGCGACCCCGGCCCAAATGTATCTTTTGTTGAGGTTTCAAAATATGGATTTATAACAAAATAGAACGAGGATTAGACTTTTTTAAAATCGCAGTCATAATTTGAACGATCCTGTAAGTTAAGATTGGTGAGGAAGGGGGGGTGGGTTAAGATGGGCGAACATGAAAAAAAAATATATTAATAAAAAAAAATATTGCCACTCAGAGAGTGCCGACAGAAGTGAAACCTTGAACAATTACTTGTGTATTTTTTGAATCGTTAGGATATATAATTTTGAATTGTCAGGAAATACTTTTAAATGAATAAAAAAAGGTTCTATAATATTAAAGAACATATCAATATCTATTAAAAAAAAAATCGAGCGATACCATATGTCCAGCTACTATAACTACTTTCTTACATTTTAAAATGCGATAAATACACCAACCAAAATTAGACCATACTATCGATACCTTAATCCTTATCCAAATAAATCATTTTGTATTAATGCGTGTTACAATATCTGTAGATTACTTTTTGAATTATCAAATCGGACATTCCATTCAAAAGATATTACGAATTTAAAGATGACAATCTAAAGAAATAATAGCGCTGCTGGGCACTCGGTGGCCAATAAGCTTAGGGATTACGTGTGCAATAAAAAGATTGGGTTCGAACCCCAGTTTCGCTGATATGTATCAGTTATTGTTTGTTTGCTTGTTTTCGAAGAAGTTTGAAAAATTAAAATTTTAATCCATTATGGGTCCGTAACGTCACCTAAAATGATGGGAGAAGATTTCTTATGCTAGATTTGTAATGTATGAAGCATAAGCTTTCTATAGACATATTGTATCAAGAAATGAGAAAACCCCCCTCTGCCCCCCCTCCCCAAAAAAAGGTCCTATAGGGAAAACCAGAAAACTGGAATAGCAAAATGAACGGCGAGAAATGGTTAGCTATACTAGAAATTTTCTCCCCACAGTAACTCCTATAGAAGCAAAGTTATAGCCTTTTAAAAATTGAAATGAAATGAAGAAATAAGCAAAATTATGCGAGTGATTGACAGGGGGGGGGGGAAGGTCCACAGCTCTAAGGGTGCCATGTAGCTTAAACTTTTAAGTTAAAAATGGTAGAGAATTAAATGAGCGAAATTTTAAGGTGTATATTGGGGGAGGGTGCAAGCCCCCCCCCCCTCAACATTTTTTTTTGTTTCTTTTGAAGAAACAAAAAAAAATATGCCCAGATAAACCCCAAACGGGCGGAAGGGCGATCCCTTATTTATCTTTTGTCAAGGATTTAAAATGTGGATCTAAAATAAAATAGACCGAGAATTGGACATTTTTAAAACTGTATGCATATTTCGAATGGTCCTGTAAGTTAAAACTGACACGGAAGGGGGGGGGAGGGGATTAGGAGAGACGAGCGTGAAAAAAAAAAAAACATAGTAAACTTATACTTCAAATAACTGGACTTCTAAACAAAAATAAAACGATTTAACCTAGTGTCGAATTAATGGGGTGGCCCGCAGGGGATAACCCCCCCCCCAGAAGTTATGAGATTTTATGCTTTTTAACGCACAAATTGCGATTCCCCCTCTCTTACAGATCTGTAAAACATGATACTTTCCTCCGGAGTCGCAGAAAAATATCTGCATTCAACACTGATTTACCCTAAAAAAAAAAAAAAAAAAAAAAAAAAATAATAATCCATTGTTATACGTAATTTTACATCAATACTACCATTAAAACAATAAAAGTGGAAAAATCAATCTGATCTGAAACGTGGATCAAGGATTTAAAGTAAATCAAAAAAATTAAATCTTCCAAAATGCGCTTTCCAAAGATCGAAATCGAATCTAAAGATCGACATCGAATCTAAAGATCGACATCGAATCTAAAGATCGAAATCGAATCTAAAGATCGACATCGAAACTAAAGATCGAAATCGAATCTAAAGATCGACATCGAATCTAAAGATCGACATCGAATCTAAAGATCGAAATCGAATCTAAAGATCGACATCGAAACTAAAGATCGAAATCGAATCTAAAGATCGACATCGAATCTAAAGCTCGAAATCGAATCTAAAAGACCGATCTTACGGGCAGAATCGATTTTACATTTTTACTTTCTTTTGTAACTTTACATGAAGAGAGTATTAGATTTGTGAAAAATTTCGACTTCCCGTTTTCAATGTATTTATATATTTTAGAAGGTCTTTAACACGATTTCATGATTTTTAAGAAACATATGTCTGTATGTGTGTCTGTCACTCTGTGAGTCTGTATATGACAAAAATTTCTGACCGTTCTATCTCAAGAACAAATGTACGGGATTCCACAAAACTTTAGATTTAGTTTGACCTTGATATAAACTGAATCTAATTAATTTTTGGTGTATATAGCTGTTGTGATGAAAATTCCACCGCATTACAAGGTCCGCGAAAGATAGTGGTTAGTATTAATAAAGTAATATTATTAAGATAATATCCCAATCCGCGTTGTGAAAGATTGTTCTGGATATTACCCAAAAGAAAATTGTTTTCTTTTAAACTTAGCAATGATTTAAATAAAGGAACATCGCAATATCTCAGATTCCACTTATTTAACGTTCAACATTGCAAATCAGGATTTTAAAGAGATAATATGAATGTAAATAACAACTGTTTTCCGAAAAAAAAATATAATTATGATAATTTAGAATCTGCATCTATAAATCACTTAAAGAGAAATAAAGAAGAGAAAATATCAAAGAAAACAAGGATATCTATGTACACACCAATATTTATTTCAAACAACAAATATTATTCAAAATACAATAAAAAAATACCATTCAAAATATTGATTTCATAATTATCAATACAGTGAGATAACACCACTCAAAAAATGTATTCATTTCATAATAATAATTTTTTTTTAAAGTTTCATGTTATCATAAACCTACACAATTTCTCACAGCACAACTAAGAAGGCATAGCCTAAAATTTCCCTATTATTCACTTTTCTTCTTTATTTATTTATTTATTTTTATTTTTATTTATTTATTATTATTATTATTATTATTTTATATTAATTTATCTTATTTTATTTTAGTATTTTTTTTTAAATTTTCAAATAAAAATTAATTTTCATCTTAAAAAAAATTTTTCTCTTTATATATACATGTACAATTGACAAAAAAAAAACATTTCTCAAAAATATAACACCACAAGAGAAAAATTAATTGCTCACCATTATTGAACATCTGTCAGCTAAATCCACTGAAGATCTGTCAAAACACATAACTGGTAGCAGTCTCTCGCAGCACAAATGAAGTTTCACAAGTCCGAATTGCCCATTATAATGTGTGGCAGTAATTAAACTGTTCGCATCAATTTGTGCGTAGCATCTGAAGTCTCGTGAGTCCGAATTGTCCATCATATTGTGTAGTAGTAATTAAAAACGAACACATCGATTTCAGACATCACATTTGAAGTCTCGCGAGTCAGATTTTTCCATCATAATGCGTAGCAGTAATTAAAGATGAACACATCGATTTCATATTGTTCCAAAAAGAATCTTAGGCATCAAAGATGAACACATCGATTTCATATTGTTCCAAAAATCTTAGGCATCAAAGATGAACACATCGATTTCATATTGTTCCAAAAATCTTAGGCATCCGCATCGGAGTTGAATAGTTTCTTTTAGGAGTCCTTGCTTCGTAACGACATACTGGGAGAGCAAAAAAAATCTTCCGAATCTGTTGACTTCTACCTTCTCTTCTGAGGTGGTTCTCTTTTTCTTTATTTCTTTTTTTTTTTTATATTTTATCTAATTGGTTTATTTGCAAACGTTTTCATTGGGGCAATCGCCCTTTCACATCTCATTGGTTCCGTGTCCAAGTAGGGGCTACACCCCTTTTGTCCACTAGCAAAAACTTTTTATTTTTTCTTTCCACGGGTTGCATAAACTCGTCGGACCCCTTCCTAGCCTCCCTTCTGTGGGCGTTACCCTGCTGTAAATTCTCTTATTGTTGACTTCTGCACGTAATGTCAAGATTGGTGACAGTCTGGGTTTTTTTTACAACCTTGCTATTATTACGTCTGAAGTTTTATGGTGAGCAATTGAATTTCTACTTGGGTGTTCATTGTTAACCGTTCGTTCTTACCGAACTTTATAGAGTCATAAAGTTTATAGCTTTAATTACACACAAAAAATAGCCTTCATCTATTCCTGAAACTTAAAATTATTATTACTACCTGAAAGAATGAAACGAACTTAAAATAGATATTAGTGAATAAAATAAATTTAAAACTTTACTTTAATCAATGATTCTTTTTTCTTTTTCTTTTTTTTTATATATATATATACAAATATTTATGTATTTTCGCTTTAGTTGTGCTTAATCATTCTTTATATGTACATATTTATTTTAGCAATGTTGTGACGATTCGTCGCTACATGCTATCTCCCCTCTGATTAAGAAAAAAAAAACATCCTATACAAGACAAACTAAAATATATATACACAAATATATCAAAGGAATACAAAATTCTAAAATAATATACATGATTCTATGGTTGAGAAATATAATCTTTCCAATGTGGTGTTATTGAAAAATACTATCCGAATATATACATAAACGTATTCGTTATAGCAATAGCTATATTTTTGCAACAATTTTTTTTTCCTATATATACAAATATTTATGTATTTTCGCTTTAGTTGTGCTTAATCATTCTTTATATGTACATATTTATTTTAGCAATGTTGTGACGATTCGTCGCTACATGCTATCTCCGTAGTAATTAAAAACGAACACATCGATTTCAGACATCACATTTGAAGTCTCGCGAGTCAGATTTTTCCATCATAATGCGTAGCAGTAATTAAAGATGAACACATCGATTTCATATTGTTCCAAAAAGAATCTTAGGCATCAAAGATGAACACATCGATTTCATATTGTTCCAAAAATCTTAGGCATCAAAGATGAACACATCGATTTCATATTGTTCCAAAAATCTTAGGCATCCGCATCGGAGTTGAATAGTTTCTTTTAGGAGTCCTTGCTTCGTAACGACATACTGGGAGAGCAAAAAAAAATCTTCCGAATCTGTTGACTTTTACCTTCTCTTCTGAGGTGGTTCTCTTTTTCTTTTTTTTTTTTAATATTTTATCTAATTGGTTTATTTGCAAACGTTTTCATTGGGGCAATCGCCCTTTCACATCTCATTGGTTCCGTGTCCAAGTAGGGGCTACACCCCTTTTGTCCACTAGCAAAAACTTTTTATTTTTTCTTTCCACGGGTTGCATAAACTCGTCGGACCCCTTCCTAGTCTCCCTTCTGTGGGCGTTACCCGGCTGTAAATTCTCTTATTGTTGACTTCTGCACGTAATGTCAAGATTGGCGACAGTCTGGGTTTTTTTACAACCTTGCTATTATTACGTCTGAAGTTTTATGGTGAGCAATTGAATTTCTACTTGGGTGTTCATTGTTAACCGTTCGTTCTTACCGAACTTTATAGAGTCATAAAGTTTATAGCTTTAATTACACACAAAAAATAGCCTTCATCTATTCCTGAAACTTAAAATTATTATTACTACCTGAAAGAATGAAACGAACTTAAAATAGATATTAGTGAATAAAATAAATTTAAAACTTTACTTTAATCAATGATTCTTTTTTCTTTTTCTTTTTCTTTTTTTTTTATATACAAATATTTATGTATTTTCGCTTTAGTTGTGCTTAATCATTCTTTATATGTACATATTTATTTTAGCAATGTTGTGACGATTCGTCGCTACAATAGCCTAACAGGTGACGCTGTTATGCTGCATTTTTTGCGATTTGCGCAACAGCTATACCTGAATAACGAATGCACGGATTTTCATCAAATTTCAGATCCAGTTAGTCCTTGACATGAATTGATGTTTTTTGCATTTTGATGTATATCGCTTCTCAGATGGCGCTGCTATGCTGAATTTTTCACAATTTCCACTCAGCGCCTTGTGAAAAGGGGGGGGGGGCGAAAGGAGGCGGTCGTCCCGAGCGCGGAAATTTAGGGGGTGCCAAATTTTTACTACTAACATCACTTCTAGCCTATCACAACAAAAATTAATAGGGGGGGGGGCTAAATTGAAACTTTGAACCGGGCGCAGTTCTCTTTTCGCACGCCCCTGTTTCCATTTTAGCTTTATCTCAAGAACTAATGGACGGACTTTCATAAAAATTTAGATTTAATTAGTCCTTGATATTATTTGCTGCTAATTACATTTTGGTGGAAATCGCTTATGAGATGGCGCTATTATACTGCATTATTCATGATTAACGCAATAGTGCTATCTCAAGAACGAATTTTCATCAAAATTCAGATTCAGTAAATCCCTGACATAGATTAGTGTTGTTTAATTCTGGTGTAAATTGCCCTACAGGTGGCGCTGATATGTTGCATTTTTTTATAATTTCGCAATAGCTGTATCTCGCGCTTCCATGGATTTCCATCAAAGTTCAGATTCAGTTGGTACCTGATAAAAATTTATCCTGATAAAAGTCCCCAAAAAACGCTATTTTGCGGGGGGGGGGGGGGTTCTGAGGTTTCATCTTCGACTTTTGAAGGAAAATGAAAATTATATTACCTTCAGAGAAATCGATTAAAAATTTTAAAGTATCGATTAAATCGAGTTGGCCATAGTATCGATTAAATCGATTTAAAAAATCGAAATCGCCCATCACTATGAAGAGTTATTTAAAAAATTTTTTGCAGGAGGGTTATGTATAATGTCAGGAGTATTTTTACCATGATTTTTTATTTTAGTTTGCATCTCAAACAATAGGTGGTGCTGACGGCGATTGAAGGCCAGGTGATCAGTGCTGAGCGAAGCGTCGACCTGGCCTTCAATCGCCGTCAGCGCCACCTTTCGTTTGAGATGCGAACTAAAATAAAAAATTACGGTGAAAAAACTCCTGACATTATACATAACCCTCCTGCAAAAATTTTTTAAATAGCTGTCACCGTTTGCGAGTAATTGAATTTTAAAAATTAGAAAATTAATTGTTTATAAATTAATATATAAATATTTAATTAATTTAATAACCAATGTATAATTAATTAATTAATTAATTTTTTTATCTACAAATGTATTTTTTTATCAATTTGTAGCCAATTTTAGTTTCCAGATTATGTTTTTTATACAAAATCTATATTATAAAGGCCAAACGTATCTGTGCGTAACGCATACGTCATTTTGTGAATGGCAACATCTTCGCATACAATTTGGATTTGCAATTTTTGGTACTGCAAATTTTATACTTCTAAATATCGCACGTTTTCAATTTTTATATCGTCGTATTGAGAAAAAAATTTACTTTTAAATGCAATTTGTTTGAAAGCTGTATCTCAATTTATTTACGAGTTATTAAATTTTTTATAGTTTTTAGTACGAATTTTGTAATTGTGGCAACAAAAATACACCATTTTCTCTTAAAGTTAAAAAAAACTAAAATAAAATGATGATGTCAAAAGCTATCGTCTGGCATAAAACCTGATGAATTTTGGTTTTATTGCGTTTTCATTCAGCAATTAATTTTTTTTTTTTAGTTTATTGCAAACTTAAGTTACAAAAGATACAACACATTCTCTTTACAAAAATGTATTTAAATAATATTCGAGGGACTTTGCCGCATTTACTCAGTTCGTATCGGAAGGCTAAACGAGAGCAATTTTATTTATCCGTGTGTATGTAATGATATTTTCCAAATTTTGAAAAAAAAATTACAAATGAATGATTTCTGATAAAACATGGATCTATTATAAATAAAGAAGTGAAGATTTGCGAATCATCAGATATCCGATTTGTTTTGCCGAGTGTCTTGAATATTATTTTTGCTGCGTTTGTCTAATATTCCATCCTAATGACGTCATATGCATACTGTTCAGTAAATATTGTTTGAAGCTGGATCTGTAAGAATTGAATGCTTTTAGTGGATGCAAATAACGCTTTTTTTATATAAAAAAGCAAGTGATTTTAAAATGATCAAATTAAAATACTTAGAGAAATGCGTATGTAAATTTTGAGACGATGAAAATAATGACGGGTTTAGATTTCACATGGGAATTCTATGATCATGTCCATTAGGAATATATTTTTTTTCATTCGCTTTGTATAACATAAGAGTCTCAATAGATAATTTCATCATAATAACTGACCTTTGTTATACTCTACTGATTACATATGCGATTAAATTTTAATTTTAATAATTTGGACAACTGAGTTTGATAGAAACAGTTTTTTTTTTCTTTTTGTTTGTTTAGCTTAAAATAATTTTTGTTTGAGAGTTAGACCGATCAATATAAGATACATGTTTTAGTGTAGTAATTTTGTGGGTTTATTATAAATTAATGAAACAGTTCCTTCCTAAGCATTTTCTTTCGTCGAAATTCGACGGGTTCCACCTCGTTATTTTAAAAGTGATTCATTTATATGTTTAGCACGTAATTTGCATTTCATGAAAATTTACCGACAAGCAGGGTAATCTCTCCTGGTACTGAAACTTATGGGGAAATGTGCCACCTCTCCTTAATAGCATATGCGCAAACTCTTCTATTTTGATTGCGCCGCCTTTTATTTATATATGGCCACTTTTAAAAGGAATTTTTGGTGTTCGCGTTCTTAGTCTAGGTTAGTAGCTTATAAGAAGTTGTTTAAATTCAAAACATTTTGTACAACTGACATTCTGTTCTGACATTCTATAATTCTGAGGAACAGTTATGAAATTTCAAGCACTTACTTTGGTATATGGTAAAACAAAACAAAATAACAATGTTTTATCCAAAATGGTCGGAACAATCAATGTGCACATACATATGGACACCGCACTAATTCTGCTAAGCAACTACCTGGAGTCGCCGTGTGTGCATACTATTCTTTCCTGCCGAATCTCTTACTGCGCGATTTCTCTAGCTTTACTATATACAAAATTTTCTCAAAATCATTTGAGCCTTTATTTAGGTTCAATTATTTTTACCCACAGTAAAATATAAATGACCCACTAATCGAATATTCCCGAATATATGAGTAACCCATTTGTCTTTTCATTTCCAGAAACGGTATGATACAAAATTTTGTCAAAATCGTTTGAACCGTTCCTTAGATACGGTTAGTTTGAATCACACAGGCCCAAAAATTAAGCATTAATCTATTTTTCTCGTCGATATGAGTTAGTTCAATGGTCTTTTAATGCTCAGAAGGTTATAATACAAAATTTTGTCAAACTGTTTTGAATCGTTTTTTTATTCAATTAGCTTGACCCTGATACATTGTAATCCAAAATGATCTACTAATCAAATTTATTTGAACGTGCTACCAAGCCAAATGACATTTTTGAACTCCGAAACGACAGAATACAAAATTTATTCAAATTCGTTGGAACCATTTTCTAGATAAAATTAGATTGCCCCACAGTGACTCAAAACTGACACACTAATCGGATTTTCTCGAACATGTGACCTTGCCGAATGAACTTCTCATGCCCAGACACGAAAATTGCAAAATTTTGTAAAATCGTTTGAGCTTTTATTTAGATATGATTAGCTTGACCCATAGTGACCCAACAATGACCCACTAATCATTTTTTTTTCGATCATGTGTCTTAGCCCAATGGTCTTTTCATGTCCCGAAACAGTATAATTCAAAACTTTGTCAAAATTATTTGGCCCGTTTTCTATATGAAATTGGCTTCATCTATAGTGACCCAAAAATGAACCACTAATAGATTTTTCTCGAGCATGTGACTTCCTTCATGGTCTCATGTCCAGATAGGGTATAATGCAAAGTTTTGTCAAAATTAGCGTGAACGTAACCAATCGTTAAACCAAAATAACCCATTAATCGAATTTTCTTGAACATATGACCGAGCCCAATGTTCATCTAGAACCCGAAAACGATAAAATACAAAATTTTGTCAAAATCGTTGAAACCGTTTTATAGATAAAATTAGCTTGACCCACAATGACCCGAAATTGACCCTTATTTGAATTTTCTCGAACGTGTTAATTAAACCAATGATCTTTTCGTAATTCAAAACGGTGGAATATGAAGTTTAAAGAAAACCTTTCAAGCCGTTTTTTATTAGGGCTTTCCAACAAAGTTGAAAAGTGGTTATGGATTCGGTTTGTCTGACCGTCTGTCCGTCTTGCTGGATGGCCGTCTGTCCGCGCTCTAACTCCCATAAATATACTCGGATCACCATGAAATTTTTATATGTTAATGATGTTTACCCAAGCACGAACCCTATTGAAAATGAAGTTTATACCATGGTTATTTTATTTACAGCGATAGTCAAAAGTTTTCCGATACATTACGGCCTATGGAAAAAAAAATTTTCAGATGAATTTTAAAGGTGTTAAACCCCGTCAAACCTATTCAAACTTATATGGATTCGCAAAATGCATTAAAATATGCATTGTGTAAAATATATAGTGAAATTATAGCTATTATTCATTTACATTTCCGCACAAAAGAATTTCATTAGATAATGGTAAAGGGGAGAATTGTGTGCGATATATTTTAAATATATTAAGCTGTTTCATGTATAATAAAATTGATATATGTCACTGAGCTTAATGTAAATTATACGATACTGCCTTGCATAATATGAAGTACATAGCATTTACAGAGGATACAAAAGATTTCAAATAGCATATTCGTTCAGAAGTACTGAATATGTATCCGATGATGGCTGATGGATGGATGAAACGCATTTTAATTATAATATGCGTGTTTAGGTTTCATTAAATATAAGCATGTTTTTGATGTGTAGATGTTATAGTTGATATACAGGGCTACTCAAAACAACTCGCCAACGTTACTACATATGAGCGTAAATTACTTAAACGTGGTTCTTAAATAAGTTAAGCATTTTTACGCTGAACTGCGTTAAATTTACTGAGAAAAGTTTGCAGAATATTGATAAAATGATATATAGGGCCACGCAAAGAATTCAGTTAATGGACGCCTATGAATGATAATTTATGAGAATGTAATTTCAGTTGTTTTAAAAGTGTTTTAGTTTACAATAAATTTTAGCTTAATGCTGACGTGTAATAAAGGTACAAGGTAAACTACAGGGCTGAACAAAATATTCTAGTATGTTTCTATCTATTAGTATAAATTGCTGGAAAAAATTTCAAGCTACTAGGCACTTTCTTGCTAAACTAAATTTTCCCATTATATCAACTGACAGATGAAATACAGGGCTGTTCAAAAATACTGGAATACATATTTGGCTATATATCCTTATTTCCCTAAATAACGAAATTTTGTTAAAGATTTCATGAAGTGTTGGAAAGTGCTTCATAATGTATATTTAACGCATGATTTTTCTTACTTGATTTTTCGATACAATTAGCTTGATTCAAAGTGACCAGCAATAGAATCTTCTTGAACATGTGACATAGCCGAATAAGTTTCTCGTACTTGAAAGCAATTAGATACAAAATTTAATCAAAATCTATTGAGCCATTTTTTAGATGTAATTAACTTGGCCCTGACCCATAATGACAAAGTAACCAAATTTTCTTGAGTACTTCACCATCCGAATGATCACCTCAAGCACTAAAACGGTAGGGTACAATATTTAGCCAAAATCGTTAGAGCTGTTTGTACACTGTAAAAAAAAAAAGTGTCGATCTACTAAAAAATCTTTAGTGATCCTTGTAATTACTAAAAAATTTTTAGTAATCTTAGTCGGTTACAAGAAAATCTGTAAGAATTACTAGAAAAAAGTTAGTAACGAATAGAGTTAATAATTTTATATTTTTAATAGCTATTACTAAAACTCACTTGGTGTGGCCTTGATAGCATAGTGGTTATAGTAACGGACTCCAGGCTAAATGGTCCCGGGTTCGATACTGGCCACTGCCAAATACGCCCCGAATGTATGCAGTGTAAGAACTCGTTAATAAAGGGATTATGAATATCCTGACTGGGCAGTAGCAATGTTTGGTGCTGCCATCTACTGCGGTTTTGCCGAAAATCTTTCGCTCCAGAAGTCTGGATGCAGCTCGAAGGAAGCTCCTGCCCTTCGAGCCCGCGTAATGGTTATTAAAAATAATTTTGCGGCTATTACTAAAATTTGCTTGGTGGCTCATACTAAAAATTTTTAAGTTAGTTATACAAAAAATTCTTTTGTTCAGTTTACAAAAGAAATGCTTGTTTCGCTTGCAAAAAAAAGTTTGTAATGGTTGCTAAAAAATTCTGTGGAATACAAATTTACTAAAAAATTTCTAGTAACCTCTTGATTTTTTTTTACAGTGTAAGATAAAATTTACATACCCAGACAGACACACGCACACACACAAGATTTGTTCACCTTACATTATAAAATAAATATCTTGCATATTCCCATGTTTAGTACACTTACATTTCATGAAATAATACAAATATTTCTTAGCTTGATTTTTTTTTAAATTTTCCATTGTTTCGCTATATTTTAAAATGATTTTACCAACAAATTTGCGAAAACAAAAATTCAACCAAAAATGGTTCAGACTGATGCACAATAACAGAACTAACTGAATTGCTCTCATTGGTATACTCTATGTAAACAAGTTTTTAGAAATAAGTTGCACAATAAGACTCTTTTTATGTTTCTCAAACAATTTATTTTATAAAAATAATCTCTACACCTTCTTTTCTCAGAATTTCTCACAATTAATTAATGAAAAATATTCGAATGACTTTCACAATAAACGAATAAAAACAAATGTTACAGTATTTATAAATACTAACCTAAACTCTATTTTTTTCCTTTTAGGTTTTTAAAAGTTCTTAGCGTTTAGGGGAAAGCATTTTCATTTGAAGCAATCCAAGTAGCAATGAGCGTAATACCGGGTGATCCAGAAGTTCCGGGAGTTTTGAAATGCTAATAATTAACAAACTATAAACAATAGAAATATGCGGTTTTCACAGAAATGCTTAGAAACTTATGGGATTTTTTTTTCGATGAAACAAACATATAATGTTAGTTACACTTTTTGCCAACAGGTGGCGCTAATATTGATAGTATTATTTTTATGGTTTGATACAGATCACTAAAAAGAAAGAATTGGTGTCTAAGGGTTACAAATTTTCATTATGACGCTCATAGTTTAAAAGTACCGCCGTGAGCCGATGTAAAACAACGTGCACAGCATCTTCAGAGCAAAAAGAAATTCCATAAGAAATTTCAGTTCATCGTGAAATTACGAGTGTACTGCACTCACCATGAGCTGATGATTTCCATTGAGTATTGGCATCGAATTCTATCTCATTTACGATTGCAAGAGACGTTTGGGGTTTCCTGCTTTTATCACGATCTTCCTATGAGCCCTTTTCACAAACCTTGTTTACAATAGCTTTCACGTATGTAATGGCCATGGAATATTTTGCAGTTTTAACTTCTCGTATTGTACGATAAGAACACAACTCGACATGCGAAGAAAGCTTGTCTTAACATAGCAGTTACCACCAGACAGCAGCGCCACCTGTTGCTGAAAATTTTAATTATATATATTTAAAAAAATTCATTCTAAACAAAAATCCCACATGTTTCTGATTATGTATCTGAAAACCAGACCTTTGTATTGTACATAGTTTCCTAATTATTAACATTTCAAAACTCCCGAAACTTCTGGATCACCCGGTACTTTGATGTATAAAAAAGACATTAGAGAACAAAGATTTGGGTTATTGAGTTTGTTTCCTGGACGTGATTCTTTCAATCAGCACTTAAAAGCAGGTATATAACACAGAAGTTTATAAAAGTTAATTGAATTGTCAACTCTTTGAATCCACACATTATTGAAATAGTGAAAAAAATAGTTTAATTCTTATAGTTTTTCTATTCAAAGATAGATTTCGATGAGAGCTGTGGAATTTGCTGATAGATCTATTTCCGCTTTCCCTTGAGATGTATGTATTATAGAATTTATAGGCAGCTGTCTACGATAAGGTCTCTTTAGGTAGTTTTTAAAGAATTATTTCATGTTTTAACAGAAATCCTAGTGTAAAAGATAAGTTTTGAACGAAATATACGTAAAATAAATCATGTTTATAGGACTTCGTATTAGAAAAATAATGTTTACATTCTCTTTCTTGTGTTAAAATGTTATATTGTTAATGATACCTTGAAATATACATTTTTTTAAAGGTTACTTCAAATATGTCTTAAGTCAAATATGTCTTAAGATAAAGTTGATCGATTTGCAGATCTGTTAAAGTCTTTTAATGTCTAAAGAATAACTCAGTGAGCATCACATGCACTATCTTAAGAAACAATTTCTAAATAAAAAAGACAGCGTATATTTTAACGACAACGATTAAATTATATTAAAGCTATATTTTAGATTAACCTAAAATTGTAAAATTGGGATGGATTTACTTATAAATACCCAATTAATAGTGAGAAATTTCTATTATGGGCGAATTTTTTCTAGATTTAGATAAGAGAGCACAAGAGTATTTGGTGTATTTTTTGTCGGCCGATTATCTACGCTAGGGATATAGGCCCAGAGGAGGAGTGCCCTTCGTGGGGGTCTTTCTAAGAGTACCTAACACGTATTTACGCATGGTTCGAAGAAAACCACGAAAACTCCGAACGGTTAGGCAGACAGCCGCGACTGGGTTCGAACCCAGTACCTGCCGTCTACCAGTTGAGAGGTCAGAACATCTCGGCCACTGGTGGGGCCCGAGATAGCACAAGAGTATCTATACTAATAATAGAACAGAACGCTCTGTGTGTCTGCGATGGTTAGCGAAATCTGCGGCACGTACGAGTTTCAAAAATGTTTTGAGAATAGCTCAAAATCTCTCCTGATGTATGTGATATTCAGAATTTCAAAATTCTAATTATTTACTGAGTAATTAATTAAAATCCGGAGGTCCTTCTCATAAAAAATCATCTTTTTCCCACTATTGTCCCTTTTGCTTACTTATGGTTGGTTGGTTGCATAAAATTTTCGCAGAAGTAATTAAAAAAGCTGAGACAGAATTAAAGAAACCAATTTGAGTTTTTAATATTTAAAAAATCCCTGTCGGCTGGGCCTATAGGCGGAGGTAGATTTCGAAGAGTGTTCATTTCAACGAAAAAAAAAAATATATATATAAGACTAGAGATAAACCCAGTTTAATAACTTCATTTGGCCGTTTATGAAAAAATTTTAATTTCATTTTTCTGCAAAAACTGGTTTTATCAGAATCATCTTAAGAAAAATTCAGCTCAAATGCCCATTTTGACAATATATTTTGAAATAGATTCTGAATTTATTAAAAAATCGACCAAAACAGTACATTATACAGTTCCTAAATAACAAAAAACTGTCAGTTGAATGCATTTGAGAAAAAAATTGAATTTAAAAATGAGTCATAAAATATCTGGTTTGTTGTTTGAATACATCCTTAATTCTTTAATCATAATTGCTTCGGAAAATTTTGTGCGAAATACTCACTTTGACAGCATTTTTAAAAATATATACTATCTTTATCAAAAAACTGGCCAATGCGTCACAGTATATAGTTCCTAAATAAGAGGATCTGTAAATTGGATACGTTTGAGAGCGAAAATGGATTTTAAAACGAGTCATAAAAAACGCAATTTGCTATGTGAAAACTTGCTTAAATTTTCAAATCACGAAGACTTCGGGAAATTCTGTTCAAAATACCCTTTTTGGTAGCCTTTTTTGAAATATATTCCGTCTTTATCAAAAAACTGACCAATGCATCAAATTATATAGTTCCTAAATAAGAGGATCTGAAAATTGGATGCGTTTGAGAACAAAAATGGATTTAAAAACGAGTCAGAAAAAAACGCAATTTCTTATTTGAATACTTCCTTCAATTTTCAGTCCCGATGACTTTCGAAATTCTGTTCAAAATACCCTTTTTGGTAGCCTTTTTTGAAATATATTCTGTCTTTATCAGAAAATTGACCAATGCATCACTTTATACAGTTTCTAAATAAGAGGATCTACCATTTGGATGCGTTTAAAATCAAAAATGAATTTAAAAATCCCTTTCGGCATGGCCTATAGGCGGAGGTAGATTTCGAAAAGTTTTCATCTCAAAAAAAAAAAAAAAAAAAAAAAAAAAAAATGATTAGAGATAAACCCAGTTTAACTACTTTATTCAGCTGCTTTTAAAAATTTTTTAATTTCATTTTTCTATACGAACTGGTTTTATCAAAATCATCTTAAACGAAATCCTACTCAAATGCCCATTTTGGCAACATATTTTGAATTACATTCTTACTTTATTTAACAAATTGACCAATATGCTCATTATATAGTTCCTAAATAACAAAAAACTGTTAATTAAATTCGTCTGACAGCAAAACTGAATTTAAAAATGAGTCATAAAATAACCAATTTATTATTTTAATACATCCACAATTCTTTAATCAAGATCGTTTTGAGAAATTTTGTGCGAAGTGCCCACTTTGACAGATTTTTTAAAATATATATTTAGCCTTTATCAAAAATCTGACCAATACGGCACATTACACAGTTCCTAAGTAACAAATAACTGTCAATTGAATGCGTTTGAGAGCAAAATTGAATTTAAAAATGAGTCATAAAATAAACAATTTGTTATTTGAATACAACCTCAATTCTTTTATCATGATCGCTTTGGGAAATTTTTTTGCGAAGTGCTTACTTTGACAGCTTTTAAAAAATATATATTCACCCCTTTATCAAAAAATCGACGAATACGCACATTATATAGTTCCTAAGTAACAAAAAACTGTCAATTGAATGCGTTTAAGAGCAAAATTGGATTTAAAAATTAGTCATAAAATAAACAATTTGTTATTTGAATACCCACAAATCATTAATCATGATTGCTTTGGGAAATTTTGTGTGAAGTGCCCATTTTGGCAGCCTTTTTTGAAAAATATTCTGCCTTTATCAAAAAACTGGCCACTCCGTCACATTATATAGTTTCTAAATAAGAGAACCTGTAAATTGGATGGGTTTGAGAACAAAAAAAGATTTATAAATGACTCGGTAAAAACGCAATTTCTTAAATTTCCTCAAATTTCAATCACAACTTCGTGAAATTCTGTTCAAAATACGCTTTTTGGCAGCCATTTTAAAAATATATTCTGCCTTTATCAAAAAACTGGCCAATACGACAAATTATATAGTTCCTAAATAATAAGACCTGCAAATTGGATGAGTTTGAGAACAAAAATGAATTTAAAAAATGACTCAGAATAAACGCAATTTGTTATACTTAATCAATTTTTGAATGACAACTTCGGAAAATCTGTTCAAAATATCTTTTTTGGCAGCCTTTTTAAAAATATATTCTGCCTTTATCAAAAAATTGGCCATACGTCGCATTATATAGTTCCTAAATAAGAGGATTTGTCATTTGGATGCGTTTAAAATCAAAAATGAATTTTAAAATGAGTCAGAATATAAGCAGTTTGGATTTGAGGTTTTTTCTCCAATTTCTATTTTTGTTTAATTTATTTTTGCTATAAGAATTGGTTCTATGAAAAACTTGTCAATATAAAAGTTATAAATATTATTGTGAAGATGTAAAATAAATTTAATTAGATTTGATTGCTTAAGAATTGAGTAAGTTATGGGTTTTTAGCTCACAGGCTATCATAGCCTGAGAGCTTATGTGCCCGCCCGTTCTGTATGTATGTTCGTACGTAACGCGATAACTCATGATAAAAATATCCAATCCACTTGAAATTTTGTACATAGGTATATCCTGACAAGGCGCTTCCCTGATTAGTTTTTGGAGATCATTCGATATGTATAAGAGGGGGAACGGGGGGCTCATCCTCTCTCCTTAATTGATATAAATGGGTTTTTGATGCAGAATTAAGCTTTCGTTCAAAATTTAGATATAGGATCATTCTGATGGGGCGATTCCGTGATTCCGTGACTGTTTTTAGGTGTTCATTGAATAAATATAAACAGGGGGAACGGGGGTTCTAATGCCCCTCCCCTTAATTTATATAAATGGGTTTTTCAAGCAGAATTGTCGGACTTGGTTCAAATCTCTGAATAGTTTTGGAAGTTTAATGGTTAAGTATAAAAGAAGGGGATAACTCTTCTTAAATTATATAAATACTAAATGGGTTTTTATTAAGAATTATCCGATTTGCTCTGAATTTTGGATATAGGTTTTTTATATGATAAAGCATGTCCTTGATAGTTTAGGAGGTTTAATGATCAAGTATAAAAAAAGGGGAGAGCTGTTTCCCCTTATTATTTTCCGAATGGAATTAACCCTTGAAAATATAAGGCTGTAATGTACAATCAGTATGCGTAGCCTGTGAGCTCAATGCCATCAGTTTAACTGGGCAATATTCTTTTTTTTTATTTCTTTTTCCTCCCCCCTTTTTCTTTTCGTTTTTAATTTTTTTCATCGGTAAAAATTGGTCCTATCAAAAACTTGTAAATACAAAAGTTATAGATAATATTGAGTACATTTATATAAAATTTAGTTGGATTTCATATCTTGAGAATTGACGAAGTTATGAATTTTTTTCTCCCAAAAACCATGTTTTTCTCGCCCCTTGAACCCACTTTTAACTTTATCAAAAATCTGTCATGCATAAACTTTTGGCCCATTTTGTAGAAGTAATATAAACTTTAAACTGATTCGATATCTATTTTAATTAAGAAGTTATTGCGTTTTTTCTGTTTTCACAAAAACCCTCCCTATTTCCACCCCCTTGGTCCGATTTTGCCCATTAACGAACTCGACCGAGATTTTAAGCTCCTTGATTTTATGTAAAAGTTTGAAGAAGATCTGAGCATAATTATGGAAGTTATCGTGTCTAGAAGAAAGTGATATACACCGATAGATAGATAGATAGATAGATAGATAGATAGATATAAACTTTTTTAGTGATGGTAGTTTTGGGGTCTAGGAGTCATGATTCGTGAAGATCCGCAAAAAAATTTCAGAAATTCCAACATGGGAGAGAATGCAATAGGTAGTATTTCATACGAAATCTACCTAAAATGAGTCAGAATATAAGCAGTTTGGATTTGAGGTTTTTTTCTCCAACTCCTATTTTTGTTTAATTTCTTTTTGCTATACGAATTGGTCCTATGAAAAATTTGTCAATATAAAAGTTGTAGATATTTTTGAGAAGATGTAAAATAAATTTATTTAGATTTGATATCTTAAAAATTGACGGAGTTATGGATTTTTCTCTTTTTTCAGCGCCTTTTTTCTTTTCGTTTTTAATTTTTTTCGTCGGTAAAAGTTGGTCCTATCGAAAACTTGTAAATACAAAAGTTTTAGATAATTTTAAGAACATTTACAAAAAATTTAGTTGGACTTGATATCTTAAAAATTGACGAAGTTATGAATTTTTTTCTCTCAAAATCCCTATTTTTTTCGCCCCTTGAGCCTACTTCTAAATTTATTAGAAATCTGTCATGCATATACTTTTGATCCATTTTTAAGAAGTAATATAAACTTTAAACCAATTCGATATCTACTTTAATTATGAAGTTATGGCGTTTTTTCAGTTTTCACAAAAACGCTCCCTATTCCGACCCCCCGGTCCGATTTTGCCCATTAACGAACTAAGCCAAGATTTTATCCCCTTTGATTTTATGTACCAGTTTGGTGGCGATTGGTGAAGAATTATAGAAGTTATCGTGTCCATAAAAAAGTGATATATATATATATATATATATATATATATATATATATATATATATATATATATATATATATATAGATAGATAGATAGATAGATATATGAACTGGTGCGATTGCAATAGGTAGTATTTCTTACGAAATCTACCTAAAAGTGACTGTTTCTTTCACTAATTTTATATATTCTTTATTTTCTTGGAAAAATTACAACTTTTTGTTTTGATAGCAGTAGAAAATTTTTAATTTTATATACTAAGTGCCATTTAAAGAATTTCATTTATTTTCAAGGTTTTAAGAGGGGTATCCTTTGCTAGAATATTTAAATTGTTATTTTCCAGTAATGTATACCTCATATAGGCATTGCTAAAAATGTAATTTCGGTAATGTTTATAGTGCATAAAGTATATTGACTTAAATTAATACTCAAATAACCAAATATTAATTTGAAATAACACTTATTAAAATGTAATGACACCAAAACTTTTATAAATAGTTACATTAGTGTGATTAATAAAATTTCAATATCTTATTCATATTATTATTATTATTACTATTTAAAAATGAATCTAACTATTTCTTGCATATTTTATAATTTGGCAGTAAAATCAGCCAGGAAGCCGAAAATATTGTTTAAGGGCACGGTCAAAGAGGGGCTCATAGGACTTAATAATTCACCATTTAAATAAAACACATAAGTGATAGAAGCTGTTAAAAATATATTTTCTGTCTTAAATGTTTGTTTTTTCTTGTCTGACAAAGGAAAAAAAGGCATGGTAACTAAGAAAGTAGTAAATTTATAGATCAGTTGTCTCAAGCAGTTCTCCAGTATGGAGTTATTTTAATTAGTACTTAAAATAACCAACTGAAAGTATAACTTCTTTCCTATTTATAATATTAATTATTATAAATGATATTAAGTAGTAGTCTCTGAAGGATTAATTATTAAAAATAATGAGACAAAACTATAGACTAATAGTCGGAACCTTTTTTTTATTATTAGCATTGAAATCCCTCCTCGCCCACTGTCACAATAATTTAATAGTAGTAGGATTGACTGATATTTAGCATTTTACATTATCTATCTAAAATAAATACAATAGCGATCTTCTGACAAATACAATAATTGATGTACACTGTTAAAAATCTGCTGCATTTTGCTGCAACTCACTCCCCTGCTTGTATAGAAAACGGTTACTTGGCCGTGAAATGGCGCTTTCTCATTGGTTGGAATAGAGATATTATATACAAGTGGTGGAGGGCGTTGCAGCAAAATGCAGCAGATTTTTAACAGTGTACATAATGAATATTACAACTATTTTATAAATTACTGATATCCTACAACAAACCCCATTAACAAATTGTAAAATTTGTTTGAAAATAACTATTTTGTTCCATTAGTATACTTTCACTAAATTCTGGTTCTAAATATCATCATAAAAACAACTATACTCGTTACTTTTAATGGGTGTCCATTACTGAAACAGAAAGTATCCATTACCGAGCAACAGGGTGTCCAGTTCTGGGCTTTTCGGTGTTTTGATATATTTCTGTTATTTAAAATTGAATGTGTATTCATATTGATAATTGGGATTATAAGAATAGTTAAATATTGTTTTTGATTGATTAGTATAATACTGAAAATACCGGAATATAATAACTATAAGTATTAATAAAAAATTATTAAAATATTCCTTAAGGGTGTCCATTTCTAGCACATCTAGCCTATATACGGGAATAAAAAATTGAAATTAAATATGACTTATTATGTCATTTCATAAATACGGGTTGGATAAATGTCTGCTTTTCAGCAATAAGATATTAATTATACATAAAAAACATAAATAACGTGTATCACGGAATTATTAAAATAATAAATAAAACTGAATGGGTATCTGAAATATATATATATTTATATATACACTATATTGCCATTAATTATGGGACAGTTGCGATTTTAGACATTTTACTAAATATCTAGAAAAATACATGAGGAATCATCTCGAAACTCTTAGTGTATAAATATAATAGTATACGTCATACATCTCCGTGAAGATTTTTTACCGAAACGCCATAGGGGACCGTCAACAAATTAAAAAAGAATGAATATCTTTTGAATAACCCTGTCAAAACTAATGTAGCAAAAGCGCTCAAACTCTAGATTATGATTGAATACCTTATTGTAACACACTGTGTTCATTTTTATGCAAATAGCATGCACACTCGCAGAGTAATTAAGGTTTTTATAAAAATGATCCCAAATTTTTCCAAGTTTTTCCATTATAATTTTCAGAGTTCTTAATATAAAATAATATTTTTTTCAGAAAATATGACAAACAACATTGCACACAGTACCCTGTAATCAGAATTAAAAAATAATAAAAATTGTAAGAAAAATAAGTAGGTTTACTATATAATTTTTTACTGCGCATGCGTCAAAGATATCAAAATTTCATTTGCATATTATGTTAGCTAAATGTATAGAGCAACTTTTGTAAAAGTCTCAAAATCATAGCTTGAAAATTCTGAAAGTAATCGTCTATAGAAAAAGGACAAAATCCGTTGTTTCCAAAATGAAGCAAAAAAATGAGGGATTTTATCCAAATGCAGTAGTACATCCCATATTGTGTATTCTATATTGACATTAATCAATGAATATATGGATACAACCCCTCTTGTTTTTGCTTCATTTTGAGAATAACGGATTTTCGACTTATTCAATTGACGATTATTGTCAGAATTTTCAAGTTATGATTTTGTGACTTTCACAAAAGTTGCTCTATAAATTTATCTAACATAATATGCAAATGAAATTTTGATATCGTTGACGCATGCGCAGTAAAAAATTATTTAGTAAACCAAATCATTTTTTATACAATTTTCATTATTTTTTAATTCTGATTACAGGGTACTGTGTGCAATGTTGTTTGTCATATTTTCTGAAAAAAAAATAATATTTTATATTAAGAACTCTGAAAATTATAAGGAAAAAACATGGAAAAATTTGGGATCATTTTTATAAAAACCTTAATTACTTTGCGAGTATGCATGCTATTTGCATAAAAATGAACAAGACTTATTACAATAAACCATTCAATCACAATCTAGAGTTTGAGCGCTTTTGCTACATTAGTTTTGACAGGGTTATTCAAAAGATATTCATTCTTTTTTAATTTGTTGACGGTCCCCTTTGGAGTTTCGGGAAAAAATCTCCACGGAGATGTATGACTTATACTATTATATTTATACACTAAGAGTTGCGAGATGATTCCTCATGTATTTTTCAAGATATATAGTAAAATGTCTAAAATCGCAAGTGTCCCATAATCAATGGCAATATAGTGTATATATATATATTGACTTTTAAGATCTTAAGACTGTTTAATAACTTGTTCTTACGGGCATTTTAAAACTATCATATATTTATGGGGCTACCAGCGAAAGCAAATACAAGGGAAATACAAGGAATTGGAATAAAATATTTTTGTTTATTTCTGCCAATAACCTAATATAATTTATGTGTAATTTTAAATTCCTTTTTTCCTTAAAAAGTTCAATTGATGCAACTAACTATGAATTAAATAAATATTGTTAATAAAGTATTTTATTTTAATTTTTACCACGGTTGTATTTATTTTCATTATATGCTCTAAAAGTTATGATTCTTTTAAAATGCTCATACCGGGTATCCCAAAAATGACTGATGGATTTTAAAATTCAAGAACTTGCAAACGGTGACAGCTATTTAAAAAAAATTTGCAGGAGGGTTATGTATAATATCAGGAGATTTTTTACCGTAATTTTTTATTTTAGTTCGAATTTCAAACAATAGGTGGCGCTGACGGCAGATTAATTTCTGCAACGATACTAATCGGACGTAGTTGTGGCCAGGAGACCATGGTACGCGGATTCACCCTCGTGTCATTGTTCACAATTATAAATGCTTGGATGCTGTACAAACATTTAATCAAATATGTAGAAATCAAACGCAAACCTATGAAATTTTCCTACTCCAGAGTTCCACTAGCTCAAAAACTCTGCGCTTATGGTGAAAAAAGGTTATAAAGTGTAAAAGACCGTTCATCTGAGTCGAACCAGAACTGAAGCGCAACGCAAAGAAAGTTGTAAAATCTAACCACATAATCTTAAGTTTAACTCACTTTCATAATCCCTGGATACTAATCTGAGATTTATAGTTTTACACAGGCCGCACACATAAAAGAAATGTGCAAAACGTGCGGTCTTGAAGAGGTTGTACAAAGATGAAACACATGAAATGGTACGTTCCTTTGTTTATAAACAAAAATAATTGTTTTGTGAAATACCGTTTGCATTAATTTGTGTGTATATGAACGTGCAATAACAAAAAAAAATTGTAATGATCAACATTTTTTTAAGCTCAAAATATGCATACAATTTTATAGGCACTTTTCTGCAACTAAAATGTTTTTTTTTAATATAATTCTGCATGGTATAGCCATTTGGGACGCTTCATATTTTTGATAAAATGCGGACAAAAACTAATATGGTATTTTTTAGGGTTTCGTTCATCTTACTAAACCTTATTTGTCTTTGTTCTCTGTCTGTTTGTCAGTATAAGTAAGAGACTTTAAATTTTGTGTTGTACGAGCTAAATAGCTCGTCTCACAACATCAAATCATAAAATTTCTAAAAAGTCTATTCCTTTAATTAAATCAATTTTATAAATAAAATCAGTTCGCTTTTGCGATTTAAATTGTAAAAGAGTACTTTAATTTTAGCATTTTCCGTGTAGACATCATAACTCGATCGCAAAGCATTCCCTAGCAAACAAAGGCTCCTGAGATTGAGCCCCAGTGCTGAAACTTAAAATTTTCATACTAAGTTGGATTTAATTAAAAGGAGTTTCGTATTTTTTTTTTTTTTTTTTGTCAATTTAAGGGTTTATTTTAATTCTTTTTTTTTTATCCCTAACATTCATAATATATTTTGAAATTCAACTTTCTTACTGTTTTTAATGCTATAGTAATTTATTAATAATTCAATATTGTACATTTCGTTTAAACATTTTTTTCTAGAAATTTATATATTTTTTTACATTTCCGCTAAACCTTTTTACTTACGGATTTCTTTTAAAAAAATTTGGAATTTTGAATATCATTTATATAATTTGATTTGAATATTTTTAATCTGATTAAAGTAAATAGTTTCCTTTTATAATGATTCTAAAATTAAATTCATTGGTTCTACCATCAATGTAAGATGTTAATAATTATAAATTAACAATTTCGATTTATTAATTAAACACTGTAAAATAATCCGTTAAATTTAAGGCAAAAACTGCTGGCAGCAATTTTGCCAGTAGTTTTTGCCGTACAAATTGCTGTAAAATTAGATGTAATAAAAAATTTATATCTAGTTATAGTGCAATTTTTACGGCAAAAACTGCTGGCAACATTGCTGTCACTCGTTTTTGTCGTGTATTTAAAGGATTGCTTTTTACAGTGAAAGATAAGTTGTTTTGAAATTCATATTAAATAAAATCCTCTAAGAGATCTGCGATCACACTTAGCCACTTGTTTAGATATTTTGCTTTGTTACGTAAGTAATTATTAGAATCATCTATGTTTTTCATGAAAAAATTATTAATAAAGTTTTTGCAGTACTATCTATATTCAAAAAAGATATCAGGGTCAAAATATAAAAAAATATATATATTTAAATCGTATATATGAAAAAAAAAAATCAGAGAAAATATCATGCGACCTAATCCAGATAATTTTTACTGTGTTATTTTGAAATTTTAAGATGAAAATTTAGTAATGATTTGTTCAACTACAAAAACAGAATATAAGTTAATTTCTTTTATGCACGTATATTTGTAATTTCAACATGCAAACAAGTAATTATAAATAAATGTAAAGATATGTTCGTTTTGTCTTATTATGATGAATCGCTTTCAAATATCAATAGAATGATGAGAAAAATTTAACATGCATCACATAAGCTACTTTGGTTCATTTCCAATTTAATTTTGAAAATATAGTAATTTAACAATATGCTCGCAAAACTTAATAAAATTGCTTTAAATAATGAGCTAGCGGTCTGAATGTTAATTTTTTAAAGCTATTTGAAAGCTCTACACATAATTGGTATTACTAATAATACAGTTGACAGATTTTACCGTTAAAAATAGTTGAATCGTCAACTTATGAGATTGATTAAATTCTTCAGTGGAAAGTCAGATTGCTAATTAATTCTGTGATGCGGGGTTGTTGAATTAACGATCTGTTTACCAAGTATCTCATTTAAAAATACGACGCAAACAGTTAAATATTTTGCACGATGAAAAATAAGTTTTATGTCACAGAGCTCTGAATATATTTCTATACATTCGAAATAATTATCTGTTATGATTATGCGACAAGCTGAATGAATCTATAGAATTTCATATTTCAGAGATTTAATATTCTTGAGTTTGAATAAAAGAAAGCTAGTTGAACGTATATTAGCTCTGTTTATTCTACTAGTTTAAGTTAGTACGGAAGTTTTATTTTAAATAAAATATTGCACACTATTACTATTTGTTCCGCTAAATTTTGTTTCGAAGTGTGTGTAATTTACTGGATAAAAGAACATAATAATAAACAGAAAAAAGTTTTGTGTTTTTAAAATCTTATGCAATAAAATACTAAATATTACATTCTAAATGAAAATATGCAGACATATAACGATTTATTAAAAAAATTACCTTTTCCATTTAATCAAATCTTGCATTGTAAATATATAAAAGTCGTTGTTGTGATTTTATATGTGTTTATTATCATGCCCGAAAATGAAGACGATGTTCCATAAGTAGAAAAAAATAATCTGTAGTAAAGGAAAATTAATAGTTGATATTAAAATATGTGAATATTTTATAATTAATACAAACATGGATTCCTTTTTTTTAAAATCTAAATCAATGTTGCCCACCGTGAGAGATACACAATAGATCCGTGTTGCTAACCAATAAACGGCACTGCATTAGTCAGTGAGAATGGTTTTCACTATTTAATGTTTAGATTCTTTTAGTAAAAAGAGAATTCTGATGCTAAGATGTATGCTAAAATGTTGAAATGATTGACTACTACCTGAATTTACGATATGAAAATACATAAATGCTTTTTTTCACGTGCATTTAAAAGCAAAATTTCATTTAAAAATTCCAGTACAATTTTTTTGGTTGGTGATTAAGTTTAAGTATATAAATAATATACCATCACCTTTTAAAGTGTTAAAAATATAACATAAAAACTTTCAAGTTTATGAGAATGATTTATGACTTTATTTTAGAAAATTATAATCAATCTTGCAATAAATTTACAGGTAAGTAAACTTATGACGTTGAGAAGACTTTGTACATATAAAACTTACATTGAATATAAAAGTAAAGAATATAATAATCGAGATAAAATTTCTTATAGACTGTCAAAGTAGTATTTATAGATTTCTATTTTATCAAATTCATTTGTAAAGTAACATACATTACACGTCATATAATTATCTTAGCCTTGTAAAATTTCATTTTTCTTCATTTTGTTCATGTTATTTCTGTACTTTAAGTCTTATACACAGCAAATTCTCAAACACAAAAACAAACACATTTAAGAACACCGTTTGTCGAAAATTAACGACACATTAATGCGTTGTGAATTAGAATACTTCATATAATTTTTTTTATTTGTGATTGTTTTCTTAATATGATTCAAAAGTGTTGCTATCTAGAAATGTGTTCTAAAAAGTGTTGTTAATTGTGTTGAAATAAATAAATAGTGTTATAAATAGTGTTGTTAATTGTGTTGAAATAAATAAATAGTGTTATAAATAGTGTTGTTAATTGTGTTGGAATAAATAAATAATATTGTTAATTGTGTTGAAATAAATAGTTTTATAAAAACTAGTGTTGACGAAAATATATTCTTACAATAGTGATGTCCTGCACAACACTTTGCCACTAAATTAAAACATTTTATAAACATTACACAATTTAGTGCACTATAAAATAACACATGTAAAACACGTTCAAACGATTTCTAAGCGGTGTCTTTAAAATTTTCTTCATAGACAAAAAATCTCAGGGCAGTATTAAGTGATTTGGCTATATTTTACCAGTAAATATCAATAATTGCATTTCTGGAAAAATTATGGAATTTGGCTTTTTAGACATCATATATACTCACATCAGTTTCTTCATTCATTAATATCCTGGAATATCTTTTACTTTTAATAAGTATATGTATTTGTTTGTCATTTTTTAAACTGTTTATTATTTCAAGTGCACAGTGAAACATTATTTCAGGCTCTCAATGCATTATTGCACAGTGAAACAAAGGTTATCTGTGCTAAATCATTTTTTCTAGTATCAGATTCAATAAAGATTTAAAAATATAAAATCGGATATATTATATTTAAATCATTAAGATTGCTCGGTATCCACCAACTTCATTTTTATGAATGCCGTATTATTCTATAACAAAATTGTATCAAATTTCTGTGAGCTCGTATTTAAGAATTTTTCTCAAAAATTTATACTACATTATAGAGAAAAAATTCTTCTTGCTCCAACACTTTCAAATTTTTGAAAAACTGTTTTTAAGCATTTGGGATTCAAGAAAGAAAAATTCTAGGTATCCATCCTAAAATGTAAATAAATAGCTGTAAAAAATAAAATATAAGCGTCAGCTGTAAATCCTGGGAAATTTTTTTATAAAATGTTTACTCTGATACTCCAGTTTGGAAGAAAATGATTGATAATGACATATGACTTTTCAGGCAATTAAGAGGAAAAAGATTACCTAATCAGGAGTTTTACTGGGCCGGGGACATTATACACAAATATATTTACAAAGAAACACTTGGAAATGATTTGATCAAAGGTAGTTTCCAGTAAAGTTTGATCATTAAGACACAAATACCATTATAAATGAGCTTGTGTCAACTGTCAACTTAATTTAAATTTCCCTCGATTCTAAAAACTAGAAGTGATAGATAAGTGATCAGAAAATTATTTTTTAGCTTCTGTACCGAAAGAAATTTAGGATACCCAAAGCTTTAATTGAGGAGAATTATATTTCCATAGTATAAATTTAAATAAGAACCTTCATTTTAACTGTAACCGGGTGAAGGTATGTCTATAGCCATAATTTACAACAGAGAGAGTGATTCAGTCTATCAAGTAACCTAGAAATTTTTTCTTCCTTGGTTGTTTTGAAATGTTTTTCGAAACACATTTTCTCCTTTTGTAATTTTTAAAAACTTTTAGTACAATATTTTTTCTGGCACAACACATTTCCGACTAATTCACAACACAATCGAAAACGATTTTGCTAGAAGTATTACTTATTATGTTCAGTTATTGTTGCAAAAGTATTTTTCGAATTTGTAGTGTAGCATCCCATTTTGATTATTACATAGTTTTAATAATTATTATATATAACTTACTCAATGACATAAATATAAAAATGAAAGAGGAATCATTTTTCCCTAGCAATGTTACGAAGGATAGTGGAAATTAATCACATGTGGCAGTAACTTTTCTGCAGTTTATTTGACCGGCTATATTTTGACCGATCCATTTTCATGTTTTCGGTAGTACCTGTAAACGCACAAAGAGATTTTGCTTACATTACATATTATCATAGTTATGGGTCTTATATGCGTAGAGATTCAATTGTTTTACATTCCTTAATTTTAAGTTAGTAATACAAAAGATTATTCATTTATTCATATCTAACCACCACTAATAATCGTTGCTGCGTCCAAAGTCCCTTTTTCAAACTTATATGATCTGCAAACTTTTAATGTGCATTAATTTGACTTCACTTTTTGGAGAATTTTAGACAACTACAATGCTATATGAAATCGCTGATTTGATTGTGTAATAAATCTTAGGTATACTCGTATGAATGACAAAATACTTTAAAGGAATATCTCCAACTACTTAAAAGTTTCTTCTTCTCATTTATAAGCCCTGGACAAAGAAACTAGATTATTGTTACAGAACTGTCAGCTTACTACTAAAATATATTAGAATTTTTTACTTTATTTAAAATATACATTTCAACGATTAAAATTTTAGTGTTAAGAGAACGCGTAAAAATTGGCAGCTTATTTTTATCTTTTCATTGTTTAATTTTTTTTTCAATTTTACAATAAAAAAATTGTGGGTAAATTACATACACAGTATACTTCGAAGGATGCATGAAGCATAAGTGTTTGCGAACACAAACTAAATCGTAAAAAGTATCATTTGCTGAAAATAATATAAGGAAATTAAGCAAAATGGATAATCATAAAAAAGAAAACACCTAGTCTTTGAATAAAAAAATAATGTATATATAATAAACGTGATTAAAGTTCCGACTTATTTAGAGTGTTTTTCGAACATAAATATATCCAGCTCAACGGCTTTAACCCCTTAACTGTGTTGCCCGAACTGACTTCGGGCAGGAACCCTTTCCACGCTTCGTTACTTAAAGCTTTTTGACACCACTAATTTTTAACTGAAAATTTATCTTTATTGATTGTCAGATGTTTTTCGATTAAGTAAAGCAACTATTTTATTACGGCAAAATGTGGTTTACAGACCCTATTTTTAATTTATGTTGTCAAAAACAATGCCACAGTTAAGGCCCCACACTAGGCACAGAAAAAGACCCGGATGATAATGTAAAGTCTATGGGAGCGTTCTTTTCAAATATCTCGCTCAAATTTTAATATTTAACATGATTTTTTTTTGCACAAGATATCTGAGGAAGATGCACAAACGGCATAGTTTTTACTTTTTCGATTTTGCTTATATATTTTTTATACTACGATAGTTTCAATTTCAGAACCGGTTTAAACTGATTTCGAAAGTTAAAGTAATTAAAAAATTCTGAAACCAAAACTGAAAAATTGAAAACTAGGCTGGTTGTGGATCGTCTTCACTATTTTGTGCCAAAAAAATCATGTTAAATATTAAAATTTGAGCGAGATATTTGAAAAGAACGCTCCCATAGACTTTACATTATCACCCGGGTCTTTTTCTGTGCGTAGTGTGGGGCCTTAACTGTGGCATTGTTTTTGACAACATAAATTAAAAATAGGGTCTGTAAACCACATTTTGCCGTACTAAAGTAGTTGCTTTTCTTAATCGAAAAACATCTGACAATCAATAAAGATAAATTTTCAGTTAAAAATTAGTGGTGTCAAAAAGCTTTAAGTAACGAAGCGTGCAAAGAGTTCCTGCCTGAAGTCAGTTCGGGCAACACAGTTAAGGGGTTAAAGCCGTTGAGCTGGATATATTTATTTTCGAAAAACACTCTAAATAAGTTAGAACTTTAATCACGTTTATAATATATACATTATTTTTTTATTCAAAGACTAGGTGTTTTCTCTTTTATGATTATCCATTTTGCTTAATTTCCTTTTATAGGAAACTTACCAGTGTATTTAAGTTATGTTCTAATATTATACCCCCCCCCCCTTTTCTCAAGAACTAAGGAGCGTTGTATAAAATCCGTTTAACAGAAAACCAAGGGATTCTTACCGTACAGCATGCATTAATATAATCAAAATCTGTGTTTACCAAGGTTGGCCCTCTCCTTGTGAGATCAGAGCATGGGATGCTTTAAACTTATAAATAAAACTAAATACAGATTTAATCCGTCTAAATTTTCTTTCTTATATTATTTCTCTATCTAATATAAACAAAGGAGGACAACAGGTGAAAACATTATGTTTCTATGTGAAAAAATACACAAAATGAGTTATAAGCTTCCTAGAAAAAATATTCCATCGCGTCATGCCTCTTCTTCAGTGAAAAATGAAAGGAAAAGGAAAGCAGCAGCAACAAAAACAACACAAATGCTTACTGATGAATTTGTAAAATCCTAGGCATAGAATGAATGTATTCAGAGGCTATCAAGCTTAGTGGTTAGTGCACTGAACTGCGATACAATAGGTACTGTTCACCTTTGGATTTGCAGAATAATCATGAAGTTTCTTTAATTTTGGTTTTGGGTTCTGGTTAGGATCGGTTTCGTGTTAAAGTTTGTTGAGTTTTGTCAGTTTCATTTAAAATAGCATAGGGTTCATTTAAGGCACTACTCTCAACAGTGCAGTGCTCTAATATGGATAAGTACTGGTATTAATAACACAGTATTACTAATAATGCAGTATTGGCATAAAATCTTGAAGGTAATAAAAAATGTATACAAATCATTTTAAAGGGTTTTTTTTTAATTACTTGCCAAATAATTCTTATCGCCTTTTTTATCAGACATTTACGTAAAATTCATTGACTGCTATCTTTTAAATTCCTGAATGCAAAGTATGAATTCATATATGTATAATAAAAACAGAAGTAATAGGCCTATTTTTTAAACCATTGTAAGTTTTTTTTTTTTTTTTTTTTTTTTTTAGAAAAAATATTTCAAAACTTTTCTAAGTAAAATACAATGTATAAACAACAAAAATATAAAATCTAAAAAATATATCATTTAATTTAAAAAGAAATTCAACTAAATGTTTTGCTTTAATACTCTTTGCTATATGTTTTTAGAAAATGGAGCCGCCTTAATAATAATAATAATAATAATAATAAAAGTTCAAAGTTTCCAAAATTGTTATTAAATGTAATCGGAAGTTAGATTTTTATTTATTTTATTTTTTTCCTTTTTTACTGTTCCATTATTAAGGATTCTTTAGAAATCTTTAATGAGTTTCGAATTCTTTTCTTCTGGATAAATAAAATTAGAAATGCCAAGAAGAAATTTATTTTATTTTACTCGACTTTGCTGACAAAGTCATTCTAAATAATTTAATTAAATTCAAAAATAGAAAAACCCAGATTCAATGATTCAATGATTCTTAATGATTTTTTTTTTATTTGAAAAACGAAAGGTGGCATAACATTGTGCTTTCCTAAAATCGAAAATTGAGGAAACCTTCTTCAGCATCCGCTTGCAAGTATTTTAATGTCTTCTGAAACACAAGAGGAAAGTGTAGCATCCTATTACGCTCGTACATATTTGTTTCTTTGTTTTATCTATTTCTTTGTGAATTCACAAGTAATTTAGTTACAATTAATTGTGTTGAAACTATTCGTCTCATTGTTTTGTTTTCAGATCATCGTTTTATAATATTGATCAACACTGTTTAACCTTCTGTTATTCAATATACAAAACGAGTTTACTATCTCTTTTAGGGTACAAAAAAAGAAAAATTTAGTTAAACTTTATAAATGATAAGATAAAAATATATGATAGGCATACAAATACTTCGCAATGGCATTACTGATATAAATGACAATATAGTGATAGTCACTCATAACACTTATGACATGTTGCTATGTATATGACATACACTGGTGTGCAAAAATTAAGGACGAAGCATATAAATTAGCATAAAAGCCGAAGAAGGCAACAGAACTGATTGAAAAACCACTCAAGAAATTGACCTGGGTCCGATGCAGTTGGATATACGAGTATATGGCATATATGTTAAAATGTTGGTAAAAATCACAGAAGTGGAGGACGCTCAGCAATTTGTGGGAAATTTGTCGCACGGTGTACAGCGATTTGAATGGCTGTTTGTTGACACTATTCGTCACCTGAGAATAATATGGTTCAATCGGTGTTTTCGAAAAAATTGACTTACCGATAAAGATAGGATCTATTTGTATGTATGAAGATATTTTTGCATCAAAATAATTTTATATATAATTTACATATGACATTACAATTATATTATGATATTATTTTAGTCCAGAAAGGCCTTCATACACACAAATCGGACCTTTCTATATCGGTAAATCTTTTTTTTTCAAAAACACAGATAGAACCTTATTATTCGCAGGTGACATATTGCGTATTATGGCCAAGAGGTTATCCAGGTGATCTCATCTAGATGACTTTAGTAGATGTCGCGTCATTTAGAAGTTGGAAGAAGGTCAAAGTGTGATAAGTGTAGCAGAAGAGTTCGGAGTCTCGTTTCAAGTGCCTGAAGAACATTTCAAACGATAGGAACAACTGTCCGAATGTTCAACAACTGTCGTCGACGAGCAACAACAACGATGGAAGAGAACAACCTGTTCTACGTTTGAAAAGAAACATCCGGCACGCAGCTGGAGAAATCTGAAGGCACATGGAACAGGCTACTGGATGTCGGAAATCACATTTTATCGTGGACAGGAAGCTACAAAGAGGTTGTCTATACGCATACGCAGTATTGTATGTAATGTTAACACCTGCGCATCAGAGACGTTGGTTTCTGCGGTGCCACGAACAGAAAAACTGGACACAACAGAGGTAGAAATAAGCACTCTTTACAGATGACAACTGATTTATTCTGATGAGCGATTCTGGAAGTATTCATATCTGGAGAGAACAGGAAACAAGCAGTCGCCCCCGAACATCATTGAAAAGGATTATTTTGAGGGAGTTAGTGTTCTTATTTGAAATGATATCATGTTTGGTAGCCGCATGAAGCTACCCGTCTTTCAAGGAGGTTGGTGTCATTGGTGTCCACTACTGTACCAAGATTCTCTTGCCTCAGGTGCGTCTTTTTAGACTTTCCTGTGGCCCTGGATTTTCTCTTCATGAACGGCAAGGGTATTACTTGTCGTGCATTAAATGTCGCAGAGCTTCTATAGAGTGAAGATATTGAACTCATGGACTGGTTTGCAAAGTCTCCGGACCGAAATCCCATAGAACAAGTGTGCGTACTCGGGAGACGTTTTGTAGCACGTTACCATACACTAGTAACGATTACATAGCTGAAATTGGACAGGGGTCAATATCTGAATAGCTCCTTGACAACCTTGTCTCTACCAAGGACAAACTTTGTAAATCCTGCATCACAGTAGAGGCTAAAAGTTTTCATCTATATCATAACAGATCACTCTACAAGACTTGACGATATTCGCCTAGACAAAAACCCATTTGATCAATGACATTTTATGTCCTGTATGTTACCGTTTTTTTTATAACGATATATTTTCTGTTGTAATTGGATTACAATGACATAAATTCAAAACTATATTTTGTATTTTTAAGTTCAATTACATTTTAAACATGATTTCCAGCTTATAATAAGAAATTTAATAAAATTAATATTATAATTTTTTTCCAAATATAGAATTGAATTAAAATTCTCCCCCTCCCTTTCCAAAAAATATCGAACGATCTCATGAAAAATGCAAATGCAATAAATGGCTTTACATGTAAACTAATCTCTTGCATCATTTCAATTCAGATTGCATCATTTTAACAGAAGGAAGACGACCATATGCAAAGAAAACACCATCTTATACCAGCTACCATCTGATGCACACCAAAATATCACCCACGAAAAAGAAATGGATGTGTTAAATATATTGCGTGTATATATTAAATATGTGTAAAAAGATAACAAATCCAAACCCCCAGAGATAACACATTTCATTAATTGCAAAAAATGTTAAATGAAATAGGGTACAATAGTATAGATATCCAAACTTGTAAAAAGTTTATATAAAAACTTTCTTGCTATTTTATTAGATCTATTACGAAACACCTTATAACACTATATTACCAATATAACACTATATTAACTTATATTACGAACATTATATACACACTTTAACCTCTTCAGTCCCTGAGTACCCAAATGGGTACATCAGTTTTATCCCATTTTATTAATGATACTCAAATATAAACGAAATTTCGATATAAGAATAATATGTTTCGAATTCTAAGATTCGAGCTAATGAAAATAAAACGAAAATCTCGTTCTGAAGTCAAACGAGAGAAGAAATAATTCAGTAATAATTAAAAATACTGTAATAATCGCCAGTAGCGAAGAGGTTAAATAATATCATAAAATGTTCTATTATATTTTCTATGAAATTGTTAACAGAGTAAGGTCACATTTCTGTATGTAATCGATTTCTTCCAATTCATGTCAGTATCAAAACAAATTCTTTTCATATTTGAAGGTTTATATTTCCGTTTAATTTGTAGATAATTTTCTTATGAAATACTACCGATTACATTTTCTCCTGTATTGCAATTTCTAAAACATTTTTGCATATCTACATCGATCATGACTCCTAGAACCCCAAACCCTCGTCAATAAAAAACTTTATCTATCTATCTATCTCACTATCTGTTTTACTTTTTTCTAGACACGATAACTTCTATAATTCTTTTTAAATCAATTCCAGACTCGCACATAAGATCAAGGGGCATAAAATCTCGGTTAACCCTTTCCGGCGAGGACAAATTCTGTTAGTAAAATGAGAAATTATCGACTGACACTGGTATTTACAAACGACTTTTTAAGGAACCCTCCCAAGTACTAACCGCGCCCGATGCTGCTTGACTTCGGTGATCGGACGAGAACCGGTATTTTCAGCATGGTATGGCCGTTGGCAACGACTTTTTAAGAAATCAAGAGCTCCTTAATTTAAGCTTTTATTGTAAAAGCAAGATTTTATTGAAATATTATTGGTGCCAATTGCAAGTCTGGAATTAAAATTAGGTGTGTCCAGACCGGACACACTCCACTGGAAAGGGTTAAGTTCGTTAATGGGCAAAATAAGACCAACGGGGTGGAAATAGGAACTTCTTTTGTGAAAAAAAAAATACTCATAACCCTTTAGTTAAAATAGATATTGAATCAGTTTAAAGTTATTATTACTTCAATTACTTAGTATTAAAGTACTTATTTTTTAGTATTTATTATTACCACTTTTTTTTTTCTTTTCCGTGATTTTATACATATATTCAACAACTGCGTGATATTTTCTTTTCCACTGAACTGTTGCGCTTTTTTTAAAATAACGTTACTTTAAATGTTGAAGATTTGGAAAATTTTGAATATCTATTAAGAGCAACAACATCTCCGTGCAGTACTATATAATTTAGTTTGTCCTAGTAATGCACTTTCATATTCTATAAGAAAATGTTTGGGGTACAATTGCTTAAATAAGATATTAAGTGCAGAACATTGGACAAAAACATCATTTTGACTGTACTTTGTGGCAGCATAACAATGTAAAGTAACAATGCCCCATGGAAACAAATAAATTTTAATAAGTAGGCAGGGTTATAATAACAGTTTATGCCAAAATAATTTTGAGATGTTGTTGCTTGCGAGAGATATAGAGCTCCAAATATACCAGCATTTCACTTTTCTAGAAAAATGGCATTCACAGCCTTGAACTTTCACATTTTTCTATACAAAAGAGGAAATTTTTTCAAGTCTTTAAAATTGCACATTATTCATCAAATATGATCTACTTCAATATTTAAAAATATCAAGCAAATAAAAAAAATACAACTACGACACTTTGTCTTATTTTCAAAATAATGTCTCTTTATAAACATCTTTGTTGTGCAATATTGTTCGTTGTAAAGGGACTTTTTAAACAGACTATAGGTATAACTCAATGATAGAAATTCTATTATAAAATTCCCTTTTAATGTACATAAATTTATAAAAACTAAAACTATAAAATAATGAACATTTATAGTGATACTTTAACGAATTGAAAGACTATGAAAATTTATATGTACAAATTGTGTACATATACTTTTAATGTACATAAATTTAAAAAAATTAAAACTATAATATAATGAACTTTTATAATGATATTTTAACGAATTGAAAGACTATGAAGATTTATATTAATTTACTCGGATATCGTCTATATTCATTTAATCATGATAAACAAGCCCATATAGGAAGAGATGTGTTTCAAACAAAAGAGAAAATTACTGAAACCCACAAGGACTGATGGGAGGAAGTCATAAATATCTTGAGGTGAAGAGACAAGGTCACAGGAAAGTGAAATATGAACAGTAAGACGGGATGAAGCAAACATGTACATTTAAGGAACTTTACATAGCCGGCATACTGCTATAGGTGGATATCTGTCACATATAAGAACCATGCCATCCAATGAAAGAAAAATGTAGTTCCATTGGATGGAGAATAAGGCTCAGTTTAGACTGCAATACTCTTCCCTTAAACTGAATCCTTGGAAAGAGTGGGGAAGTCTTTTATATAAGATTACTTGCGATTTTCCCTTTCCTACAAATTTCATTAAGATCAAAAACACCGCATCGCCACAATAAACGAGCGACACCGAAATTCAAGAAGTGGTCAGAAGTGTTTGGACCTTAGAATGCATTTCTCCTTTTCTGCTACGAAAAGAGAATTTTTAGTTCAAATAAAAAAAATAATAAACTCAGCCATATATGATGATTTACTGATCTGTTATCCTTGCCTAAGTCATGGCTGCTTATGAAGGAAAAATTATTTCAGAAAGATCTTTGATTATCTGAGTTTTCTGTTCTTTAAAGGATTACTTCAAAAGATTTTTGACTCCTGAAGTCTTCATATTACAGCTAAAATATTGGCCTTTTAATATAGGCCGTATGACCTGCTTGTCGTCACGCTTCTATAAGGCTCCTTAGAACCGCAGACCTATCCCAGGGAAGAATGATAAACGACTAGGATTGAACACAGACCGCCATCCGTATCAGCGATGTAACATTATTTTAATTAACATTTATCCTTTGCAACATTACGATTTTGAGTAAAATAGAATTCTTAGTAATATTTACATTAAAAATAATGAGAAAAATAAAGTTATTTTATGTATCCATTTTCAGCATATTTCAAACAATTATTTCAATCTGACGTTTCAGAAAATTGCGTTGCAATCTAATTCATTCTCAAACTTTAAATTTTTCTAAATAGTTAACTGTAAATAAACTTTTATTTGTATTAAATTTTGCTTCTCTTATATTGTGCATAAAGTTTGATTCATTATTTTTTTTAGTTTAGGAATAAGTAGTTTAATATTTTGCAGGGTAGGTTATAATTCGTTTGGCCGCCTTATTAATAAGATTAAGATTCTTCATGGTCACCTATGATACCTGTCTTATTCATAAGATATCTCGTACTTCGAAAAAAATTCATACAACGCATTAATCATTAATTTATACAATTTAATTAATTTAATACTAAATTAATTTTAAATCGCACCCTGGAGTTTCCAGAATGATGGTGCTTAACTACATGAATTTTACGCATAAGGTAAGTGTGCCAGTAGTGGGCCACGTACCTATAGTGGGCCACTAGTTTTCAAAGTTGAAAAACAAGTTTTCTAGTCACCCCTGTCAGATAACAAACAAACTGCTGTTTGGCTGGAACCCTTATCTGTTATCAGACAAAAGGACTACTTCAGTATTCCGATAGTCTTTGAGTTGGAAGGTTATTTTTCTTCCAGTCTTAAAATACAAGGATTTTGTGGCTCATTCTTACTGCCTTCCTTAAGAGGTAAGTTTTCATTCAATATTTTTTTCTTTAAAAGTATATGGTATTTTATATTAAAATGTCACATTTCTAATACACTGAATAAATGAATACTTTATTCCTTATGCTTAAAATGTATAAAACTAACATATTATTAAGCTTGGGGGGTGGTCCACTTCTGGGTCATTAAATTTCAATTTGTTCCAGTAGTGGGCCACCTGGCCCACTACTGGTACACACTTCTGGATTATTAAATTTCAGTTTGTTCCAGTATTGGGCCAGATGGCCCACTACTGGTGCACACGTCACCCACTACTGGAACAACCAAGATATGATTTTCCTAATATGTTTGTGGTATTTTATGTATATTTTATTATATATCTTTATTATATTGCAGGATAATGGAGAAAAGGAAGGAGCAAAATTATGCAGAAGAACAACTAAAAAGTGCAATTGCGGATGTGGAGAAAAGAAAGAGTGTCCTTTCTGTAGCCAAGCAGTATAGTATTGCAAAAACAACTTTGCAAAGGAAATTAAAAGGAGGAGTCAAATTAGCTACACAAAAAGGCCCAAGTACATTGTTTACCAACGACCAGGAAGACAACATTGTTTTGTGGATTAAAAGCATGGCCAGTAAAGGATTTCCTATTACAAAAGAAATACTCATGACTAACGTAATAAAATAGGCCAAAGAGCATAAAATCACTTTCCCTGGAGAAAATAGTCTTCCTGGACGAAAATGGTATGAGAGTTTTTTAAAACGCCATCGTGACATTAAACTGCGTACCAGCAAAAATTTAACAACGAGCAGGAAAGAAATGTCACAAAAGAGTATAAATGATTGGTTTCTAGAGATTGAGACTTATTTAAAAAACAAAAAACTGGACAATGTCTTGTGTAACCCCCAGAGGGTTTTCAATTGTGATGAAGCAGCTTTTTTTTTTTTTTTTAAATACTGAGCAAGGAAAAGTTCTTGTTGAAAGAGGATAAAAAAAAAGGTGTATACCACTGCTGGAGCTGACGAAAAACTTAATTTCACTGTTTTTTTAACAGCCAATGCAGCTGGTTAACTTGCACCGCCAATGATCGTTTATAGGTAAGCATGTCTAAAATCATAAATCTAGTAAATTAAATCTTGAAATTGTTAAATATGTTTTATATCTTAATTTTTTGTCTTTCCAATTTTCAGGTATGACAGGATCCCTCAACAAATTGCAAAGGCCATGCCTTTTGATTGGGCTATTGGAAAGTCGGAAAGTGGACAAAAATGACTCTAGAAACATTTTTGAGCCATATTTAAATAAGCATAAGATAGAGAAACCTGTACTGTTATTTATGGATAGACACACTTCTCACATATCTATAAACCTAAGCACCTTATGTACAGCTCATTGCACTGAAATGGTCGTTTTGCTCCCAAATGCTACACACTTGATACAACCTACCCGTAAAGCATGGTGACGTCACTGCAACGTCGTTGTGAAGTCACATCGTGACTTTGCGACCACGATTGTCGATGTGACTTCCCGTGACGTTGATGGGAAGTCTCAGTGACTAAAATGTGAAGTCGTTATGGCCGTTTTAGAGCTCTTTTGTGACGTTTCACAAAATGGTCACAATGTGACAGATTTGTGAAAAATGTGTCATTTGTGACTAATTTGACATTTACATTGTGACAAACTGTGACAAAAGCGACGATATTTAAATTGCCAGAAACATGTTTTTTAATCTCTTCGCTACTGGCGATTATTACAGTATTTTTAATTATTACTGAATTATTTCTTCTCTCGTTTGACTTCAGAACGAGATTTTTGTTTTATTTTCATTAGCTCGAATCTTAGAATTCAAAACATATTATTCTTATATCGAAATTTCGTTTATATTTGAGTATCATTAATAAAATGGGATAAAACTGATGTACACCTTTTGGGTACTCAGGGACTGAAGAGGTTAAAGTAAATAACATGTTTTGAAGGGTATTTATAAATTTCTAAAGATTTTTAAAAAAGTCACATCTCAGTCACAATGTGACGTCACTGAGTGGTGGCATTTTGGTCACAGATGTGATGTGACGAAAGTGACTCGCAGTGACGTCACTGTGACGTCACTGTGACCATGCATGCTATTAGGGTATGGACGTTGCTGTTTACCATATTCTTAAAAGCGCTTGGCGGCAGGAAGTAATGAACTTCAGAATAACCCATGAAGGCAAAGAACTACAGAAACATGAATTTCCACCAGTTCTAAAGTCATCTTTAGATCGCTTAACTCCTATAATAATTGTCAGTGGATTCCGTGCATGTGGACTGGTTCCATGGGATCCAAAGAAAGTAATTGTTGAATCCAAAGTAACATCAAAGAAAGTGGTAATATCACCAATAAAGGAAAGAAAAATGGCTTCTTTTTTGGATATTCTCGAAGAAAAAATTGGAGAAGAAAAAATGAAATCTTTCTTAGAAAATAAAGGTGAATGAAAAGGCCCTGTGGAGTAAACAGATCTTTATTACTTATGGTTGGAGACGAAGGAGACTTTGAACAAGTAATCAGTTTTCCAAGTAAACTATCACAAAATAATTTTGGTATTAAGCACTTAAAATTGGTTTATTTTTTTACTATTATTTATAAAAAATTTCTATTTATTTATGATAAAAAGTTAATTAAATCCAATCGATTTTTTAAATCATCAGATTTTAAAACATTCACCTTTTATATAAACATTTTAATAAAAGTTTTAATTTTTCTTAAGAAAAGTGTTATAATAAAAATAAAATACATTGACATGTTTCGGAACCGTCAAATAAGTTCCATAGTCATAATATAAATAAAACAAAATTTCAAAATATTTCTCGGTCAATACAAATGACACGCGACAATGAGATATAAAACACAAAAAACACGCGCTCTATTTCAAAAAATTAAATTAAAATACAGACCATGGTCTAAAACATAAATAAAAATAAAATTTCAAAATATTTCACGGTCAATACAAATGACACGCGACAATGAGATATAAAAACACCAAAAAACACGCGCGCTATTGAAAAAAAATTAAAAATAGACCATGATCTAAAAGAAATTCCAACCTGGTTCATCCCATTCAAGCCCTCACGAGAAATTTATTCATTAATTCTAACCGTAACTTAGGAATAATAAAAGAAACGGTATCATTGCAAGCCAGATTATTACGCGTATAAATTTCAATGGACTCTCTTATAATAGATTTACGATTACAATTTGATATGAATAAAAATGGGAGATAAAAATATTGTTTAGTCAAAGTAAATTATGTTTCATATGTGTTTTTATATCTCATTGTCGCGTGTCATTTGTATTGACCGTGAAATATTTTGAAAATTTATTTTTATTTATGTTTTAGACCATGGTCTGTATTTTAATTTAATTTTTTGAAATAGAGCGCGTGTTTTTTGTTATTTATATCTCATTGTCGCATGTCATTTATATTGACCGAGAAATATTTTGAAATTTTGTTCTATTTATATTATGACTATGGAACGTATTTGACGGTTCCGAAACATGTTAACGTATTTTATTTTTATTATAACACCTTTCGTAAGAAAAATTAAAATTTTTATTAAAATGTTTCTATTTATTTATTAAACATTTTACTACTTATAGAGTACACCAGTCATATCTATTGAGGCGGCATGCAATGCAGAATCAATTGACACTGTTGAATATGCTGATGTTGAAGTGTATATTCCAGAAGGATCAACCGGGCCAGTTGCTGAACCATCTAAAAATGTACCATCTCCCTTCAAAAGAGTTCTTTTCTGGCCAGAAAGAGAAGATAAAACAAAGAAAAGGAGAAAGCGAGAAAAACTTCCTGCAATTGTGACTTCTCCGCAAATGCTCCAATATTTTAAGAAGAGAGAAGATATTAAAAATGCTAAAGCTGCAGAAAAAAAGAAAAGAAAAAAGAAAAATTCAAAAGGAAGAGTTGAAGAAAATATCCAATGAAAAAAGAGAGAGCCAATAAAATGGCTGTAAAAGAGAAATAAATGCAGTTAAATTTAAATCCCTCTCACATTGTTTTTTTTATCTTTTCTTTTTTTATAAATATAATATAAATATAATATAGTTTTGCAATCATTTCAGCATTTAATTACCCTTTTTATTATAAATAGTTTATTATTTATCATTACTGCAAATTAACAAATAGGGCAGATATAGTTTTTTAAGTTATAAAATATTACAGACTGTTCGAAAAAAACTAAAGAGAAGCTGAAATTATTTTACGTAATCATCAAAACTTCCAAGTATGGTTTCATTATTGTGTATATTTAAGTGTAGATATGTAAAAAATGTTATAACCTCTGTACAGTAGACATTAAACTCAAGAATGGAGTGGCCCACTTCTGGAGGGCCCACTACTGGGGCATCAGAAATTTACTATCCCCACTACTGGAGCATAGAGGAAGGTAAAATTTTTTGTTTTTCATTTTTTCTAAAGAATATATTTTAAAAATTTGAATGTTTATTCTGATACATAAAGGTAAGGACTAGGCTAAAAATACATATTTTTTTGGAATTCACTAACATATCAATAATAATTAGACAAATGTCCTTAAGTGGCCCACTACTGGTGCATTTACCTTATAAACTAATAAAGTATTGTGCACAGAGCGGTCCAGTACTTGCCTGAATAGTTCGATCATACGAGTATGATCAGTTAACAAATATTAGCTTGAGAATTATAGGAAGCGCATGCATGCGTATGTGTACGCATATACATGCACAACATACGATTGACAACAAAAGCTCTTTCTTTAAATGCTTAACAACTAATTTATACACTGTAATGACTATGTTGCCAGCAGTTTTTGCCGTAAAAATTGCAGTAAAATTACATGTAATACAGTGTATCTATATTATAAAGGCCAAACGTATATGTGCTTAACGCATACGTCATTTTCTGAATGGCAACACTTTCCCCTGCAATGTCGGTTTTGCAATTTTCGCTACTGTAAATCTTTTACACTTCTGTGCATCGTACATAATTTAATTTTTACACCGTCGTATAGAGAAAAATATGTACTTTTAAATGCAATTTGTTTGAAAGTTGTACCTCAATTTATTTTTGATACATTAATTTTTTTTATAGTTTTTAGTACCAATTTTGTAATTGTGGCAACAGAATCACTCCATTTTCTCTTAAAACTGAAACAAAAGAAAAACAGAAAGAAAAACGAAAAATTAAAATTAAAATGCGCAACACTTTTCCATGCAATTTCGGTTTTGCAGTTTTCGGTACTGAAAATTTTATACTTCTAAACATCATACATTTTAAGTTTTTACACCGTCGTATAGAGAAAAAAATTTACTTTTAAATGCAATTTGTTTCAAAGCTGTATCTCAATTAATTTTTGTAAAATTAATTTTTTTATAATTTTTAGCACCAATTTTGTAATTGTGCCAACAGAATCACTCCATTTTCTTTTAAAAGTGAAGGAAAAATATAGAAATTAAAATGCGTCTATTATAAAATCAGGTAAATTTCGATTTTATTAATTTTGTTGATTTTAGCTTAAAATAGTATTTGCGTGAAAGTTAGACTGACCAATGTAACATGCATTTTGTACTGTAACTAATTTTGTAGATTTATTATAAATAAATGAAACAGTTTCTGTTTAAATATTTTCGTTCGTCGAAATTCGGCGGGTTCTACCTTGTATTGTTTAAAGATGCTATGATTGTTATCAGATTTGTGAAATCATTCATTAAACGTGATTGAACAAAATGAAACATTAAATTACATTTACGAATTACTTCTCAAGTTTAAAGAAAAAATATCTAACATATTCTTTTATAAAGATATATTTTCGACTTATGTGTAATTCTATTTCTTCCAATTTTATATAATATATTTGAAATGTAAGTGTCAAACGCAGGCATGGAGACTCTTGAAAGCGTACGAACATTATAGTTTGTTTGACAAGATGTCCTTTCCTTTCCATTTTCTCTTCCTTTTCACCGTCAATAAGAAAAACTAACGTTGTCGATAACGCAGAAATAAGTAAATTATCAACAGAAAATCTGTTTTTTTTTCATTAAATGTTGTTTTTCCGCTCCAATTTATGGATAAATGATATAATTGCTATTATTATTAATTGTCTAAAAATATATTCTAATAGTAGAAAGCTGAATTTGACTAACATTGTTTGTTTTTGCGTTATCTTTGGTATATCTTTGCTATATATTTACCAATATTGGTATTCCTACCATGAAATATTTCCCCAATACTGGAGTGGGTGTGCAGTTTAGCAATATTGTACCATTACTGACAAGAAATACTTCGTCATTGCACTGAAAATATTTCTGTAATATTGACGTTACTTTGTAAATAATACCTGTGAAACAGGGGTATCAAATTGTGGCCCGCCGGCTACCACTGATATTTTAAAGAGATAGTCGACTTCTTGAATCGAAGATATTCGGAGATTAGCTAAGTTAATTATTCCTGTAAAATTTTATTGGTAGCCTGAGGGCCACACTTCGACACCCCTGAACTAAAAGCACAAATACTAATATGTAGAATTTAGGAAAAAAAACAAAACCGGAAAAAACATGACAAAGAATTGATAAATATTGAATTTATTGATAATTAAGTGCTAAAAACTGACGATGTACCAAATATCTGATTTATATAATTCGCGTAGGGCGAATATGTCTGAATATTTACATACGAGAATGCTATTTTTTTAAACATTGGTAATTTTTTACATTCATGAATCAAGCGTCCTTTTTTACAAAGTCAGCAGTATATTTAATTAATTTTTAAATATTGTGTTCGTGTCGTTAAAGTTTTACTATGTCCTTTACATAGATATTAAATTCAATAAACAGAACTTTATGTTTTCTGTTATGCATACAATTAAATAAATATGATATTTTCAGGGGTTTTTTTTTATCCGTGGTTCTAGTACCTTATAAATTTTTTTATTTTATTTTATTTTTATATATATTTAAAATATCTAGAAACTATATGATCCTTAATCAAAAATTCCAAAACCATCGACTTCAATAAATTGCTTTTGAAAACGTCAAAAAAGGTTACATACTGCGCTAATTTCCTAATTCTATGTGTTAACAAATAACTTGTTATTTGCTTATTATCATTTTATTTCTTTCTTTGTTTAATAAGTACCTCAAAATATTAATGCTACTGATAAGAACATAGAAAATTACAAACTGACCAAATTTTAATTCAAGAAGTCTAAAAATTTTTATCATTATTGAAAATATAATTTTATATTAACAAACAAACAATTCAAATAATATTAAGTTTAAAAAAAACTTTTTCCAGCATAATTAAATTTTCATCATCACTTATTTAGAAAGGTTACTAGAGCTTCAGAAACCTTGACTATTTATAGAGACACTAAATGTCATCGGAGTAAACCGTTTTCACGAGCAAAACGGCAAGATCTCGAAAATGACAACAAAAATTTTGTTTTGAGTACAAGTTGTATATTTTGCTTTATTATACAAGAATCAAATGATATTTAAAATCTATATTGTTGTGTTAATTTTACTTGCAAATATTATTTTTTTAATTCTGACGATTATTTATATTTCTTGTAAGTTTGTAAACAAAACCAATTTCACTGCAGAAGAGATGCTCCGAATTTCAATGGCTATTACTCGGTCAGTTTTGATCTTAGATGAATGGAACTGTTTTGCCTTACTTTTTAGAATAATAAGATACATTTACAAAATATATGTACGTGGCACAGTACAAAAAGCTAATTTCCATAACTTTTTAAGGAATGTTTTTATTCGCTATTTTTTTTTCAAAATACTTCTTTACCCCCATTTAAAACGGTTTTGTAATTGGTACTACATGTCTATGACTTACGGTTTAGCAATTAACCATTCAACACTGCTGAGAGTGGAGGCTCTGTATTTGAATCTTTGAGTTCCTAAATTATTTTATTCACAATGTTCCCATATATAATCCATCTTATACCTTTCTTAAGTCATAATTATCTAATTTTACCTACATTTGCAACAACATAACAGATAATACATAATGATCAGTGATACATACTGAGAATTTAAAAGAGAGAGATATTCAGTTTTATTTTCAATTATTCTACAGCTCCTTTAGCATAATTCAGTAACACTAAGTAAAAGTTAAACACTAATTAAAAATTAAAATTAATGTGTAAAGCAACAATAATATGCATAAATTAATATGATTTGTCTTCAAGAACAGTTTACTTGTCTAAGTATTAACATAAATGATTAGTGTAAAATAGTCAAAACCGAGGTCAACATTTTGAAATTTTGTTTGAAGCTGTAAATTTCTAAAATACTAGACCTGCCGTTTAGAAACATTAAAAAGTCTTGCCATATGTTACTTTAAGTTATTTTATCTATCCTTTGAAAACCTCTAAAATATTTAATTAAATTCTTGATATTTATGATATGTAATTTATTTTATTAAACGATTTTTAAAATTGATTGGCTATAAATATGCGCGTTATTTTCCAGCATTGTTATTTTTGTAGTATACGTTTCCGTATATTAATAATTATGTTGTTTTTATAGCTATAACACACATTTTTAAGATCGCAGATACATGAAACAATAGCGGACATACTCTCTTTCTGAAAGATAAAAGAATGCGATGAAAAATTATATCCTAAAATTAATTAGCAAGTCAAAATATTTCATTCCAACATAATAAAAATGTTATGTTCCATAATGAGATAATAAAATCTAAGGCAACTAACTACAGCAAACAGATGTGATCCCTAGTTAAAGCGATTATAAATTTGGATGAAAATCTATAAAAAATTTAATTGGCTTCATTTATTACAGATAAAGTTTCCTTAGTAGTTGTCAAAGTAAACATTACATTAATGTTAAAAAAATTAAGTGAAAAATAATAAAAAGTGGCAAAATGTCGCGTAGTTTATTAAACGATAATTTTCGAAATAAAATTCAGAAAATGCATTTAACATGGTCTAATTAAAATATTAAAAGTGGCATAGTTCTGAAATAATGAAACATTCAATGAAACATAATGTCTGCCAGCATAAAGTTTAAGAAAATTTCGCGCGACCAAAAGAGCAAAATTTAAAATATTTATTCGTTCCCTAGTAACAAAAAACATTTAATTTATTCAGTTTATTATTTAATAAAAATTGCAGTCACAAAAATACTTTCAATGCTATAAGAATATTAGTTAATTTCAGAGTTAGTATCCGACCCCAACGATTTCAAATATGGGTCTACTCGATCCCGAAATATTTTGTGCATCAGACTTCAGTACTGAAATTACTTAGCAGAAAAATTTTAATAACATTTTAATATTTTTTTCCAGAATAACTTGTTTAGTTAAACATAAATATATTCTTTCATGGAAACAAGTATTAATCATATATAATCTCTCATGACAACGTTTGGTTATTTTAATATTCTTGAAAATATGCCTGAAATGGCTAAATTATTATTTATACCCAACTGCTGGCAGAAATCTACAATAAAATATGCTTTAAAAAAAAAAATACTAACCAACTTCAAAAAAAGCGCTAAAAAGAATAAAATAATTATTTAAAATTCTCTAATGACAAAATGTTATCGAATAACTAAAAATTTGAAATCATGTGTCGGCATAAAAATGATAAATTTAATATGTACAATCTAATATCCAACAAACATGGATTTTCGAGAGAATATTTTTTACAAGAGATGAATTTTTAGATTTATCATTTAATGTACGGATATATATATTTAAAAAGTAATCAATTACATTTTGAAGTTCGGTGCAAAACTACTTCCATTGATAACGATTAAGCAACGAATTTTCTGAAGAAATATATTATTTTTTCCGATTTTGTATCATCTTTTAAATCATTAAAGTAGTTTTGCACCGAACTTCAAAAAGTAATTGATTACTTTTTAAATGTATATATCCGTACATTAAATGATAAATCTGAAAATTCATCTCTTGTAAAAAATATTCTCTCGAAAATCCATGTTTGTTGGATATTAGATTGTACATATTAAATTTATCATTTTTATGCCGACACATGATTTCAAATTTTTAGTTATTCGATAACATTTTGTCATTAGAGAATTTTAAATAATTATTTTATTCTTTTTAGCGCTTTTTTTGAAGTTGGTTAGTATTTTTTTTAAAAAGCATATTTTATTTCCTTCTTTTTAGTTGTTAATACAATAATACATAACTAGCCTAATTTCAATCGATGTTGAATGAATATATAAATTCAATATATGTATGAAATAAATAATTTCTAATACAAATTATTATTCACCAAAATTATTTATTAAAAATAAATAGTTTTAATAAATATTTAATTTTCATTATAAATATGGTTTTTTAGGATGTAATATTTATATAGTTGATTTTAAAAAGTAAATTGCATTTATTACAGTCTACATTCAAGGATATATTTTAGTAAAATTATCTTGAGAAGAAAAGAAACGCAGAGTACAAAGTAATCTTTTAATTGAATCTTCACGGATTTTAAAAATTGATTCAGAATTCTACAATATTCCTTTCCCTGCTATCTATCACATGTTTCCTTAAGTACAGTGCCTCTATATAAATGCTGTGACATACACTGTAAAAAATATGACCCTTTTGCTGCATCGTCACTCCAGGGCTTTTATAGGATATATCCTTTTTGACAATGAGAATGCTCCATAATAGGGTGACGTAAATCTTTTCTATAAAAGCAATGGAGTGACGATGCAGCAAAAGGGTAATATTTTTTACAGTGTACGATACTCACACTATGGGCGTGTTCAGCACAACTTACCGGTTACTTACCGACTGTAGACAAGTACGAAATGAAAATCAAAACAAAGTGTGACGTCAGCTACAATTCAGCAGGATAGTTTTCATTGGTGCCACAGCTCGTTTTCGTTCTGCTCTAAAATCGGTCGGTAACATTGGTTACTTTGGTAAGTTGCGCTGAACACACCCTATATTTAGAGAGACGTATTTGCCTAAACTAAGGAAGCCTAAGAATTTTCTATTCCAGAATGTGGCGTTACTCGCCTGAACAAGTTCGTTTACACTACAACGTCTAGACTATATCCTCTTCAGACCTGATGTATCTTATAGGATACATATCTTTACAATTTTTTTTCACGTATATAAATAATGTAAAAAAAGAGAAACTGGTGTAAATGGAGGCCTAACAGATAGAAGAATTAAACAAAATAGTAATTTGATTGTTATAGCTCTTTTTAGTAAGCTACGTGTTATATAAAATTGGCTTGAGGCAAAAATCTACGAAATGAGCAAAAATAAAAACTCAAATAATTTTATTGTGCGTTAAGATATCATTTGTAGAGTCCATGAGTAATGAAAAATTACCAAATATATATTTATTTTATGTTTTTCAGTATTTTTACAATGCAAAAAATATAATAAAATTAAAAAATCCAAAGAAATTGTCAAAAAATGTCTTTTTTGAGTCCCGATGTATCATTAATTTTTATCAAAAAAAAAAAATAAATTCTAATTTTTTTTGCTGATCAATCTTTTTTAGGTATCGGTTTGATAATATAAATCCGTAACTGAAATTAAGAAAAGTACATAAATAAACCCTGGGGTCTGAAGAGGTTAAAGTGTAGAAATCTGCTATGCAGACAGTGGTAAAAAATTGTATCCTTTAAATGCGGAACGAAGGTACTGAAATCTAAACTATCGATCGCAGCAACATCTGCGGGATTTCCTAATACATTGCCTAGATTAACAAAAGTTTTGCAGTTTTAGAAAAAACCGAAGATGTCACTGTTATATTTCGATTTCATGAGCATCAATGCATATTGAAGGAAGCGCCTTTTATAAGTATTACTGAGGTAGCCGATTTCTGCACTATATATTCTTGGTGCTATAGTTTACACGAGTGGTACATTGTTAAAAATTTGAAACTTTTGATGCATTGTCACTCCATCGCTTTTATAGAATATCTCTGTTTTGACCAATGAGAATGCTCCATAATATAGCGAACACTGTAAAAATTTTTACCCTTTTGCTGCATCATCACTCCCACATTTTTATAGAATATCTCTCTTTTGACCCATGAGAATGCTCCATAATAGGCTGGAGTAACACTGCCTCCTCTACAATACCTTCTCGCTTGTGAAGTAGTGGAGGCGGTTTCCCTGACAACGATCGCGTTCTGAGCTTCGTGGCGATTGTGGAACCAGTAGGGTTAGTGATTTCGCCTCCACTTCATGACGTTTCACGCTTGTCGTCTGCTCAGTGAAAAGGCATTGTAGAGGGTGTGGCGTCGTTTTGTAGTAGCTGCTATTTTATTAGAATACTTAGAAGAAGCGTGATTGAGTATAGTAGTCCAGGTCTTAGATGTGAAGATAGCGAAAACCCCCACAATGATGTAATAGTCACAGTTTTTTTATTTAAAACATAAGGGGAGGTACACTTAAGATAAAATCGGAGAAAAATCTCCGAACAGAGATTTTGCAACTTAACTGGACAAGAGCAGGGAGTCAAGTGTACTCGTACATAGAAAAAAAACGGCCACTTTTGGCGTGAAGGACAATCGCCAACATACACAAGTTCGCCCATGCACAATGGATAGTTTACGCCAAATAACAGTTAAAATGCAGCCGACAAGATCAGAATTCAATTTGGTTACCCAGCTAGGATGGGAACGGAAAGGTTGCCAAACGATAAATGTTACACCTGTTGTTATGTCTAACAACGAAGCACACCGAAGGGACATCAGATTTTACTGCGCAGATGTTAAATTCTTTTTAGGGTTTTGTCGAGAAAAGAAAGAGGAGCGTAAGCATAAATTTTAACCGCGATACAGAAAAGATCTCCTTATAAGGTAATGCATAATTGACACGATCAGTAATAGCCGACATCTGGAAATTGTTTTTAACAGTTGATTAAAATGTGGGTGTATTTCTCACAGATAAACTTGGGCAGCTGCAGATGTTCGGTTAGAGAAGTACTAAGCGAGGAAGATGGAAAGGAATGAAGGACAATTTAAGACAAATTTTGAATTGAAAAGAGAAGGGGGGGGGGTAAAGGAATAATTTAAGAAAATAACCAATATAACGAAATAATAGAAAAATAACCAATATATAACGAAATAATCGTTATATATATCACCCGGTGCACCACAAAAAAACTTTTGCTGTCCAATGTGCATAGGCTAGCATAAAATATTATAAAACATAAAAACATACATAAATGCAAAAGTTTATATGTATATATATATATATATATATGTGTAGAAAGTTGCTGTCATGATAATGGATTCTTTTGTATTAAAAAAAACAGTCAGAAGTTCTAAAGTTTCTATATTTTTTATATTTCTGTATATGGATCCAAGCTAGTACTGTATTTTCATATTTAGAAGTTGAGTCGACTCAGACAGTACAAAAACATTACTGCAGCTTTGATTGTTATCATGACACAAGTAAAAATTTTGAAACATATACACAAAACATGAAACTAATACTAAATGAATGTAGAATAGTAATACACAAAACAACATAGTTGCACTATATTTTTCAAAACAACTAAAAAAGAGTAATATGATGTATAAAAATAAATTTTTGTAGAAAAAGTGTTTCATGCCGAAGCATAGGATGACAAAAAAAAGAGGTGCTCCAAGCACGCCCATAAAAATATGCGTCACCCTGAATCTTGTGTAAAACACAAGTATTATGGCATCAGCTTAGGGCCTAGCCTTAGATGAGGAGGGAATTGTGATGCTCCCCCGAAGGCACTAGCGGTCTTCTGAAGGAGCCCACGTCGAATTACATGAAAAAAATTTGAATTGTTGTGAATTGGAATCACAATTCAAAAATATGAATCGAAACTCCAATTCCAAAACTTTGTCTCTCAACACAATGAAGCTTGAACCCTTAGGGCATTAATTTTGAACGGGAACAAGACTTCAAAGAGAAGAATTCAAAAAGAAAAAAAAAACAAAAAAATGTATATCATATAACAACTAATATGGGCAGACAATCCTAGAGTGAAGAGAGACGAGAAAATTTGTCACAATCGAGTGAGGTGATGTACAAGTCATATACGAAAAAAATGTGTTTTATTTACCTACATGAATCATTTGTTTACTTTTCTAAACTACAGTAGCTGTTTATCTAACTATAATATGTTTGACTTACAGTACAGGAATTGTTAAGTGGGAGGTTAGCTACTGGAAAAATACTGAATTAATGAGGATTGTCAAAGAAATTTTAAGTGTACTGCAAAAAAAAATTAAAAGTAAATAAAATTTTAAGTGAGTATGAAGACATATCTAAGTGTTGAAGGATAACAATGATACCTAATTTGTTCCCAAGAGATCTTCAGAGCAACAGTGATGGACAAGCCATGATATTGTTAAAGATCAGTCAAAAACAACATGCACACAACCATGAGCTCTTTGGTTGGATATGTGGTATCATAAAACATTACTTAAAAATTAATAAATAACGATTTACATTAGCTTCTGTTTCTTAGATTGTATGTGTGTGGTTGATAAAACGTATTAAAGTTAGTGTTGTTTATATGACTTGATGCATCAAATAAGTTTCCATAACGAGGGGGTGCAAGTAGAAGTCTATCAATATGTACTCGAAATGCTGTGTTATCAGGAGCATACAACCTTTTAATTGAGAATGACACAGGGGAATGTTTACAAGTGACAATATATGGACCAGTATACTTTGTTTTAAACTTGTCATTTGATTTTAGATATACAATATCTTTTAAGAAAATGGATCTCAATTTAGCTTTTTGACCGTACTGTTTATATCTCTTATCTTGAGCTAATTTAATGTTGTTATAAGCTTTGTGATATATCTTACTCAAATCATCAAGCAATTTGTGGACTTCAATATGTTTATCAAGAAAGGGTTGGTTGCACGACTGATCAAAAGTGTCAAAAATTAGAGAAAGTTCGCGTCCAAAATGAAGAAAATTAGGAGAGTACAATGTAGTTGCATGTTTGGAGCCGTTATAAAGAGATTTGTGTATAAAGACTGCATTTTGGAATGAGTGACCTTCTTGTAGAAGAATATTGACTGAATATTTGATTGATTTATTGATTCGCTCTGCAATCGCATTTGATTGTGGTCTCGAGGCAGAACTGTGTAATACCTTAATGCCCATCGTATCATTAAAAATGTTATATACCTGAGAAGTGTACTGGGGTCCTAAGTCTGATAAGACAACCGAAGGTCTCACAAAGGTGGTTATGTAAGAGAATAAGCATTTAACAACCTTACTTGCAGATATGTCGTTAAGTGGAAAGAGTTCAACATGTCTCGAAAAATGATCAGTGATAGTTAAAACATATTTGCCATTAGCAAACGGTCCAAGGAGATCTGTACTGATAATATGACCAGGGTACCTGGGAGTGTATGTGGGCTGCAAAGGTGCGGGTGGAGTTTGATGATGTTTAGTTTGAAGACATTTGATACAGGATGCAACAAAGTTTAAAGTGTCTACATACATACCCTTCCAGAAATATCTACCTGACAAGAATTCATAAGTTTTATTAAAGCCAAAATGAGATAAATGTGAAATTGTTAAGACTTTGCTTTTAAGTGAATTTGGAACAATAATGTGATACGAAAAAGTGTTATTAAAAATATTTTCCTTCTTTAACATTAATACCTTCGAATCAGGATGAATGAAGTAGTTAGGAAATTTTTGAGAAGATCCTTTCTTTAAGATTTCTTTATAAACAACAGACAAAGTAGGGTCATTTTGTTGTTCAGTAGCAAATGTTTCATTCGAAATTTCTAATAAAGGGTCAGGATTTGTTTGTGTACCAGAAATAAGGCAGTTAACATGCATATTAGAATCACTCGAGCTGGACTGTGGAGTATCACATTCTACAATAGGTAAGGGTTGAGGATCATGAATAAGTTCAGGATTTGTAGCTAAAGTCTGTTGATTATTTTCAAAGTTACAGCGAGATAAACAGTCAGCGAGTACATTATTTTTACCTGGAATATGTTGAAATTTGTATGTGTATTCTGAGAGATTCATGAGCCAACGAGAGATAATATCAGCCGGGTTTGTAGTTTTGTTGTACTTTTCCCGGGATTTACTATCTGAAAGGATTACAAATTCTCTGTTGTATAAATAATATTTGAAAGCAGTAACTGATTTATGAATCGCCATGAGTTCTAATTTAAGTGCAGGATATTTTTTTTCTGATGCTTTTAAAGATTTTGAAAAGTATGCAACAGGTAATAGTTGTTTATCATGTTCTTGTAGTAAGACGCCAGAAATAGCAACATTTGACGCATCAGTATTTAGATAGAACTTTTTGTTCCAATCGGGTAATCTAATCATGGGTGGATTAAAGAATATCTTCTGTATGGTGTCCATAATTTTTTGGTGTTTACTTGTCCACTTAAATTTAGCTTTTGGAGTAGTTAAGTTTATAAGAGGTTGCACAAGTTCAGAAAAGGATGGAACAAGAGATTTGTAAAATGTAATGACACCTATGAGTGCTTTTAATTGTCGTTTGGTTGTAGGCGTTGGAAAAGATGTTATTTTTACAATGTTCGACTGAACAGGAGAAATAGTTTGATTCTCTATGTGAAATCCAAGATAATCTAAACTGGTTTTATGAAAAGTGCATTTGTTAGGGGACAGTGTTAAATTATATTTGACTAATATTGCAAGAATTTTATCCAACTTATCACACATTTCTTGATATGAATTGGCACCAACAATAAGATCATCTTGGTAGGTATAGACACCTTCTAACTGTAATTCATCAAGTAACGAGTCCATTAAGGCTTGAAAAATTGAGGCGCTTGTCTTTAATCCAAATACTAATCTCTTATACCGAAAAGAACCAAACACTGTAGTGAATGTGAGCTGATTTTGAAATTTTGCAGGCAAATCAATCTGATGATATGCCTGATGAAAGTCGAGAGAAGAGAAAAAACGATATTGTGAAAAATTTGAAATAATGGTTTGAATTTTTGGAAGTGAATAGGACGAACCTTGAATTATAGTATTAACCATTCTGAGATCTAATGCGAGTCTATATTTCTGTATACCTGTACAGTCTGGTTTCTTTTTAACAAGAAGCATTGGGCAGGCCCATTCGGAACAATGACGTTCAATGATTTTGGCATCAAGCAACTGTTTGATTTGGTTTAAAACATCCTTCTGCACAGCTTGGGGAAGAGGGAAAGGGAGAGTCTTTATGGGGTAATCATTAATGAATTTCAAATCAGGTACAATTTTATCAGTATGACCAAGTGTGTCTAATGATTTGGAAAAGGCAGGATAATAATTAAGTAACAATTTAGTTAGGTTCTTAGCTTCGTCAGATTTTAAGTGAGAAAGTTTAAAATCATTAGCCGATAACTCCTGCTTTCTTTTTTGTAATATTTCATTAGAGGCTTGAATAAAATTTAGAAAGTGCTGTTCCGAGTTATTTTGCATGCAAGAATCTTCAGACGGATAATCAAGAATTTCCTCAATTTCAGACAATTGATCTATTTTTGTATGTTTAGGAAGATGAATGGCCTTATGAGAAGTGTTTTTAAGTGTTATCGAGAAGAAATAGTGTATTTGTGAAGTTTTCCTTTTTTTATTGGATGATTTATTCATTTGAATAATGGCATCATTTCCTATTAATTCTTTTGTTTGTGCCAAATATTCAAATAGATAATTTCTGTCATTGTTGATGTTATTGGAAGTGTAAACAGAGCACCATATTTGTTGTTGAGGTTCTAATATTATTTTACGAGTTAAGAACACACCTTGATTCATTACAACATCACTCAAAGAATTGCATAATTTTGATTGTTTTTCTCCAGAAGGTTCCTTACTGGTTTTTAAAGGAACCGAGAAATTATTATTGACATGGAGACACTTGTTAAAAGTATCAATGACAACATTATATCTAGTTATGAAATCGAAGCCAAGAATGCCTTCAAAATTGGAAGACTCAGGTATGTCAACAATGTAAAAGTGATGTGAAAAAGTTTTTAGTTTTAACTTAATGGATGTTCTGATACACGCGGAAAATGAGACGTCAGAATTGACAGTTTTAATATTGACATCAGTGGAAAGTCTTTTATATTTTAAAACGGGTTTAAGTTGATTAAATATTTTTTTAAAGTAACGATATACTACTACCAGAATCAGACAATAAAGTAATATCATGGTTTGCTATTGTGGCTTTAACAAGAGGAAGGGATGGTGACATAGTGTTTACACTACAAATTATCTGAACATTATCACTTTCTGTTTGTGTACTGGTGTTATTTGCTATCTTAATGAAGTCTAAAGTTTGGGAACCTACTGAATTAACTAGTCTCGCACTTGAAATTTTAGGTAAAGCTGCGTCAAAAACAAAAGTTGCTGATGTAGAAGTATTAGATTGAGACACAACACCATCAGCATAAAAATTGTATCTCTGTTTCAGTTTTCCTGAAATTGTGGAGTGGAATTTGTGTAATTGTTTTTTCTTTGAGTGTTTGCTCTTTTCCATTTAAAACAAGAAAGAGCGTCGTGATTGTTTCGTCCACATAACTGACAAACAACTGGTTTTTTATATGAAAACTTGTGTGGGGAATAACGTCTAGTGTAGTTTCGATTCTTATAATTTTTTTTGAAACGTGAAACACCTGCAGAATGTTTTGCTCTAGTCTGCACATTTTTTTGCTCAGATTCGGTTTTAGTATCTGGAGGGGCAAAAGACAATGCATTTATTTTCTCAGAAATTTCTTTTAATTGGGATTCAATGAGATTTTCTGGTCTGTGTACTGAAGGTAAGGAATGTAAAAATTTTTCATTCCTTAAAATTTCATGAAGAGTTTGCGCTCTTTCAACTGCTGTTTTATAATCATTAATGCCTTCTTCCTGTAATTTTATTCTAATATTTGAAAGAAGGGCCTCAAGGAATTTCATGAGTTTGATAGTGTTGCGTGCATTTTCGTCGTTGATATCTGCATAAACTGTCGCCGCAAGAACATTTAGTCTATGGGCTAAATTTTTTATCGTCTCAGAAGGCATAAGTGCTAAACTGGACAATTCAACAGAGGCAACACATTTACTAGGGGGGGGCGAAAAATGACGCAAATTCCTTTTCCAGCAAATCGAGGTCAGTTATCTTTTGTAGGTCAGGGTTTTGGGCTAGAAATTTTTGTGCAGGCCCAACTAACTTTCCCTTTAAAATTGCGATTGTTGTCTGTGGGTTATACTTATTAATTTCCGCACAGACTCTAATTTGATCAAAAAAAAATTTAAGTAAATCTGGATCTCCATCAAATTGAATGATATTTATCGGAATTTGTTTTGCCGCCATAATTACAGTTTTTTTTGTTTTGTTTTGTTTAAGCCCACAAGTTATAGAGAAATTGTTACACAGACCGGACTTATACCCTAACGCCCTTTGAAAACGAGTAAATTTCCTAGCAAGTAAAATATATAAAAAAGCAAAATAAATAGACCTTAAAATAATACTTCACTTTAAAGATATCTTATTTGAACCTCTTATGACAGTAAAGCAAAGGGAGCACATTCAAAAGTAAATCATTTAGAAAATAAAATAAATAAAATAGCAAAATAATTACACTTTGAAACATATATCTATATATTCCTTCACTTTAAAAAGTACTTATTTTATCCTTAGATAATAAAGCAAAGAAAACTATATAGAAAACACCAAAAACTGTTAGTAAGCAAGCAATATAACGAAAGCAATAAAATGAAACCTTCTTTTTAACTTCTTTACTTAAGGAAAAAAGGAAGTTCCCTTTTCGTAACCTAAAATATTTTTATTTATTTATTTTTTTTTTTTAGATGAAAAAGGATAATCTTAATTTAACTTTATAAATAAAAGTTCAAAACTGGGTAAAAACTCATTTAAGCATACTAGAGAATCAAAATACAAAATTGAAAAAAAACGGAAGGCGGGGGGGGGGGAACGTTAAACATGAAATAATAGCACATAAATGTAAATAACTGATAAAAAACTGCATAGAATGTCACAAAAATAATAACTAGAAATGACAACAGTTACCGTGCTTTCGCAAATTAAAAATCTTTGCAAAAACACAATAACAGGATAATTAAATTAATTAATGCTCTACAACAGAACATAAATGTTGACCGTTGTGTCCTGAATGTGAAAGCAGAACATGAAATAAACAAAGTAGGTAGGTTGACTTACTGATTTAGTTTTAAAAAATAATTAAATGATTACTAATTTAATAACACAAAAACTTAGGGAAATGGGGCAAGATCTGCTCTCACGTTCAACATGTTGATTATTTCGAAGTTGATTTACGTTGTTGTGCACTATTAACTGATACATACGATGAATTATTTCTGATGGATTTTCACACCTGTATAAAATTTATTTAACTTTGCCACCTGTTAGGTGGATATATTTTTCATTTGCACATCACTGGAAGAAAAACTGAGGACCTATCGATTGCATGTGCAAATTCTCACTTTCTTTTGCAGAGCACATTCACTTTACGATGCATAACAACACAGGAATACTTGTTTCCATAAATTTTCTATGAGGCTATATGAAATTTCTGTAGATTACGTTCACTAAAAACACAAAACGCACACCGGTATAGAAGCACAAAATGATAGGGGGTGTGGATGATAGCACTTGAATCACACACAAACGATGCGAGGACAGAGAAGGGGGGGCGTCCACCGCCCAGGTGACGATTGGCCGCAGATTTCGTTTAGCAGATGGAACATCGAGAGGTAAACACTCCGAAGAACATGAGATGGAGAGCACAGGGGAGGAAAGGGGGTGTGTACAGCAAAGGTTTTCAGGACGGGAAAACCCCGCATTACTTTTCGACGGCGACCGCAGGTGAAGATAGGGACATTAATTCCACATCGGCTGACCCTTAGCAGGCAAGAATAATATCGGGAGAGCTCCATATCAAGGCATGCAGGGAAGAGAATAGAAGAAACGACGATGCATCACATCCGCAGGAAAGTGACAGTTTTGATTGTACCTCCCCCATATTTTTTTTTTTTTTTAATGTGGGGAAAAACGAAAGGTGACGGCACCAGAAAGTCTTGTGGCGTCGTTTTGTAGTAGCTGCTATTTTATTAGAATACATAGAAGAAGCGTGATTGAGTATAGTAGTCCAGGTCTTAGATGTGAAGATAGCGAAAAACCCCACAATGATGTAATAGTCACAGTTTTTTATTTAAAACATAAGGGGAGGTACACTTAAGATAAAATCGGAGAAAAATCTCCGAACAGAGATTTTGCAACTTAACTGGACAAGAGCAGGGAGTCGAGTGTACTCGTACATAGAAACAAAACCGCCACTTTTGGCGTGAAGGACAATCGCCAACATATACAAGTTCGCCCATGCACAATGGATAGTTTACGCCAAATAACAGTTAAAATGCAGCCGACAAGATCAGAATTCAATTTGGTTACCCAGCTGGGATGGGAAAGGAAAGGTTGCCAAACGATAAATGTTACACGTGTTGTTATGTCTAACAACGAAGCACATCGAAGGGACATCAGATTTTACTGCGCAGATGTTAAATTCTTTTTAGGGTTTTGTCGAGAAAAGAAAGAGGAGCGTAAGCACAAATTTTAACCGCGATACAGAAAAGATCTCCTTATAAGGTAATGCATAATTGACACGATCAGTAATAGCCGACATCTGGAAATTGTTTTTAATAGTTGATTAAAATGTGGGTGTATTTCTCACAGATAAACTTGGGCAGCTGCAGATGTTCGGTTAGAGAAATACTAAGCGAGGAAGATGGAAAGGAATGAAGGACAATTTAAGACAAATTTTGAATTGAAAAGAGAAGAGGGGGGTAAAGGAATAATTTAAGAAAATAACCAATATAACGAAATAATAGAAAAATAACCAATATATAACGAAATAATCGTTATAGAGGGGGCAGTGGGAGTAATCGTTTTCTGAAAAAGCGGTGGAGTGCCGATGCAGCAAAAGGGTCAAATTTTTAACAGTGAAGTAATCATTTCTTGTAAAAGCGATGAAGTGATGATGCAGCAGAAGGGTCAAATTTTTTATAAGCGGTTTATCTTATATAAGCGGCGAAGTGACGATGCAACAAAATTTTCAAACTTTTAAATGTGTAGTCATTAGCTTGGCTATAATAAATGGCTCGTGAAGATAACTGGCGATTGCCATTTGTTCAAAATTGTATAAATCAATCATTTTTATAGTTCGTATGCCGCCCTGTTGTCTCCCTACACTGTAAAAAATTTGACCCTTTTGCTGCATCGTCACTCCCCCGCTTTTATAGAATATCCCACTTTTGACCCATAAGAATGTTCCATAATAGGCCGAAGTAATCGTTTTCTATATAAGCGATGGAGCGACGATGCAGCAAAAGAGTCAAATTTTTAACAGTGTATATGAGTGTACTTTAAAGATGGATTTTCAGGTTTTCGATAACTACTTTTGGTGTCGGTTATGATCGATGTGATCTTTTAAGTTTTGTGGATGTCAGGACATGTGGTGTCAAGTTTTCTTACTTTGGAATGACCTCGCATCTCTGTGAGAGTAACACAAGGCATGTTCAGTGCAACTTACCAAAATAACCAATGTTACCGACCGATTGTAGGGCAGTACGAAAGCGAATTGTGGCACCAATGAAAACTATCCTGCAGAATTGTAGTTGACATCACAATTCGTCTCTATTATTATTTCGCACTGCCCTACAATCTGTTGGTAATAATGGTCACTTCTGTAAGTGACCGGTAAGTTGTGCTGAACATGCTCATAGCATCAAAAATAAAGCTTCTGCTTGTTTGATGATTTGAACTTGTATACAACTAGGGTACTTTAAAGAAATTCTGTGGCATCCACAGAGTACGGAACAGAGAATCAACTTTCATGTACTGTAATGGCAACTTGTTTAACATGGGATTACGCATAGACAGTAGCGATACGAGCGGATGACTCTGAAACTACAATCATAACATAAGAGAGGTTGCTAATTTGGCGAAATGTCGCTTCCTTGGCGACAAATGATAAGGGAAAAAAATACAGCGACGGCTTGCTGCTTATTGTTTTGAAATTTATGAAAGAATTATTTTAATATGAAATAACTTTGACGTATTCGTCTTGCACACAATACATGTGTCTCTTCTTAATATGACGACCTAATAATGTAAACTTGAAAATTCAAGAACAATAACAGTAATAATTACGAATCAATATAAGCGCGGAAATCTAAGATCAAATAGAATAAGCACGTGAGCAAAGATAATCAAATCAGGATTCAGCAAGAAGTGCCAAGCCAGAATATTGTTACAGTTAAACAGAAATCACGAGGATAAAAATCGCCAACGCGATGGTTTAGTTTTTAAGTGATCCACTGAGGGCGTTCTTTTCAAGCCGAGTTGAGGCTCTGTCCGTACTCTGTGGTGGCATCAGGAACAGAACAATGGGCAGAAATCGAGGAGATAATGCTCTGGTTTCTCTTCATCATAAGAGCTAATCTTTCTCCTTTTACTAAAGATTACCATGGAGAGGAGATAACTCAGTGTGCTGGTATTTCTGTATTAAGTTAACATGGCGCAGTTATAGAAGAAAAATAAACAAGCAATGGGTAACCTACAAAACACGCTTTACGCATGACAAAGAAGCATTTACTGGAATCAAATAGGAGTAAAAGGTTGCGTCTTCAAAAAAGGAGACAAAAATATGCTATTTAAATGTAAATCAAAAACTATCGACCTACTTCCTTTGGTATCGTTATGAACCTTCCGGTTTGGTGTATAACAGAACTTGACCGGGATCCAAATAGATTTCGCGCTGTTATCGAAATCAGAAACTGCTCATCATTTTTGTTATCGTCCTATCAAAAACCTGCATTTTTGCTAAATATCTGCTATTTTAACTAGGCACTCTATTTAAAATCTGAAGCTGTAGCTGCATCATCACTCCACCTCTTTTATATAAAACAGTTAATTTATTATGTATGGAGCATTTTTTATTGGTCAGAGTAGAGATATCCTATACAAACAGTGGAGTGATTATGTGGCTATAGCCAAGGCAACACTCGGGCTTGCTCATTCCTTTCATGATGTCACAAAAGGTGGCTGAATGACGTCCAGTGATTGGTACAAAACGATGGGTGCGTCACTTTGAGCCCTGTTTTTACCAATCACAGATAGCGGCCAGCCACCTTTTGTGACGTCGTGATTTGGAATGAGCAAGCCCGGTATCTAGTGTAGCCCTGCTATAGCTGTAGATTTTTCACACACTGTAAAGAATTTGATCATCGTCACTCCATCGCTTTATAGGAAACGATTTTTTTGCTGTATGATGGAGCATTTTTATTGGTCAAAACAGAGATATTCTATAAAAGTGATGGAATGGCGATGCAGGAATAAATTTTCTTATTGGTCAATCTGCTTTCGCAAACTTCGCAAAGCCTTTCTGGATCCCGACATTTTTCAGTCCAGATTTTGCATGTTGTAGAAAAAAAATCTCATATCTGTGTATAATTCCCTGAAAAATGAACGCTTTTAATTGGATGATTGCTTCAAAAACAATCTGAATTTTTAAAGTTTTTATTTTTAAAAAAGTTCTAATCATCAGAATTAAATGAAATTAAAATGGGACCACATGGGTATCTCATGCTTTCAAACAAAAAAAGAATTATCGAAATCGGTTCATATTTAAAGAAGTTATGAGTGAACAACAAATACATGCAGGCCGAAATCACAACCTCCTCTTTAACCTTCCGTCTACCAGACAAAACACCCATTTATCTACGGCAACACCTAATTTTAATTCCAAACTTGCAAACGGCACCAGTAATATTTTAATATAATTTTGCTTTTACAATGAAAGCTTAAATTAAGGAATTCCTAATATCTAGACAAGTCCTTTATAAATTCCGGTGTCAATCGACAATTTCTCATTTTACCATTGACACCAGAAATATTGCTGTCGGGTCCAATGGACCCGTCTGGTAGACGGAAGGTTAAAGTCGGTTAAAAACACCATTCATTGAAAATATCATTGTAGAACTACGGTCACAACAAAAAAAAAATCTTGACACTTGCAATATTAGACGTTTTGTTAAATAGCTAAAAATATACATAAAGAATAATTCCAAAACTCCAGATGTATAAACGAAATAGTACAGGTCATAATTTTTCGAGAAGATTTTTTTTTCCAAAATCCAATAGGAGACCGTCAACAAATTGAAAAAGAACGAACATCTTTTGAATAACCCTGTCAAAACTAATGTAGTAAAAAAAAAAAAGGTGTTATGTACATAATACCCTGTAATAAAAATTAAAAAATATTAATAACTGGATAAAAAATTAGCAGGTTTACTAAATAAATTTTCATTGTGCATGCGTCAACTCTATAAAAATTTCATTTGTATATTGTGTTAGCTAAATGTATAGAGCAACTTCTGTTAAAATTTCAAAATCATAGCTTGAAAATTCTGAAAATTATCGTCTAAAGAATAAGATCAAAATCCGATATTCCCAAAATGAAACAAAAAAATGAGAGGCTGTATCGATATTTCATTGATTAGCGTCTACACAGTATTACACGTTCTACTATATCTGGATACAGTTCCTCATCTTTTTCCTTCATTTTAGGAATAACGGATTTTGACCATCTCCTATAGGCGATAACTTTCAGAATTTTCAAGCTGGGATTTTGAAACTTTAACAAAAGCTGCTCTATATTTTTAGCTAACACAATATGCAAATGAAAAATTTTTTTAGAGTTGACGCATGCGCAGTAAAAATTTATTTATCAAACCTGCTTATTTTTCCTACAATTATTAATATTTTTTTAATTTTGATTGCAGGGTATTATGTACAATGTCGTTTCGAATATTTTCTGAAAAGAACGTTGTTTTTTTATTAAGCACTCTGCAAATTATAAGCAAAAAACTTGGCAAAATTTGGGACCGTTTTTATAAAAACCTTAATTTTTCTACGAGTATGCATGCTATCCGCATAAAAATGAACACAGTTTATTACCATGAGCCATGTAAACATAATCTGCAGCTTGAGCGTTTTTACTACATTAGTTTTGACAGGGTTACTCAAAAGATGTTCGTTCTTTTTCAACTTGTTGACGGTCCCCTATCGGATTTTGGAAAAAAATCTTCTCGAAAATATATGACCTGTGCTATTTTGTTTACACACCTGTAGTTTCAAAGTCATTCCTCATGTATATTTCTAGATATGTAACCAAACATCTGAAATCGCAAATGTCAAGATTTTTTTTGCTGCGACTGTATAGCAGAAAGACATGAGTTCTCCTTTTCAGTAATTCTCGAAAAAGACTTCCAGCAAAAAGTCAGGATAGAGAAAAGATTTTTTAATTTTACTTGCACTTACATGTATAAGGCTATAAAATCAAACAGAATATGTCGCATCACACGTGCCTCATCAACAAAAGTTAAATTCAATTTCAAACTGATTTTAATTAATTTAAAAAAACTTTAAGCAATTAGGCTATATTCTTGTTTTTTTTAAGTTTTTTTTCTTTTAGGTAGATTTCGTATGAAATATTACTTATTACATTCCCCCCATTATCGGTAATTTAAAAATAAATTGCAGATCTTCACCGATCATGACAGCTAAACCCCAAAACAACCCCCAGTTAAAAACTTTATCTGTCTATCTATTAATCTATATATATTGGACACTATAACTTCCATAATTCTGCTCAAATCTCTTCTAAAGTGATACGTAAAAACAAAAATATAGTTGGGTTTTGAGAAAACCAAAAAACCCCAATAACTTTCTAATTATTATACATATGAAATCAGTTTAAAACATTAAACAGTTAAAATTCTAGGGGAAAAAAAAGGCCAAAAATTGATAAATGTCAGATTCTTTATAAAATGAAAAATCTACTCAATGGGTGAAAAAAAAGGATTTGGGAGAAAAAAAACACAAATTCGCCAATTCTCAAGATAGCAAATCCACTTAAAATTATTATAAATATTCTTAATAGTATCCACAAAGTTTATATCGACAAAGTTTTGATAGGATCAAATTATTACCACAAAAAGTAAATTATAAATGAAAACAAGGGGAGATGAAGAAGAAAAGTGCATAACTTCGTCAATTCACAAAATATTAAATCTGCTTACATTTATTATAAATCTTCAAAATATTATCTACAAATATAATTCTGACAATTTTTTGCATATACTGCTTATGCAAAACTAAATTAAAAATTATCTCCTACTGAAAAAAATAATTAGAGAAAATAGGGTTGAAGAAAAATCCTCGTATTAACATGATTCTGATTAAACCAATTGTTACACAAAAATGAAATAAAAAAATTGTCGAATGCGGCGCTAAAAAACAAAACAGTTAAACTGAGTTTCTATCTAATCTTGATTTAGTTTTTGTTGGTGATTTTAGTACTAAACTTAAAAATCTGCCTCTGCCTGTAGGCCGAGCCGGCAGGGATATTTTTTAATTTGTGAATAAATAAAATGTTTACCTTGATACAAAGGACTGTTAAAAAATCGCGTTCCGAGCTCATTTCATTGAGCGGGCTCACGGCCGTGTTAAACGCCTCTCATCTTTAGTATTAATAATGTGCATTCGAAGGCTTGGTTTGAATTTAATATTTTCAAATGTTTACGACGCTTTGCAATGCACCCGTATGCATGTGGATTATGATTATGCGTGTGTTTAACATTCTAAGATTAATCGTGCTGTATTTTGAAAAAGTCATATCGATAGTAATTTTTTTTTTCTGTATATTCAACATTTAAAAAATAACACTCATCGTAGTTAATTAAAATAATCTTCGTTTTTGTCATAGAGCTTTATCACTATTGTTTCATGGAATTTTTTCTACTATTTTTAATGACTGGTGATGAATAAACTTTTAAACCGAAAAAGATTAAATTGATTACCATTAGCATAGAATGGAAACCTATATTCATGTAATTGAGTCGTTTCCAATAAAAATTACAAAAATATGCAGAAAAACGCTTTACAGTCATTTTGTTTCAACGTTTATTATATAGGACAAAAAATTAAAAAAATACATTTATGTAGAATCCAATTATTGAATAATAGTTAATATTGATAATAAGCATTTTATTTTTCATAACTACTTCACACTAATGTTGAAATAGAATGCTTATTTTTTTAAACAAGTTATAAAGTTTCAGTATTAAAAATGAAATACTTGAAAAAACAAATAAATAATTTCATACAGTTGAATCGGAAACGATTTTTACATCGCATTTCCAAATTTAAATCATTCATGAATTTCTAAAACTAAATTTACTTTCCCAATGAGATTTATTCTTACCTTAATTAATCAGCTGTCTAGGCAAAAATACCTGAAAGAGAGATGACTCGCATTTTCTTTCGCGAAAGGTTATACCTTGAAATAAAAAATATTTTTACGCTTAAGCTTAAAAGAAACAAAGTAACAGTTCAGTTGCAGAAAACTTAAATTTGATTTCTCAGAAAAAAGATTTATATTTTTTATAAATATTTTTTTCCCAGTCTTGTATTGTTGTTAAAAATGTAGAGAGCTCGTTGTAACTTGAAGTCTATAATTAATCACTCTGTCAGAATTTTGATGCTACTTCTTTTTCAGTAAAAAATAAATCCGTTGATTTATTATTATTAGAATTAACATCTGTTAGTACATTGGAATATAAATGATTAAGTATATTTTAAGGCTTGTTGAAATTCCATTAAATATAAATATAACAATACAATACATTTAATAAATATAACTGGATATTTTTTATGGGCATAATCAAAATTATTTCGATGTATGAAAATATGAGAGGGAAATTTTAATTTAACAAAAATATTTAGAGAAAATTAATTTAGACACGTTGTTGTTTAGATTAGTTGTTTTGAATTAATTCCATTGAAAAAACTTTCAAATAATACCCTTACAGATGAAAATTTTAAATAATTATTATAATGTTTTTTATTATCATTTATTTTTCTATTAAGTGCATAAACAAATCGCAAATAAATTAAACAGATTGCCTTAGAATTTTATAACTATACTTTTACAGCTATACAAGTGATTTAATTCTAATGAAAAGTGATAAATTACAAAAAAACTAGTTGTACACAAAATACATTATTACACTGCTGCACAAATATTAGGGAACAGAGACGTTTTTCGTATTTAAAAAATGAGACTAAGTAAATATTTGATAGTAGATTTTGAAGTATCTATATTTTGCAAAATGATACAGATATTACCACATCGCAAAACAAAATAAGCAAAAGAATAAATGATGCTGTCTGAGCAATGTTCATCAGTTACGAAAAGTGCTGATTCTTCTCAAAATAATGACAGATATAAGCCCGTCGGGATGAAGTGTGACCGTCTCTGTCGCTTCTCTGAGTTTTTGCATGCTGCCTAATACACAGCTGAAGAGAGCTAAGAGATTTTGTCGCATTCTTCTCTCAGGGCATACTTTGAGTTCTTGTATGGTTTGAGAAGAATATTGATGTTCAATGAATATTTAGGCTAGCTTATCAACGAAATATCTTTCCATTTTAGGCATCGCACACTTAAGTTTTCCTATTTTGTGGACTGGTATTGTAATCCAGGATTAATAATCTTGACAAACTGCAGCACAGAAAAGAGGCGATGATGTAGGAGAGTTTCCTTAAAATGCGAATGTGATGTCAACGTACTTCCATCAAAGATATGAAGAGGAGTTTTTCAAATGTGTATGATACCTGCTAACACAATCACACTTGGACTTCAGCGATCAGTTTCCTAGAAATCCTTCTGATGGTAATGTGTTCGTTTCTCTCCTTGCAGTAGCTGGTGCATAGAATCACACTTCATTGCGAAGTGGAATTCATTGGAAAACATAATGCAAGATCCCTATTTCTAGCCCCTGCGAGCATGCTCTTTAGACAGATGAAATTTTGTGCTCGTAGCAGAATGCATTTAACTAGCTTTCGTGTATATGCCAATATTATTGAATTGCTAGTAATATTATTATTGAACTCTTTGAAAACGGATTGTGTAGCATTTAGCGTTTGAGAAGACACCGAAAAGAAACTCGTTAAAGTATATCATATTGGAATGTCATGTTGCTGACGCTAGTGAGCAGGTTATTAAGAGCATTAACTAAGAGCACAGTTATCCGATATTATCTGTTTACTACTTATTATATTTCATATGTATAATTTTCTGCGCACATGGGCATATAAATAATACTGTTCCTTATCTTGAAGTTCATCTGAAATATTATAGCTTGATCCTATTTTATGAGCATGTCCCGTTATATTACTGAATAGCAGCTTCTCTTACTGTGAAAGAACGTAGGTCCGAGATAAGAGAGACAAAGAAACTCTCTATCTGGTAGATAGTGAAGGTAATAGAAAATGTGGAAGTTTGAAATAAGAAATGGGTCCCTGTGGGAATGAAAAGCTTCCTTAAGCTGTTTTTGGAGAATAATCATTGAGAGAAAAATTACAGTTCTAGCGTCTACAGTTGGTATTTCCTGCCAGGGGTTTTCGAGAAAGAGTTGTGGAGATAACCGAGGCAACTGGGAGGTCAAGAGTTATCCTCCTATAAAAATTCATGAAATATTATAATGTGAGATAATATGAGTGAGGAATAAAGTATATTAATAAGTTTACTTAGTGCGCAGAAAGAACTTGCTACATGCAATTTAGTTTTGGGCCGGACTCGACTATATACGAGCTCTTAAATGTAAATAATATTTTGTTCATAAGTAAATAATTTGTAAATAAATTGTTCTTTAATTTTAATTGAATATGTTTAGCACTCTTTTCGATAAACCTTCTAATAACTTGCCAGATATTACGTTTTTATATCAGTGGTACAAGTATATCAAAATAAAAGATTTTTTTTTTTTTTCGAAATTTGTGTGAGCGGTGATCGTGGATCTATAATAAATAATTACCATGTGGACTAGAGAAAGAGTGCAACAGGGGGAAAAGTAATTTAATATGTATTTTAATGTTGTTGCACTATTTCAAACATAGTGAAATTTATATGCTTTTCGGGGTTGCATTAAAACATGTTTTCCTTAGACTATGAAGTGCAGTTGCATCTATATTTCATTTGCTGGGTCACACAACAGAATTCGTTAATAATGATTTGTGGGGTGTAATTGGTTAAATCGCATTTTAATTATGTAGCTTTATTTCAAACATAAACTTGTATATATTGTTGAGACTCATTGCAATATATTTACTGTCGAATATGGCGTTTTTAGCCGCGTTATGCGTTTTTAAATTAAAATAATTTTTTGCATATTAGATGGCATGTTTATCTAGTGTAGATCATATACAGAGCTACACAAAATGATTTGTAAGATTTATTTCGCATGAGCAAAAGTTGATTAAGGGCTTTTTTTAATTTAGTTATGCATTCTTTAGCAGGACTGTATTTACTATACACTGTAAAAAAATAGGGGTCGATCTACTAAAAACATTTTAGTGATCCTTGTAATTACTAAAAAATATTTAGTAATCTTACTCGGTTACAAGGAATCTGTAAGAATTACTAGAAAAAAGCTAGCAACGAATAGAGTTAATAGTTTTACATTTTTAATAGGTATTACTAAAACTCACTTGGTGTCGCCGAGATAGCCTAATGGTCATAGCACCGAACTCTAGGCTGAAAGTACCTGGGTTCAATGCTGGACGCCACCAAATATGCACGGAATGTATGCAATGTAAGTACTTGTTAAATAAAGGGATTATGAAAATCCTGTCGTAGCAGTTATCATGGGTAATGATCTCTGAACTTTCCCTCCCGTTTAGAAACATGCCAAAATAGAGCAGGTAGCAATGTTTGGTGCTGCCATCTATTGCGGTTTTACCGAAAATCTTCCGTTTCCGAAGTCTGTCTTTTTACCCACTGGATGCAGCTCGAAGGAAGCTGCTGCCCTTCGGGCACACGTAATGGTTACTAAAAATAATTTTGGAGCTATTGCTAAAATTTGCTTGGTGGCTCATACTAAAATGTTTTAAGTTAGTTATACAAAAAATTCTTTTGTTCAGTTTACAAAAGAAATGTTTGTTTCACTTGCAAAAAAAATGTTTGTAATGGTTACTAAAAAATTCTGTGGAATACAAATTTACTAAAAAATATTTAGTAACCTCTTGATTTTTTTTTTTTTTTACAATGTACTACAAAATGTTTGTAAAACAATGCATAAATTTATATATAGTACTACATAAAGAACTGGTTGCATTGCCGTGTGTGCATGGCCATTTAAAAGTACTTTATCAATTGCGTTTTGTGTTGAATTTCTGGAGAAAAAAATTTTTTGAATGTAAGGCATATATGAATTCTTTTCATAATATACGGGCTGCATAAAATTATTCGAGTCCGTGTCTATGCATTTGCAGAAATCGCTGGAGAGAATTTTCGTCTGTGTCATGCGTTTTGTAATTAAAGTAAATTACAAACTAATTGTTAGCGCACTGTTTAGTGTGTGTATATATATACAGGGTGAGTCATAAATATCGAAACAATAGGCTATCTCCTTAAATATTGCCTTTAGACCCATGCTTCCAATTGAAAAAAATCATAAAAAAGGTGAAATTTTTTATGAGATAAGTTGCAACTCCATGGGGGGTCTATTTGAAAAAATACGAAAATTAAATTTTTATACGGCCCCCGTAGAATAAAAATCCCAATTAGAAAAACTTTCCTTATCCAGTCCTGAACAAGACACAAAAAACTGCATCTTCATATCAACAAAATTCGCAGAGTTATAGCCGTTTAAATAAATCAAGGGATTAGACACAAATTTAAATACGCGCAATGCGAGAAACAATGCTATCTTAACAATTCTAGGAAACGTGTGAAAAAAAGGTGTAAAAAACGTGTCTTTTGAATTAGAATTTTGATTTGTTTTTCTTTTTTGTGATGGTTAGCCATACAATTTGCTAAGAGAATAACATCCTAAAATTTCTCTTAAAATTTATAAAAATTTCATATGATTAGTACTGGTTTAAATGGGATAATTTAAAATCGTTAAAACTGGAAACATTATTTGTCAGATTTCAATTTCTTTCCATTTAATTAAAGATGAAAATCTGATTTTAATTTTGTTCCAGGGTTTTTGTTTTTCAATATTAATTTTAAAACTATTAAAAATATTTATTGAAACAATAATGAAACTTCCTTCTTCCTAAGTCTGCACTGGAGGAAGTATTCAATCCCGGTCTCGATGAGTCCGTATTAAAATCACTGTCTCTGACTGACCTAATACGTGCATAAAATAAGTAAAATTTGGTTCAATCAAAATTTTTATGAAAAACGCATTTTCAAATTGCTTTTATTTTACGAAAAAAAAAAAAAAAAAAAAAAAAGAAAAGAAAAGAAAAGAGAAAAAACTTTAAAATTTATTTAAAAAAAAAGTATATTCAAAGGCTAAAAAATTAAATTCATTAAAATCAGCGAAAAAAACCTGCCTATGACGGAATTCTGTCTTAAACGGAAAATGTGTTGATCCATGCAAAATAAATAAGGTACCCTGGGGTAATAACGCCAGGCGGGGTAATAACGCCAAGTGCTTATATTTTGCATAATTATGAAATAATCAGGTAAATGACACCATTGTGCTCTGCGCAGAAGGGTTTTGAGTCATATAAATCGCAAAAAACAGCTTCAAGTTAATTTGTTTCATTTTTAGGTCTTATTGTTTTTACAAGCAACTAAAATTAACGCTTGATCTAAAATTTGCGAGATAAGGTTTTTGATCTGAAGACTATATTTTTTATCCAGAAATACTTTGTTTATTACATAGATTTGTAGTGTATTTCATGTACTTTCAAATTGTTGTAGAAGATTTTTGATATCTTCTAGAGATAATTTGTAGTTGAGAATTTACTGTGCAATAAGTATCCCGGGGTAATAACGCCTGGGATTGGCGTTATTACCCCGGTTGATTCCCAACAGTGGCCGAACTATATCCGAAGGGGGTTTATATATTAATATGGGACAGCATTATCATCATTGTTGAAACGGTAAGATTAAGGGGGGGGGTGCCCAATACTTAAAAATAATCTCTCTATTTTATTTTGTATTACATTATTATTTTTTTACTAATGTAAAAAAAAAAAAAATAACTCTTGTAAATAAAACTATATCAAAATGTTTTCGAGATTCAAATTCGAACATCTTCAACATCAGGTTTCTATTAAATTTCCACTGGATTGTTCAATTCAGTTCGAAATTTTAACTGTCCGCTTTCTCAGCGTTAGGTTTTTTTAAACTTTATAAATTTAACCTTTAACTGATGTGACAGAAATTGTAACGTATGAATGTGATGCGGTTTGTGAGACCACAAAATTGAAAGATGAATAAAAGGCGGGAATAACTCATAGGATTGTGTTTTTGTACTAAACTTTTTATACAAGAGTATTATACTTAATATTGACCTATTTAGTCTCTGGTGATAGTACTAAAATTCCAAATGAAACAAAATTTCGGTAGTGTTTGCAGTTAAACTGAAAATTACAAGTTAAACTAAAAAATTAAAAGAAAAATAGTGGTCTACGAGACCGGTAACATTAGTTAAAGGTTAAAATGTGATCCATGATTAAAAATCATAGAATAGTGTTCCTGCGCTAAACTTTTTGTACAGAATTAATTCTAATTAAATTTAATCTATTCAAATATTTCTAACAATATTACGAGAACTCCAAACGAAAGAGAATTTCAGTTGTAACTATAGTTAAACTGGAAAATACAAGTTAAACGCTATTTTTTTTGGGGGGGGGGGGAGGGGATACAGCGTTCAGTCAGATTGCTAACAGCAGTTAAAGGTTAATTTTGTTGCTAATATAGAGATAATGATATATAACCATATGAATTATGTATAAAATTGAATAAGAGATCTCTTTGGAATAATATTTTTTAATCAAAAATTTTATTCAATTTATTAAAAATTTATTAAAGCATGCTCTTTAAAACGTCGACAATTTAACTGTAGGTTTGGAGAATTCGCATTAGTGTGGAGTTATGGGTTAAAAACTATTTACTAGATTACTATAATAGTATTAACCCTTAACTGCTGTGACAAAAATTGTCGCATAACTTACTGTGAGCGGCCTGTCAGACAGCTTAATCTAACGATGAATAAAATGTTAAATTAACTTTTAGAATATTATTTTTGTATTGAACTTTATATACAGGACCATTATAAATAAAATTCAGCTATTCAAAAGTTTCTAGCGATAGTAATAAGACTCCAAATGAAACAAAATTTTCGCGGTATCTATAGTTAAACTAAAAATTGCAAGTTAAACTCTGAAACTTGAAAAACTCAGCGGTATGTGAGACGCTAACAGCAGTTAAGGTTTAACAAAAATATTTATTACATATAACTCTAGTTAATATAAAACTTCACATGATTAAAATATTACATTATGAATGGTTAAAACAAAACCATGCAAAGTTTCTTATAATCATATTTAAGCGGGACTTTTTAAGCAAAGAGAGCCACAGGGTGTTGTATTCTGTTGAAGCTCCCCCTCACTCCTTTTTCTTTCACTTTCACAAAAAAATCAATATTTTCTATCGCATAGAATGCATACATGGGAATATAAATACTGATTCAAATAATCCGTGCAATGTTTCTAATAATTCTATTTATATGGTCATTTTTAAGCAAACCGTAGCTTAGAATCTGATATTCTTTTGCCTCCTCCCCCCGCCACCACCACAGCTTTCATTTTCTTTCAGAGTCACAAAAAAATTGTACATTTTCAATAGGTTAGATTGCAATTTGTCAATTTCTTCAGCTGTAGAGTTTGTTTTTTTAGAATTGGGCAATCTACATGCCATTATTCCATCTTATTTTATAGTTTTGTTTGCATGGCGTTATTACCCATATAGGTGGGTATTAACGCCAAATAGCATTGGTCAAGAAAAAACGCCTTTACATTTTGTGAATACATATCTGTTAAATTATTTTATTTTATATAGGTAGTCAATGAGTTGCTGTATCAGATCCTATATTTGTTTGAAAAATACAATCTAAAACTAAGCCGTGAAAATTGGTAGAACCTTAACGTGGCGTTATTACCCCAGGGTACCTTATAACAATACCTGAGGAAAAATGAACTCCATTTATACCTCCTAGGAAGGGCATTTGTCCATAACGTATTTTTTCTTTCCTAAGTGATTACGTCTTAAAAGGTTTTACTGTATAACAATTTTCAATGTCTCCAACGCATGGGATATGGATTAATGATATTAAAATATAAGTGAAACATTTACATATAAATAGAGAGTCATTGCTAAAATAAATATATCACAGCCCTTCGCGCTTCTTTAATAATAAAAAGTATAAATATAAAAAACGAAAAACTGTAATAAGATTTTTGGTCAAAATTCCTCCGTACAAAAGAATTTTTAACAACACCGAAGTAAGAAACTATGTAGAAATTCTTGGCTCAGCCGGGATATGATTTAAATTTTTTTCCAAGCCGGTCCGCGTAATGATTTTAACATTTTTCCAGACTGGGCTGAACATTTTCCCTTTCGATCGGTTTGGGACCGGAGCTAGATATTTCGATCCATGCAGACGTTCAGTGCAGACTACCAATATATTTTGAAGATAAATTTAGCTTTAAATCAATGCGCTGCTGTTTTATGTCCAAATAACAGGCACTGCCTTAAATCGAGATTTAATACCGGATAATTTATAGACGGTCCCTCAAATGCGTTCAAATTCAATCAAAAAGTCTTCCTTTATAGGTATGGTTAAATGGTGCAAGTCATGAGTTTTGGATTTTAATATCTCTGTGGGGATTTTAGATAAAAAGATGATTTTTTTTTTTGTTCACTTTAGGAATGGATAAGGGATAATTTCCTAATTGGGAATTTTGCTGTACGGGGGCCGTATAAAAACTTAATTTTCGTATTTTTTCAAATAGACCCCCCATGGAGTTGCAACTTATATTATCAAAAACTTCACTTTTTTAATGAATTTTTGCAATTGGAAGTATGGGGCCTAGGGGCAATATTTAAGGAGATAGTCTATTGTTTCGATATTTATGACTCACTCTGTATATATATATATTATGCACAAGGATGCAGTAAAAAAAATCGAGTACCTTTTTGTTTGAGGACGGTAATTACTGAATTTCAAATGTGTTATACTTTCTAATTCATTTATTTCGATATGTTTCTACTTTTTAAAAAAGTTGGTATCATATTACAGTATTACAGGTGTGTTTAAAAGTGTTTCATAATCTGTGTTTGACAAATCGTTTTTCACTTTTTTTAATGAATGACTGTAATAATATTATAATCCTTAAGATATAAAACTTTTAAGGTATATTGTTTCTGTCACTCAACATTTTAATAAATAAATTGTCCTTAATTTAAAAAAAATCCAAGTGAATTTTCTACACAAAAAAGAAAAAATTGTCTTTCTTTGCGTTTGTATGCACCTGTCAACAACGCTGATACCAATCTAGAGGAGTTTTGTTAAAAATATCTATTAGAATTTTCAACAGCAATCTTCACTTTATATAATCACGGTACCTCTGCATTAAAAGAGAGAAGATTACTATACGGAAATCCTGACACATATTTTGAATACAAAAAGCGATATAAATTAAAAACTTTGGTGAGGTAAAATACTTTGTATCATTATAATGACACATTATTTAGTATAAAAATATGCTTTGAATCTTTTATAAAATAAATGTTCAAAAACAGATTAATAATAAATTTTTGGTTACTTCAATATTATTTTATTTGAAAAACAGCTTAATTAATATTAGCTTTGTCATTTGGATGCAATAATTTTTTTAACGAGTACAATTATTTATTTCGAAACTAAGCTTCTATCTGACTTTACACGTACATTATGAAGCTTAAATTTGAATATAAGTAAAATATGCTTTGATCTTTTTTATGATTGTGTGTGCGAAATGCTAATTAAGCCAAAGAGAAAAGGTTTTACATCGCTTTTATTTATTCTTTAGTTAAAATAAATCCTTAACTTAATGTGAAAGTAGCACTTATAAATGACTTAGTTTTGTAGGTAAAAATATTTTGCTGTTTATATTCATTAAGTCACAAAGAAACATACTTATATTTTCTATTTTACCAAATTAATGTTACAAAAAAAAATACTTTGCTTCAGTAAAGTTTAAAAAAATATTTTTAAATACTAAAAATACTTCGGCCATTCAACTGAAATTTCGTCAATTTTAAGAGAGATTTTCCTTTTGAAACATTTCCCTTTCTAAAAGAGAGAATTAGTTACTTATTACTTTCCAAAAACAAACCAGGTAGAAATCTCTTTCCTTTTTTCTGTTGTACTTTCATCTATTTCAAAGGAAATTTGTCATGATTTTCAAATTGATGCATCCATTTTTTAGTTTCAAAAATGTTTGTTTAAAGTACACGGTTACGCGTTGCAAGATAAACATATGTACATGTGTAAAGAATGTAGATTTTGTTTAGAAACGGCTAACAAAAATATATATGTCCTATTTAATTACTATAACTTTCGAAAAATAAAAGTAAATAAACACTTTCAGAACTTTTTTGATATATTTGGTAGTATTTTTCATTTTAATGTGACTAAATAAAGGATTTTTTTTTTAAGAGAAGGAAAACTTCTTCGTTGGGCTTTCAGATTTTACTAATTATTTTCGATCTGTCATTCTACTAATAGTGGAATTTGTCATAGTTACTATATTTAGCTACAGTGTAAAAAATATGTAATTTTACACCAAATATTGTGGCAATTAAGCTGCAACCAACAATGGTGTAAGGACACACCACCAATAAATTAGTGTAATGAAAGACGGACAATTAGTTGGTGTGAAGATCAGCCACTTTTGGTGGCCTATTAATTACCACCATTTTTTGGTTTAAAGTTACACCACACTGATTTGATGTACTTTATGAATTTCTCAAGTTGTTGATAAAAATATGTATATATCTTAAGGAAAATGTTGTTAATTTTAAATGAGATATCATTTTCTAAATGTCACTCTTAAAGAAAAAAAATCATTTAATAAAAAAGAAAATATATATAAATAAAAAAATAAAGATAAATAAATAAATAAATAATGAACAAAAGTTTTCATATTATTCCACCCTTTCCTATATTTATCTCATTAACTATGCTTATTTAGTATTGCAACTATATTTATTAGTTGCGATTCATAAAAGGGCTAATCGCATTAATTAGCGATTCAAATATCCCAAAATTATTGCACTTTTTTAGCTTTTGCAAGGGTACTAATCCCTTTCCCCCACCTCCATCCCCACCACTCCCTCCTGTTACTGAACAATTTTAACAAAGTTTAAGATTTAACTTTTAAAGATTAAAAAAATAATGACAGAAAAAAAAAACCTGAATGTATCAGCTTTGTATGTCGAAAATTGATTTCCCACCTATTATCCGTATTCTTCAAATTTTAATATCTTCTCATTGTAATATGTTTAGGCGAAAATGTTCATGTTTACAGTTGGCAAAAAAAAATTTGTACACTTCATGTTTTTACTTATAATGAAATTAAACAAAAGATTTAAGCAAAGAATACTGTAATACATTAATTTAATGCATTATAATATTATAGTAGCAAAAACAAAATTAAACAAATCGATTTTTTACATTATAAAAAACAAATATACAAAAGTATAATGCAAAAAAAGTATTTGTACACTATATTAATGTAATATAATTAATGAAAATTTAGTAAAATGATACAAATTAATATTTTGTGTGAATTCTTTTAGCGTTTATGACTACTTCTAGATGGTGTGACATAGATTCTACCAACTTTTTTGTAGCGGTCTGGTTAATGTTATTCCATGACACAATAAGAGCTTCTTTAAAACTGTTTTTTACTAATGCATATTTTTTTTCGGATTTTTGCATCCAATAGCATCCACAAATTTTCAATTGGATTCAAGTCGATTGTAGTAATTGTAGTAACCATGTGCTGATGATCACACCAGTATGCTTTGGTCGTTATCCTGCAGAAAGTGAAAAGCTTCCTCTACGCCTAATTTCTTAGCACGGTTTAATAAATTATGCCGCGACACATAAATGTATGTTAAACCTGTCCTTCCATTGTCAATAAATTTTAAATGTCCTGCTCCATTAGAAGCTGTATACCCCAAAACCATAATATCCCCCCCCCCCCCCCCACCATGCTTGATAGTTAGAAGTATACGTTTTGGATCTTGAACAGTTTTATTTTTGCGCCAATTTTTTTTAATGCTTGGTGGTAAGAAAATTCTGAATTTTCCCTCATCAGAAAAAATTATTGTTTTCCAAAAATCCAATGATTTACTTCTGTATACGAAAGCGAATACTATGCGTTTTTGCCTATTTGTTTCTCTGAAGAATGGATTTTTCCTTGAGGTTCTTCATTTTAAGTCTGCATTGAGAAGAATATTTCTTATTGTTTGAGGTATTACTCTGATGCGAGAAGATGTTGCAAGGTCTCCAGCAAATTTTTGAACCGAACGCATAGGATTTTTTAAAGCTTTTTTAACAACACTCCCTTTTTCTCTCATTGTTAGTTTGCAGAGAAGTCCTAGTTTTCATTGAATTTCGATGCATCTAATTTATTCATAGTTTCTCACTATGCATCCAATAGTTGTAGATGGTAATTTAATAGCTTTTACAAATTCTTGTTGCGAGTTCCAATTTTTATTATGCTGAATAATAGAATTTCATATATCTAGAGGTACCTCTCTAGTTTTAGGTTCTATTCTCAATTACTTCAAGAGCAAATTAAATTAAATGTCAGATAAATATAATATGAAGTTAAACAATTTCAACAGCTTCTATATAAGTAGTCCTTTGAACCATAAACACTATAAAACACAGTACATATCAGGATGGAAAAATGTACAAATACTTTCTTTGCAAGAAATTTTTAAACTTTTCCTATTAGAAAATTATTTTACATCTTTATCGAAATTTTCTGTTGTGTAATTTAAAACGCGCGGTAAACAGACTGTATTAAAACTATTTTTGACAAAATATCTGTTTTTATTTAGTTAAAAATTAAACATTTTAGAGTGTACAAATAATATTTTTTCCAACTGTATGTTAAAGTTTTTCCATTGTAATAGAAAATTTTCGGCAATCCCGGAAAGGAAATCTTAGCTACTTGACTGATTATTATTGCAAACAATATTGATATTGTTGCCAAATACACAGAAATATAATGAAATAGTATTATTTATCCTTACTGCATAAGTATTGAGTAATTTAAAATAATACATACTTACAATTATAAATATACCTTTTTATTTTTTTCCTTTCAAATTTGAAAGAAAAAAGTGTTTTACATTTTATTAAAATACGTATATTAAAGCGTTAATCACAAAACCTCAGATAAACCTAAATAATGAAAAAAGTACAAATATAAATTGAAAGAATGCACTGTTAAAACATGAACTTATAACACCATGTTTATTTGTAATGCTCCTTTAAAGCAGTTCAAGCTCATGGGATTTAAAGCATGTAAAAATTTTTAAAATCAAAAATAAGTATGTCAAAGCTCTGCTTGAAAGGACGAAAGTGACATTCTTACATGTTTACATAGGTAATTTTGATTTTTAAAATATCGAAATAACTAGTTTACTAAATCACATTTTACAAGTATTATGTATAATATGTTTAATATGATAAAGTATAATATGACAGCTCAACAGAATAGACGCAGGTAAAGGAACTCCATAGAACGATGGGGTACCCATAGTCGTCCCATTGTCGTGTCCAGTTAGCTTAAACGGTAAACCATTGGTCTTGTAAACCAAGTATCTGGATTCGATTTCCGGCCTGGGAATTTTTTCGCTCCGTTGGAATTATTTAATTTGTATTATAACTTTACCAATCTGTTTCATTGTGTTAAAAATGCAATATATCGGTAATCAGACAAAATCCTTGCCCGGGGACATCGAAATAAGCAAATTTCAAAATGGTGCACTGAGTCATATTTTGTTTAAACTTTTTACTCTTGAAATGATGTAAAGCTACCACAATTTCTTTAAAGGAGTAAAATTATAATATTTTCAATCCATTAAACTGCTTAAAAATGTGTTGACAACAAAAGAGTGCATATTTAAATACCTTTAGGCATTTTACAAACACAGTTTAAGTGTAATTACACTGACTTTTTTACAGTGTAGAATAAATGTAAATGATCTTAAAGTCTCGGGTTATACTGCAGAAAATTCCATTTCAAAAAAGAACTTCAGCTTCAAGGAAAATTTTAATTCATTTATTGAAGAAGTGAGCTAGCTGTCTATTAATTTAAAATAACAGAACGAAAGAATGCACATAAAAATTAAGGGCATGCTTTTAATTTTATCTTTTATTATTTTTTTTTTACAGTTATAAGCTTTTCGCACATTGGAACATAGAATATTTGATTTTTTAAAAGTTTCTTATAGTTTTTATAGTAAAAAAATAAAATATTTCTTTTTTCAATATATTATAAACGTGATTATGAGCGTTACGGCAATTGTGCTTCCACAAATTGTATACGTTTTTATTTCCTAACTATCTGTTTTCATATTTTTATTTTTCCAGGGATAAAAAGTATATTACCTAAAATTTTGCCTTTATTTAACCATGTATGTAACTAGACATATACCATCGTGTCGAAACACGGCTGTTGCTATTTGGTTGGAGAACAGAGTTATTAAAACTACAAGCACTTCCATCACAAATGCGTCGTCTAGTTGCAAAATCGGCCAATTCCAAAATAAAAAGTTTTGAGGAAAAGCTGGGTTTTTATCACCGTTGGCCAAAATTATATTGGAACCAAAACTCTTTAGTTTTATAGTCATTAATGTAGTATATTTGAAAACACGAAATAAGGTTGCAGGAGCATATAAAGGCAGGGGTCATTTAAGTTTTAGTTTTGGATTTGGCCGCCTCTGCAATATTCTTTGGAGTTGGCCAATTTTGAAACACAACAGAAATTAAATTTCGCTAACTTTAATGTGACATTGGATTTTTCTGGAGAGCAAATACGCAAAAATGTTTTGTTCAGCTAAATTTTATTTCACTAACAAGGAAGGTCCCCATACTGGGCATACTCAGAATTTTATGAAAAAAAATACTAATTAAAGTATTTATGTATGTAATAAAGGATCAGTCAAAATTAGCGGCGGAATCACATTAGAAATAATGTAAAAAAATAAAATATTTTCGAATATTTGGCGTGGAAAGACAAAAGAGTCGCTCGATTTGGTGGGCAGCTCTTTTCCTCGCCAAAAGCAAACGATTATTATGCAACTCAAAACTGTTGGATATTTAGAATGCGTGTAAATCGTATTTAATGAAATTAAACATAAACAATGAGAGACTTTAATGTATTATATACATACATATACATATTGTATTACATCTATACTAATAAAATCCGTGCGCCTCTGTCTGTCTGTCTGCTTGAAGCCGATTACAGTTCGTAACGCGGGCGAGTTGGAAGTCGCGAGAGGTGTCTTTCGATTCGAAAAATTCCGGGAAAGTCATTTCGGGCATTTTCGAGACCGTGGGACCAAAATTAAAAAAGTTATGAATTAAAAACCGGTCGGGAATCGGAACGGAAAACGTCACATTTCCCAAACGGATCCCAAACGGAGCTCTGAGGCAGAACACTGCGCCACCTTGCGGTGATCGACTAGAACTTTTCCCCTTTGGCTAAAAGAAGAACCAGCCGAAAACCCCTTTTTCTCCCGTCATTTTGTCAAAGAATGTATAAGAGAAAAATAACTGATTGGTAAAAAATATTAAACACGGTTTAATTAATATAAGTACAACTATTTAAGCACAGCAAGATATGTTCACTAAGAGGTAATAGTGCTGCTAATTAATATTTTGAGAATCTCAGATGTAACTGGCTATTCATATATTTATTCTGTATGTGAGTATTAATCGTTGTAGCTCATTTTCATACTTTTTCTTTTTGGTAGCATGCACGAATATTGTGTAACCTAAGATTTACGCGATTAATACTAATTTCTATTAGTACAAACGGAAAACGAGCTGCCAAAATTATTTGTTAGTTATGTTGTTTGTGATATTAATGAAATTATTTTTTTGCGCGTTTTTTCTTAAACCATCATGCAGACAGTTTTTAAAGTAGAAAAAAACTGATTACATATTCAGAATCTGCGTAAAAGTCTGCTTCTGATGAATCAAAAAATACGAGAAAATGTCTTATGGGCGCGCAGCACCAACAGTGCAAAACCAAATATTTTTAACGGGACGATGGCGACCACGGAGCGTAGCGCCCACTGTGAGAAATCACATATTTTTAACGGGATAATGGGCGCATAACAACCATAGCTCTTGAATTTACTTTTTTTGTGCTTGAGGATTCGAACACCAAGACTTGCTTATTAAACGAATTTTTTTGCTTATTATATACTGCTTAATATCGAGGTTCGTTTGGAAAAAGTGGCCCAGCTAGCGGGCGTAGCTCGCTAGTATATATATTATTTGTTGAAGTAGCTATTTAATTAATCATTGGGAAAAATGTTTTGAGAAAAATTATCTTCATAAATTTAAGCGTATTCAAAAATAAAAGCCACATGTTTCCATAGCAACGAAACCTAACCGACAATTCTCAAATGGACTTTGAGCAGGAAACAAATATAATTAATTTAAATGGTAAATTTCGTTTTAAATCTTAAATTTTGATGAATATAAATACATATAAATATCGATATAACAAAATTATACTTAAAACAAATTAAAACTTATAAAACTAAAGTTATTTAAATTAAATTTATCAAAACAAATTCAACTTGAAACTTTTTTTTTTTTTTTTTTTTTTTTTTTTGCTTGAAGTATATTTGACACAAAGTATTTTTTGAAATTACATTCCTTCACCAACCGGCGATAAATTGATAAATAACGAAATTTTCATTATTTTTTTACGGTTACAGAATGGAGGTTCCGCCGAAATTTTTTTATAAACGTATATATCCACATGAGAAGAACATTCTGTAATTTTTTCAGACTTTTCTGGGTATGCCCGTATGGAGACCTTCCTTGTAAGAAGAGAAGAAAAGAGCATTAATAAGCTTTTGAAGAGTGCCCACAGCTAAGATTCGTTTGATTACCAGTTGGGCAGTACACGCAAAAAATAAGTGTCAGGAATTATGAAAATGTAGCACAAATGGTGGAAATCCATAAAAAACGAGTGTCAAAATACTGGTAAGCAGTGGTGTAGTATTAAAGAAAACAGACGATATACGTTCAAAACAGAGATATACGATACAAAGCAGAGAGTATATGGCCAAAGGTGATCGTCCACTTGCGATTTTAGACATTTTGTTAAATATCTAGAAAAATACATAAAGAATTAGCCTGAAACTCTAAATGTTTAAACCTAATAGTACAGGTTATATATTACTTTGAAGAGTTTTCGTCGAAACTCGATAGGGGAATGTCAACAAATATGTTTTGGATAACACTGTCGAAATTAATGTAAAAATATATCAAAATGTAAATTAATATTAAGTGGCTTATTGATATAAATTCATTTTTATGTGGATAGCATGTATACTCGTAGAAAAATTAAGGTTTTTATAAAAACAGTCCTAAATTTTCCAAATTTTTTTGCTTATAATTTGCAGAGTTCTTAATATAAAATAATGCTCTTTTCGAAGAACATGATAAACAACATTGTAAACAATACCCTGCAATCAGAATTAAAAAATAATACAAATTATATGAAATTATAATTGTACTGTTATTAAGTTGTATGTAATTATAAGCAAAAAACTTGGAAAAATTTGGGACCGTTTTTATAAAAATCTTAATTTGTCTACGAGTATACATGCTATCCACATAAAATGGAACACTGTTTATTACAATAAGCCACGTAATTATTATCTACAGTTTCAACGCTTTTGCTACATTAGTTTTGAAAGGATTTTCCAAAATATATTCGTTCTTTTGCAGTTTGATGACGGTCTTCTGTGGAGTTTCGGGAAAAACTCTTCACGGAAATGTATGACCTGTAGTACTATGTTTGCAGACTTAGAGTTTCAGGATAATTCCTCATGTATTTTTCTACATATTTAACAAAACATCTAAAATCACAAATGGCCGGTCACTTTTTGGCCATATAGTGTATACCCTAGAGTGTGCCTACTAGATATTTTGAGAAACACAGTGTATTCTGTGTTCTTTAAAATATTTCGAAGGCATACGCGTATACCCTCCATTACATCCCTGCTGGGAAATTACTGGAGTTGTAAAGAAACTTACATAAACACGTCGCTATCGCGTGCTGAAACATCATAGGCATGTTATTACATTAATAACATATTATGATGAACATCATGATGACTTAATAATCAAAATATGTTAAACTATGATTTTATTAAAATAACAATTAATTATGTACCACCAGGGGCTGATTACTCATCCTAGGCTACGGCCACCGGGGAGCAAATCTAAGAGCTTTAATGCTTTTGATTTAAAAAAAAAAAAAAAAGAAAAATTTAAAATTTTAGCAAAAAGTGTTCAATAAAAAATGATTTTGTAACAATTCCATTTGAAGCATTTTTTTTTTACTTTTTAATACACCAGTAGTAAGTTCTCTGACATTTTAATCGTAGCTAAAGACCGTTCATTCCTCGCTTACAATCCTCATAATGCTAACGTTTATTTTAAAAAATAATTGGACAAATATTTTATAACTTAATTGAATATATATAAAAATTCTTAGATTTTTTTCAGAAAAAATATCAATTAAACTTTTATGAAGGGGAGGGGGGCACAGAAAACTATTTTAGTTAGGTAACCATAACAAGTTAATTCGCCTCTGATTATCACAAGTTTGGTGACGACACCTTTGAATTTTGCCTTTGCTCTTTTCCACGTCATAGAATAACTTTATCTCCTCCTTAATTGATAAAAAGACACTTCTTCTACAAATTTCTCTACCAGTGACAGATTACTCATAAGGCCATCCTAGGCTATGGCCTAGAAGAGCAAAATTAAGAACTTTAATGCTTTTAACTTTTTTTTAAAAAGGAAAACTTAAAATTTTAGTAAAAAGTCTTAAATAAAAAATGAATTTGTAAGAATTTCATTTCAAACATTTTTTTTTTTTTTTTTACTTTTTGATACACGAGCAGTAAATTCTCTGACATTTTAATCGTAGCTAAAGACCGTTCAGTCCTTGCTTAAAATCCTCATAATGCTAAAGTTTAAAATAAAAATTAATGGACGAATATTTTATAATTTAATAAAATATATTTTTTTAAATCTTAGATTTTTCAGAAAAAAATCAGATACAGTTTTATAAAGGGGAAGGAGGGGCACAGAAAACTTTTTTGGTTAAGTCATAACATATTAATTCGCATTTGACTATCACAAGTTTTGTGATGACACCTTTGAATTTGGCTTTGCTTTTTTCCATGTCGTAAAATCACTTTACCTCCTCCTTGATTGATAAGAAAACACTTCTTCTACAAATTTCTCCAAATTTGGAGAAAACAAGAAACTAAATTATTAGAAACTTTCTAAAAACCAAGATAGAGCAGTCACAAGTGCAAGAAAATACTGTTGCGGCGTGGTTCTTTTGATCTTATGGTTAGACAACTTCAAACTCTTGCTTATAGAAAAGTAGAAAATAATTTATTTACAGAACTTCAGAACAACAGAGTCTTCGAAACTCACAAATATTACTTGATATTCAAAAATAACTGCTCAAATCTATCGTACAAGTATAGCTTTAGATCCCAGAGACTTTTTATACAACGTCTCAACACTTAATAACATTCAAAACAACATAAATGAAACTCAAGCAAACTTGCTAACAAACGCCTTGTTCACTCAATGACTGACTGGTAAATAATAACCACACAGCTCGCATCGCTCTCCTTATATATAGTCTCGCCGCATGCGGTGGAAATTTCTACAAACTTCTAGAAAAAACTGGAAAACCACGAAACAACATTCAATGTATCAGTAGACCTAAGGGGGGGTTACCATAAATAGGGAAGGGTTGCCATCGCCAACAATCGCCAAGTTTGTCGCCAACTTGGCGATATATCGCCAAAAGTGACGCCAACTTGGCGATATCTCTAATATTTCGCCAATCTGCCGTAGACATACACTGAAAATAATAGACAAATTTGCTTGATAACAGAGACAATGTAACAAAAACTAATATTAGTAAAGAAATGGAGCTTAATAAGATTATTTACATCATTTTACAGTACAAACACTAACTATTTACAAAATTCGTAACACTACCCCCTCCTCAAAGACTGCACGTCCCGGGCAGTGCAATCCTTGAGTTAGAGGAAAACACTTAAAATAAATAAACAAATAAATAAATAAATAAATAATAATAATAAGATTTACATAAATAAGAACTTATTACTATTTACATATTTACAAAAAGCGACTTTCATGACCATGGTCTGAAATTCCAGTTTTGAATTTTTAATCACTTTGGCCAAAATAAGGGGCTAGCCGGTTATAATGTACGACCTTGGGTTTGGTGTGTGGCGATTTTCGTTTGCGTACGACGACGTCATTCAGCCTGTTGACGACTGTGTAAGGACCGTCCCAGTTTCTTTGTAGTTTTGGCGACACTCCCTTACGACGTATCGGATTCCACAACCAAACTTTGTCACCTTCGTTGAACTCATGTCCAGTTGCCTTTGTGTCGTACCGTGTCTTCATCTTTTCTGATGCCAGTCCAATTCGGTTCCTCGCTAGACAATGAATCTCCTCAATCCGTGCCTGGAGTTCATCGACATATTCCTCAGGCGATGAAGGAGCATCAGGAGGACGGCCAAACAAAAGATCCGCAGGCAGACGAAGATCACGACCAAAGAGCATTTGAGAAGGGGAGTAACCAGTGGCCTCATGAGTGGCACTCCTGTAGGCAAGCAGGAAAAGAGGCAATTTCTTGTCCCAGTCCTGTTGGTCTCTAGACACCAGGAGAGAGAGGCTATTTAGGATGGTACGATTGAAACGCTCCACCATGCCGTCCGATTGAGGATGTAGAGGTGTAGTTCGAGTTTTGTCCATGCCGAGTAGTCCACACATTTCCTTAAACACAGTCGAATCGAAGTTTCTTCCTTGATCAGAATGGATTTGAAATGGAACTCCGTATCTGGAAACCCAGTGTTGAACCATTATCTCTGCTACGGTTACCGCCTCTTGATTAGGTATGACGTAGGCTTCAGGCCACTTGGTGAAGTAATCCATGACAACGAGGATGTACTTGTTGCCATCAGATGTTCTAGGAAGAGGACCCAGGATGTCTAGAGTAATTCGTTCGAAAGGAGCTCCTACATTATAACGTTGCAATCGTCCACGGGTGCGCCTCTTTGAACCTTTACGTGCTACACAGGTGTCACAAGTTCGACACCACTTCTCCACGTCACTACGAACATTATTCCAGTAGAGACGCTCTCGAACCTTCTGCAGGGTCTTCATTACACCAAAATGACCTCCTGTGGGACTACCATGCAGTTCTTGAAGGACCATAGAAATTCTCGACTTGGGGAGTAGTAGTTGCCATCTACATGTCTTTCCATCGTCAGACTCCCATTTTCGATACAAAATACCGTTCTTCAAATGTAGGGAATCCCAGAGAGCCCAATAACGTTTAGTCGTAGGATGGTAATGGGCCATGTCTTGCCAGCTGGGCTTCCTGTTGGACTCCTCTTTCAGCTCTAGAATTGGCTTAATTCCAGGATCAGTAAGTTGATCTTTACGCAGGCTCTCGTCACTCCACGGATCTTGCGATGATGTAGACCCAGTTGTAACTTGTCTTATTATAGGACCTTTGGCATTAAATTTCTTCTCAACCCGGTCGCAGTATCTACAATTCTCTGAGCAGGGTCTTCTTGAGAGAGCATCTGCATTTCCGTGTGATGAGCCTTTTCGATGGCGTATCTCCATATCGTACTCTTGAAGCTTTTGTATCCACCTGGCTATCTGGCCTTCAGGGTTTTTAAAATTCAGTAGCCAAGTTAGAGAAGCATGATCAGTTCGGATCAGGAATTTTCGACCGTAAAGATAGTGATGAAAATGGTCTATGGCTTTCACTACAGCCAGAAGCTCTTTTCTTGTTACGCAGTAGTTTCGCTCTGCCTTTGACAAGCACTTGCTGAAATAGGCGATAACACGCTCCTGGCCGTCGATTTCCTGGGACAGTACAGCGCCAATGCTTTCGTTACTTGCATCCGTATCAAGTATAAAATGTTTATCGATTTGAGGATATGACAGAATCGGAGTGGATGTTAAGGCCTCCTTAAGCTTTTCGAAAGCAGCGTCACATTCCTGTGTCCACATAAATTTTTGATTGGCTTCTGTTATTTTATAAAGTGGTCTTGCAATCATCGAGAAGCCTTTGACGAATTTTCTGTAATAGGTGCATAATCCTAGAAAACTTCGAAGCTGGTGAACATCTGCTGGACGATTCCAATTTTTCACAGCCGATATCTTCTCTGGATCAGTCCTAACTCCTTCCGCCGAAATGATGTGTCCAAGGTAGGCGACTTCATTTCGAAACAAACTGCACTTCGAAGGGCTTAACTTCAAATTAGCTTCCTTTAATTTTTGTAGCACTCGCCTGACGTTGTTAAGATGTTCATCAAAAGATTTTCCTATGATTATGATGTCATCTAAATAAACAAGACATGCTTCATATGACAGCCCCCGGAGAACCGTTTCCATAAGCCGTTCGAAAGTTGCAGGTACGTTACATAGACCAAAAGGCATTACCTTGAACTGCCATAATCCTTGTCCCGTTGTAAAGGCAGTCTTCTCGCGGTCGTCGGGATGGATCTCTACCTGCCAGTAACCACTCTTCAGATCCAGAGTCGAGAACCAAGTGTTGCCCGCAAGTGTGTCGAGAGTGTCGTCGATCCTTGGCAGAGGGTAACTATCCTTTTTAGTGACATCATTCAGTCGGCGGTAGTCTACACAAAATCTTGTAGAACCATCCTTCTTTCTTACTAATACAATGGGAGACGCCCATGGACTTGTCGATGGTTCGATGACGTCATTTTCTTCCATATCCTTAATTAAATTCTGCACCTCTTCTTGCTTGGCAAAAGGTAATCGTCTAGGGTGTTGTTTAATAGGAGAGTGATCTCCCGTGTCAATTCGGTGTTGTGCCATTTTAGTTCGTCCAAAGTCTTCAGATGTTTGGGAAAATAAACTTTGGAATTCTCTAATTAAACTTTCAGCAGCATCTCTCTGATTTGGATCTAAGTCCGTATTTTGTAACAAATCCTTGACTAAATTATCGGAAGATTTCTCAGAGTGACAGGAATTTTGACTTATGCACGTCACAGGAGCACATGATGCTATCACCTCTCCTTTCTTGATAGTCCTCGTCTTATCACTGATGTTACCAATTCTGACTGGAATGGTCTTCTTCGAGAGGTCCACTACAGATGAAGCCACCAATACTCCTGCTTGTGTACTATTGTCTTCTGGATAATCTATATGGCCAAATCGGTAATTAGTTTCATTTTTAATTTCAGCTGGAACTAAAAATTCTGTTCTTGGATCTAGATTGATGTCTTCTTTGGCTATTACTGTTTGTTTACATTCAATTTCATTATTTAATCCAAATTGACTTATTTCTTCAAATTTTGAGAGCATTTTATTATTTTTGAAATCAAGCTTGAAGCCAAACTTCTTCAGAAAATCTAGCCCGATTAAGCAAGGATCTGTTATGTCAGCCACATATGTCGTATGGTAATATTTCGTTCCTCCAAAGTGTATGGTTAAATTGGCCTTTCCATATATGCCAATCTTGTCGCCCGTCACAGTTTGCAGGGTAACGCAGTGTGGAGTCCAGATGAGTTTAGATTTCAATTTTCGAGCCAAATCTTCTCTTATTATTGTCACATTGGCTCCTGTATCGACAATCATACGGCATTGAATTCCGTTAATAAAGCCTATCACATATAATTCATTATCACCGCCACTCATTTTTGATATCTGGAGGATCTTCAGGTGGGGCTTTTCATTCTCTAGCAACCTCCGCCCCGCGAGATGGCCAAAATTTAGTTTCCCTGCTGACTGTTTGAATTTATCTCACGTTCGTGGATTTTGGGGGAATTTCTTCGGTGATGTCCTGTATCACCGCATCCCCAGCACGTGAGATTCTGTCTTCTTGAACTTGTTCTTCCGTATTTTAAAGCTTCCAGCTCTTGATTTATTTTCCTAATATCTTTCAAGACGTCGCTCTCAGTGTCTGAGATTTTGTTCACCGTTGTCCCTCGGACTGAATGACGATCTCTTCGGCTGGCTTGTGTAGCTGCTTCCAACTTTAAGGCATATAGTAATGCAGCCTTTAAATCCTGTACATCTGCCATTCGTACCGCTGTCTGCACTTCTGGATCTTTTATTCCGTCTACAAAATATTGCAGTGAGAGCATTTCCCGTACATTTGTTGGACAGTCAATGAATGCTAAATTTGCAAGTCGTTCAATTTCCGAGGCAAACTCTTGAAGGGTTTCACTCGATTTTTGATGGCGGCTCTTCATTTGTATTCTCGTATAATCCTTGAAGAATTTTTCGCCGAATCTCATTTCAAGTGCACAACTTAGAGTCTCAAAATTGAGTTGCGTCATATCGGGCAATGTTTGCAGCACGTCGGCGGCTTCTCCTCTTAAAGATGCTGCCAGTTGACAAGCTTTCACCTCGTCACTCCATTTGTTCGCTTCGGCTACAATGGTGAATTGGGTCTTGTAAACTTGCCAGGAACTCTTTCCGTCGTATGTCGACAGCTTGATGTGCACGGGAGAAGCAGACAGATTCCTAAATTCTTCATAATTACCACTGGACGCTGAAAGCTTCTTCTCAAGATCTTGTACTTTTTTATTTAGCTTTTCATTTACTTCAACTATTTTCTCTTCAATATTACTAACTTCATTCTGAATTTTCTCTTCTACTTTACTAATTTCATTCTCTATTTTCTCTTCTACCGAATCTATTCTTCTATCTACCGACGAGAACTTTTCTTCTAAAGTTTTCTTCATTTCTTCTTGACTTTTATTAACTTCTTTCTTCAATTCTTCAGTCAACTCTTTCATTCTTTCTTCGTTTTTATTCATTTTATCTGCCAACTCTTCTTGGCCTTTATTCATTTTGTCCGCCAACTCTTCTTGGCCTTTATTCATCTTTTCCGCCAACTCTTCTTGGCCTTTAATCATCTTTTCCGCCAACTCCTCTTGGCCTTTATCCATTTTATTTGATAATCCATTAATAGCTTTCAACAACTCATTCAGTTGCTCTTCCGTTGCTCTCGTTTTCGCCATAAGATTCCAAATTCTGACACCAAATGTTGCGGCGTATATAGGGTTCTTTTGATCTTATGGTTAGACAACTTCAAACTCTTGCTTATAGAAAAGTAGAAAATAATTTATTTACAGAACTTCAGAACAACAGAGTCTTCTCAGAGTCACAAATATTACTTGATATTCAAAAATAACTGCTCAAATCTATCGTACAAGTATAGCTTTAGATCCCAGAGACTCTTTATACAACGTCTCAACACTTAATAACATTCAAAACAACATAAATGAAACTCAAGAAAACTTGCTAACAAACGCCTTGTTCACTCAATGACTGACTGGTAAATAATAACCACACAGCTCGCATCGCTCTCCTTATATACAGGGTGAGTCATAAATATCGAAACAATAGGCTATCTCCTTAAATATTGCCCCTAGACCCATACTTCCAATTGCAAAAATTCATAAAAAAAGGTGAAATTTTTGATAAGATAAGTTGCAACTCCATGGGGGGTCTATTTGAAAAAGTACGAAAATTAACTTTTTATACAGCCCCCGTAGGATAAAAATTCCAATTATGGAAACTTTCCTTATCCAGTCCTGAATAATACACAAAAAGTTGCATCGTCATATCTTAAAAATTCGCGGAGTTATAACCGTTTGAATAATTCATCAGATTTTAAGGGATTAGACACAAATTGAAATGCGCGCAATTCAAAAGACAATGTTACTTTAACAGTTGTAGGAAACGCGTAAAAAATCTATATTTTGAGTTAGAATTTTGATTTTTTTTTCCTTTTTTGTGATGGTTAGCCATATAATTTGCTAAGAAAATCACATGCTAAAATTTATCATAAAATTTAAAAAATTTCATATTGTTAGTACTGGTTTCAATGTGATAGTTAAAAATCGTTATAACTCCAAACATTATTTATCGGATTTCAATTTCTTTCTAATTAACTAAAAATAAAAATCTGATTTTAGTTTTGTTTCGAGGTTTTTATTTTTCAATATTTATTTTAGAGCTATTAAAAATATTTATTTAAAAAAAAACTTTTAAAAAATCATATTTTCAAAAGTAAATAATTTTTAATTTTTTTTAAAACAAAAGTAAGGTAAAATAATTAAAAATGACATGTTTCAAGTTTGTACTTTTTTTCTTTAACAATTCTTAACTTTTAATAATTTAAAGACAAGAAGTAGTCGGGAAAAAAATATTATACAGAAAAACGAAATGTACTGTTTTACTGCCCATTAGTTATTTAAAAGAATGCTTTTCTGAGATGCAGATTAAGTCCTTTTTAAAAAAATAGCTCTCTCAACTTCAAGCTTTTTATCGTCCGGTAGAGGCTGTTAAAAAATCTGTATTCTGGGCTCAGGTCAGATCAGGACCGAGACGTTACTTTTTTCTGAAGACTCGCCTATCCGGGTCTAATGTATTTTTCATACCGGAGGGGATTGCTACCTTTTTCCCAGACTTGCACTGGACGAAATTTTTAATCACGGTCTCGAACAATTCATAATTAATTCACAGAACTAATACGTACATAAAATAATTAAAATTTGGTTTAATCAATATTTTTACGAAAACCACATAAATTTTAAAACCGCTTTTATTTTACAAAACAATAATAAAAAAAACCTTTAATTTTTTTTTTGTAAGAATAGTATAGTTAAATGCTAAAAAATTAAACAAAATAAAACCAGAGAAAAAAAATCTGCCTATGACGGAATTCTGTCTTAAACAGAAAATGTGTTGATCCATGCAAAATAAATACAATAATACCTGAGAATAAAATAAACTCCATTCAACCTTCTTAGGAAATGCATTTGTCCATTACTTATTTTTTCTTTCCTATGTGATTCCGTCTTAAAAGGTTTTACTGCATAACATTTTTCAAATTCTTCAACGCACGGGATATGGATTAGCGATAATAAAATATAAGTGAAATATTTACATATAAACATAGATTCATTGATAAAATAAATATATCACAGGCTTTGGCGCCTCTTTAATAATAAAAAGTATAAATATAAAATACGAAATTCTATATTAAATATTTTTGGCCAGAACTCCTCCACGCAAAACAATTTTTAACTATACTGAAGTAAAAAACTATGTAGAAATTCACAGCTGAGCCGGCTATGGTTTAAGCTTTTTTCCTGGCTGGTCCGGATTATGATCGCAGATCGATTATGAACACAGACGTTTGATGATTTTAACAATATTTCATGCCGGACTGAACTTCTTTCCCTATGGGTCGGTCAAGGACCGGACCTAAAAATTACGATTTATTCAGACTTCCAGTGCTAACGATCAACATGTTTTAAAAACAAGTTTCAATTTTAAATCAATACGCTGCTTTATTATGGTCAAATAAAAGGCACGGTCTTAAACCAATATATAACAACGTTACAATTTGTGGACGATCCCTTATTTGCTTTGAAAATTGATGAAAAACAATTTGTTTACAGGCATGGTAAAGTGGTGTAAGTCACGAATTTTTGAGAATTTTAGATTTTGATATCTCTGTCAGGTTTTAAGATAGGGAGATGAATTTTTTTTTGTTCAATTTAGGAATGGATAAGGAAAAATTTCCTAATTGGGAATTTTTCTCTACGGGGGCTGTATAAAAATTTAATTTTCGTATTTTTTCAACTAGACCCCCCATGGAGTTGCAACTTATATTATCAGAAATTTCAACTTTTTTTATGAGTTTTTGCAATTGGAAGTATGGGTCTAGAGGCAATATTTAAGGAGATAGTCTATTGTTTCGATATTTATGACTCACCCTGTATAGTCTTGCCGCATGCGGTGGAAATTTCTACAAACTTCTAGAAAAAACTGGAAAACCACGAAACAACATTCAATGTATCAGTAGACCTAAGGGGGGGGGGGTTACCATAAATAGGGAAGGGTTACCATCGCCAACAATCGCCAAGTTTGTCGCCAACTTGGCGATATATCGCCAAATTTGGCGACCAAAATTAGTCGCCAAAAGTGACGCCAACTTGGCGATATCTCTAATATTTCGCCAATCTGCCGTAGACATACACTGAAAATAATCGACAAGTTTGCTTGATAACAGAGACAATGTAACAAAAACTAATATTAGTAAAGAAATGGAGCTTAATAAGATTATTTACATCATTTTACAGTACAAACACTAACTATTTACAAAATTCGTAACAATACGATAACGTTAAACTAATCAATAAATGAAAGGTTATCGTAGATGAAGCAGAAGCGCCTACTAGCGGACATGTTGTTGGCCGGTATTGAATTTCACCGACTGAAGGATTTGGCGGGTTTTGCATCACACCATGATTTTCAAATCAAATAACACAGAGATGTCACATGATTTGGCCTGATTTATCGTTTCTAAATGGTACCGATTTTACCTCCTATCTCGATGAGGTATTAGTGGTGCCAAAATGACGAGTTGGCGCCCGCTTCTTCTTACAAATTACCAAGAAATGCCACGGCATACCAAAAATTCCTTAATCTATTCTTAATTATCATATCCTACGTCATGATTTCATCTCGTAATTCGATGACGCAGTCATTTTCGGCCTCTCCACCCAGTCTATTACGATTAAGACTGCTGTCCCTGATAGCGAAGACACTCGCGAGCTAATACTATTCCTATGGGGAGATTATTTTCTGATAGCTGTTTTGCATTGCGACATTTTAAAATTATACTTTTTTGCATTGAATATCTGAGGAATGTACATGACTCTTTTTTTTTTACTTTTTCGATTTCGGTTGCAGACACTCTTTAGAATAATACTTTCATTTTCAGAATTGATTTTGAAAGTTAAAGTAACTTCATAAAAATATCTGAAACCGAAATCGAAAAAGTAAAAAAGTATCGATGTAAAGAGGGACTTCAGCTATCTAATGCAAAAAAATATTTTAAAAATGTCGAAATGGAAACAAGTTATTAGAAAATAACCTTTCCATAAAAATAGCATTAGCTCGCGAGAGCCTTCGCTTGCAGGGGCAGGAGCTTTAACCCTTTCTGGCGCAAGCAAATTCTATTAGTAAAATGAGAAATTGTCGATTGACACTGGAATTCATAAAGGACTTGTCTAGATATTACGAATTCCTTAATTTAAACTTTCATTGTAAAGGCAAAATTGTGTTAAAATATTATTGGTGCCGTTTGCAAGTTTTGAATTAAAATTAGGTGTTGCCGGCCCGGCAACACTGCGGAAGAAAGGGTTAATTACTTTGATAGACTGATTTAAGAGCTAACATTCATAGAATAGAACTACGTGATCCGCATAAGTTTTTTGTGTTCAGTTTTCAAACTTTTCTTTCAATAAAAAAATTTAAATTCGATTCAGTTTCTTCTCCTTAAAAATCTTTCTTAAAAATCCTATTTCTCGCAATATAGCAAGGTTTGCTCTATGGTGTCATCATAGTTTCCTAGTTTATCTTTCTCACATTTCAATGCTTTAACTCCCTGAATCCGAAACCGCTTCAGATTGTTTGAATTCACTATTTTCCTGAGAAATAAGTGATTAATTGGCCACAAATACTTAATATGGTAATTTTGAAGATGCAATTCAAAATAATATTTTAATGCGATTTTTTAGCTCACAGGCTATCATAGCCTGAGAGCTTATGTGCCCGTCCGTTCTGTATGTACGTTCGTTCGTACGTTCGTGCGTAACGCGATAACTCATGATAAAAATATCGGATCCACTTGAAATTTTGTATATAGGTATACCCTGATAAGGCGCTTCCCTGATTAGTTTTTGGAGTTTATTCGATATGTATAAGAGGGGGAACGGGGGGCTCATTCCCATCCCCTTAATTGATAGAAACGGGATTTTCATGCAGAATTAACAGTTTTCGTTCAAAATTTAGATATAGGATCATTCTGATGACGCGATTCCGTAACTGTTATTAGGTGTTCATTGAATAAGTATAAACAGGGGGAACGGGGGGCTCATTCCCATCCCCTTAATTGATATAAACGAGATTTTCATACAGAATTAACAGTTTTCCTTCAAAATTTAGATATAGGGTCATTCTGATGAGGCGAGTCCGTGGCTGTTATTAGGTGTTCATTGAATAAGTATAAACAGGGGGAACGGGGGTTCTAATGCCCCTCCCCTTAACTTGTATAAATGGATTTTTCAAGCAGAATTGTCAGATTTCGTTCAAATCTCTGAATAGTTTTGGAAGTTTAATGGTTAAGTATAAAAGAGGGGAATAACTCCTCTTAAATTATATAAATGCTAAATCGGTTTTTATTAAGAATTATCCGATTTGCTCTGAATTTTGGATATAGATTTTTTATATGATAAAACATGTCCTTGATAATTTAGGAGGTTCAATGATTAAGTATAAAAAAGGAGAAAGGGGAGAGCTGTTTCCCCTTCTTAATTTTTTTTTCGAACGGAATTAACGAAAATACAAGGCTGTAATGTACAATTAGTATGCGTAGCCTGTGAGCTCAATGCCATCAGTTTAACTGGGCAATATTCTTTTTATTTATATTTGTGGTCGCATAAAAAACCCGATTTAACAATAAATTTTATATTTAGGTTATACAATAAAAACATTTAATAATTTGCATGTGTATGAAGCAGTTGGACCTAATATTTTTCTGCATGATTTAGTAAAACATTGAAGAGCGAGAATTTTATTTAAATGCTAGTTATTATTCACTGGGTATTCATCAATTTCTATTTAAATAGGGTAAAGTATATTTATATATATACAAATAGTCCTCCTCAGCAGCTGCTTTATACAAAAAAGGTTTTATAAAATGCCTCTAAATCTATGTTCTTTAATTTTATTTAGTTGAAGTAATGGGTTTTTCAGAAGCATTCCTTATTTTTCTTCAGGATATAGACTGAAAATGTGTTTAAATTCAGAATAATATGCTCATATAACGAAACTCATTTATTTCGCTTTCTAGGCATTCTTTTTGCCACTAAATATCATTTCCTTTTTCCATCTCTTTTTAAAAAGATGAGATTTAAATAAGGTTTAAAATTTCTTTTGTATCATACGAAAGGCAAAGTAGATGTAATTTTCTTTGAAAAAGTAATATTTCAAAACATATTTAGAAAACTTAAAAAAATGAGATCAGTTTTATTAAATTTTGAAAAGAAAATGAGAAAGCTTATTTATGTATTTACATATATGTATAGTTATGTGTTTATATGGTTTTACATATGGTTCCATATTCAGGCGTTAAATGAAAATTTTCAATTGTTCGTATGTGGATATTTGTTATATTCTGGTGTTTTGTTAGAATAGTGATGCGTTTAAAGATTATTATTTGATGTAATTTAAATACTTCCGGACAGATAATTTAGGAATTAAATATACACAAAGCAGAAGTATTTTCAAAAGTGGAAAGAACCCTTTCGGTATCTAGAGTTACAGACTTGAATATCATAGGTATATATATGTTTTTTTTTTCAAATTTAGTTACCGACAGACAGATTTCCGCCACGAAATGATTACTATTTTTGAATATCAGTCCTATGACGGCATATCTATCTTCATTTCGTTCCTTCTACATGATTAAAACATTTTGAATATTTATCGTTCACATTCCTTCATTTTTGAAATGGGTTATGCACTAGTAATAAATGATATATATTTATTTAATTTTTCTTCAAACACTCAACAGCATTCAAGCTGTAATTTTTTCCACTGTTCTCCTACTTTGTTCATGTTACATACAATTAGTAAAATTAGTATTCCAACATTTTTATGGAGGGTTTTTGTTACAAGCCTCTCGAGTCCCCTTACCGACGTTTTGCATTAAAAAGCTTTCGTTTAAATAGTTTTAGAGTTTTTCTCCTCCCAATTGTGCGTTTTCTCTTCTGTAGGAAAATATTTGATTGTACTTTTATAGATAAAAGACATTGCAAAGTAGTATATTATAAGATTTTCAGCTATAAGTTTTCATCCACTTTTGTGATGTCTGAAGTTTTGTGAATATTATCAGCTTTTTTAAAGAATTAGACGACAAACCACGGTAAAATTTAAGAGGCAAGATGCAGCTTCAATGGTAAATAATTGACAGAAAATTCAGTATTCAAATACTTGACAGTAAATAAAATAGAACTAATTTATACACTAGAATAAGTCATTGCATAGAAGTCCATCCTCTCGCATTTTGACTCATTTATTTCCTAATAAAGACACTCTTTTATTTAAAGAAGCTATAACAAGAAAATTTGACGATTACTGTTTAAAAATAGCGGTAGCAGAAAATGGGAAAAAATAGATCGTGTTGCTACAATTTAAATTAGCTTTATTTCAGAAAATAATTTGGCAGAAATTTTCTGTATGCATATCATTATGTAAAAGTTTTGCAAATTTACCTTATGCAACTGTTTTATTTCTAAAAAAAATATTTTTAGACATTTGAAAAGGTGTAATTATTTGTATGTTCTTGTTAGTAAATCAGTAGTTTCTGCTACTGAAACACAAAAAATTATTTTTATATATTGAACATTTTATATGTTTGATTTATTATGAAATTGTAAAGTTTATTAGTTAATTTTCATTAATATTTTTTGCAATGAAATAGACTAAATTTTGAATTTTCAATGCTAGCAATGTAGGGATTGTTGTCATCCAGAATTATTAAGGTCAGATTCGATCTGAAATTGTTATTATTATTGAATGAAATAAAAAATAAGAGCTCCCATCTGAATAGTTTCAAAAATTTAAATTAATTTTACAGTAAATTACTGCTTGAATAAAATTTTCTTTTAAAAATTGACCGATCAACAAATTTTAGATTTACAAGAACATATATTAATAACTGTAAAAAAAGAACCATTTAATTGAGAGTATCTACATTTGGACCACCATGTTAAATGGGATGTTGCAATTCTGCCGTTAGTTACAATAAAAGATGTATCATGGATCTACATCATGAAATCGTACTCATTAGAATGACAGCATTTATGATTAGAAGAATACAATTGTATTAATATTTTCTCCATATAAAATAAATCTTGAAATGAAAATACCAATTAAAAAATTGGAAATACAGCGCGTGTAAAATGTATAAGGACAGCAAACAAATATTACTTTTTTTATAAATTTCAAAACAAATGAAACTTTTTTTCTTATACACTGGTGTCCAAAAGTTAAGCATAATTGGTAATTAAGAAAGTAATGAAAGAAATTTATATCGGAAAGTGGTAAAACGTGATATGCGAGTGTAAAACGGTTATAAAGTAAAGAAACAATTCAAAAGAACGATAATATTTAATTTTATTATGCAAAGTAGCAGTTTGAAAGAAAACTGAGTATAGTAAGGATTCACACTTTAAAAGAAAAATTTAAGAAAACATTAAATAAAATAGTGATGCTGCATTTTAAGAAGGCGTGTAGTCACCTCTGACAGCCAGGCACGCTGTACAGCAATTTCCCATACCTGCTATGAGAATATGAATGAGTTGTGAGCTCAAACAGCTCCAATCTTCTTTGAGAGCTACTTTCAGTTCTGGAACGGAGCGTGTTGGGGGGCGAAAGGGCTGCAAGTTGTCTCCCGAGCATATCCCATACATGCTCGATAGAAATTAAATCCAGAGAGTTCGCAGGCCACAACATGCGCTGGATGTTTTCCGTTTCAAGGAAGTCGTCAAGCAGTAACGCAAAGTGACAAGGCGCATTATCATCCCTGAATATGAAGTCAGGACCGACATCACTTCGAAACAAGTGAACATAAGGCTCAAGAACTTCGTCTCTGTATCTTTTACCAGTCACAGACCCGGTTTTAAAGATATGGAGGTGTGTGAGGCCGCCCAACATGATGCATGCTCAAACCATTACTCCCCCTGATGGAAAAAGATGTTTTTTGATTATGTTTCTGGACTCAAAACGTGTTCCATGTTCTCTCCATATCGTTACAAGACGAGAAATCATTACTCAAACTAAATTGAGACTCGTCATTGACCATCACACTGGCCCACTCTCCCTCACTCCCATGTTGATGTTTCAAACTCCAGTTTAAATGAGCGCGTTTATGCGCAAACGTGAGGGGAATGCTAACTGCTAGCCTTCTTACATACAGGCCATCATGACTGAGTCTCCTGTAAACAGTTTTTCTCGAAATTCGTGTTTCTGAGGCCACTGAGAGTGCCAAACCCAGTTCTCTGGCAGTACTGTCCCTCTGATGGCGAGCACATATTGTCAGATATCGGTCTTGGCGAAGGGTTGTGACTCTTGGTCAACCTGGTACTGGTGTCGGGTAACATCTCCCGTACTTTGAAACCTGTGCCACAATCTTGAGATCACAAACTGGTCCACGTTCAGAATTCGAGACACTTTGGTTTGTGATTGTCCGTATTGCATCATTCCAAAGATTTTTCTTTTCGCAAGCATGCCCAGTTGGCGTCTTTGTGCCCTCATTAATCCTGTTTGATCGTAACAATGTTTCTTGGCACATCAGTTGTACGAAATTCGTCAGAACAGCTTATACCGCCTGAACCGGTTTATAAGTGTTCCGAAATGCGCAGGTATTTCGCGCATGACGTAGACGAATGAAAAGTTTTGCATAAACCCGATGTTTCTTCTTCAACCAATGAATCTCCGCAAGTAATTTTGAATAATTTTACGAATATTTACTCCGGATTTTTAGCATTTTACGAATTATGCTTAACTTTTGGATATCAGTGTAATATGTATCATCAAACTAAAAAGTCAACAAAATTCAACTGTGAGTATTTTATTATGAAAATATAGAAAGACACTATTTTTGCCTGTGTAAAAACTTGAACACCAAAGCAAATGTAATATTGTAACCAAAGAAATAAATTTTTAATGTTCTATGCATTCACCTATGAGTTGAATGGTTGTTGATTGCCGATATCCCACGTGTAGAATAATCGGCAGGCATAAATAAACCTAAACCTTAATGATTGCAGATATTCCATCATTAGTCGCCATCATTAATTTTTGACGCCGTTTGGGATTGTTTTCGTACTATTCATCTTCAATTACAGATCTGAGTTCTGATTCTGAAGAAAAATGCCTTTCATTTTTATAAAATCACCTTGTTAGATATACCCATAAATTATCGAGGGGATTAAAATCAGGATTTATGAGTCAGTGCAAAGCTTCAATATTTTTCTTATAGAACTAAAGTTTTTTCTCACAATTTGTGTGGATAGGCACATCATATAGCTGTTATTACGGGGTTTTTTCTTAACAGAAATTTTACAACGAATGAAAGATGTTGAGAAAGAGTTTCTGTATGTGTCTTTGAATTAAATTTCCCTCAAAGATACACAAGTCACATCACTTCGTTGAATGAAAAGCAGCCCTATGTTCAACAAATCCGCCACCTAATTGATGCCTTAATGAAATCTCTTGTTCTTTTCTTAAATCATTCCAATATCATTTCCTATCATCAGGACCATATAAGTTTCATTTCTTTAAAATTAATTATATTGATTAAAGAAAAGAAAAAGATATTTTATTCAAACAGCAGTTCGGTGGCATTGTAACTTGGAACTGCTTTTCGTTCAACGACGTGGTTCACTTATATATTCTTTCAGGATAATTTAATTCAAAGATAAATATAGAAACTCTTTTTGACCATCTTTCCTTTCTTGCAACACTTTTGGCAGGGTAAAAAACGGATATAACTGCAAGATAATGCACCTATCCACACAAGTCGTGAGATAAAACTACCCTAATCTCTATATATACACTTAACGATACAGAATCGAAAACGAAAAAACAAGACAATGATGATTGGTTTTGCATACTTTTGTAGGAAAAATAAAATAGCAGAAATTATTCAGAGCTCAGATTGCCAAATATGGTTCCATATAGTTTATGTTGGAATAAAAAATAAACAAAAGAAATTCATTTTTAAGCCCTGAATCATTTTTTTACGTTATATTCAAATAACTAGCAATTAATTAAATAATTTAACATAATTACAATAGAATATATTTAAAACAATTACTCTTACTTTTACTCATTTGATTTCATTATATTTCATTGCGGTTATTTTACTTGATTCTTTCATTAATTGCAAACTTCGTTTTTAATTAAATTAGTTATATTCTTGCTCATAAAACAGCCTAACGTTGTTTGGGCCAATTAAAGAGAATGGAGGTCCCATTTAGGCGGCCTGTTGCTGAATTTGGATCACTTTTGACAAATTTTTCGAATTAAAGTAAAACTTCTTCAAAGATTTTCGAAAAAAAATCCTTCTGAAGATTTATTAATTTAGTAGATGAATAGATTGATCACGTGTAGTGATAAATTGCAGATATTCCAAAAATCAAATGATTCATACCTAAAAATAAGGAAAGTGGTCCAAATTCGGTTACTCTACCCTATCATTTAAAAAAATGCTTTTAAGCTTAAATATTTCAAGATTTTATTCTATAAAGAGCTGAAATTTAAGTAACTACAAGAATTTGATTGAGAAATATAGATATGTGTTTTCAGCGTGATTTAGACCAGCGATCACCAATTATTTTCCCTGCAGACCCGTTTTAAAACATCGTCAAAATTTCGCGGTCCAGAAAAATGAATCCTTTCCATACCATCTCCCACCACCATGCTACTAGTAACTCTACTAACCTAAGGGTACCTGCTATGCTTAGAAAAACATTTCTTTGAAGTTAATTGTTATTTTATGTTTCAAACACTCTGGGATAACAATGAATCAAAATGCATAAATATTATTATTATCGTTTTTATTACCATTTTTAGAATGCAAGAAGAAAAATAATATAATCTACATTAGAGGTGGCGAACTGCGAGGCACCAGCCTCTCAGTTCGCCACTAATATTTTAACGAACCACTAATATTTTAACGCACCACTTTTATTATTTCTCGCACCACTAATATTTTAACGAAAAAGTCAACTTCTTGAATCGCTGAGATTCGATGATGAGATAAGACAATGATAAGTATAAAATTTTAGTGGTATCCGGCGAGTCAAAGTTGGCCATCTCTTACCTACATACAAATCCAAAGTAACCACTCGCTAGATTTCATTGTCATTAATGGCTACCGAAATAAATAGCGTGCTGTACCAGCATGAAATTTAGGATGAAGTTGATGAAACTGATTTGCACCAAAATTTTAAAATGTTGATCTTTGAGTCTAAATCTGCACTGTTAAAAAAATCTGTGAATTCACTGTAAAACTACTGGCAGCAAAAGTAGTAGTAGTAGTAGTAATCCGTTAGTAGATTTTCCGTTTTGGGAAATAAAAGATAGGAAAACTCCGTTTGAAGAAACGGAAACTTTCTGTTACAAGTTTTGGTTTTTAATGATAATAATTTAATTTATTTTTTTAAATTAATGAATTGATCAATCCTTGAAGAATTCGAACTTTCCGAATCATATTGAGCTGCTATATAAGTTAACTTAATTTACATTTTTTGTAAAATTTACTTCAAACCTCCTTGAGGATCGAACTCCAGATCTTTTGACGTTGGAATAAGTCCTTACTGACTGATTCAAAGTTGTTGATGCCAGGTTGCACAAAGTATGCCTTTCATGAGTTAGTTGAAAAATCTGTTGTGCTTTTCAAATGTATTCGTTAGAATATTCGTAAACGTTTTTAGCCTCCGATGCTATTTCTTTCAGACAAGGTAAAAATGTCGTGTCATCAGCCCTGAATTTTCTAGTCAACCGATTTTGATAATTATTTTTTAAAATGAAAGCTATTTATTTGTAGTTATGTCCATTTTAGCTATTTTTTAATTTATTTCCATTTTTATATTTTATTTTTAATTTTAAATGCTTTTTTACGATATTTCTTTAAAATCGTGGCAACTCCAGTTTAGCTTTCCTCTCGATAATGAAATTACAATATCAATAAAATACAATATTATTACGGACGCCTTTTTCATATTACTAATAACAGTAACTTTTAAAAAACATTTGAAGAGAAAATGACGTCACTATTTAAAACATCGCATTTTTACTCATAACCATATTACATTTCAATATTTATTTTCATTGTGGACACTGACTTTGAGATTTTACTTTCAGATGACTTCAGTTAGTAAAAATAATGTCATAGCAAAAATGAAATTAATTTTTTTTTAATAAAACTATTTTTCTGTGAGTGCATATAAAATAAAATTTCTGGATTTCGCCGGCACTCAGATTATAATTTCAAATGAAGATGTGCGAATATTTGCATGCAAAATTGTAACTGGCAAACTTGACATTAAGTTTGGAAACATATTTATTATATATTGATTCAATAATGTAATTACTTTTGCTTTTTTTAAAACCAAATCGATCGGGTCTTTTAAACATTTCATTCGTCGAATTCGACGGGATTCCACTCATTTTATTGTTAAAATGCATTTCCTTTTCCTCAGAGTCTATAAAAAAGCGTTTAAACTAAAGAAAAAATCCGTTTTTGATGAATCTAGTCAATGAAGAAGTAGCACGTCAAATTGTATCACTTTATTATTCCGCAATTCCAATGTCTCAGAGAGAAATTGCTAATCAATTGGGTATTTCACGCTGTTCTGTTTGCTATTATATTCATAAGCACAAGAAAAATGAAGTTAGTTCATAGCATTCTAAACGGGGTCGCCCTTCTAAAAAACCTCTATCGATTTTTATTTATTTATTTATTTATTATTATTTTTTTTTAATCGGAGGCGAAACTGAATTCTGCAACGGCATAATTTACATTAAACTTGTTTAATTTTATTTTACTACGTATTTTATTACGTTTTATTTTATTTTGTTTTAGACCGATGAATATTACTTTATTTTTTTAATCAATTTTCATTTTTCAACTAGTTTAAATAAAATAAAAAAACACTGTTTAAAATCTCTGTTTTTTTTAATGAATGAAGGAAGGAATGAATGAATAAATGATTTAAAAAATTTCTTTATTCATTTTTTACAAAAATAATGTTATAGAAATTTTTTTTAAATTGCCGCACATTATTTTTTTTTTATCTTTTTTTTGGGGGGGAGGGGGCGTCTAATTAGTTAAAAGACTTTTTTATAAAAAATAAGAGATAAATAAAGAGAAAAAAGTAATTTAAAATGGATTTTTATGATTGTTATGATTGCATGGCGCCAGTCGGATTCGAACTCACAACTTGCGCCCGCAGGTGAAAAGCTGTGTGGTGCCTTGACCACTTGGCCACGGAGACGCGCAGGCCGTGCAGTGTCTCCGTTTTTTGTTTCTATTTCTATCCGCTTCGTTATTTTCAAGGAATAATGTGGTATTTTCTTATTTTTAACGGAAAATGCCCTTTTGTTGTGAAAAGGGTATTTTTCTGTGATATTCAGGGGAAATATATCCGTGAATTTCAGATTTTTTAACAGTGTGTACTGTTTCTTCATGATGGTAGTTCATTTTTAGGTAGATTTCGTAAGAAATACTACCTATTGCAATCGCACCAGTTTATATATCTATCTATCTATCAGGGCCGTAGCAAGGAGTTTTGAGCCCCCCCCCAAAAAATATAACTTTGCCCCCCCCTCCAAAAAAATTATAACCCCCCCCCTCTCCCACACTTTCAATTGAGTTTTTTTTTTTTTAATATTTCTATTGAAGTTTCCATATAAGTTTCAAATTATAATAATGTAATAAACAAATTTAATAATTAGCATAAGTATTTTAAATCATTGTCAAAATTATAACATTCATAACTCTGCACAAATATGAAATAAATATGCATTGCTTAAAGATCAATTAATAATGTTAAAGTAAAATTTGACTAAAACAATTTTACAAACAAGCACATGACGTTAAGATTTTATTATAAAGTATAGGAATCAAATAGATTACATAAACACATAATTCCCGCAGTTCGCTACTTAAGAGGCTACTTCAGTTACGCGAAAAGAATCATTCGCTAATGCGTGAAAGAATGGAATGGAATACTATGAAAGAAATTTATATCTCGCATTCCAATATTTTTAATTTTTTTTCACTGGATAGCTAAAATCAATCTGTATGAAAGGTTTTTATACTTTTTCAATTTTGATTGTTTTTTTTTTTTGTTTTTGTTTTTTTTTTTTTTTTTTTTTATGGGGATGTTTTTATTTTCGAAACCTGTTCCAAAAATGAAAGTGTCCTCATTAAAATTATCTGCAAACAAAAAACAACCAGTTTACAGATCGATTTCAGCTATCCAATGCGAAAAAAATAATTTAAAAAAGATTGAAATGCAACCGAGATAGCGTTATAAATTTCTTCAATAGGATTAGCATTAGCGAACGGGTAATTTCGCTTGACTGAAGTAGCCTCTTAATTGAAACAGTATACTTTAAAACACAACAGTTAAGTCGAGCTACAATTTAAAAATTTGTCTATAAAGTTTCGTACCCTCTGCTTATACAGTACTTCAGATAAATCTGTTCAAAACTTATAGTACTTTCATTCTATCCAAAGAATTTAAAGTCAAAGGAATAAACGAAATAGTTAGAATTTTAATATTCAAAATTGTTTTATTGAAACTGAGTTACAATTTCATTTGCTGTTGCTTTCATTTTTATTTGAAAAAAATTTCCTGTGTGTTTTTTTGTCTGCGAATTTGTTCACAAAATCATTCACAATTTCTTATTGTGACATGAATTTAGAACACTAGATTTTCCAAGGAAATAAGAGTATAAATTAAATGAGAATTTACTTATTACTTATTAACAAATGAAATAGTGTAACATATGAATGCAATGGAATCGGAGGTTGATGCAGGAATTTTTTCTTGGACCCCATTTTGTGAAAAATAAAGTTATTAATAAAGTTATTTTTATGAAATTTATTGTATTTTGTAATGAAATTTGAATTCGAGTTATTGAATTCGCATCAAACATTTATTAATAATAATTTATTTAAGGGTGTTCTTAAATCAAAAAGGGCAACTTTGTGACACATGCTTTAATTTATTTTTGTTTGGAAATACATGAAAATAGCAGATGTTGTTATTCAGAAACAGTCTAATTGCTCTGATTTTTTTTTAACGCAATGGATCTTTCATAACAAGCCTTAAAACTGACGTTTTTGAGCACGTTTTCCGAAAAAAAAAAAAACACCGGTCGAAAAGCAAGAGAAAAACGGGTGATCGCATGATCGAAATAGCTTAGAACTGGATAGGTAATTTAATGATCCTAAAATGAAAAATTCAGTTCGATTCGAAATCGCTTCCATAATCAGGCATTCCAATTTTATAACTTTTTGTTAAAAAATGAATTTGTAAATGTGTCAAAACGTTTTGCGCTTGTTGAGCGGAGCAGTGTAGAACAAACACCCTTAAGTCTATATGCGAAATTTGTAATTTCTGGTGAACTTGTTTCCTTTGCAAAACACATATTTTAAAACCTAACAATATAAAATAAGAGCATATTTTATGGAGTAGAATTTTGTGAAGGGGTGTGATTTATTAAAAAAAATTTTGTGAAGGAGCCCTAATAAAACGCTGAGAAGTGTGTGTTATTAAAATCTGCTCTATTAGTATACATATATTTTTCCAGGCTGTGCAAAATTTTCTAATACTTAAAATTTTTAATAATTTAATATTTTTTTTTGCTATATAAATTACATAAAGTAATAAATATGACTTATCAGATTAGTATAGGAGTAGATCATTTTCCTCCAGATATACACTTAATTTTATAAATACTATACTATGCGTATTATTAAAAAAAATCAGAAAAAAATATTATACGAAAATCCACATTTGAAGTGCAGTGTTGTCTACAAACATGTACTTGTATGCATTAGCAGGCTGCTAAAATACTTGAATAGGCCAATACTCCCTTCAAATCCGGTTACTAACTAAGCTGTTAACATATTAAGGTGATTTTCTAGATGTTATTTGTGTCACCCACGTCGTGAAATCGGTGTGAAAAATGATCTATCATTTAAGAGCATAATATTCCGGTATTTAAAAAGAAAACACCCTTTTGTCGCTAGCAGCTCTATACAAAAACCCGGCTTTCTTCAGAGCCGATCCGTTGACCGGTAATCTTTCTTTATCTTTCTTAGTTCCATACAAAAACCCATGGTCAAAAAGAGAGGGGGGGGGCGAGTAAGAAAATAAGGATTTGCAGTTTCTGCGTTTTTGAAATCTAAACAAGGTTTTTGATAAAAACAGGGCCCAGTTAAGGCTACGGGGGCCCCCGGAACCAACATCATTCTGGACACCTCCCTTCTATCGATCTGTAGATTGTTTTTCTTTTTTTTTAATAATGTAGAAGTGGCAAGCACTAAAAATAAAAAACATATTGTACACATGCATAATTTTTGTACTCACATCTGTATACAAGATATCCCAAAAAATTGGTCACAACTTTAATTAAAAATATTAATTTAATAATTATAGATTGATTGAGATAAGTATTTCTTTGCAAATTTTTACTTTGCTTACCTACATACATTACAAGATGTCTAAAAAAGAAGATTCAAAATTGGACATAATTAACGATTTTAACTTATCACGTTACGAGGAAACATTAATAAAAAATTTCTTTTATAAGTTATAGGATACTATGTTGATGTAATGAGGGCCTGGCTAAGTCACGGGCATGCAGGGCAACTGCATCGGACGCTGCGGCTCCCTCAATCGGGGGCCCCAAAAGGCAAATATAATTTTTTTGTTAAGGCTAAATAATAAAAAATGGCCAAAAGTGACCAAAATTTCTTCTTTCTTTATTTATAAGGTACCCGGGGTAATAACGCCACGTTAAGGTTCTACCAATTTTCACGGCTTAGTTTTAGATTGTATTTTTCAAACAAATATAGGATATGATACAGCAACTCATTGACTATCTATATAAAATAAAATAATTTAACAGATATGTATTCATAAAATGTAATGGCGTTTTTTCTTGACCAATGCTATTTGGGGTTATTACCCACCTATATGGGTAATAGCGCCATGCAAACAAAACTATGAAATAAGATGGAATAATTGCATGTAGATAGCCCAATTCTAAAAATAAAAATTCTACAAACTTAGAAATTGACAAATTGCATTCTAAGCTATTGAAAATGTTCAATTTTTTGTGAAAGTGTGAGAAAAATAAAGGTGTGGTGTGGGAGGGGGGGGATGAGGCAAAAGAATATGAGACCGTGAGCTTCTTTTTGCTTAAAAAGGACCGTTTAAATAGAAATATGAGAAACATTGCACAGTTTTAACTGTGTTTATTTGAATCAGTATTTAGGATGTAGCTCGGCCACTGTAGGGAATCAACCGGGGTATTAATGTCAAAGATTGACCCCGGTATAGTTATTGCGCAGTACATTTTAAATTACAAATTATCTCGAGAAGATATCCAAAATCTTTAACAACAGTTTAAAAGTACATGAAATGCACTACAAATTTATGTAATTAACAAAGTATTTCCGGATAAAAAGGTAGTCTTCACATCACAAAACGTATCTGGCAAATTTTAGATCAAGCGTTAATTTTAGTTGTTTGTAAAAACAATAAGACCTAAAAATGAAACAAATTAACTTGAAGCTGTTGTTTACGATTTATATGACTCAAAACCCTTCTGCGCAGAGCACATAGGTGTCATTTACCTCATTATTTCATAATTATGCAAAATATAAGCACTTGGCGTTATTACCCCGCCTGGCGTTATTACCCCAGGGTACCTTATTTAGCTTTATTGGGGCTCTTTTCTCATCTCTCCTCTGTTTTCGAACCCCATGCCCCCCCTCTCCTGGATATAATAGTTACATCAGTTGTGTTTACATTTTAATGGCTCACATTTAGTCTTATATTTCTATAACAGAAGAAAAAAAATGTATTCGATAATTTCTTAAAGCTATCTTTTTTGTGCTATTCTGCATACAAATGCGAATAGACAATTAGTATAAAGGTTAGTTTTAGACACTTTAGCATAATTCAAGAAAAATCCAAAAGGTAGAAAGGGGCCCTCACAATCTAAATCTGGCACTGGTTGTTATAAAATTTTAATAATTTGTTTTCTAATGATATAGTTTGTTTTCTGCGTATGTGGAGGGAACATCGGAAGCAGAGAGGAAAAGGGGAACCACATTCCCTTCCTAAATATTTGAAAACGTATGAATTTCGGTCACTTTTGGCACATTTTAGGCATTTGGCACCCTTTAATGAAAATCCCCATTATTGGGGGGGGGCTTAAAAAGAGGGCACCTGGGGGAACTGCCTGGCATGCCCCTGAATAAGAAAAGGAGAATTTGAAAAAATAAAAACATTAAAAGAAGTGTTTTCTTACATTTTCAAAACAAACTTCGGTAAAAAGGTCGATAGAATCGATTAGGGGGGCCCCTGGCTTCGTCGCCCCCCCCCAAATGGGGGGTATGGGGGCGGTCGCTACGGCCCTGCTATCTATCTATCTATATGTCTCACTTTTTTATGGACACGATAACTTCTATAATTCTTCACCAATCTCCACCAAACTGGTACATAAAATCAAAGGGGATAAAATCTTGGCTAAGTTCATTAATGGGCAAAATCGGACCAAGGGGGTCGGAATACGGGGCGTTTTTGTGAAAACCGAAAAAACGCCATAACTTCTTAATTAAAGCAGATATGGAATCGGTTTAAAATTTATATTACTTCTTAAAAATGTGCCAAATGTATCTGCATGACAGATTTTTGATAAATTTAGAAGTAGGCTCAAGGGGAGAAAAAAACAGGGATTTTGAGAGAAAAAAATTCATAACTTCGTCAATTTTGAAGCTATCAAGTCCAACTAATATTTTTGTAAATGTTCTTAAAATTATCTAAAACTTTTGTATTTACAAGTTTTTGATAGGACTAACTTTTACCGATGAAAAAAATTAAAAACGAAAAGAAAAAGGGCGCTAAAAAAAGAGAAAAATCCATAACTCCGTCAATTTTTAAGATATCAAATCTGATTAAATTTATTTTACATCTTCTTAAAAATATCTACTACTTTTATATTGACAAGTTTTTCATAGGACCAATTCGTATAGCAAAAATAAATTAAACAAAAATAGGAGTTGGAGAAAAAAAACCTCAAATCCAAACTGCTTATATTCTGACTAATTTTTAAATTCATTTTTGATTTTAAACGCATCCAAATGGTAGATCCTCTTATTTAAAAACTGTATAAAGTGACGCATTAGTCAATTTTCTGATAAAGACAGAATATACTTCAAAAAAGGCTACCAAAAAGGGTATTTTGAACAGAATTTCCGAAAGTCATCGTGACTGAAATTTAAGGAAGTGTTGAAATAAGAAATTGCGTTTTTTTTTCTGACTCGTTTTTAAATCCTTTTTTGCTCTCAAATGCATCCAATTTACAGATCCTCTTATTTAGGAACTATATAATGTGATGCATTGATCGGTTTTTCGATAAAGACAGAATATATTTTGAAAAAGGCTACCAAAAAGGGTATTTTGAACAGAATTTCCCAAAGTCTTCGTGATTTGAAAATTTAAGGAAGTTTTCCCATAGCAAATTGCGTTTTTTATGACACGTTTTAAAATCCATTTTCGCTCTCAAACGCATCCAATTTACAGATCCTCTTATTTAGGAACTATATACTGTGACGCATTGGCCAGTTTTTTGATAAATATAGAATATATTTTTAAAAATGCTGTCAAAGTGAGTATTTCGCACAAAATTTTCCGAAGCAATCATGATTAAAGAATTATGGATGTATTCAAACAACAAATCGGTTATTTTATGACTCATTTTTAAATTTAATTTTTTTCTCAAATGCATTCAACTGACAGTTTTTTGTTATTTAGGAACTGTATAATGTACTGTTTTGGCCGATTTTTTAATAAATTCAGAATCTATTTCAAAATATGTTGTCAAAATGGGCATTTGAGCTGAATATTTCTTAAGATGATTCTGATAAAACCAATTTTTGCAGAAAAATGAAATTAAAAAATTTTCATAAACGGCCAAATGAAGTTATTAAACTGGGTTTATCTCTAATCATATATATATATATATATATATATATATATATATTGTTGTTGAAATGAGCACTCTTCGAAATTTACCTCCGCCTATAGGCCCAGCCGACGGGGATTTTTTAGAATGCTGTTTAACCCACATAAGTTGAGACAAGGTGAAAATCATATGCTATACAATTTTCTGTCTAAAGCTTTTAGTTATGAAAAACTTTTTCAGGCACATTTTTAATTCAAAATTTGTCACTCCCATGAGTTTTTGGAACCTAAAATTTAAATTCTTTCAAAACTAGACTATTTTACACACTAGGGCTTGACTTCAGTTACTCGCGCCGTTTCACGTCCCTGATTATTACCTGTATGGTACACGTTGTATGCTGAAATGTTATTTTCTGTTATTCACAATTTCATAACACTTAATTTAAAACTTACATATGGTCCGGATGCAGGCTCGGTTAGCCATTTGGTGGCCACTCATCTAGACCATAATATTTGTACCTTAAATCTAGTAAAAATACCTTTTATTGTATTTTTTTATTAACCAAATCTGCTTTAGAAGAGTGTCATGATCCCAGTTTTATTTCGCACCAGCGCAGCTACTAATAATAATAATAAAAAATAAAACAGAACTGATAGCTTAATCGTTTTAACTTCAAACTATTACTGAGAATTTATAGCGAGGGAGAATTTTTTAAAAATAATTTAACACTATTTAAATGACCATTTTTAACTACATAGATATACGACAAAAAATAGGAAAATCTATAAAAATCGAAGCGTAAGCTTAATTATTAGGCATGACAAATGGGTAAAGCTGGTATAAATAATTGTCTCTTGCGGTTATTTTTTCCTATAGAATCGATTTTCATATGTATTTTTTTTAATCGCGAGCGAAAATTTTACGCCACTATGCAAAGAAAAACTTTTTATCATAACAAAATTATATGTAAAATATTTTGTGTAATTTATTAAGTACCGTTTCTGTTGTTAACGAAATATCAGCAATGCTTTTTTGCATTTTATTGCGTTTTTTACTAAAAAAAATCCGTTTTAAATTTGGAAGACGTACATTATTCGGCCAAAAATTCCTCGATAGTTTTCGATTTTCGATATTTTGCCGAATGTCTAGTGAAATACATAAATTCTTTTATAACTTGTGGAAGATAAATAAAATATTTGACCTCAGTAGCAAAGGTTTGATTACAAACGCAATTGGATGATAAATTAATAAAAGAATAATAATTAAAAAGGAATAGTAAAAATATAATATTTTCAGCACCCTATAAAATTGAATTCCCGAAATGACATGTATATGTAGTATAAGACTATGAGAACCTTGTACAACATTCATTTGCGTAAAAATATCACACATATGCACTTTGATGTAAAAATTTATTTGAAAAGCACAAGTATTTTCTGCATAATTTTTATTTACGGGTACGATGTTTTAAACTAATATTAACGCTTCTTTTAGGAGACTTAAGGCTACAGTGGACTCTCAAAACTAATTTTTTTAATTTTCAATGAATTTTTTAAAAAAATTTCTGGAAATAATCATAATATATATATATATATATATATAGATATCTCTTATTTCACAATTTTTTTTAAAAAATATATTCAATAGTTTTTAAGATACAGATTTTTCTTTCTTTAAATTAACAAAAAATGGCAATATTTCAAAATGCTCCATGCGAAATTCTTTATGCCCAATTTTTCTGATATTTTGTTTAAAATGCTCTCTATGTATGTGTTAACAAATGTTACTAAGCATTTTTAGCATATTACTTGTAAAACGTTTAAAAATGATTTTAACTTAATTCTTTTGTATTTTCCGTTAAAAAATCATTAAAAATTTCATATAACTGAAATTTAAAAAAATTACATGACTCTAAAAAAAATTTCTTTCTTATAAAATTTGTTAACACATATATAAAGAGCATTTTAAACAAAAAATCAGAAATATTGGGAATAAAGAATTTCGCATGGAACATTTTGAAATTATGAAAACGACGAAAATATTCATTCTGGGAAAAACAGGTTTTAGTAACTACAGTGGCTATAATTGCTTAATATTTTCCTACTGACATAGTTTCAGCTATTAAGGGATATAATATCATTTATAGCTTATATGTAAGTGTTTTATGTTTTTATGGTAAATTCACATAAAATATCTGGCTTCGACTGTAATTCATGCAAAGGACGTGAAGTATCTGAATTTTAAAAAATCTTCTCAAAAGTAACATTTTGTATTTTCTAATGAAATTTTTTTCAAATTTTACTAAAAATATTCATGGTATATGTACCTTTTATTGTACAAATTTTTGTTAAGTATATTAAATATTTTTAATATTTTAAATATATTAATATTTTTTAATTTACGCTAAAAAGATTGGGGACAAAATACAAGTCCTCTAAATACATTATAAACAAACGCTTAAAGAAACAGTTAAAAGTTACAGTTAAAGTGTTGTTTTGCGAAATCACAAAATTAATAATTTCAGTGAAAAATAATAACATTTTGTATGGTAAAACTAGAAACTAGGCTAAATTTTACGGTTGTGAATCGGCAAAAAAGTAAACAAAGGGGCGTGGCACAATCATCTAATTGGACAAAAATGCTTCTAACTCCAGTAAAAATAGTCGAAATTAAAAAATTATTTTTGTGTTCAATAGCAGGGAGTTCATATAATGTTATTATGCTAAAAATGAAAATTCGACAATTTGATGATTTTTTGCGATTTTGAAAGTCCAATGTAGCCTTAAATAGATTTGAAATAAAATAGATTAAAAACAATGTGCTACAATTTAAAGATAAATATAATACCTATATCATGCAATGCAAGCATTTGTACGAAATTATTTTTAACTGCGCATGCGCTAAAGTAATTATTTTGCGTAATTTACTAGTCAACTATATATTGCAAAAATATCCAATGAAATGTTATGAAAATTGAAGTAGATATTGGAGTATAGTGAGCTTAAAATCAGTCGTTTTCTAAAAGTAGGTAGATATTATGATATTTTTCACAAATTGTTGTATTTTCTTAACTGATTTCCAACAAATGAATTAATAATTAACGAAAATCCATGCGTACTTTGAAAGGAGGGATACTTCGATTTAGATTAAACTTTTCTTTCTTTTTTTTTCTTTTTGGTTCTTGTTAGAATTGGTTGTTCTCTTTATTCGTCCAAGGATAACGAAAGCTTCAATAAAGAACGAAAAATCAGACACCAAACATATCTTAGGAAACAATTTCCAACATTAACTCATTATTATTAAATAATTAAATTTTTTCATTCAATTAAAAGGGATACCTAAAAAGCAATTTTTTAAACCCGCAATTCGGTAAAACCTATTTTCTGAAATTTCTTTCCCCATCCTGTAATGTGTGCGAATTATTTTGTGGAGCCCTGTATGATAAATTAAAATTAGATGTGGCTAAAAATGTACACCGGATAATAAAATACAATTTCAAGAATTATCAATCACAGTCACTTTCTGTAAAATATTTTCATTTTGCCTTTGATTTAATGACCGATAAATTCTACAACCTCTACAGTTGATAGAAAACATGTTGCAGTACACGGTAGTAATTCTTTTTAACCCATTAATACCTAGCGTCCCTTTTTAGGGACGCTTCAAAAGGTGCATGTAGCACTATTTTTGACACCGGTAAAAAAGAACAGCAATCTTTATTTTATTTAATTGAAACATTTTCGAAATTAATGAACTATACTTAATTCTTTTAAAAATAGTGGTCCCAACCGAATAAAATTTGCGCAAAAGGTGGTGGGCATGAATGGGTTAATTTCTATTCGTTTGAAACAGTATAACATCATTAAAACATTTCATAAATTACTGGTGAATTTCTCGTGTTTTTTTTTTTTTTTTTTTTTTTTTCAAAACAAATTTAGCCACAAAAATCTAATTAAATTATTTTATTCAATCCATTATCTTTCCAAGCCAAATAAAGAAAATATATAAAGGATATTCTGTTCTATTATTAATAGAATGAATTGTTTCGTACTTAGATCGATACTTTTTTCGCTTGATTACTCGAATACGTCAGAAGAATAATTTTATTAAAGGCGCTGAAAATTTAAAATCAATTTGTTTTTACAAACATGATAATTAAAAGTATTTAAATATTAACACAGCTTATACATAATCTATATGTTAAAATATATTTTATTTATCTTGAAAAGCATAAAATATATCAATGGAAAATCTGTTTAACATAACATCATTTATCCAAAACCACAGGGCGAAACAAAAGACATATTTGCTTTATATTTTGAAGCTCATCGATCATCCTCTTTCAGCACAAAAAGTAAAAAAGTGTTATTAATCATTTATTTTATTAATGCGGTAATGATTTTCTAAGAGATGAAGAAAGAGTATATAATAGATTATAGAAATTACTTCATTTTTGTTACATTTATTACACGATGCTTTAGTTTTATGGCCGAAGACATGTTTTTCCTTAAGGCATTAGACAATTCTTGTATTAAATATAATCTAAATAAAATTATATAAGGGAAGATATCTTTCACTACGAAAATAAAAGTAACATGTTGTAAAACAATTAAGTAATTACGAATTTTTATATGTATGTAGTCAAAGAAAGTTTAATTTGTTTAACACATATATTAATGACATATAAATTAGAATTTATAAAAATTAATTAAATTTTAAATAAAGAGTTTAATTAGCGTTAAAATGTAAAGCATTTATTGCTCTTAGTCAGCAGTAAAATAGGTCACAGCTTAATTTATAAAGAATTTAAATATAAGAAACTAAAAGAATTTTTTTTTTACATTTCAGAATCTAATTATCTTTTATTCTAAGGTGTTACTTTTGTAAAGTAAATGTCTTTTTTTCCCTACAAATGCAAAATTAATCGTTGTCGTCTGTTTTTCACAGTTGTTTTATTTTGGTTATTTTTAACTAATCGCAAACGATTTAAATACATTTAATTAAAAACTCAATCTGATTAAACCTTGCTTATATTGAGTTAGAGGAAATTTACATTTCGTAATTATTTTTAAAGCATTCGAGTTTTTAAGAGATTGATTTGTTAAATATTTTTCATCTGCTAAAAAATATTAAATCACTTTTTAATACTTTTATAATTAGTACAATGTTTTTACTAACTCTTTTTAACCCTTTATCTACCGACGGTATTCATTAGTAGATTGTGAAAAATTTAATAAAAAACGTATTTAATCAGTCTATTAATAAAAGTTATTTTTCTTACCACACAATATACTTCACTCGATCTAATTTAGATAGAATAGAAAACAGTCAAAGTTAAATATTTTTAACAAAAGAGGTAATTTTTTAAATCATTTTCAGAGGAATATATTTCTTTTTCTTTGAAAAAAAAAAACTTATATGAAATATTTTCGACGGTAAAAGCCTTTCCATATACAGAGAGGATCATAATACATTTAAATGCATTTCTTTTATAAGAATTGTAATATTTCCATAACAGTATTTTTGGTTAATTAATTTGGATATTTTTGTAAATATTTTACAAAAAATTATAAATATCGATATATTTAATCAGTTTTAATGAAAAAAACATTTCTAAATTTCACTTTATTATTATTTAAAAATTCCAGTATATCTTCAGATATTAAAGAAGACAATTACTGATGTGAAGCCATTTGTTGATAAATAATTCGGTAGATAAAGGGTTAAAGTTTTTGTATAAAACTGTTTACATAAAGGGATTTAAGCAATATATTAATAGAGAATGTCGTTATTAAAAGCTATTTTGATTGAAATCTGAAATTCCATTGCATCCATTTCATTTGTGGGTGTACATTTAAATTAATATACAGGGTGACCAATCTCAATGATGGGCAATGGCTAGTTCCTAAACCATTAGCAATAGACATACAGATCCAGTTACAAACATGCTTTAAATGAGGTAAAGAAATATTTTAAAAGTGATTTGGATCAATAAAAATATTTCTTAAAAAATTACGAAATTTAAATTTTTATACCTTTTCCCGGTCCTATATTTTATATTAAGTAAAATTTTCATGTTACACTGACAAGTAAAAAAAAAAAAAAAAAACATCAATTATTCTATGATTAAAATTGAACAATTAATAGCTGTTTAAAGATGGATAATATTTTTTGCTGCTTGTTAGGGGTCACTCACAATTTAGTAGAAATATAATTTCTTAATATATATTTAAAAAGTGGTTGAGAGTAAAATTAAAATTGCAAAGAAAATTTGAAATCTTTCATCATTCTGACAAATAACTGCAAAATATATAATTTGTTGATCTTATGATTGTTTTCAAGATTTATCGTTCACATTCAGTCATTTTTGACGGAGGTTATACACTAGTTTTTAACATTAGTCTTATTCATTAATTCAAATATTATAATTAGTCTTATTCATTAAGCACATTTCAAACGCAGTATCAGGGTGAGTCTCATGAAACATGGTAGATTTTCAACATGAGAAACAATTAAATTTAGCGTTGGTTTAAAATATTTAAATTGAACTTTTACATTAGTTTTAATTTATTTCTTTGAGGAATTCCAAAAAAATGGTTTACCCCTTTCTTTTGATAACAACTTATTTACCTGCATACACAAGATGAATAACTTTAGTGTCACTATACTAAAGATTTACTGTATTATATATTTTAAACATATGATTATTTTTAAAAACTGCAAAACTTAATTTATTAATTTTGAGTTAAATAAATTTTATCCGTATCAATATACAAGCACTCGGATCATACCAGAAATTTAGTAGAAAGTCCAAGATATGCCTTTGACATTTTATTAAAGACAAACAAGCTATGAAATATTGCCGCAGGGTGGCCCACGATACAAGGGACAATGATTGCTCTACAACTTTCATCAGTACCGTCAGAGATTACCGTCAGAGATAATTTCTAGTAAACATATTTTATTGAAAATGTACCCATCCACAAAATGATTTAAATTTGAACAGTTATTAATCCAAAGAATTCGCTCCTAACTGATTTTTTTTTAAATTCTCAATCAGCCCAACTATTCATTAGTTTAAATACTCGAAATTTTTACGAACATTATAATATGCCAAGGCTGCGGAATGGGATTTTATATTTAGAAGAAGCAACGCAAAAATTAGTCAATGCCTGACTCTATGTTTAATATAAACAGGAAAAAATTCTGAAATCGAAGCAATATTTGTAATGATTATCAAACCGAACATTAACAATAAGTGTTTAAATTACTACAGCAAAGGAGCATATGCTCAAATAATATCTTTTTATATATAGTTGCTAACGGAAAGAAAAAAGGATGTAACACAGTTAATGATTTTAGGATGAAAAAGTATATTTATTTCTGATTTATTATATTAATGGCTGTGAATGGACTTGGAAACGTTAATATTATTTATAAAGCGCAAAAAACAAGAAATATGTATATTAACTAAAAAAGGGAATTTTTATAAAATATGTCTGAGGCAGAGAAAATATGATTTTAATTTGAATATAAACGATATATTATGATTAGGAAATTACAACGTAACATTCACTTACTTCTAAAAAACATTCCTATATGTGAGATTATTACTCAAATGATAAAAAAAAAGGTGTAATTTGTTTATTACTGCGTGATTTCTTTTTTCACTTTTGTAAATTTTCTTTATAATTTTGCAATTTTTTCTTATGCTGTAAATATTTGTAGAAAACTTTGAAATTATTTTGTGAACTTGTATATTTTTTCATTCATCTGGTAGTTTTAGATCTATCTTATGAAATTTTTTTAAGTTGTGAAAGCACTGTTTCGTTTAAAATGTTGAGATATGTTCCAAAAAATCGCTGTCAGCTTGGACTACAGACGCAAGTAGATTTCGAAGTTACGTGCTCATGTCAACAACAACAACAAACGATAAGAAATAAACCCAGTTTAACAAATTTACTTGGCAGCTTATGAAAATTTTTTAATATAATTTTTCTGTAAGAGCTGGTTTTACCAGAATCATCTTAAGCAAAATTCTGATCAAAATGCCCCCTTTGGCAGGATTTTTTAAAAATATATTCTGACTTTATGAAAAAATTGATCAATACGGTGCATTATATATTTGATAGAATAAGGTAAACAGCCAATTAAATGCATTTGAGATAAAAATGGATTTTAAAATGAGTCAGAAAATAAACAACTTGTTATTTGAATACTTCCCGAATTTTCAATCACGATCGCTTCGGGAAATTCTGTTCCAAATGCCCACTTTGACAGCACTACTTGAAATATATTTTGCCTTTATCAGAAAACTGGCTAATACGTCGCATTATATAGTTCCTAAATAAGAGAACCTGCGAATTCGAATTACATGCGTTCGAAAGTAAAAATTAAGAGTACACCCTCAATACAATTTTGCCTTTAACTCTTATTTTTGTTTAATTTATTTTTGCTGTATGTATTGGCCCTATCAAAAACTTGTCCTCTAGGATGCGGGTGAAGGTCATGGTGCATGCTCTAAGATAAGGGGTTAAAGTCATATGATATCATCTAATGTGAGATAAGAAATTTTCAAATGAGAATTTGGAGAAGGCTTTAATTTTTTCTGGCGTGCTATAGTTCGAGGTTTTTTTTATGATAATGAAGAAATTTTAATAAGAAGAATTGAATTTTTTAAGAGGACAATTTTGAAAGATTGAAGCTTTTTTTTATGTTTTACAGTTTTTGACGGTGAAAATTTTGAATTGGGAAACTTTTTAAATATTTTCAAATTTTTCTGTTACAGGATCTGGGGAATAATTTTAAATACTCATTTAGGGGATAATAATTTTAAACTTTTATATAAATATTTAATTAGGGAATTTTAAAATAATTTTGACAATTTTTTAACCGACTTTAAGAAAGAGGTTATGATTTCAACCTGTATGTATTTCTTGTTCACTCATTACTTCCATAAAGATGAACCGATTTTGATAATTCTCTTTTTGTTTGAAAGTGTAAGATGTCCATGTGGTCCCATTTTAATTTCATTAAATTCTGATGATTAGAATTTTTTTAATGAAAAAAAAATAGATTTGATAAAAAAAATAATGATTTATCGCAAATTATCTTTCATTGTTGCAACCGTTTTCAAATCATAAGCATATTAAAACGGTGCATTCATATGCGCTAGCGCCAAGTTGTCACCAAGCTTGATTCTTTTTTTTGACGTCGGTTAGTATTTTTTAAAGCATATTTTATTTACCAGGGGTATTTTTTACAGATTATTTTTATTATTATTTAAATGTGTTAGAGTTTTTGACGGTTATAATTTTTAATTAGAAAACTTTAAAAATATTTTTGAATTTTTCCGTTACAGGATCTCGGGAATAGTTTTAAATATTCATTTACGTATTTAATTAGGGAACTTTAAAATAACGGGCGCATTTTTAGGTAGCTTTCATTACAAAAGTTAAAAAGCTACCTATTGCAGCCGTCCGGAGGAAAGGACTTCCAGAAAATTTTGGTATATTTTCACCGATCATGACCCCCTAACTACAAAACCACCCTCCGTTCAAATGTTGACATATATATATATATATATATATATCTGATATTTGTCATGCGATAACTAATGTATTTATGAACCGATTTGAATGAAACTTGGTATGTACATAGTACATACAAATATCTCGATCGAGTTCGTTGGCCAGCATCATCGGCCATCTTGTTTCAGTATGGAGGCTATTCAAAAATTTTTAAAAATTTAAAAATTTAAAGTTAAATGCGAAAAAATTAAAAATTGAAAAATATTTTTATTTTATGTGTTAGATCTTAAAACGCCAATTCCAGAACATTTTTTTTGTCTATATCTTAAAAAATGATTGAGTTATAGCACTTTGAATTTTTCTTATGGCTGACATTTTGAAACGACCTGATTTTTGTCATGCGATAACTAACGTATTTATGAACCGATTTGAATGAAACTTGGTATATACATAGTACATACAAATATCTCGACCGAGTTCGTTGGCCAGCATCATCCGCCATCTTGTTTCAAAATGGCAACCATTTAAAAAATTTAAAAATTAAAAATTTAAAAATTAATGCGAAAAAATTAAAAGTTGAAAAATATTTTTATTTTATGTGTTAGATCCTAAAACACCGATTCTAGAACACTTTTTACTTTGTCTATATCTTAAAAAATGATTGAGTTATAGCACTTTGAATTTTTCTTATGGCTGACATTTTGAAACGATCTGATTTTTGTCACGTGATAACTCTCGTATTTATAAATCGATTTGGATGTAATTTGGTGTGTACGCAGTACTTAATAAAGCCTGGACCGAGTTCGTTAACCAGTTCCATCCGCCATCTTGTTTAAAATGGCGGCCATTTAATTTTTTTTTTTTATTAAATTTGAAATTAGGTACAAAAAATTGAGAAATTGTAAAAGATTTTTCTTTTATGCATTTGACCTTGATACAAAGATTTCAAAGCACTTTTTATTTCGTCTGTATTTTAAAAAATGTCTGAGTTATAGTACTTTTGATTTCTAGTGTTACTCACATTTTTAAATGATCTGGTTTTCGTCACGTGATAACACGCGTGATAACACCGATGATACACCGATTTGGATGAAACTTGGTGCATAGATAGGACATACGGATGCCTGGACCGAGTTCGTTGACCAGTTCCAACCGCCGTCTTGTTTCAAAATGGCGGAATATTATTTTTTTAATTTAAATTTTAAAATTAGGTGCAAAAAAGTAAGAAATTGAAAAAGATTTTTCTTCTGTGTTTTGACCTTGATACAAAGGTTCCAGAGCATTTTTTGTTTCATCTATATCTTGAAAAATGGCTGAGTTTTAGCACTTTCAATTTCCAGTGAGATTGACATTTTGAAACGGTCTGAAATTTGTCACACGTTAAAACGCATATTTAAAAACTGATTTTGATATAACTCCGTGTGTTCATGGTACATCCAATGTCTTGACCGAGTTCATCGGCCAACTTTATCCGTCATCTTGTTTCAAAATGGCGGCCACTTAAATTTGTCATAAATCTTTTAAATGTATAATGATGTATAAACAAAAAATTAGAAATAGAAAAAAGGTTCTTTCTAAACTGTTTATCTTAATAAAGAATTCCGGAGTATTTTTTGCTTTGTCTTTACCTTGTAAAACGCCTGGTATATAGTAGTTTGAATTTCTAATGTGCGTGACATTTTTTTTTAAAACTCAATTTGCCCGCGACAGCACTCGTATATATTAATCGATTTCGATGTGAGTATATACGATATATGTCGTATAGTGTCGTATATGAGTATAGTGCATGTTCGCATGAATTAAGATTTCGATCAAGCTCATTGGGGTTTTTTTAACCATCATGCTGCTTTAAGGGGACAGTGGACCTTTATTTGAGCAAAATCATCTGTAGCAAAATGGTCAGAAAAAAAGTCTATTTCTGGGGTATAATAGTACCTAAACAGATTTATTCTTATTAAAATATCATTTACGAAGGTTTTAAGGAGTAAATAATAAAGATAATTGTATTTATATACTTTAAATCTGTTTTTCTCAAAACTAATTTTTCAGCATTTTTATATTTTTGAATTGCTCCTTGCGTCTTAATTTTTGATCAATATTTATAAAATTGATAAGGAAGTATCCTGATATTATTTAAAAAGAAACTGTGTAAGCTTTTTAAAAATTCGTCTTCATTAAGATAGTCAAATTTTATTTTTTACTTATTAAAAAGCAAAATTTTGATGAAAATCGATAAGGAATTTAGAAAAAAATCTGTAAGATATTAATTATTCAAAAGATTTTAAAAATCTTACACAAATTTGTTTATAATAGAGTTTTAAGTGATAAAAATGCAAAAGCAAGAAAATATTTCAAAAATTAAAACACGAGGAGCGTTTTAAAATTTCATTTAAAAATTTAAATTTTTGTAAAAAAATTACAAATTTTAATAAGGTTGGAAATTTTTTGAAGGTATTTTATATGCTTTTGGTGAAATGTATATATGCACAAAATTTCATATTGGTATGATAAAAATTAATAAAATAAATTTTTAACATCCACCGTCCTCTTAAAATGGATATCGTGGAATTTGGCGACCCTATAAATCGCTTAAAATAAAACCAGGTTGAATAAAAGATGACTAATTTCTAAAAATTCTTATTAATATTCAGTATTGACAAAAACTAGTATCCAATCTTACATAATCGTGTTCCACTATTTTGAGCTTCGTATATTTGATTTATATAACTGAATTTAAAATAAATAAACAAGTATATGAAAGCTACCTCTTCCTCCCGGCATTGCCGGAAGGACTTTTTAGAGATATTTTTTTTCATGTGTTAGAGATTTTGGCGGGGATAATTTTTAATTGGGGATCTTTAAAAGTATTTTCGATTTTTTCTCAAACGGGATTTCGGAAATAATAATTTTAAACATTCATTTAAATATTTAATGAGAGAAACTTTAAAATAATTTTAGAATTTTTAAGAGGTATTTTTCAGAGAATAAATTTTTAAAAGTGTTAAGGTTTTTAGTGGAAATAATTTTAATTAGGGAACTATATAATGAATTTCAGATTTTAATTTAGCGAGATTATTTAGACTACAATGAAACATATTTATTTACCAATTTATTAAATTTAGTAATTAAAATATTAATGAGGATATTCAAACAGGTAGGTCGATAATTAAACAGTCCTAGTATTCTATTAATCAAATTAGCATTACTTTAAAAATTTAGAAAGGTATATTTTTCTAAATTTACAAAAACAAATGTTTCACACATCAAATGATTATTTTATATAACTACGATTAAATGACCACATATATAATTTTTGTGGTCATATGACATTATATGTATAATACGTTTATTTAATCGTTACCTCTAAATACAGTCAAAGTGCTGGACAGAATGCTGCCGATCAAATGTCCGTTTTCTAACGAAGTAATATTTAACAGTTACAAACGTTTTATAAATTTGAATAAAATATTCTTTAAAGTACCTATTTAAAATGAATGAAAATTGAGTATACATCTAGAAAGGAACATAACTTTCAAAGGTGCAAACGTACAAATTTTCAGATTCAAAAACAGATATTTATTTGGCTTATCGTCAACAATTCTATAATTTGTAACTAATGCTTCTTGAAGACAAAGTTTATTTGAGGCACAATACATTGCCTCGCAAATGAAAATATCTATCTTCCTTAAAATAATGGAATAAACTCATAAATCTGAGTATTATCTAAGACTTGAATAGGTGCATTTTTAATGATGTGTCACTATCTATAATCATAATCAAAAGCTTACAGGAAAGGACGTAAAAATCAATATTTCCACAAACAATGATTAACTTTCGTTAATCATTTTCTTCACATTTGTAGAGAAAATCACGTATTATTTTTCATAAATCTTTGATCTCGGGAAATAAACTTAAAAGATTTCTGACAAAGATCACTTGAAACTTAGTAAATGTGTCACTTATCTAAAAATATGCCATAATTTATATTTGTAGCCATATCAACAAAATTTGAACTTAATACATTTGACAATTATGCTAATTATATATCATTTGGAAACTAGATTACAATTTTTAAATGTCAATTTTCAGAATGAATTAATAAAATATGTAAAAGAAAGTTTAGTCTTTTTTATTTATATATAGTGAAATAACAGCCTCCACTCGCTACACTGGTCAATTTCTTAATAGGAATCTTGAATCAAACGATATATATTTAGAAAATATTAAATAAAAAAAATATATTTTTTCTTAATATTTAACCAAATATCCATAATTGTTGTGTTATTCGTCTAATTTTTCATTATCCAGTTCAAAGTCGATGTTGGCGACATACACTTTAAAAGTGGAAGGAGTGAAAAGCTCGTTGTTTGAAAGAGTGACAGGCATTTTCATTCTTTTTGGAGTAAGTTTTACACAAATATACTCTTCAAAGAGTGGAAATTTCCACTTTATAGAAAGAAGTGGATTGTCTCTCTCCATAATGGAGAGTAAGAGAATCGCTCCAATGATGAGAATGAAATCCTGGCATTATAAACTTTTAACAGTTCCGTTCAATTTTGAACCAATATGTAGAGTAAAATCTTAAAAATCACAAAATGTAGTTTTAGCAGCGGGGTTCAAAGAGAAAACTGTGCCATGGGCAAAGTTTCAATTTGGTGCCCGCCCCCCGCCCCTTTTCATTAAGTGACAGGTGTCACAAAAGCAAATAAAAATTTTATATATGTCCTTTTTATCATTTAAAATTTGCTAAAAAGACTTTATTTCTTATCGTTCGGTACCAGTAACTTTCTTCTACGATAATTTGTTGAGGAGTTAATGGAGATGTAGATTGTTTTTTTTTCCACGAGTGTACGAATCATTTAAATGTGGAATTTAGATTTTAATTATACTAGTGCTAACTTTTTTTAACCACATTGTATTATCTTGGATTTTTTTCGTTTTAAATACAGTCCCTGGCCAAATTATTAGACGCACTCCCTTTTCCTTGTGTCGAATCATATTACTAGCTTCATAAAATTATTACTGTGTGAATAACTGCAATTAATTATGTACAGCATTTGTAGGATTATAATAAATAAAAAACATGCCTACGACTTTAAAACTCTTTCTTTTTACAAATTAAATGAAAAATGGCTGAAATTGCAAATTTTATAACTTGAAGCTCAAAAAAATGTCAATATTTTTTGGAGCCTCTTTTGGCGGCTATCAGTGCCTCTATTCTTCGCGGCATGCTGTTAATACAAAATTGAAGAGTTTCTTGTATGCGTGGGTGACGATTGCAGATATGGATAAGATTTTCTATGAGCTGGGTTTTGTTTGTTATGACTTCTTAGTCAATTCTCCAGACCAATATAAAGAGGTTTTCAAAATCGGTTTATTCTAAAGCTAAAATGATGGTTTCCAAATGAAGAACCATTTGTATTTTTGCAAGGTAAAGCTTTTTGTTACATAGAACGATCCGTCAAGTTCTACTTTCAATAATAAAAAAAAATATCCCTGTGTTGAACTGTTCCCGGTAATTCGTCAGACATGAATACCATTGAAAATGTTTGGGAGCGAATGAAGAAAAAACTAGACAAAGAGCTCAAGACGAGCAAAACACAGCTCATAGAAAAACTTATCATTGTCTGGAAACATCACTCACACATGCAAGAAACATTTCAATTTTACACCAACAGCATGCCATGAAGAATAGAGGCACTGATTGCCGCCAAAGGAGACTCCAAAAAATATTGACATTTTTTTGAATTTCATGTTTTAAGTTTTACAATTTTAGCAATTGTTAATTTAATTTACAAAAATAAATAATTTTGAAGTCATTGGTATGCTTTTAATTTATTATAATCCTACAGATGATGTATATAATCAATTGTAACTATTCGCATAGTAATATTTCTATGAAACATGTAATATGATTCGACACAAGGGAATATGAGTGCGTTTAATAATTTGGCCAGGGACTGTATATTAGGAGCCATCCATAAAGGATGTCACACTTGAAGATTGGAGGGGGGTTCATGAAATTGTAACAGTTTGTGTCAAGGGGGTGGGAGAGAGTAAGAAAAAATATCACATCACACATTTTGATTAAAATAAAAGCATTAAACTTCAATACATTAAATTATGAAGTATGATGTTATTTTAAAATTGAAATATTTAGTGTTCAAAATCGTAAGATTTAAAGCCAAATATGTGAAATTCTATTTCAAACCCTAAAATACTACTGTTTTCAATTGCTCTTCATATTAAAATTATATTGCTATTCTACATTTTTTCTTTTTTGTAACCTTATTTCATACCATATATGAACCATTTTTAGATGCGTTCGTAATTATGTAAATACGTAGCACCTATAGATGTCGTTCAGTCCGTCTGTCTGTCCGCATATAACAACGCAAAAACTACCCAACCGAATCGTTTGAAATTTAAAATATATAAATATTACATAATTTTGTCAAGTCATTTCAAATTTTATGAAAATCTGATGCATAGATCAATTACAGAGATAATCAAAATTATTCCATTACATTACGGTCAAAGGGGAGAAAACTTTCAAATGCATTTTAATCGTTTGAAATTTAAAGTACATAATTATTACATAATTTTGTCGTGTTATTTCAAATCTATCAAAATTGGATGCATAGTTCAATTACAGGGACAATCAAAAGTATTCCGTTATATTACGGTCAATGGGAAAAAATGTTTCAAATGCATTTTAATGGTGTTACACTCATTCGAACATAATAAAATTGATATGCATCTATAAACTACCTATTATAATATAAATTTTGCATAATCTGTGATGCAAAGAACATTTGTTATTGATTTACAAGGCCACACAAAAGTATTCAATTACATAATGGTATAGGGAGAACATTGTTTGGTGTCCATTTTAATTGTAATTAACTATTTACAGTTTTATGAAATCGATATATGAGAGTGATATTTTTAAAACTTCGTTATCGTACGAACGCACCCTCATTTGCTACGCTTCACGTGCAATTTCCAACTTGTTATTGTTATTCAGCTGATAGATGTCATTAAAATACAATGTTAAAGTTTAAAAATAAAATTTCAAATGTAGTCTAAAACGTAGTGCTTTGCTTTTGAACTGCAAGAATATGTTTACGTAATATAACATGTCATGTGACAAGAGGGGGAGAGGGGGTAAAATAATGTGTGACACTTTGTGACAAAGGTGGAAGGGGAGTCAAAAATATGGAAAAAACGCGTGATATCATTTATGGATGGCCCTTCTTGTAAGTTAAAACGAATAGCTAAACTTGTGTTAAAAATTCATGTGTTTAATTTTGCAATGGTATTGTTATTTTCATTCAAGTAATAGGTTTACTGTTTTTTGTTGTTGGTCCCAAGCTTTTTTCCAGCACTGTATGCGATTTTTCAATGTTGCATCAGTAGGAAGAAGAATATAGAACTTTCTACGTCTGACACAAGCTCCTTTTTTTCAAATGCTGTTGTGTATTAGAGTCCTGCATTGGGTCGGGTTACCCAGCTTTTCGTGAACTCGACCCGACACTTGATTCTTGTCGAGTCAGGTTGACTTATACTTTTTTACTGGGGGTCGGATTTGTTTTCAACATTTTGGTTCGGTCGGTTACATGTTGCGTTTAGGTTTCCACGGTTTGGATTCGGGTTGACCCGATATTTCAAAGGAATTTCCAAAAATTTTTCAGGCAAAAAATCTATATATAGACCCAAAATGGTTACTCTCGAAAGTCAGATATTTCTACTTAATAATTGTTAGGTAGGTTTTGATAATGCTAGGTCTTGAAAATTAAGTAGGGGAGAGGGGGGTACGTTTGAACTGGGGGGGCGCCTTTGAGCACTAGCCGGGGTTATATCCCCGAGCCGGGTTTTTTAAACCCATTTCATTTTTTTTTTTCACTGTGGAAGGGGATCAAGGTATCCTTGAAACGGCGTATGAAATTCTTTAGGGGTTTTTTTTATGAAATTTGTGCGTTATAACGTTGTAGTTTTTTAACTTATGAATTGAAATTCGCACAAAGTGTTGCAATTTTACTGAATATTACCCAAACTTTTCTTATAGAATATGAAAGTGCACTACTAGAACAAGATAAATAATATTACACTGCACCGACACTTTATTGCTGTTACCAGATATAATCTGTTAAATATTAAAAAATTTCAAAATCTGCAACGTTTAATTTAGTGTTAAGCTTCACAGTTTAATAAAACAAAATATATAATGAAATAGTTGAACATTTTTACAAAAAGAATTGGGATCTTTTGATATTTTTAGAAAAAAATTTTCAAAAAAATTTCGATGTTCGCTCTTCATCCTTATCATAAAAGAAAAAAATCCTATTTCTTTTTCCACATTCTACGTTTTTTCCTTATGTGAAAACGTGATCATTGTTTTTCTTATATTTGTCATTTTTCCCCTAAAATATCACGAGACCCCACTTCTTTTCCTTTTCCAAGTTTTTATAGTATGTTTATTTACTGCATGAAATATTTTGTTTTATTCAACTGTTACGCTTCTTTGAGATAACACTACTTTAAATGTTGAAAATTTTTAATATTTAAAAAATTGTGTCTGCTAACAGCAACAATATCTCGATGCAGAATTACATTACTTAGTTGGTCCTATTAGTACACTTTCATATTCTATAAGAAAAACTTTGAGATACTATTGCTTAAATAAGATATTAAGCGCGGAAAATGAACGAAAACGTCATTTTGATTGTACTTTGTGACAACGTAACAATCTAAAGTAACAATGCCCCATTGAAACAAATAAATTTTAATAAGCAGGTAGTGTTATACTGATAGTTTACGCTAAAATAATTTTGGGATGCTGTTGCTTGACAGAAATATAGCACTCCATGCATATTCGTATTTCATTTTTCATGAAAAATGGCATTCACAACCTTGATCTTTGACATTTTCTATAGGAAAGAGGAATATTTTCGGAGCTTCAAAATTGCACATTATTCATTAAATACGATTAAGCGAATCAAGAAATACAGCTATCAAGAGATCACTTTCTTGTTTGAATTTCAAAATAATGGCTCTTAAACACAATCTTCCACAGAACATCCAATGTTTTAGAATCTTTTTTGAAAAGAGCTTTGTTTAAAATTTCAAATGTAAAATAACCCATAAGTAGGTACATTGAGTGACTTGGGAGGAATTGTTTTAAATTGAATTTCCTCAATTCAGATTTCAGTTCTCATTTTCCTCTAAAAAAGCTGTAGATATAGATGTAAGGCTGCTAGCCTTATCTTGATGAAACGTAACATAATGAAGACTCTTTAGGTAACGTGATGAAATGTCTCCTTTGAAAACTAGTTAACTCCTAGAAAACATATTTTTGGTATTAATAAGATTAAATTTTGAGACCTTTTTATTTCCTCATTTTAAGTTTTCTGTTATAAGAGAATCCAGCAGTGACCCTACAACCTTTAGCAAAACATTCCGTGGTTCCTTTTAACTAATATTTCAGGTATTTTCTCCTCTTTTTCGATAGGAAATATACCTTTTTCTATTTCAATAAGATAAATATATCAAATTTTCTCAACTCTAAATACATATACCTATTTTCAACAATCAATAATTTTTATGAAACAATCTGAATATCGGCTTAAGCTCAGAAGCATGTTTTCGTATTAGGTGGTGAAAATCAAGTGTTTTTTGTTTTGTTTTGTTTTGTTTTTAATACTTTTAAATCAGATTTTATAATTTTGTTTACAGTTAATATAGCGATGGTTAAAAACTTGTGAGGGAGTGACCTTTGTCATAAAGGCACTCTAGTATTTCTGAAATCGTGACGTCAATAATTTAAAATGTGTAAGCGTAAAAGCGACATCTATCCTCTCTTTTACTTTAACTTTCTAGAATGTGTGTGCTCTTTCGGATTCTGCAGTTAGCTCGCGGTTATTAGTAATATGTTAATGTGAAGTATCTCAGTTTGCAGCAGGGTTTGAGTGAATGGAGAGTGTCTCTGGCATTAGCCAGCGAGAGAGCATCTGTGGCGTTAGCCAGTGTGTGAGTATCTGTGGCGTTAGATAGCGAAGTGAGATATTGTTCAGCGAAGTGCTAGCCGATTGAAAGTAGCAGCGGGCCTCCAGTGAAGTGTAAAGGAGTTTCGATAGTTGACTTGAGAGTTGGCCAGGGTAAGAAACTTCATAGTAGTTTCATTTTGATTATTTGTGAATAAAGAATTACACACAGCCACGGGCTTTCTAATTAAGCTTTATCTAGTAGCTCAGCCAAGAGATAGTGAGAAGTGTTAGAAGGTGCCACGATTGAGCTTGTCCGGAGCCTGTGAGTATGCGTTTAGCTTTTTCATAGTATTCTCAGTTGTGTAAAATTAAGACTTGCTCCACTTCCCTTCAGCCCTCATCATTTTAATAAACTTTGTTGTTTTATCTTAATTACTGAGTATGTCTGCATTTAACCTCCACCACGACCAACCAATCGTTACAAATGACACTCAGCATGCATTAAACGTTACAAATGGCGCCCAACGAAACATCGGGCATTGTGAGATTGTGCCACGTGTGTATTTCACCGGTGAGGGTTATATTAGTGAATTTTTAGTTAAATTAGATGATTATATTTTGTTCAATAATATACCTGAGAAAAGTAGATACGTAGTGCTTAAATGCTCATTGAAGGGCGAAGCACTTTTGTGGTTAGAGAATATAGGAAAGTTTTTGATTACTGAGGAAGCGAAAAGATTTGAACAAACTGTGATTGAGTTAAAGAAGGCATTTCCTCCCATTAAAGATAAAAGTATTTTGAGAAAAGAGTTCTATTGTAATAAGCAGAATATTTATGAGTCGGCGTCAAAATTTTATCTTCGTAAGCTGGAACTAAAAAATAAATTAGATTTAGATATCACATTTGAGGAATTCTTGGACATTGTTTTTCATCTTTTTAATCCAAATATACAGGACTTTATTGAAGTTAGAGCACCGAAGAATTTTGCAGAAATGCATCAGATATTATCGAAGTATGAGACTCGGCATAGCTCGGATCAACGGGATTTGCGTAGCCCTCGTCAGAGACCTGTCGCGGATAGTAATTTGAGAAATGAGGGGGAACGTAATTTTGTGAGAGGGGGACAGCGATTTCCGGATAATGATTTGCGTAATAGAAATGATGGATTTGGTCGTAATATGTCGAATACTGGTTATAGGAATGGTGGTGGTGCTAATAATTTTAGAAGTGGTGAGAGAAATATAGATGGAAATAGACAGAATAGTGGTTATGATCAGAGAGGGGGAGTACGGGACAGGAATGTTTCTTCGCAAGTAAGGAGATTAACTTCGGATGAGAATTTTGAAGGTAGATCAGTGCAAAGGAGAGGTGTGAGGAGGTCGGGTCAGTTAAACTGATAGGTGACTGTATTTCGGAAGGTATGCAGTCACAGATTAAATCGGAAAAGCCTTCTGTGAGTTTGAATAAAATTACTATTAATCCGGTTGAGTTACCTGAAGTGTTAATTGTGTTAGATGGTATTGTCGTTAAAGGTGTCTTCGATACAGGGGCAGATAAGTCGTTCATTTCTTTTGATTGTTATCGGAAATATTTTTCGTATAAGAAGTTGAAGAGGTCAAGTCTGGTGGTTCAGTCGGCACAGGGAGTAGCTTGCGATAATAAAGGTTCAGTAGAATTGGAAGTTGAAATTCGTTCGGTTAAGACATGTTGGGAGTTTTGTGTGTTAGATGGATTAACAGTGCATTGTATAGTTGGTGTGGATTATATGAAGGATAGAGGAATTAGTTTGGATTTCTTTAAAAAGTCGCTAATCGTGAATAATGATGAGAATGTGAGTAAGAAAGAGCATGTTTCAGTGTTGGTTAATTTGGAGGAGTCGGGGTTAAGTGAAATCGAGAAGGAGGAATTTAATAAGTTTTTGAATGAATTTGGAGAGGTTTTTTCTGATAAAGCGGGTTTAACGCATGTTGCTTGGCATGAGATTGATACTGGTTTAAAAGCACCTGTTGCTAGTAAACCATATCGCTATGATAAAGTTAAACAAGGTATAATTGATTATCATATTCAAAAAATGCTAGCGGACGACATTATACTGCCAATTGAGTCTCCTTTTGCATCGCCAGTAGTGTTATGTCGTAAAAATAATGAGAAAAGTTTAGATAATCCAGAGGCATATAGGTTTGCAGTAGATTATAGAAAGTTAAATGCGATAACGCAATACCCTCAGTATCCTATTCCAGTTATTGATGACATTTTGGCTAATATAACGAGTACGAATTATATGTCAACGTTAGATCTTACGTCAGGTTATTTTCAGATTGCAATGAAGCCGGAGGACATACCTAAGACTGCGTTTATTACTCGGGACGGTTGTTTTGCTTTTAAAAGAATGAGTTTTGGTTTATCGGGAGCGCCGGCAACGTTCCAGAAGGCCATGAATAATATCCTTAAACCTTTGATTGGTAAGGGTGTCCTGGTCTACCTGGACGACATAATTATAATGGCAGCTACTTTTGAAGAGCATTTAAGATTATTGAGGGAAGTATTTACGTTGTTAAGAGATGCTGGGTTAACAGTTAAGTTAGAAAAATGTAAATTTTTGAGAAAAGAAATAAAGTATTTAGGAATTAAAATTACGCGTGATGGTATTAATATAGATAATGAGAAAATTGAGGCAATTACGTCAATGAGTCCCCCCAAAAATAGTAAGGAAGTGGCGACATTTTTAGGGATGGTGGCTTGGTTTGCCAAATTCATTCCACGTTTTTCGGAGTTATGTGAACCGTTGTATAATTTAAAAAGGAAGAGGGTGAAGTTTGTATGGTCATCAGCGGCTCAGAGGTCGTTTGAGTTATTAAAAGAAGCAGTAGTTTCCCCTCCTGTTTTGGCTCACCCCGATTATTCATCTCAGTTTGAAGTGTATTGCGATGCGAGTGCAGTGGGGGTTGGAGCGATGTTAGCACAGAAAGGTAGACCTATAGCGTTTGCGTCGAGAATTTTAAATGCAGCGGAAAGGAATTATTCGATTACGGAAAGGGAGTGTCTTGCAGTAATTTGGGCTTTGAATAAATTTCGTTGTTTTTTCACTAATATACCGGTTAAAGTCATTACGGATAATTCAGCTTTGACAAAGTTAACTAATGGAAAGGGTTTGTCGTCTCGTATGGTCAGATGGTGTTTGAAGTTAGCAGAGTATAATGTGGTTATAGAACATAGGGCTGGCAAGGAAAATGCGGTAGCGGACGCTTTGTCTCGAAACCCGCATGGTGGTTTAGAGGTCTCGGAGGAAATTAAGTGTTGTGCATTATCTTCGTTGGTGTTAAGGTCACGAGAGCAGTTGATAAGGGAACAGAAGCAAGATGAAGAGTTTGGTAGTTTGTATCGTTATTTGGAAAATTCTGATGATGTCCCGAGCGCAGATGTGCCTATGTTTGAGAAATGGTCCCAATCTTTTAAGCTTATCGATGGTCTTCTTTTTTATTCTAAAATTGTAAATTCACGTGGTGAATTAAGAGTTTTTATTCCGGCTAGTCTTCGTAAGGCCATCTTGAAAGAATTTCATGATAATCCATTAGCAGGTCACTTAGGAATCAGGAAAACTTATGCTCGAAATTGTGAATCCTGCTACTTCCCTAAAATGCGGGAAGCAGTGCGCGCTTATGTCTCCAGCTGTAGCACATGCCAACGTTATAATTATAAAAATGTAAGTCTAGCTGGCAAATTAATTCCTATTAAAGTAAATTTTCCTAATGAATGTGTAGGTGTAGAATTAATCGGTCCTTATCCATTGTCTAATCCTAAAAGATATAGATTTGTACTAGTTATAGTTGATTATTTTAGTAAATGGGTAGAGTTAGTCCCCCTCAGGAAGGCTTCTGCACCTGTAGTTGCCGATGCATTTTTTGAGAATTATATTTCTAAATATGGTGCACCAATTAGGGTAGTTAGCGATCATGGTCCTTGTTTTATTTCTGATATATTTAAGGCCCTGTGTGAGAAGCTGGAGATCGATCATTCTTTTACTGTTCCTTATCGTCCTCAGTCTAATATGGCTGAACGTGTAAATCGTACATTAATTCAAATGATTTCTTCTTATGTTGGTTCTCATCATGCAAATTGGGACCAGTTTCTTCAGCGTTTTGCGTATGCACTTCGTACAGCAGTTCACGAGTCGACGGGGAAAACGCCAGCTGAATTGTTTTTGGGTAGAAAAGTCATTACTCCATTCCAAAGACTAGTTATGGTGTCAGATGCGGAAAGTCAGTACATGTGCCAGGATATTGAGAGGTTGGTTAAGGAAGCTCAGGTTCAGATGGGAAAAGCGCAAGAAAAGCAAGCTCAGTATTATAATATGCGTAGAAGGGAGTTAGAAGTGAAAGTTGGAGATTTTGTGTTGGTAGAAAAGCATTGGTTAAGTTCAAGTCGTCAAAAGAGAGTAGCTAAGTTTGGTCCGAAGTTTGTAGGTCCGTTTGAAGTTTTGGAAGTTCGAAATAATAATTTGGTTGTTGATGTCAATGGTGAAAGAATGACGGTTAATCTGGATCAGGTTAGAGTTTATAAGTTTAGAGAAAATGGTAGTGAAGGTTCTCATGTGTCGAGTGGTGTTTCGCGAAATTCCCGATACAATGAGTGTCCCGAGTCCAGCACTTCTTCATCTAATTCTTTTCATCAATATTCAAGAAGAAAATTTGGTCAAACAGCTCCAAAAACTGTTATTGAAAGTTGAAAGCCTAGCAATCCGAAAGCAAAGTATGATAATAAAAATAAGAGAACTGTGTCAAATACATCAGATTCTGTGTGCCATAAAAGGCCAAAGATTATAAACTGTCCCGTTCCTCCACTTATTAGACAGCAACCTCAGAAACACAAATTATCTAATAGTTCACCATCTTCGGTACTTAATCCCCGGAAAAGATTTCAGATGGACACTCGCCAAACTGTTAAAAGGACTTAAGAGTCGGAATTTTTGCCCAATAAGAAACAGCATAGGTCCGGAAAGAAACGTGGTCTAGGATCTTCAGTAACTTCGGGTGCATCTAGAAAGAGGAGACAACGCTCAGATTACCGGCATCAACAGTGTGAATCTCGCCATGGAGTGACCCCAGCGAACCGGCCAGAGCAGAGTCGTCGAGCGGAACCTACAAGTATTCCACGGCATCCATTCAGAACCAGGCTGCAGGCACGACAGTCAACTGTGGCGTCACCGTACAGTTCTGATGACGAAAGATCCTTCGTACAAGGTTTCTGGGACAAGAGGAGAAAGCCATCCTGTAGTATGAAGCCGGCCAGCAGCGAATCATCTCTATGATTGGGTGATAATGTTCTTTATTAAATTTCTATTAGAGTGCATATATGTGGTAGCAATGTGAAGGAATGGAAAGCAGACAGACTGTTTTGTATTTTTGGCCAATTTTTGGAATTTTTCAACGGACTCACGATTAGTGCTTAATTGTGTTCAAAATTTTTTTGCAAAATTGTTAGTTTTATGTATGTTTGAGATTTTGGTCTTAACTGCTTTTAAAAATTCTGGATCTATTGTTAAATTGTTATGTTATTTGTTAAAAATGTTACTATATTGTTATATTGTTCATGTGTTATAAAATGTATGTTAATGTATGTTTAAATTTTCAGAAAGTACAGATAGTAATTTGGGTTATTTTGTACACGCGCCGCGGTTCAGGCGCGCACGTGTTTTGCGGTCAAGAAGTCCTTGACACGCGTTTCTATCTCTTGTACTAACATTTAATGAATTAACTTTCTTCTTACCGTTCGTGTTTTATCTGTTACGTTTGTACTTTAGTTGGGAATGGTTTCCGCAAGTTGCGAAGTTTTAAGCTGCGATTGAATTTGAAATTTTATTGTGTTAAAATTGAATGTTAATGTGATTTTCTTGCAGGGAAGTATACCTGTGTTATGTATTGATTCTGCTATTTTTCTTTTAGTTAATACAGATGAAGAGCATGATGACGTCATTTTGTAAATTTGATAATTTTTTATTGTTGCATAAGCACAGCGATGTGACGCTGTACGCATGTGCCCCAATTATTGTTAAAGTGGAGTTAAGTTCTGAAGAATTTTGGGAGTTAGTTCATTGGCTAATGGGTATGTAGGTATTACGTAGTAGCAGGGTTATTTTAGTATGAATTAAATTTAATTTTAGATGAGTTTGGAATTTGGATGAGGAAAATTTTTGCGCATTGGGTTTTTTGGACTTGGTGTGAATTCTAGTATTAGGAAAGTTATGGAGAGATTTTTGGTAAAATTATAGTTGTATTGCAATATTGAGGAAAATTTCGGAAGTTTAGTGTTTTGAGAAATTTTAGCACTCCCAGTGGAGTGGGCTGTTTTGAAAGAAGAAGTAATTAGTTTTGAAAGTTTTATGAGTTTTTAGAAGTTTTACGGAGGCTATTTGTAAGATAGAAGAATGATTGGATTCAATATGTGGATTTTTGAGGCAAACTGAGGTTTTTTGGTTGTGATGGGTTAAAGTTAATATTTTAAAAGTTAAGTTTCGGCGCTAAATTTCACCCATCACAGTGTTTTTTTTACGGCTCGAAATTTATAACAAGAAAAAGTCCTGCGCATGCATTTGGCCCAGTCCTTTTTCTCTGCGGAATCCGAGGGGGGGTTGTGAGGGAGTGACCTTTGTCATAAAGGCACTCTAGTATTTCTGAAATCGTGACGTCAATAATTTAAAATGTGTAAGCGTAAAAGCGACATCTATCCTCTCTTTTACTTTAACTTTCTAGAATGTGTGTGCTCTTTCGGATTCTGCAGTTAGCTCGCGGTTATTAGTAATATGTTAATGTGAAGTATCTCAGTTTGCAGCATATAAAAGCTTGGGTTTGAGTGAATGGAGAGTGTCTCTGGCATTAGCCAGCGAGAGAGCATCTGTGGCGTTAGCCAGTGTGTGAGTATCTGTGGCGTTAGCTAGCGAAGTGAGATATTGTTCAGCGAAGTGCTAGCCGATTGAAAGTAGCAGCGGGCCTCCAGTGAAGTGTAAAGGAGTTTCGATAGTTGACTTGAGAGTTGGCCAGGGTAAGAAACTTCATAGTAGTTTCATTTTGATTATTTGTGAATAAAGAATTACACACAGCCACGGGCTTTCTAATTAAGCTTTATCTAGTAGCTCAGCCAAGAGATAGTGAGAAGTGTTAGAAGGTGCCACGATTGAGCTCGTCCGGAGCCTGTGAGTATGCGTTTAGCTTTTTCATAGTATTCTCAGTTGTGTAAAATTAAGACTTGCTCCACTTCCCTTCAGCCCTCATCATTTTAATAAACTTTGTTGTTTTATCTTAATTACTGAGTATGTCTGCATTATCGTTACAAATGACACTCAGCATGCACCAAACGTTACAAACTTTGAGAGATTTTTTGTGGTTTGTACTTTCTTTTAATCTCTTCGGTTCATGGGCCTCCATTTGGGGAGGTCTGTTCTTTTACTTATAAAACTAAAATGTCTGATTTTTACATTTTTATATCGTTTCTTAATAGCTGAATGTTTTTTGCGTTGAAAGCAAACGAATATATGCCTGCATTTGAGCTGAATCACTAATAAAATAAATGTTATTTTCATATGAGTTTGCGAAAAGCCTAAAAATGTCCAAAAGCCAGTGTGATGAAGAAAGTGATAACTATTCATAAGTATTTAACTTAAATCTATTTCAATAAATCTTTTTGAGGATTTGTAGATTATTTACTTCTTTAAAGTTCTTAAATTTGTGATTGCGCTAATTTAGGTTAATGGTTATTAAATTGATACTTTAAGGGAGGTTTTAGTTTTTAATCCATATTTTTAACCTAAATTACTAAGCGCCTTAGGAATAAATTTTAGAAAAGATATTTTTTCTGTAATTTTGTTTGGAAAAAAACCAATGAATAAGCATTTGTATATTTTAGCTTCGAAACTGAAGGAGTTAAAATATACATGGGATTTTAGCGGTCAATAAACGTAGAATCTAAATTTGTTTGATATGCTTTTTTGATGATTTTTCTCAGTGAAGATTAAAGTTTATTTTTTATTAATTAAAAAATATTAAAATAATGATTTTTACACCTTTAAAAAAAGGAAACTATTTCTCTCCGTACAGATTAAATATGTAGTCTTCGATTTATTGCTTATTTTTAAGGGCTTTTTAAAGCAAAGAATATTTTACATTATTTTTTTATCATGAAAAAGATAGTTTTTTTCGGATTCGAGAAAAGGATTTTTAGGATTTGAGAAAATTTTAAGTTTTCAATTTTGTAATGATTTACACGTTTTAAGGATCATAGAACCCGAAAAACATGTTTCTACAAAATATTTATCTATGTGTGTATGTGACACATTTTTTTGGGCGATCTATCTCAAGAAATTATAATCGGAAATTAATAAGACTTTAGAATCAGTTAGTCCCTGATATACACTGCTCAAAACAATTAAAGGATATTTGGAGTTTTATATAAAATAAAGATATAAACGAAATTTTTTTGCCGAAAATAGAAGAAATGAATCACAAATGCAAATTTTTCTGGTTTTCAAACTGTGGAGTACGCAAATTTTGAGTTCGACGTCAAAAACGTCGCTTCAGCGGCAGCGAATGAAATTTAACTTTCAACTGGATGAAAGAGAATGAAGACAAGGATGATCGGCATTCAGTGATTGCTTTGTTTCGATGAGTACGATGTCTCAGCGAAGTCATTTGACAGATTCAGAAGCTTGGAGAATTTTTGGTAGGTTAGAAGGGGGCCAAACTCAAGCCGAAGTAGCGCAAGCCATTGGAGCGTCACAAAGTGTCATTTCCAGGATCTGGAACCGTTTTTTGGAGAGTGGATGTGCAGGCCGAAAACCAGGGCAAGGTCGTAGACGGGCAACAACGCCCAATGAAGATCGGTATTTAGCGTTAACAGCTCGGAGACACCGAAACACGAACGCTACTCTTCTCCAACAACACCTTCGCTCGGCTACAGGCACCACGATTTCAACTCAGACTGTCCGAAACCGGCTCCATGCTGTAGGTCTGTATGTGTTAGATTAACATCAAGGCATCGTCGCGACCGCAGGGAGTGGGCAGTCGAGCATGTCAACTGGAGGAGAAATGAATGGAGCAATATTCTGTTTTCTGACGAGTCCCGTTTTTCTGTGCATCCAGATAGTAGGGGTATTTTCATCTGGAGGGACCGTGGCAGTAGGAATAATCCTGCGTTCGTGCACGAAAGTGTCAGATTTGGCGGTGGAGGAGTGTTGGTGTATGGTGGCGTCTCAATTGACGGGCGCACTGAACTCTACATCATTCGAAATGGAGCTCTGACTGGTCGCCGATATAGGGATGAGATCCTCAGACCTATTGTTGTCCCTTACGCTGCAGCAATCGGAGATAACTTCATTTTAATGGACGATAACTGCAGACCACATCGTGCAAACCTGGTGGAAGATTTCCTTTTCGAGGAAGGAATCGTTCGAATGGAATGGCAAACGTGTTCTCCAGACATGAATCCAATCGAGCACGTTTGGGACTCTCTAGAAAGACGAGTTTCTGGCCGCCAACAACCCCCACAAACTCTCCAAGAACTGGAAAGAGCTCTTCTGGAAGAGTGGGGCAGAATACCACAACTCGTCATTAATAGCCTCATTGAGTCCATGCCTCAAAGGTGTTCAACGTTGCTGGCCGCCCGTGGAAACCATACCCCCTACTGAAAATGATTTTCTTTGAAGAAAACACCTTTTCTTATTCTTTTTTTCTCATATGCACAAATTGTGTTTTTTTCCTTTTGTACACAAATGCGCAATAAAATGCATTTTTTTCTGCCAAACATGTATAATTTATTCTCATATAACCTACTATGTCTGTCGACCATGTATCAATCAGCTAAAAAGTTTCCCAGATACAAAATCCTCCTAAAACTGCAATATCCTTTAATTGTTTTGAACAGTGTAAATTGATGTAGAGTACGTTTTGATGTAAATCACCCAACAAGCCACCTACAGCATTTTTCACGATTTCTGCTATTACTATAGCTCAAGAACTAATCCATGTACTTTTATAAAGCTTCAGATTCCATTTGCCCTCAACATAATTTGATGCTGATTACTTTTTGTTGTAAACAGATAAACAGATGGTGCTGCAATATGACATTATTCATGATTATCTTCATAGATCTACAAGGTGTTCAGCAAATAAGGCCCTGTGACGACCCCAAGTAACTGACTGTGGCACCTAACTCCCAATCATGATTTCGCAAGAAGCGATCTTAATTTTCTGCTCTGAATCCGAACTTTTTCGCCTGTGTTTGCCAGGCGGCGCTGATGTGGTACAGTCTTCTGCTGGAAACGAAGAGAAAATAGAGGGTGGGAAAGGACGGGACGTTGACTTTTGGATTTTAGTGTCTAATTTTCAAAGATGATTTTAACGTTTTTTTACTTGTTTGACTTTTATGTGTGTAAAGTTTTTAGTTGTCAAATTTTATAGTGTAATTGTTAAAGTGATGTGCTGAAATAAAAAAGATGATTTTCATGAAAATGAGAAGTCATTGTGCTACCTTTCACATCGGAACCAGAAGAAAGAGGTAAAACGTTACAGCCAAATATTTTGGAGCTTCCCACCGAGATTTGGATTTGGAGTTTGAGGCGAGAATAAATGTGTGGTCACACGTATGTTTTTAAATTCATTACAGCGTGCCTTATTGTTTTAAACTTAAAATATTGGTGATGTTCATTTGATTAAAATTCTTGCTTGATTGGTTTATTTTAAATTATATAGCGGCCGCAATATCCAGATTTACAGTTTATACTTTTGATTATCATAAAATGTGTAAATATGAAAAAGAATGTTTAAAACCATGTTGGTTTAGTGTGTTTCGCATTAAAAAATATATTTAAAAGCAAACTGGTTTACTGATTAAATGAAGTCAAACTGATTTCGGGTATGATATGTTTCGCATCGGGAAATGTACTTTTAAAATCAAGCTGGTTTATTGATTAGATGAGGTCAAACTGATTTCAGGCCTAGTATGTTTTGTATTGCGAAAGATAGTGTTTGAAACCAAACTGGTTTATTGAATAAATGAAGTCAAACTGATTTCAGGTGTAATGTGTTTCGCTTCGAGAGATATACTTTATAACCAAACTGGTTGATTGATTAGATGAAGTCAAACTGATTTCATGTTTGGTATATTTTGTTTTGCGAAATAGTGTTTAAAACGAAACTGGTTTATTGAATAAATGAGATCAAACTGATTTCAGGTTTATTAAATTTCGAATCGAGGTATATAGTGTTTAAAACCAAACTGGTTTATTGAATAAATGAAGTCAAACTGATTTCAGATTTATTACATTTTGCATCGAAACATATCATGTTTTAAACCAAGCTGGTTTAGTCATAATTGTGAGTTTTCAGAAATTGAAAATTATCTTGAGAATTTATCAAATTTATGTATTATTTCTGTGGAATAGAAAGTAATGAAGCATTGATGTTTTGAACTGGTATACATATATTTTTCTGAATAGTTAATTATAGTTAATTGTATAATGTATAAAAATAGTAATTATAGTTGTCTCAAACATTATTTTGAAATTTGTGAAGTGCATATTTATCTATTGCTTTGATAGTATTCATTTTGTGAATAAATAGGTTGATAGTGTATTGATTTAAATTTGGTTAGTTGGTTGGGTGACCATTTTTCTTACAAAGTGTTTGGCTCACCCATTGGTGAACTTGAAATTGAAAATGGCTTTCCTTGGTAGAGGGCAAAAAGTGGATTTGAGAATCGTTGCAATGGAATTGGGAGAGGAAGTTAATAATGATTTGAAGATCATTGATTTGTATAAATTAATTACGAAGAGCGTTTGGTAAGAAGAAGAATTTGTAAGGTATATGCTTGAGACTGTGATAGATGAGAGATTAAGTCTTGAGAAAGCTTTCGAGAGGAAAAGGGCGGAGGAAAGAAGGTTTACACTAGAAGTTCCTGATAAAGAAAAGAATATATCAAATATTGCTGATATTGATAAAGTAGTAGAGGAAAGGTGTCATATCGAGGAAATTTTGTCGGACCTTGTGTGTTTGTTTAAAGAGGTTCCTGAGAAGAGAGAAACAATATTAAATATTGATGATGATGATCGAGTAGAAGAAGGAGAGGGATGTAATACTGATGAAACTTTCTGTAGCTATACGGGATCTTTGGACTGTGAAGTAACGGAAAATGAGGCATCGACTAAGAAATTAAGTAATTCTCTTGAAAAGGAAATCGTGGATATTATTGATGTAATCGAAGTGCTTGAACTTTCTAAACTTCAAAATGCGAAGGGAGAAGAGATAAAATTAATAAGGGATGGAAGTGGAGTTAATGATAAGTTGAACTTAAAACTGAACTGTTTAAATGATGAGAAAGTTACTGAACAGAATGAAGAGTGTTTTCTTTTATCACAAGATAGAAATCTGAGAGATGTATCTGAAGTTAGTAGAGCAAGTACGTTCGAAGGTAATCTTGAACTTGTTCAGGTTGATATTGATGAATGCTGTAGAGATAATGAAACTGGCTCTCTTATTTCAAGTAATTTGAAAACTAAGGACAATTTGAAGACTCTAGATGAGGTTCAAGAGGAAGATAATCTCAATGTTGAGAATTTATGCGAAAATTCTCAGTTTATAACTGATAATGAAACTAAAAGTACGAAGGAGAGGAGAGAGAGTACGGATATAAAACAAAACTCTATTGCAGTTGATTTAGTTAGGAGGGCATTTACTGAGAAAGATGAAATTGATCTTGAACTTTATTGGTTAATTGAAAGATGTAAAGAAACTGAAGAATTGCCCGAAAGAGGAACCGGGATTGTTTATGTTCTGTTCAAGCAGAGGGTTTATGGAAAATGGAGCCATGGTTTTGATAACAGAAAATGTTTCAAGAGGTTTGGCGAGAAGAGGGAGAGAGCAGTGGAATGTAAGCTAGGAAGAAATCGAATAATGAAAAATCACAAGAAGAGAAAAAAAAATCCATCAACGCCGACGCTTTATCACGGCACCCATCCTTTCATTAGTAGCTATTAAGTTTTATAGATTTTGTACAGTTTTATTAATGATCATAGTTGTTTCCAGAAAATGTATGTTTAATGTTATTTATTGTTGCATAATAACATAAAAAAAATTCTTGTGATAATTTTGATCTAGTAGTCCATAATTTGATTAATATGTATTGGGTTTTTTTAAATTTATAATTGTGAAAAAAAGTATATTTCAGTTCAGTTTAAAAACAGAAAGATATGCATTGTTTAATATTTATTATTGTATAATGTAAATTTTTAATGAAAAAAGAAAAATAGGAAGATTTTCTGTTAATTGTAATAGTATTTATGGGAAATTACATTGGTTATAATATTTAGTTTAAATAAGAAAAATCTGGTGTTTTTATTTTACAGAAAATTAGTGTTATGTAAGTTGAATAATGAACTTATATTGTGACTGGTATTGCGGAATGCTATATTACCGCGTATTCAAAATTTGTAAAAATTTAGCAAAATTGCGGCAGTTTGGTCAGGGCGGAACAATGCTGTGATGGGTTTTCGGGAGAAGTGCCTGTGACAAATTTTACAAGTAGTCTTAGACACAATGCATTGAAAAGGACTTACTGGTGTTCCTTAGAACTTGTCACGTTATGGCTCCTTTATATAGGACTTTGTTTGGACGCGTCCAAAATTTGGAGGGGGGAGGAGTCTGTGACGACCCCAAGTAACTGACTGTGGCACCTAACTCCCAATCATGATTTCGCAAAAAGCGATCTTAACTTTCTGCTCTGAATCCGAACTTTTTCGCCTGTGCTTGCCAGACGGCGCTGATGTGGTACAGTCTTCTGCTGGAAACGAAGAGAAAGTAGAGGGTGGGAAAGGACGGGACGGTGACTTTTGGATTTTAGTGTCTAATTTTCAAAGATGATTTTAACGTTTTTTTACTTGTTTGATTTTTATGTGTGTAAAATTTTAGTTGTCAAATTTTATAGTGTAATTGTTAATGTCGTGTGCTGAAATAAAAAAGGTGATTTTCATGAAAATGAGAAGTCATTGTGCTACCTTTCACATCGGAACCAGAAGAAAGAGGTAAAACGTTACAGCCCCAATTTCAAAATTAAATTTCTGAAAAAGAAAAAAAATGATCGATAGAATTATGCGTAAACTGGTTGTTTATTAGGGTAAGCTGTAAACATCTGATACCAAAGTTTCGAATGGTGAATATTTTGAAAAGATTGTGTTCTGATTGCAAAGAATGCTTGATTTGACATTTTTCTTGTTTTGATTGCTTACAAAGAACGAATTTTTTGGCTTACAATACCATATTTTAACGATTTTTCGAACTAAACTTTTGGAATTTAGAAATTTCAGGAATTAAAATTACAAAGATCGTTAAAACATGATACTCTCCGCCGAAAACCTGGTTTTCTGCAAGCAATCAAAACCATGAAGAATGTCAAATCAGGCATTCTTTGCAATCAGAGCACAATCTTTTCAAAATATTCACTGTTCGAAACTTCTGTATAAGATTTTTACATCTGACCTAATAAACAAACCGTTTACCACATAATTCTATTAATCTATGTTTTCGAGAAATTTAATTTTCAAATCGGGGTCTAATTTTCTGGACACCCTGCATCTCAGGAACAAATGCTCAAATTTTCATCAACTTTTCCTTCAGTTAGTCCTTGATATGATTTAGTTCTATGTGGGTTTTAGCGTAAATAGACAAAGAAATGGCTGTGCTAGGCTGCATTATACACGATTCCCGCAATAACTGTATCTTAAGAATTATAGTCTGTCTCAAAAGTTTAAGCACAAGCATAAAATATCGATTTTTAATGAATTATAAAAAGTTCGAATTAATAACATATTTTTATTTACATATTTCGCAATATTATTTAAATAAACGATATCAACAATAGAAAAAAATAAATTACATAATTTTAAAAAATACAATTTAAGAAAAAGTTATAAAAAAACTGTCTCAAAAGTTTATGCACAATTTCAAAAACAACCATATTTACAATTTTTACAGAACTTTTAGTAACAAATTTTTTTTCCATGTTTTGGATTAGTTCAAATAAACGTGCTTTCGTCAAAATCATTAGTTTTTGTGAGGTTCCTGGTGGCAAAGAATGCCATGCTTTCTCAATAACCTCTTGGAGTTCTTCAAAAGAGTCATACTGCTTTCCATTGCCTAAACTTGGCGGGTTAAAGTATTCCAGACATTCTCAATCGGGTTTAAGTCTGGACTTAAATCTGGCTAGTCAAGTACTTTATCATTTTTCTGAAAAAACCAAAGTTTTGTAGAATGGGATACGTGGATTGAAGCATTGTCTTGCAGAAAAGTTCATTCAAAACCCCCCAAAATATCACCGAATGGAAGCAAATGTTGGTTTAGCGTATCTTGAATTTTTTTTCACTCTTCTCTTAATTTTAGAAAAGCTAGAGAGGGCTGGCAAATGTCCCAAATGCCCCCTAAACCATAACGGATTTACCGCCTTGCTGGCTGCTGAAAAATGTCCTTCGGTTCTTGCGTAACTCATGCCAATACGCCTTCCAACCATCAGGGCCATCTAAGTTCCACTTTTTCTCATCGCTGAATAAAACAGTAAGCCATTCGTCCAAGTAGGTCATGTGTTTTTTAGCCCATTCATTCTTACCTGTTTGTGATGTAATTTAAGAGACGGTTTACGAGCCTATTTCTTTTACATGATGAAATCACACGCCTTAATACGTCTATTTACAGCGTCTTTGGACATCTGTACTCTGAAATTATTTTTACTTTGCCGTATGGGGACATATTTTGTCTAAATACCAATCTCCGTATTTTTCGATCAATCTGAACAGTCGTCATACGTGGTCGTCCGCATCTTGGTTTCCGCTTAAAATTATCATTTCTAGAAAGTACTTGATATATACCTAGATTTGATCAATTTAAAGCTTTTGCAATTTCAGAAACAGTTTTGTTTTGAGATTTCAATTTAAAATCTTTCAAAATCTCACATTTTGTGAATTCTTTATCTTTCTCATGTTTAAAATATTAGGAAATAATTTCTCCCCTTTTTTTACTTGTACAAAAGTGTAATATGATGTCATACAACGTCATTACACAATACCAATCCCGTGTTTCTAAAAAAAATTGCATAAAGTGCTTAAACTTTTGAGACAGCGTTTCTTCAAGAAAAAAAGAAAAAATAAATAAATATAAATATATTTTTTAATTTAACTACCCAAAAAGGCTTATTTTATTTTGTTTTGATTAAATGTTGAGTATTTAGTGTAAATTAGCATAAAATATTTTCTTCTTCAATTATTTTAAACGAGATTTGCAGAGTGCTTAAACTTTTGAGACAGACTATACTACATGAATTTTCATCAAACTCCAGATTCAGTTAGTTCCTGATATAAATTGGTCTTGATTTGTTTTTGAAGTAAATCTGACAAGTGGCTCTTGTATACGGATTGTTTTGCGATTGACACAATAGCTCCATCAAACTTCACTTCAGTAAGAAAGTGACATAAGTTGTTGTTGATTAGATTTTGGTGCAAATCGCCTAACCGGATCGTTGCTTTGCCTTTTTTTTTTAAGAAGTATTAAAATGGATGAGATCGCAGAAAGTTTTGGGATTGCCACATCCGACTAGTTTAATGATGCAGACAATAATCAAACTCTATTTCGAATCGATTCCATAGAAGTTTTAATTTTTTTCATTTATATTTAAAACACACAGAAAAACACACGTTACAAAAATGTGTTAGTATATCGTGTAAAGTTAATGGTTCAATCATAAAAAAGAACTACTTAAAAATTTAATATATGAAGTTTATTTGCAGTTAAATATGTAAAAAAAATCCTCTTCAAAATTATTTAAAAACATTAGATCTAACATTTTTATATCTGATTGATCCAATTAGTTACCAAATTATTTTGTTAAAATTAATTTCTGAATATGACATAATTCCAGATGTTCATATTTCAAAGTCTCCTTTCTAATCTCAACACTAATTCAGATGTTTTTAGAAAATAATTCTCATTTAATACAGCTTTTTGAGATTATTAAGATTAAATTACACATTAGTGAGTAAACTAACTCAGAAATATACAATTAAAGAAATTTTGATACATAAATTTTCCAGTGAGAGTCCAACCCTGCGTCACTTAATCATTTTTTAAGTCCAATTACTTATCCTGCAAGCCTCAATTTATTTTTAAATAACCGTTCCAAAAATTCAGAAAAACGGAAGAAATATTTTATTTATTTTCTTTAAAAAAGCATTTATACTTATGTTGCCTGATTTGTCGTGTTAAAAAAAGGTGAAATGAAATTTTATTTCTTTTATCAAAAGTGGCAGATGCTAGTAAATATAATATGATTTTCTTCGAAGTTAATTTAATACTAGCAAATTTCTCGAATAGTCTTCGACTAAAAGTAACACCCCGCATTAGAGTCCTGCATTGGTCTGGTTGTACACGACCCGACCCACAAATTCTATTTTAAATGCACCTGCAACTTGATCGGAACCGGTAAAAATAATTTTCTGTAACACGCAACCCGACCCGAACCGCAATATTTCAACCCTCAATGAAATGAATGTAAATAATGTTTTAATGCTATTATGAAAACTAATATGCAATTGTATCCCTAATACCATTTTATGTTTTACATAGAAGAATAAACGTATCTATGTTCTTTGACATTTTAAATACATTAAAACCTCTGAAAAGCGGATATCTCAAGATCGTTAAATAGAGTCGAGCATCAAGTCGGGATATCTCGATTTATGTTTTTTCGGCTTGGAATGAAACTAATTTTCTTTCTACAGGCCGCGTTTACACTAGAAAAATTCTTACGGGTCATGTATAGGTTTTTTGCCACCCAGGTTGTTAGGATTTTTACAAACAAATTAAGTTCAATGTGTTTCAGACGAAAATATATACATATTAAATGCGTGAGTATATATTCAATTTAGTGCATGAGAAATAAAATGTGTAAAAGAAACGCAATCATAGATTATTCTTTCTTTAAAAACTATTTCTTCTTCTTTCGGAATATGAAAAATAGTAGCAACATTTTGTTTTTGATATAGATAAAAACACATGCATCGTATTTTTTATACTTTATGTACACTTGCATATACTACGTGTGGTGATTGAGAGATTCCAGCTATTCAGGGATATAAGCGTCCAAATATTTAAATTTAAAGAAGTGGGATAATATTCGCTAAATGGAGATGTTTGCCTTTAAATTTTTCGAACATTCTCATAAAAAATCCGCCGAACCCGACATGCAAGACTAAAAAATCAACCAAACTGAAACAATGAAAGTTATCCCGAACCACACGAAAAATTGCAGAAGTCAACCCAACTTGAACCGACCGGCAACGAAATATTGTAGCGCCAACCCGACTCTATACGGGACTGTACTCAGCATTATATCTCGTTTTTTACACTTGCCATGACAGAACCAATTCAATTTGTTTCAGCTAAATAAATAATAAAATTTTTAGCGGTGAGCTGCTATTCACTATGGGCATTCCTGTTTTCATCAAAATTATGTAGCCTACATTTGTTCAAATGACTAGAAAACTATTGCTATTTTTATCGTTTATCGATCAGGTCTAAATATCACACATTTTCACTCTTTAGAACATCAAATAGAAAACAGTGAACTTTCAAATGAAGTTTGTTTGAAAACTGCAACTTATCGTAGATACATTTTATGACACTTTAAATAATTTTCAAATGTGATTTGTTTTTCATTTTTTTCAACAATGGTTTTTTTTTTTTTTTTTTTTTTTTTTTTATGTTAAGCTGTTTGATAAGAACTACCGCAATTAGTAAATAATTATTGACAGAAAGATTTTAAAAGATCTGATTATCCCTATAATCAGATTAAAAATAAGATTCCGCAATTTCACAGACATTTACTTTCTCAGTGAAAAGACAGATTTTCAAATTATATTGAACTTAAGATTATTATCCAATTGCAATGATTTGCAACAAATCATTTGCGATACATTAAATGCATTACATATAAGTGCGAATTTGTTTTTCTTTTCAATTTATCATTATCATTATTTTTATAATACATATTCAGGCTAAAAATCAATTAGCAGCAGTGTCAATTTTCAACAAAATAATTTTTCTAAAGATTACTGCAGGGAATTCAATGATATTAAAATACGCTTTAGGGGTATTAAAGAATTATAATGAAAAAATTTTTATTCTATTGTCCTTCTGAAAAATATATGTATTTCAAACATTTCCAATAAGGAAAGGTGAATTTAAAAGTGAATATTGCTTTTTCAGACATTTTTAAGTAACTGTTAAAAATTAAAAAAAAAACTAAAAGAACATTTTATTTTTCTTAAAAAAGTATTAACAAAAGCTCTTATAAAAAAAGGAAATAGAATTTTCTTTCGTATTATCGAAAAAGGCAGACGCTGGTGAACATAACTTGAATACACTCTTTCATGAGCTGTCAGAATGCAGACGATTAACATCTGAAAATGCTTTAAAGCTTCGATTGGAGTATTTTAACTCTGACTATACACCGGGAAATTTCCCGACGGATAGATTTTGATTCTGTTCGTTTTGACAGAATGAATAAAGTTAAATATATATCAGGAAAATAAAATTCAACTGTTGAGCTTAAAAAGAAAAAAGAATTTATTTTAGAAAGACTGGATATTTTCTCTCTAGAAAAAGTAAATAGATTTGGTAATTTTTTACACAAGAAAAATAAATATTTATTGAGATAAAAGGGAATGTTTAATTTAAATAAGGTAGTAAATAAATATGAGTAAACATACTTAATTAATAATAATAAATAAAATTAAGGTAATTAAACTCTTTTTTTAAAACAGCTTGAAAAGCGAAGAAATACGTCAGTTTTCAGTTGTTAACTACAGCATTTTCAATGCCAGATAAAAAGACAAAAAGCTAAAGCTGACCTGAATGACAAAAATATTTCAGCTTTGAAAGAATCATTATTATAGTGAGTTATTGTAAAATTAAAAAAAAAAAAAATTGAAAGACAAATATTTCGCACACACATTAAACATAAAGAGATTATTTTTTTCTAAGAAATATTAATTATGTATGCAAATTTAGAGCATAAATAATTGTCATTTAGCCATTTCAGGTACAGAGCGATTTTATTGCTAATATGTTAGAACGAATAAATGACACCAGAAATGCTGATTAAATTAATTTAAGAATTATGAAACGCCATATTACAAACACATAATAAACGGAAAACTTTTGCACTAAAATCCAGTGCCATTCTACCAGTTTAAAATTAAGTGATTTCATAAACGTACCACCACCCTTGAAAGGGTTTAAAAACACATATTTCATGTTTACCTCTGGATTGCAGTAAAGAAAATACATTTTTTTTTATTAAAATGTATAAAATAAGTTATACCACAGATGATTGAATGAATAATATTAAACGATTTTCTAAAATATTTTTGCAGTATTTCGTTATTCACATAATATATATATAATATATATAAAAATATATCCGCCACTTAAATAAAGTTTTAAAATTAAAATTTTATTTGTTAAAATATAAAAAGCATAGATTTGCTTGAGAAATTCTCCGCCGTGAAAAGTTAACTATGAAAAATTAGAAAATGACTTTACTCAAGTAAGATAACACAATGCAAAAACATTATGCTTCACTTAGCAAAATTTCTGTTAAAAAAATAATAAATGAAAATTTCTTTTTAAATGATTCCCTTATATTTCTTAAACAAGAATGTCTGAATACATTTTTTATTACGTTTGAATAAACTTTAGCAAATTTTACGAGAGTGAATGTACGCTGAATCAGATTTAATTACGAATAAAATATAAAAGATAAAGATAAATCATGCATAGTGTTTTTAAAATAGTATTCGTGTAATTTTTATTTTTGTTTTATTAAAAATCCTGTGAAAATTTTGGTGTTATTAAAGAATAATATAAAATTGATAAATCAAATATTCATCATTTTTTTTCTTTATTTTTTATACGTTTCAGTATATTAAATTAATAATACTATAGATATTAGGAAAAAATTGATGTTTGATTGTACGATTTATCCCTGCACATATGTGGTGGTCAAAATTTTCCGCCATGGAAAATTCTTTTAGTTAATTTGTAAGTGTACCCATATGAAGAATAATCCCAAAGGGATATTTATACATTGACATAATAATTAGGGACGTATTTATGGAATAACAAATAAAATCAATAAATTTAACTGGCAAAGTTAAATACAAAAGAAAACGTATATGTTCTCAAATTTTTTCCGTCCACCCTCACGAGTTTCAAAAAACAATATTGTTGTAATAGAAAATAACAGAGATCAACAACATTTACAATTATTATTTTATCGCCATACCTTTAGTAATAAGTAGGGGAGACCGGGGTTAGTTGTGCCAGTTGCAAGTTGTGCCATCGAACTTCCTGACTGAGCCAATAGGTTGCAGCACCTGTCACGTCATGTTAGTGAAGAAGTTCGTTGTCTCAATGTGCTGCGTATTTTTTGAAGTATAGTGTCGCGTTGTTTTCGAGATAAAAATATTTATCTTGTTTTCTATCCTGAAAGTAAATTTTGCGACCTAATTTGAATCGTCATTGCCACTAGTGATACTGAGGTATGTAATCTTCCCTTACATTATTTAAATGCGTATATTTTGAACCGTTATTCTATGTATTTCATTTGTTAATCATGCGAACATTTCGGAAACTAATGAATAAAGTTAAAAATGGCGCAAAGCGGGGCTAGTTGCTACGAAGTGTAAGGGGCATGTTGTGACAGTGTCACTACTTACCCCAGCATAATTTTTAATGAAGGTTTTTCTATTTCAGGAAAAATGGTGCGAAATTACAAGAGGCGTGCTGAAAGAGCTAAAGTTACTTTAGTAGATTATGAAAGGGCTGCAATAGAAATTAAATCCGGAAAGTGCAGTTTAAGGAAAACCCAAGAACTGCACAGTAAAAAAAATCTGTAAAGGTACTAAACATTTTCTAGGAAACTGGGATTCCAAGAACTTTTCATGTAACGCTAACAGGAAAAACCCATGTAACCGATTCTAAAACTTGAGTTTTTGTTGTTACCGTTACAGGAAAAGTTCTTGGAATCCCAGTTTCCTAGATAAAGTATAGTACCTTTACAGAATTTTTTTTAGAGTGTGATCAATGTAAACCGAATGTCCCTCCTTAAATATACAGTAAAACCTCCATAACGGACACTCCCGAATAGCGGACACCTCTATTTAACGGACAGTTTTCAAATCCCCACTCCCAAAACTTTAATTTTTGTATGTTTAACCTCTGAATAACGGACATTCCGAATAGCGGACAGTAATTTTGGCAAAAAAGAACAAAAAATTATTTTTTAACGAGGAAAAAAAAATAAAAATCCTCTAAATTTATCAGGGCAATGTATCACAAATTTTGTGATCACAGATAAATGTGGGAATGAGCTGGAGAAAATCCCCTCTCTCCCCTACATTTATCCCCTACATCCCCCCCCCCCTCTCACACACACCCTCACCCTCGGATGATTGGATGCTTTTAAGAAGCAGAAAAATACAATAAAAAGTTATATATATATATATATATATATATATATATATATATATATATATATATATATATATATATATATATATATATATATATATATATATTTAAGAAAAAGATGATTTAAAAGAATTAAAACTACTCACAGAGTTAAAACTTCACATTGAAAAACAAATTACATCTAATCGCAAGTAAAAACATACTTTTGTAACAATTTTTTTTTCTTTTTTTTCTTTTTTTTTTTTTTTTTTTTTGTAAGAATGTAATAAGCAAGGAATAAAGGTATGCACAATTTTATTTCAGTTTTATTGCTTTGAAAATTATTTTAATTTCTGGTTTAATCATATAATAGAGGTTTTAGGACATTTTTAAATCGACTAATGAAACAGTAAGCATTTATTAGCAATTTTACTATCGCTGAGGTTTTCCCAATAGCGGACACCTCCGAATAGCGGACAATTTCTGCGCTCCAAAGGTGTCCGTTATTTAGAGGTTTTACTGTATCAATAAAAAGAAGAGTGCTAATACGGAAGGAAATATGGAAATGGAATAAAAAAAAAACCGTGTATGATATTTACACCTAAACAGGAGATGGAGATGTATGAATTCGCCAAACAATCAGCGAATATGTTTTAGGGAATTACTCATGCAGAACTGCGAAATTTATCGTATGAGTTTGCCTTTAGAAATGGCATAAACATGCCTGCAAGTTGGTTAATAAAAAATTGCACGTGCTGATTAGTTGACTACGTTTATGCAACGATATCGTACAATTTCGTTTCGAGTTCCTGAAGCAACAAGTTTGAGTAGAAATATAAGTTTTAATAAACATAATGTAGAACTATTTTTTAATAACTTATTGTCTGTATTATAAGCTAATAAATTTAATTCAAATGACATATGGAATATTGATGAGACAGGAGTACACTGTAAAAAAAAATCTGTAAAGGTACTATACTTTATCTAGGAAACTGGGATTCCAAGAACTTTACCTGTAACGGTAACAACAAAAACTTAAGTTTTTGAATCGGTTACATGGATTTTTCCTGTTATCGTTACATGAAAAGTTCTTGGAATCCCAGTTTCCTAGAAAATGTGTAGTATCTTTACAGATTTTTTTTCACAGTGTAGGAACAGTGCAGAAACCTCTAAAAACAATTGCAGAAAAGGATAAAAAAAAGAGTTCGGGGAATGACCTCTGCAGAAAGGGGAACAAACGTAACTATGGTTAATGGTATTAACGCTCTGGGAAATTCAGTCCCACCGATGTTTGCATTTCCACGTAATTTTTCTAAAGCTCAATTTAGTCGTGACGGTCCCATAGGCTGTTGCGAAAAATCAAACCCAAGTGGATGGATTACAGGACCTGTCTTTTTACTTTTCATGAAGCATTTTGTTAAAAATGTAAGGTACTCTAAAGAGTATCCAGTCTTAGTATTGCTTGATAACCATAGTTCTCATTGAAATATTGATGTTTTGGATTATTGCATGGACAACAGAGTGATTTTGTTTTCATTTCCAACTCACACAAGTCACAGATTATAGCTCCTTGATGTGTTAGCATACGGGCCGTTCAAAAAATTCTACAATCAGGCTGTATGTGGATGATGTAAGTCGCATCCTGTATGCACTGTGTCGATCTACGACATACCAGGTATTTTCAAAATAGCCCTTCCTAGTTCTACCACTCCAAAAACATTCAAGCAGGATTTCGTTGTACACTGTAAAAAAAAAAAAATCTGTAAAGGTACTACACTTTATGTAGGAAACTGGGATTCCAAGAACTTTTCCTGTAACGGTAACAACAAAAACTCAAGTTTTAGAATCGGTTACATGGATTTTTCCTGTTATCGTTACATGAAAAGTCCTTGGAATCCCAGTTTCCTAGAAAATGTTTAGTACCTTTACAGATTTTTTTTACAGTGTAGGAGAATTTGGGAATTCAATAGGAACATTTTTACAGATGAAAACTTCCTATGTTCCTCAGTAACTGATCGACCATTATCTATCGTGAGTTTGAAAATGCTATTTTAGAGTGTACTTGAAAGATATATGTATATTCCCGTGCATCTTAAAAGTTCTTAAACTATCATACATGGCTTTTTACATTCCAGAACAGACTATTTCGGGCATTTAAAACCGTATTTTTCTCCGCAAATAAATGTGATATTCCATGTTTTTTTTTTCGCCTCATTTATACATAAAACTTTTCATCCATCTTATCAAATAAATAAAAAGATAAGAGAAGGCATGAGACTTTTCTGTTTACAGGAATGACGCATTTATACGATTATTGATTTATTTATAATATCAGAATACATAATTTACAGTATCACAAAATAATAATTAGAAATTATCAATTTATATGCTTTTTTTTCAGCATTTTTTTTTTTTTTTTTTTACTTAGTAAACTATATATGTTTGAATAAAAATGTAATTACATATAAATAACATGATCTAACTACATTTAATTATGGAGCTAAAATTGCCTTTAACTACATTATAATGATTTTCATTAAGGGAAATTTTCATGTCCTCAAATAAAAGAATTTTAATAGCATTTATTTAATATCAGTGAAAGTAGAGAACACATCTCGAATTGGAATGAACTTACAAAATTACAAATACACTAAATTTTCATTCTCGAAAACAAATATTCATTTGGCACGTCGTCAACAATCCTATAATTTGTAACTAATGTTTCCTGAAAATAAAGTTTATTTGAGGGACAATACATTGCCTCATAAGCGAAAACATCTATCTTCCTTAAAGTAATGGAATAAGCTCATAAATCTGAGCATTATCTAAGACTTGAATAGGTGCATTTTTAATGACGTGTCGCTATCTATAATCATAATCAAAAGCTTACAGGAAATGAAGCAAAAATCAATATTTCTTCATACAATAGTTACACTTTAACTTTCTTTAAGCATTTTACATCACTTTTGGTGAAACATTCTTAATCACGTATTTTTTCGTAAATCTTTGATCTCTAAAAATAAACTTAAAATGTTTCTGACAAAGATCACTTCAAACTTTGAAATGTGACATTTATCACAAAATATGCTGTATTTGAAATTTGTGGCCATTTATATCAACAACCTTTGAACTTTATACACTTGACATTCATACATCAGTTTAAAACTTGACTACCTAATTTTACATTTCGATTTGTTGTACAAATTTTCAAGAAATATTGCTGCTCTTTATTTGTATATACAGTGAATTCCAGAATAATGTAAGGATTTATTGTGTCATAAGTTTAATGTCCTCCAATACAATTATTTTAACAGGTGTTTAAAAAATTACACATCTTCAAGCAGTAATAAAAAAAAAAAAAAAAAAAAAAAAAAATCCGAATTGTACAGAATTTTTTTTTTTATGGAAAGAATTTTTGTGAATGTGTTAGGCAAGAGTAGTGAATATGGATTTCAGAGGAATAACATTAATTAATTAAACTGTCATTTTCACTAAAAAAGTCAAAAATCTTTAAAATAGAGATTAAATCCTGACAACTAACTGGCAAATATAATTTCGATACTTTTTAGGATTTTTACTTTCTTCTATCTTTACAGGAAGAAAGTATTGGATTCGTGAAACTTTTCGAATTTCGGTTTTCGACTGATTTACACATTTTAGGAATCAGAAATCCCTCCAAAAGTGTTTTTACATAATGTCTGTCTGAATGTATGTGAAATTTATTTTGTGGACGCTCTATCTCAAAAACTAAGGTATAGAAATTAATAAAAATTTATATTCAGATAGTCTTGATATAAATTGATGCTGATTAGTTTTTGGTGTAAATCGCTAAGCAGATGGCGCTGCTATGTTGCCTTTTTTAACCTCTTCGCTACTGGCGATTATTACAGTATTTTTAATTATTACTGAATTATTTCTTCTCTCGTTTGACTTCAGAGCGAGATTTTTGTTTTATTTTCATCAGCTCGTATCGTAGAATTCGAAACATATTCGAAACATATTTCAAGATTTTCGCAACAGTTCTATCTCAAGAACTAACTCCACGAATTTTTACTAAACTTAATATTCTATTAGTACGTGACATGAATGGATGGTGTTTACATTTTGGCGTAATCGTTCAACAGGTGGTGACCAAATTGAATGCTGCATTTTCACGATTTCCGCAACAGCTCTACCTTAAGAAGTAATTCACTTATTTTCACCAAACTTCATATTTTGTTAGTCATTGAAATTAATGGATGCTGTTTATATTTTGGTTTAAATTATTCATCAGGTGGCACTGCTATGCTGTCTTTTTCACGCGTTCTGCAGTAGCTGTATCTCAAGAATTAATGCGCGGATTTTCATCAAACTTGATTCAGTTAATCCTTGATATAAAGTGATTCTATTTATGTTTTGGTGTCAATCGCGCAATATACTGCGCTGCTACGCTGAATTTTTCCATATTTCTGCAATAGCTGTATCTTAAAAACTAATTCACAATTTTTTTTTTTTTTTTTTTTTTTTTTTTTTTTTTTTTTTTTTTTAAATCAAACTTGAGATTCTAGTTTACCTTGATAGATATTATTGTTGATTAAATTTTGGTGTAAATCGCACAACAGATGGTGACTTTATTCTGCATTTTTCTTGATATTCGCAATAGTCCTATTTCAAGAACTAATGCATGGAAATTCATATGATTAGAATCATAATAATCATCGTCGATGGGCAAAATTTTCCATTTAATTTTGGTACTGTGATAGGGAATTTTGAAGTACTAACATGTATGAGATAAAAGAAAGTTTTGGAATTGCCACATTTGACTAGTTTTATAATGTGAACAGTTTCACGGGGCATTTTTAGCAGCATATTGATTCCGATTTCTGACGCAATATATGAGAGGATTAACATAAATATTTTTCATTGGAAACATGCGTTCAACCATTATTATTATTATTTAGTTATTTAAAGAATTTTTATTTACACTTATGTTATTAGTGAAACGCTTCTGATCATTTGCGTATATTTACATATATCTTCACACAAGTTACCTATACCAAAAATTTAACCGTAATCTCAGAGAAAAAAGAATTAAGCTTTTTATTAGCTCTGCGTATTGCTACAGAAGTTGAGTCAGATAATTTAATCTATGCAATATCTAATTGTATTTATTTTGTTTATTTATTAAAGTTATTAAATTTCGTTATTATAAATTTAATATTAAAACGTAACGATAGAGAATCATTTCGGAAATAAATTATTATTTCAAGTTTTATAAAAACATAATTTTAAAAAGTATATTCATTTTTATTTGTATTATTAAGCTCGGAGGGCGGCGTGAAAGGTTGGTTGGTTGATTTTTGTCGTCCGATTATCTACGCTAGGGATATAGGACCAGGGGGAGTGCCCTCCGTGGGGGTTTTTCTAAGGGAACCTAACCCGTATTTACGCAAGGTTCGAAGAAAACTACGGAAAACTCCGAACGGTTAGGCCGACAGCCGCGATTGGGTTCGAACCCAGCACCTGCCGTCTAACAGTTGAGAGGTCCGAACCTCTCGTCCACTGGTGGGGCTCCAGGCGGCGTGAAGGGAGAATGACATTTATGCTTTTATTCTGAATATTTAAAAATGCCGTCTGCGGAACGTTTCACTTAGCACTTATGTATGATCTCTTGCAATAATTGAATTCAATGAGGATATCTTTTACATTATGTATGCTTTGCGTAATAAAGAAATCGTATTTTTTTTTTTTTTTTTTTTTTTTTTTTTTTTTTTGTACAAAAAAATAGCTTTTTAAAAAAAATCCTCAGAAAACTTCCTTCAAATTCGCAACTACTGTGACTATTGGCATGTACCTGAAATTCATGGTTTTCGAACTTTTACAAGTATACATGATATATTTAAACGGAAAGTTAGTGAATTGGGTAAGGTTACTGAAAAAAAGATTACTGTTTTTTTAATACATTTTCATGGTAATATGCTGATAATATTGAATCCTTCCTTACTTTTAAGCTAATAATATCAAAAATTAGATTTTTTCCCACTTATTCTGGAGTTGGGAGGGGGTATTTCGTATCATGTCTTTTATAATTTCTAAAGTTATTGCTTGTTTAATGCTTCTTCAGTCAGCCCCAAAAATATAAAAGTGAAAAGGACTTCAAGAGGAAACATGCAGGTAATATGGACTCATTCAGTGATCCCATTTGTAATCAATTGATCCCATCCGATTGACCCAATTAGGCTGCAAGAATTTGCTAAAAAATACATTTACAAAGCAAAATGTCCACAAAACTGTAATGAAAGTTATTTTGTGTTATAATAACTAAAAAAACTCTAAAACCATTTGCGATATAAATCACTAATGCAAAAAATCCTCTTTTCATTAAAGTACTCGGCATTACAATATTTGACTCTTTATGCATATGATCAACTGTTTTCCTCGGTAATCAGTTTTGAATAATGCTTCACAGAACGTCTATTTGTTTCGTCCCTTTCTTTCCCATTAGAAACCTGGACGAAGAACTATCGGTTGACTCGCTAGAAGTTAAGAGACCAATTTGAGTAGCCATTTGCAGTTCAAACAACAGGATGTAACATTAAATAACAGGCGAAACAAAGTATGCTCAAACGAGAAGCAAGTAATACAGAAATGATGGCATGCGAAGCAAATGAATCAGGTATATTGCAGCTTTGCGACAATTATGCATTCATCCGCCCCGATACCAAATTTCTAACCCGCTAAGCTGAGATAACTAGGCAGGTAGGGGCCTGGTCAACGGTTAGAAAGAAAGTAAGGGTATGGTGGACGTTTAAAAAATCTGTTTTTTTTTTCATCATAGCAATATGAAATTTTGTGCATATACACATTTCACGAAAAGCATATAGAACACCTTCAAAAAAAATTCCAATCTGATTAAAATTTTTAAATTTTTCAAAACATTTTTAATTTTTAAACGAAAAATTAAAATGCTCCTCCTGTTTTAAATTTTGAGATATTTTCCTGCTTTTGCATTTTTATCACTTAAAACTCTATTATAAACAAATTTGTCTAATATTTTTTAATCTCTTGAATAGTTAATATTTTACAGATTTTTTTCTAAATTCCATATCGATTTTCATCAAAATTTTACCTTTTAATAAGTAAAAAATCAAATTTGGCTATCTTAATGAAGACGAATTTTAAAAAGCTTACACAATTACTTTTTAAATAATATCAGGAAACTTTCTTATCAATTTCATAAATATTGATCAAAAATTACATCGCAAGAAGCATTTCAAAAATCTAAAAACGCTGAAAAATTAGTTTTGTGAAAAAAGTACCTTTATTATTTATGTCTTCAAACCTTTATAAATGATATTTTAATAAGAAAAAATTGTTTTGGTACTGTTATACCACAGAAATAGACTTTTTTTGGCGACGATTTTGCTCAAATAAAGGTCCACTGTCCCCTTAACGATCCAAATTCTACAGAGTTACTCTCACTTTAAAGCATTTTGTATTAGGCATCATACTTTAACAGCTTGTGGTAGGTGAAAGCAAGTATACTGCAAATTGAATACCTTGAATTTTAAATTCGTGTTTTGCTTCACCTTTCTCTTCCACGATCCCTCCCTTTGTGTTCCTTCTTTTGTTGTTCAGATTAATTATATATATAACTGAAATTTTCATCTTGTTCATTTCGAATGAGTTTCTCCGGGTTTGAAATCTGCATTTAAGAATAAGTTTCTTATTCAAGGACAGATTATGTAATTCTTAACCCGTTACTTTAAATGAAAGCCTTGTAAGTTTTCAGATAAAATTGATATTTCAAAAAAAGTAATGCAGAACTGGTTTGGATTTTATCTCATACAGATAATACAGCGAGAGGTGCTAAAAAAATTTATTTAAGCATTTGAAAAAGATAGAAACCTATGCTTAAAATTAACTTCCAAACAATACTTCACAATAATAGTTGAATGATTCAATTAATTGCGTATAATGTTGCTAATTTGTTTTCCAGAATAAAGAGTAAAAATCTCCTTGCCAGCAGAGCCCAATTCTGGAGTTTATCCAGCCATTTGAAACCAAAAATATTGAAAATTGGGACGAAGTGCAAAGTTACACCCCATGGTTCAAAATTATCCTGAATGTTTAGTGTACTTAATAAAATTGGGATGGATTTTACAATATAATATATAAGTGAAAAATAAATCGAAACATTGAAGAAGTCATGTTTTATGCTACGTTTTTGCCTATGTTTGTATATTTTATTTTCTCCCTCATAAGCTAATTTACTAATTGTAAAACCGTTCCCTAATTTTATTAAGTACATTATATTGAGAATACAAAATAATAATGGAGCGATTTGACAAATATTTGTTCAATTTTATATAATCATTTCAAACTTGAAATAATAGAAATTTGTCGACTTTGCTATAAAACAAATGTGGATAATAAATCTACTGACACCATTTGGACATTTAAATAAGTATTCTCAGCAGCACCTTTAAGTCATAATCACTTATCTTTTTCTTTGATTTAAACAACCAGTTTCTGACATTATTCTAAATTTTTATTTTCATAATCGAAGCATAGAAACTAAAGATTCTCAAATAAATATATAATATGTGAGATCACTACTTCGAAAACCTTTTCACCTAAAACATTACCCGAGAAATAGTTTAAATACAAACTAATTTAAAACAAGATGGAAGAATTCATTACTTTAATTTTACTTAAACCAAATTTCAAAAGAACTGTTAAGTGCGATGCATGACTTAATTAAAAATTTAAAAAAAATGTTGTATACTTTTAAATAATTTTCAAGATTATTTATTTATTTTTGTAAATTACAATTTCACTAAACAAGTTCATGCATAGCAATCAATTCTAACATTTAACGGAATATTTCTCGAAAGCTAATTCATTAAATTACGTAAATGAGAATAGTTATTTTCCTTTGTTTGTAGTTATTTCGGTAATCCATGTTTCTGGAAGATTCAAATTCAAAACCTTGAAAATCACGCCATTTTGAATTCATAGAATAGAACAATAAAAAAATTGCGAATAATATTTACAAAAAAAAAATAAATAAATAAATAAATAAAATCTTTATCTTCATTCTTTTAAACCAATGAACTCCAGGTTATTATGTTTTTGAAAATGTGTTAAAAAATGCTATAAATGTAATTGAGAGACAGTCTGAAATCCATTTATTTAGTCTAATTTTTTAAACCTCACTTTAAACTGGGGGTTGAAAATTTCTTCCCATCACTGTTATAGGACATTATTGAAATTTTATATTTAAAATAATATATAACACGCGCCAAAAATGATGGAATGTTGATCTGCGTTTAATTCACTTAAGACTTCATGCAAATGAACCTTTTATTATTGAAGAGTTTGTATTGTAGAAAAGTGAAAAGTAAGGGGAACTGGGGCACATTGTAACACTATTGCTCACAAGGTCATTGCAGGAAGTTTCACAACAGCTCCAAAAGTTGATGCTAGCGTAGACAACTACATACAGAACGTCTTGGGATGATTCAGTAGATTGATGTAATGGGACAGGTGATTTATTTTTTTATAAGTCAAAAGTAAATTTGAGTTGTACAACTGCAATGGTATTATACAGCTGTTCCAGTATTTTCAACCCAAAAGAATACTCTCCCTGGAAAGTAAAGCTACTGTTTATCAGTTCCTCATTCTTTATTGTTAGGTAAATTATGACGTGTTGGATTTGAGATTCATGTTATTCAAAATCGCTACAGGGGCACATTGATACGTATCAATGTGTCCTACAGACAACCTTAATTCTTTCCTACTTTATTTTTTTATTTATTTTTATTTTTATTATTATTATTTTTACCATACACTTCTTAATCAAATCATTTCCAGTCAAAAATTTCTAATAGTACTTTTTAATGAAGTGAAATAGCTCCAACTTTTTATATTAGAAAATTTTATAGTATTTTTGCAAACAAAAGATGTACGAACTTACCTATTAGCTAGTGGTAATAGAACTAACCAAAGAAAAGGACGGTAGCCTGGCAAATCTCGAATTTCTATCGATTTTCCCGAGAAAATAGTATTTTTAACATGAGAAATGTTAAATAAGAGAAACGAGCTGCAGCACACCAAAGGGTAACTATATTACAAACAGAATTTTTAATATAATCATCCTTTATTTTATGTTTACAAACCGATTTATAAACAGAAAACCTGGTAGTTTTTTCGTCTTTCTTAAGAAAGAAGATATTGCAGGGGTTGAAATGCCAGATATGACAAAGTTACTACTACTAACAATCAGACAAAGAACAGCCAAAACGTCAGGTCATTATGCATTTAATTTTGATTGTTTTAATATTATTTACAAATAAATTGTACGTGATTTGAATTTCTATACATACAATCTCAGCAAAAAAAGTCTTGACATTTGCGATTTTAGACATATTGTTAAATATCTAGAAACATACATAAGTAATTATTCGGAAACTCCAGGTGCGTAAACAAAATAGTATACGTCATATATCTTCGCGAAGAGTTTTCCCCCAAATCCAGCAGGGGACCGTCAATAAATTGAAAAAGAACGATCTTTTGGATAACCCTGTCAAAACTAATGAAGCAAAAGAGTTCAAACTGCCGATTATGATTAAGTGACTTAATGTAATAAACTGTGTTTATTTCTATGAATATAGCATGTAAACTCGTAGAAAAATTAAGGTTTTTATAAAAACGGTCCCAAATTTTTCCAAGTTTTTTGCTTATAATTTGCACAGTTCTTCATCAAACACAATGTTCTTTTCAGAAAACATGACAATCAACATTGTACATAGCAAGCTGTAATCCGAATTAAAAAATAATAAAAATTGGATGACAAATGAGCAAGTATATGAAATAATATTTAACTGCGTCAACGGTATTAAAATTTAATTTGCATATTATGTTAGTTAAATGTATAGCGATTTTTGTGAAAGTCTCCAAAACATAGCTTGAAAATTTTGAAAAATATCATATAATATCATATAGAATAAGAGCAAAATCCGTTCTTCCCAAAATGAAGCAAAAAAATGAGGGGTTGTATCCACATTCCACTGATTAGTGCCTGCACAATATTACACGTACTACTATATTTGGACACAGCTCCTATCTTTTTGGTTTATTTTGGGAATAACGGATTTATATTTTATTCTATCGACAATAATTTCCAGAATTTTCAAGTTATGTTTTTAAGACTTTCATAAAAGTTGCTCTACACATTTAACTAACATGACTAACTTGTATACTTGACTAACTTGCATTACTAACTTGCAAATGAAATTTTAATAGCTTTGACGCATGCACAGTAAAAAATTATTTAGTCAACCTGCTCATTTGTCATACATTTTTTATTATTTTTTAATTCTGATTACAGGGTGTTATGTACAATGTTGTTTGTCATATTTTCCGAAAAGAACATTGTGTTTTATCAAGAACTGCAAATTATAAGTAAAAAAAAAACACTTGGACCGTTTTTCTAAAAATCTTAATTTCTCTACGAGTTTAAATGCTATATTCATAAAAATGAACACAGTTTATTACAATAAGCCACTTAATTATAATCTGCAGTTTACACCCTTTTGCTTAATATGTTTTTGACAGAGTTATCCAAAAGATCTTCGTCATTTTTTAATTTGTTGATGGTTCCCTGTTGGATTTCGGGGAAAACTCTTCGCTAAAATATATCACGTGTACTATTTTATTTACACACCTGGAATTTACGAATAATTCTTTATGTATATTTCTAGATATAAGCAAAACGTCTAAAATCGCACGTGACAAGATTTTTTTTTTTTTTTTTTTTTTTTTTTTTTTTTGCTGAGATTAAATATATAATGGTTTGCTAACACATTTTCTATAAAAAATATGCATTGGTGTTATTTTTTCTCCATTTTTTCCCAAGCGTATCAAAGTGTCCCATAATGCATATTAATCTGCGCCGGTGATGGGGTACATTGATACAAATGCCTTTTTTAGATTTTTTTAAATTACATGCAAAAATGTTATATAAAACAACGATTTTACATTTTAATACTACACTACAGAAGTTTTGCTTACACCTTATGGAAAAATAACTTGAAATGTTTATTTTCTGGACACCAAAAAAATTCTTAGAAAAAAAAAACGTATCAATGTGCTCCAGTTCCCCTACGTTTTAAAAATTACGAACGCGTTCTACTTATACAAAAGATGAGGGTAATTTTTAAAACCATTTATCAATTTATGAAATATTTCAACAAAATGATTAGCTTACGTAAACTTAAAATTTGATTGCATTGTGGAACAAATATACATTTCTTTAAAAAAATGTAATTAAAATGTAAACAATATATATCAACATCATGTACTACATATATTAAATATATGAATGCATATAAAATTTCGATTTTTAACGTAGTAACATTCGAACGTAACTTTGGAGTGAAAATAAAACTGTAATTTAATAAGAGGATGTGAAAAAAATTATTTCCAATCATACAAATGCACTCTCATAAGTAAATCACATCTGAAAAAAAAAAAAAATAGTACTTTTTTGCTAATAATAAAAATAAGTAAAAAAAAGAAAAATTTTGAGATCTTAAAAATTAATAAAACTAAACTTAAATTCTAATACTTATTTTATTTAATTTGAACAGAATATTAAAATTGTACAACCGAACCTCTATAGCTATATAACATCAAAATTTCATTGGGTATAAATAAAATCAAAATTATTATTTTTATTATTCCTTTCTCACAATTTTTTCCCATTTTTTTCCATTCTTAAGAGATTAGCTTACGTCCCCTTGAAATTTAATTGCATTATAAATAAAATTTATGCTTCGTACAAAATGTATTTAAAATTTAAACACCATGAACTGCATATATTAATTATATCAATGCAGATAAAATTTCCACTTTTAACGTCGTGACTTTCGAACATAACTTTAGTGTGAACATAAAATTCTAATTTAATAAATATTGGGAAAAAGTAATTTTCAATCATACAAATGCAATCCCTTAATTCAATTACATCTGAAAAAACCCTTTTTTACTAATAATGCAATTATTTTAATAAGTTGATAAATGTTAAGTTCTTAAAAATTAATAAAACTAATTTTAAATTATAGTTTTCATTTTATTTATATTGAACAATTCTAAAATTATATAACCGAAATTTTAAAAATAGATATTGAATAATATCTTTACACCCTGCATTTTTCTTAAGTTTTTTTTTTTTTATTTACACCGATTGCTAATATATGGCGCCAAAAAAATGTTGGTTTTTTTATATCTGGTTATCCGTTGTTTATAATAACTTGTTATATGTTATTTTTAACGTAGAATTTAAAGCGTTGAAATTGGATAACTTTTGAATATTTTGCAGAAAAGAAGGGAAATATATGTGATATAGTACATATTATGTGTATATTTGCATATGTTGAACAGTCGATATATTTATGGCATCTGAATACTTATGTCTAACATGACAGCCATAAGTTGCTTTTCTTGAAGATGAATGAAACTCAGTGTCGTCATATTAGAATATTATATAAATAGATTACTGCTATTGTAAAAAAATCACCATCATTTAAACAAATTCCAAGATTATTGAAATATTTAAAAAATGCAGTAAATTACAAAATTCAAATTTTAAAAAACAACAAAAAACCCGATATAAAAGTTATAAAATAATCCCATATATATATATATACAGTTTCTAAACTCATGGTACAAACTTTAAGGATAGGTAGAGCACACAGAAAAATCACTTATTGTATAGGAATGTATGGGACCAAATGACGCATTAAGGTAAAAACACCAAGGGGGCAATTAGGCCTCTTTTTAAATTTTCTAAATTTCTCATTCATACCAAAAAAAAATTTATGCTATCCTTTACTTGACATTTTATAATTCCTTATTAATAAAATACTTCTTTGAAAATTTTTGGTGTGAAATCGATATATATTTTGAATTCAAAATAGAAATGGAAACAGAATTATTTTGAAATAGAAATGGGTTTTCGGTTGATTCGACTGGTGGTAGAGGGCAATACGTGACTGGTCGCCGTTCAATACCGTGCATTCAAGTAGAAGAAATCGCCATTTATTGTGCTATCGTTCGTCATGGAAGATTTTACATATGCCGAAAAAGCTGATATGCATTTCATTTATAGTTTTGCAAATGGCAACGTCGGAGCTGTCCTACAAATGTATCAGGAGCAGTTTCCTCGCAGAAGAATGCCTGATCATAGAATCTCTCAGCGCTTACACCATCTACTTTCTGAAACAGGTTATTTCCATGTCACCAAACAGGAAACTGGGCGAGAAAAAGCTGTATGCAGTGCAAGTCTGGAAGAAGTTATTTTGAATTTTGTGTGTGAAAGGCCCGAATCAAGTACAAGAGCTGTTGCACAGAGTTTAAGTGGAGTCAGCCGACATTTTGGAGAGTGTTAAAGGAAAATCGATTTCACTCCTTCCGTTTTCAACGTGTTCTAACTTTGAATCCGGAAGACTATCTTCTGCGGTTGAGCTTTTGCTAGTGGGTTTTTCAGCAGCATTTATTGCAGCCAAACTTTACTGTTCATATTCTATTTACAGCTGATTCATTTTTTTAAACGCAAGGGTGTATTTAATTCACACAATTTCCATCTTTGGGCAACCAATAATCCACATGCAACGCGGCCACATGCTTATCAACAACGATTTTCTGTGAATTTGTGGGCGGGTATAGTTAATAGTTATTTTATTGGCCCATACCTACTACCAAAGAGGCTGGATGGTCGTTGTTACCTTATTTTTTTGCAACAGGTTTTACAGAACTGCTGCAAGATGTTCCGATCACCATTCTTAATTGGATATGGTTTCAACATGATGGAGCGCCAACGCACCACCACTGATGTGCGCAGTCACCTGAATGCCATATTTGGGACGCGATGGATTGGGCGTGGTGGACTAGTTCCTTGGCCACCGCGATCTCCCGATTTATGGAGGCTTGATTTCTTTTTATGCGGACATCTGAAGAGTCTTGTTTATGAAGCTTCAGCTGACTCACACGAAAATCTAGTATCTCGCATATACAAAGCTGCTGCACGTGTGCGGGAAATGACTGACATGTTTAGAAGTGTACACTAATCGTTCCACGACACTGCGAAGCATGTATCACAGTTGGTGAGCGCAATTTTGAACACTTATTGTAATAGTATTGTAGCATTATTATTTATTTGTAAACCACATTTTGAATAAACATTTTATTATTTTTATTCCTGTATTTCATTTGGTAAGTTTGCCAGTTTTGCGCTTTTTTAATTCAAATTTTCGATTTCATACCAAAAATTTTCAAAGAAGAATTTTATTATTAAGTAATTATGAAATGGCCAGAAAAGGATGACATAAAAATTTTCTGATATGAATGAGAAATTTTGAAAATTAAAAAAGGGTCCTAATTGCTCCCCTGATGTTTTTACCTTAATGCGTCACTTGGTCCCATACATTCCAATACAATAAATATTTATTACTGTGTGCTCTACCTACGATTAAAGTTTGTACCAAGAGAAACACTCTGTATGTATATATATATATTTCATATTATAAAATGCAATTTCAAAATCTCAAGGATAGAGTGCATATCTAAAAAGTAAACAATTAACAATAAACAATTAAAAACTATAAACAAGATACAGGCAAGAAAAAACAGTCCGTTCTCATCAGAGGGAGGACAGACGAGACTTAACCCCACCCCCCTCTTTTAAGAAATTAGAATTGTTTCAGGTTTCTGAATGCCTGTCAAACTTGCATTCAAAATAACAACAAAAAATGCCAGTTTTTTAATAAACAAAGCAAACTGAAGCTTTTAATAAACATAAAAAACAAAAATACCTAAACATAACAAAACAAAAAATTATAGAAGATATAAAAATAATATAGAAATTAAAATAACCTTTATAATGTAAAAAAAATCTATTATGATTAAAAAACTATCATAAAAATGAATGCAGCTTTTGCCAGGCCTCCTCCCTTACCTGAAACAAAACATAAAAAATTAAGAACAGTCATACCTGTTTCTATCTCCTGCCTGTAAAACAACAAATTATCAAAAATGCTTTCTCCGAGTTCTTTTGAATTTATATGCAATTTGGACTAGAAGAAAGCATTTTTGATAATTTGTTGTTTTACAGGCAGGAGATATAAACATATATGACTGTTCTTAATTTTTTATGTTTTGTTTCAGGTAAGGGAGGAGGCCTGGCAAATGCTGCATTAATTTTTATGATAGTTTTTAAATCATTATAGATTTTTTACATTATAAAGGAAGAAGACAAAATAGAAGACATTTATTAAACACAAAAGACATGACTTTTAAAAAATTAACTTAATAAACTTATTTGGTATCATGATACCCCAAAAGTTGTATTTTTACACATTATGATATTCCCAAGATTTAAACGAAAATATTTAACATGTTCATTTAATATTCCTTTTTAAATTATTTCTTATTTATTATTCATGAGAAGCATAATTGTATTTCCTTAGTAGTATTTGAGGCATTAACGAATTATATTTTTAACAAACCGAATTATGTATTTATTATTATATATTTAACCTACAAAGGAGGCTGTACAAGTATTTTACATATATGTGTTTATGTATACGTCTAAGAATAACTGTTGAACTGCTGTTTCAAATTTTGCACACTCGCATATTTTTAGCACTTTCCAACAAAGTTGAAAAGTGCTTATGCATTCGGTTTGTCTGTCCGTCAGTCCGTCTATCTATCTGTTCGCGCTCTAACTCTCGTAAATATACTCAGATCGCTATGAAATTTTTATATATTATTAACATTTACCCTAGCACGAACCCTATTGAAAATGAAGTTTCTACCATGTCTACTTTATTTACAGGGGTAGTCAAAAGTTTACCGTTAAACTATTTCATATATAATAAAATTTATATGTATAGCTGAGGCTTAATATAAATGACACGATACAGTCAGGTATAATTATATGAAGTACGTAGCATTTACAGGGACACACAAAAGTTTTTAAATAGTTTATTCTTTCCGAAGTACTGTACATGTATATAATGATGGCTGATGGATGAATGCAATGCATTTCAATTATGATATGTACATTTATATTTCTCTAAATTTATGCATATTATATTTATATGGTGTGTATAAATACTATAGTTGATATACAGGGCTACCTAAAAGAGGTCGCAAACGTTACTGAATATGAGCTTAATTTACTTAAATTGGTTTTTAAATAAGTTATGCATTTTTAAGCTGAACTGCATTCATTTTACTAAGAAATGCTTGTAGAAAATAGATAAAACGATATACAGGGCCACGCAAAGAATTGAATACATGGACGCTTAAGAATGATAATTTCTGCCAATGTGATTTTAGTAGTTTTAAGAATGTTTTAGTTTAAAATAAATTTTAGCTTTATACTGACGTATGATAATTTCACAAGGTAAACTATAGGGTTGAAGAAAAGGATTCAAGTATGTTTCCATCTATCAGTATAAATTTCTGAAAGAAAAATATCAACCAGCTAGACATTTTTTTACTAAACTAAATTTTCTCATTATATAGTATACAGGGTGTCCCTAAACAAATGGTATATACGCTACGGGGTGATAGAACACATCAAGACGAGTAATAGTAAATAGAAAACCAAGGGTCCCAAACATTTTCCAAACGAGATAGCCGCCATTAAAATTTGGGGTCCAAAATTTCAAATACACATAAAAAACGGAAAAATTGGTCGATTGATTTGCGGTTTTCACTAAAATTATTCTTTATGTTGGTATTTTCTTGAAAATAAATTATAAAGATAAATTTCGAAAAATGCCGATAAAGGGCGCTTTAGACTTTAAAGTAATGAAAAACTATTTTTTGCCGTGATTTTTTGCATTTCATTAAATGGTTTCGTAAACATAGACTTAAACTTAAATTTTGAGCTCAAAATCTGAATAGTTGGAAGCGGTTAAGTAGCATAAACTTAACTGTGTTCAGAGGGTTTAAATTTCAAATGATTATAAAAAAACGGAAAAATTGGTCGATTGATTTGCGGTTTTCACTAAAACTATTCTTTATGTCGGTATTTTATTGAAAATGAATTATAAAGATAAATTTCAAAAAATGCCGATAGAGGGCGCTTAAAACTTTGGAGTAACGAACAACTACTTTTTACGTTATTTTTTGCATATAATTAAATGTTTTCGTAAACTTAGACTTAAATTTAAATTTTGAGCTCAAAATCTGAATAGTTGGGAGTGGTTAAACAGCACAAACTGAGCTGTGTTCAGAGGGTTCAAATTTCAAATGATAATAATAAACGGAAAAATTGGTCGATTCGTTTGCGGTTTAAAATAAAACTATTCTTTAAGTCAGTATCTTCTTGAAAATGAATTTTAAAGATAAATTTCAAAAAATTCCATTAGAGGGCGCCTTAAACTTCAGAGTAACCAACAACAAATTTTAACCGTTATTTTTTGTATCTAATTAAATGCTTTCCAAAACTTGTTAAATGTTTTCGAATTCTTAGATTTAAACTTAAATTTTGAACTCAAATTCTGAATCGTTGGGAGGGGTTAAGAAGCGCAAACTGAAGTGTGTTCTGGAGTTGAAATTTAACCCCCCCCCCCTCGAACACAGTTCACTTTTGCGCTACTTAAACACTCGCAACGACTCAGAATTTCATCTCAAAATTTAAATCTAAGCATTTGAAAGCATTTAATGAGATTTAAAAAAATAATGGTTAAAAATAGTTGTACGCTACTCCAATGTCTAAGGCGCCCTCTATCGGCTTTTTGTGAAATTTATCTTTAAAATTTATTTTCAAGAAAACACCGATTTAAAGAGTAGTTTTAGCAAAAACCGCAAACGAATCGACTAATTTTTCCGTTTTTTTACAGTCTTCCGTTTCGTTTGAATTTTAAACCCTCTGAACACAGTTCAGTTTGTGTTACTTAACCACTCCCATCTATTCAGATTTTGAGCTCGAAATTTAAGTTTAAATCTAAGCCTACGAAACCATTTAATGAGATGCAAAAAATAATGGCAAAAAATAGTATTAGGATGGATTATATAGTTAATCCACAGTCTAAAGCGCCTTCTATCGGCATTTTTTGAAATTTATCTTTATAATTCATTTTCAATAAAATACCGACATAAAGAATAGTTTTAGTGAAAACCGCAAATCAAACCCTCTGAACACAGTTAAGTTTGTGCTACTTAACCGCTTCCAACTATTCAGATTTTAATCTCAAAATTTAAGTTTAAGTCTAAGCTTACGAAACCATTTAATGAGATGCAAAAAATCACGGCAAAAAATAGTTTTTCATTAGTTCAAAGTCTAAAGCGCCCTCTATCGGCATTTTTCAAAATTTATCTTTATAATTTATTTTCAAGAAGATACCAACATAAAGAATAATTTTAGTGAAAACCGCAAATCAATCAACCAATTTTTCCGTTTTTTATGTGTATTTGAAATTTTGGACCCCAAACTTTAATGGCGGCTATCTCCTTTGGAAAACGTTTGGGACCCTTGGTTTCCTATTTACTATTACTCGTCTTGATGTGTTCTATAACCCCCTAGCGTATATACCATTTGTTTAGGGAAACCCTGTATAGTATATCAACCGATATATCAAATATAGGGCTCTTCAAAACTATTGGAATACATATTTGGCTATATGCAGTAACCATATTACCCTAAATGGCGAATTTTTGTTAAGGATTTCATAAAGTGTTGGAAAGTGATTCATAATCTATGATTAAAGCATGATTTTTCTTACTTGTGAATCTTTATAAGAAAAAAGTATTGGATTCGTGAAAAAATTCGACTTCAGATTGTCGACGGATTTATTTTTTTGAAGGACCTAAACACTGACAGTTATTATGAAATGTCTATTTGTGACTTTATCAATGTATGATACAAATTTTGTAGGCTCTCTATCTTAACCCCCTGACTGCCCAGCCAAAGGGTAATATTGTAATGTTGTTTTCTCTGTAATTTATTAAAAATATAAAAAAAAGATGTTTTTTCCAACCTGATGCAAAATACGTTATTAGTATCGGTGTATAATCTTTGATAGCATCATTCCTAACTTAATTTTTCAGAACTGGGTTTTATTTGTGGAATTATACTAATTTAAATATTGCTTATGCTGCAGTGAAACCTGCAGCTTAGTGTGTGAAAAAATCAGCCGGCGGCAGTCAGGAGGTTAAGAATTAATGCACTAAATTTAATAAAATTTTAGATACAGTTAGACATTTAAATAAGTTACATTTGATATTAGGTAATGGTGTAACTCTTCCAAAAGGTGGCGCTGATATGCTTCGTCTTTCACAATTTTCGCAAAAAGTGTATCTCAAGAACTAGTGCACGGACTTTCATCAAATTTCTAATTCAGTTAGCCGTTGACATAAGTTGTTACCGATTAAGTTTTGGTGTGAACTGCTCAGCAGATGGGTGATGCTGCTATGCTACATTTCCCACGATTTCTGCAATAGCTCTATCTCAAGTAGTAATGAATGGATTCTCAACGAATTTCAAATTTAGTTTGATCTTAATATAAATCGTCACTAATTAAGTTTTGGTGCAAATCGTCCAGCAGGTGGCGCTGTTATATTGCATTTTTCAGGATTTACAGGATTTTAACAAGAACTAATGCACTAAGTATCACCAAACTTCATATTCTGTTACGTATTATTATTAACTATTACTACCAATCACCGAAATTCAGTTTCGGAATTAAAAACCTGCTCTGTGTATATTTAATTATAGATTCTCCAAAAATATATTTATTAAATAATTTTCAATTTTCATTTTTTTTCTTTTAAAGGCCAATTGTAATTTCCAAACATAATTTTGATTTATAGATTGTTTTGATAACACTTTACTCCTATGCTTAAAATGAAGCTGAATTATACCCAAGAAAGATTTTATATTTTTTCATACATTTTAACAATTTATCTGTAAGTATCTTCGTTTATTTTATGCAGAATATTTTCAAATAGATTGATTTGTTTTCGTCATCTATCTTTCCTTTTGCTTCTTTACTTTGATAATTTATAATTTCAAAGAATTTAATCAGTGTTACAAAAACGCCTAACAGTTGCGTTATGCAAACACAAATAAAAGCTTTACACAGGCCGAAATTATTATGTCCGGTTTAAACCGAACAAAGACCTTTTTTGTTCGGCCCATTCCGACACAAAACAAAAATTATTGACCCGAACCAGTATAAAGTTTCGATCCGTAGAAAAGCAATATTAATACAGTCCGATACAAAAAGTAAAATCCCGGAATTAGTCGGGCTCGATATAAAAGCTAAAAGTTCGTACAGTCCTGTCCGTACAAAAACTTGATTAGCCCGGACCAATTAAATTTCCAGAAAACACAAATTTCTGTGTCGATGTGATTAAAAAATCTTGTACGAGGAATTCCAATAAAAAATACTTATTTTTTTCCATGTTTTTAAAAGAAAGTCTATAGACTTTCTTTTAAAAAAGCACTTTGGACTGCGATATTTAATTTTAAAATGAATATTTATTTTTATGTAAATGTTTTTGTTATAATTAAGGCTGTTCTTAGTCAAAAAGGACAACTTTATGACACATGTTTTCATTTATTTTTTGTTTGGAAATGCATGAAGCTAGCAGGGTCAGAAATTATTTAATCGCCACTCATTTTCACATAATTTGCAAATACAATAGATTTTTCAAAAAATAGTGTCAAAATGGGCGTTTTGAATAAAATTTCCTCGCGAAGGAAGAATAACCACTGAAACTGGGGTGAAAATCGTGCATGTCACGTGACCGAAATCAGTATAACTCAACAGATAATTTATTGATACAAAAATGGAAAATTCAGTTCGAGTCCAAATCGCTTCCATAATCAGGCCTTCCAATTTTATAACTCTCCGTTAAAAATAGATTTGTAGATGTGTCAAAACATTTTGCACTTGTTGAGCAGAACAGATGAGAGCAGTTTTAATACCATTTTATGCCTTGGAAACTTAAATATCGAAAAATGACATACAGTAAAATCTTCTGAGAAGGATTCGCACAGGATAGGAGAAAAAATAGATTATAGACAGGTTTATTTCTTAGCAAGAATGAGGAACGTAGCTTGTTCTAAATGTATCATATTCTTCTTTCTTGCTATTAAGTTTATTTTGCAATAGTCAATACATTTCCTGTTTAAGACAGTATTTGTAGACAGATTCATTTTCAGAGCTCCCTTTGCTGTGCTTCAATTTTATTATCCAGAAATATACTTATTATTCATAAAGAATAATAATAATTTTAATGGTAAAACTGTAGCAATTTAAAAATACGTACGTTTATTTAAAAAAAATTGTTGGGTCGGGCCAGATTTTACTGATTTTTCCCATAGGCTGACCGAGACGGAATTAGCCAATGATTTTCATACGAGCTCGATCGGGATCTATACTAATATTTTTGACTACCGCAATTAGTGCTGTAGGAAGAATGAAATCCAATCCCGATCGGATCTGGAAGGATTTAGTCAGGTCCGGCCCGAATCCGCAGAAAAAAAGTAAATCCCGTGACCCGAAAGAGTGATGACGAGACCCATCTGAGTCCATCTTTCTGAAAAAAATAAACCCGATACCCGACGCGGATAGGCTCGGAACGACTGAAAAACAGGTCAGGTCAGGCCTGACCCGAGTGTCGGGATTAAAATTGGAAAGCTAATTTTGTCGGACACGGCCCGTGAAAACATCTAATTTCATAGACTTTTTTTTTAATTTTCATATGTATTTTGTATTTTGAATGTATTTTCAAAATACATGTATTTTGTATTTTGAACTTTTTCAATTTGAAAAGTATTTTATATTTTGTATTTTAGATTCTAAAACTAATGTATTTTGTATCGAATATGATTTTTCGATCTATTTTGCCCAACTCTATATATGGGCTATTCCATGCGAATTTGTTGGTCTGTTACGTACTGCAATTTTTGGCTACCAGTGTTTTATGTCGAAAAAATGAGACTTATTTTGTTGAAGATATCTCATCAATTGAATAAAACGAGTTAAACTTTACTAAAATACCGGTGGCCAACAAGCATAGCAATTTTTAGCTGCGTAACAGACAAACAAATTCGCATGGAATAGCCCATATATATATAGTCAGCCTTCTATTTTACTTCAAACTTCAACTGTTTTCAATAAGATGATCGTAAAAGTACTGGTTTCATTGGTTTATTGAATGGTAATATCTGAACTTCTTTGGTTATATTTATAAAAGTATATATATATATGTATATATATATATATACCGGGTGTCCCAAAAATGACTGATGGATTTTAAAATTCAATAACTTGCAAACGGTGACAGCTATAAACTAGCTATTAAAAAATGACAGCTATTAAAAAAATTTTGCAGGAGGGTTATGTATAATGTCAGGAGTTTTTTTACCGTAACTTTTTATTTTAGTTCGCATCTCAAACAATAGGTGGCGCTGACGGCGATTGAAGGCCAGGTGATCAGTGCTGAGTGAAGCATCGACCTGGCCTTCAATCGCCGTCAGCACCACCTATTGTTTGAGACGCGAACTAAAATATAAAATTACGTTAAAAAAAACTCCTGACATACATAACCCTCCTGCAAAATTTTTTAAATAGCTGTCACCGTCTGCAAGTTATTGAATTTTAAAATCCATCAGTCATTTTTGGGACACCCGGTATATATATGTATGTATGTATATATATATACAAATATAACCATTAATTGTAAAACAATATATAAAACATTGAATTTAATACTAACTTACCACATTGAAAGATAGAAAAAAATAAATCAAAATTATTACACAGAACGAATCTCCAATATCACAAATTCTTTGGAATTACAAATAAACTGTATTTCTTCTTCGTATTAGCCATGAAAATGCAAAAAATTACAACTGTATATAATATATAGATTAAATAAAAAGCAGAAATGTTTGTTAAAGTATTTTTAGTATAGGAGCTGCAAGTTCCGGGTAATACAATCTCAATAACTACCAAAGAAATTGTCAGGCTTGGATGCAAAAGAACGAAATTCCTTCCAACACCCGGTTTTAAAATGATATAAAAACCCAGTTTTTCAAGAATAAAAAAGAAGAAAATGTGTCAAAACAAATTGATGTCTGATCAATGTTATTAATGGAAAAATCGTTTTATTTAATAGCTAACTATAATTGTAACTGTGATTTATACACTATATTGCTATTGATTATGGGACACTTGCGATTTTAGACATTTTACTAAATATCTAGAAAAATACATGAGGAATCATCTCGAAACTCTTAGTGTATAAATATTATAGTATACGTCATACATCTCCGTGAAGATTTTTTACCGAAACGTCATAGGGGACCGTCAACAAATTAAAAAAGAATGAATATCTTTTGAATAATCCTGACAAAACTAATGTAGCAAAAGCGCTCAAACTCTGGATTATGATTGAATGCCTTATTGTAATACACTGTGTTTATTTTTATGCAAATAGCATGCACACTCGCAGAGTAATTAAGGTTTTTATAAAAATGGTCCCAAAATTTTCCAAGTTTTTCCATTATAATTTTCAGAGTTCTTAATATAAAATAATATTTTTTTCAGAAAATATGACAAACAACATATGCACACAGTACCCTGTAATCAGAATTAAAAAAATAATAAAAATCGTATGAAAAATGAGTAGGTTTACTATATAATGTTTTACTGCGCATGCGTCAAAGATATCAAAATTTCATTTGCATATTATGTTAGCTAAATGTATAGAGCAACTTTTGTAAAAGTCTCAAAATCATAGCTTGAAAATTCTGAAAGTAATCGTCTATAGAAAAAGGACAAAATCCGTTGTTTCCAAAATGAAGCAAAAAAATGAGGGATTTTATCCAAATGCAGTAGTACATCCCATATTGTGTATTCTATATTGACACTAATCAATGAATATATGGATACAACCCCTCTTGTTTTTGTTTCAATTTGAGAATAACTGATTTTCGACTTATTCAATTGACGATTATTGTCAGAATTTTCAAGTTATGATTTTGTGACTTTCACAAAAGTTGCTCAATACATTTAGCTAACATAATATGCAAATGAAATTTTGATATCGTTGACGCATGCGCAGTAAAAAATTATTTAGTAAACCAACTCATTTTTTATACAATTTTCATTATTTTTTAATTCTGATTACAGGGTACTATGTGCAATGTTGTTTGTCATATTTTCTGAAAAAAATAATATTTTATATTAAGAACTCTGAAAATTATAAGGAAAAAACTTGGAAAAATTTGGGATCATTTTTATAAAAACCTTAATTACTCTGCGAGTATGCATGCTAATTGCATAAAAATGAACAAGGCTTATTAAAATAAGGCATTCAATCACAATCTAGAGTTTGAGCGCTTTTGCTACATTAGTTTTTACAGGGTTATTCAAAAGATAGTCTTTTTTTTAGTTTGTTGACGGTCCCCTATGGAGTTTCGAGAAAAAAATCTTCACGGAGATGTATGACTTATACTATTATATTTATACACTAAGAGTTTCGAGATGATTCCTCATGTATTTTTCTAGATATTTAGTAAAAGGTCTAAAATCGCAAGTGTCCCATAATCAATGGCAATATAGTGTACATAAAATAAACTACATTTTTCTATACTGGGGTGTTTCATAGTGTTATGAACATAGGCCCAAAGAATGGATTAATAGGAAGCTTAAGCACCAGATATTTTAATTAATGTGAAAACGTGATTAGGGATATATTTTGATAGATCACCATCCAGTGGATGATGAAATCAGATATTAATTGAAAAATTTTATTCTAAAATTGTGGAATATTATTTTCCATTTTTGTAAATAGTTCTTAGTAGGTTCTATACATTTTCTGTTGGAATCAGGAGAAAGAGACGGCCATGTAATTACATGTACCCCTTATTAAAAAAAAAACATTCCCGAGTGCTATTTGCCTTGCGGATAGCTGTATTTTCTTGTCGTACCATCCAGAATGTTCCTCCGATTTCCGCTACAAATGGCAGCAAGTTTTCTACAAATCGACCTTGGTAGGTTGATGCACTCATTCGGCCAGAGTTAAACGCAACGTTGATCTTACTATGAAATATAAACACAGTACAAACCATAAGTGAACCTCCACCGTGCTGTTGTTTTCTAAAAGTTTCTAGTTTCTTGCGCAGATCGTTCCAATAATAAGAAAAACCGTCTGGATCTTCCAAATTGAAGTTTTTTCATTGATAAATATTAATCTTTCATATTCTAATTTTTAGGAAATTCAATCTTTGGCAACATCATTTTTTTAGATAATTTATATTTTTAATGAAACTAAAGCTTGATGTTTCTTTTACAACCATATTTTATTCAAAATTACTATACTTGTCTCGAGAATGGAGTTTTTTCATAATTATGTATGAATTTTTGCCGAGATATCACGAAATTACTAGGTAATCATTTCTTTATGAAGCACAGTGTGTCAATCACACAGAATGCCACATACTCTGTCTCGAAATGCTCCACCATCGTAAGAAATAAATTCCGATTCCTTGAGATCGATTGCAAGCAAAAATGAAGCGAGGGTTATGCAGTGGTATGCGGCGTATACATTCAGGATATCTTGATATACATTTCTTACTTTTAGCGTATATTCATGGGTGGATGCAATATGCCTATAGCGTATGAGCTCTGGCATATCTGCGATTACATCATTGACTGTTAGCATTCTTTCTTTGATTCTCAAAGACTGACGAATAAAGTTTTCAATTGTACTTCCATCTAGTGACAAACGATCTTGAACTTTAACGGCTGGAAATTATCCAGCTGTTTAAATCTATTCGTTCAAAAAATTTAAAATTTGAGTTTATCTAAGTGCAAATCATTATTTTTAATAACTAGAAATGTTCAATAAAACAAAAAAAATATTTCTTATGAAAATCTGTCGCTCTTAAAATACAAAATGTTTAACTCAAAAAATGGAAAGTTTTAATTTATCTTAGAAAGCCACAAGTCATTGTTAAAGTTTGCTTTTACCAATATCCATCTGGTATGATGCTGTATAGTCACAGAAAACATGTAAATTCTCTAAATCGTGTTTATTCACTTTAATATCAAAGGGATTTGATTTTAAATAAGCATTTTTGGATTATATAGAAGGACATACACCCACTATAGCTAAAGACAAAACAGTATTTTTTGAACTGGAGGCCACGATTTAATCATGTGCCGTGAGACGATTTCATTTATAACAAAAAATGTTATTGAATTATACTTTGTTGAAATGTCGTTAATTTAGAACACAATATTTCGTATCATTTGATTTATTTTGTTCCGATGATTAATCTCATAAATTTGCACCTTTTGACAATATATTCCAGTCACTTCTATTAAAAGTGGTAAATGTCTGTCTGTCTGTGCGCAAAACCCATTGAAGCCGCAAAACCCTTTTCCCTATTTGACGCAGAAATACACTAAATATATCAAAAAAAGATAATTTTTCGGTGCACCCTAAAATGGCTGTCTCGGAAAAATCCGGCAGTAATTAGCGACAAATTAATTAAAAAACTCTTTTTTAATGAATTTCAGCTTAATTGGATCAAAAGTAGGTGTCAATTTAACGGAATTTATGTACTAGGCGAATTTTTAAAAAGCGATAGTTCTTGTTCTAAAAAAGCCACGAACACGTAAACTCCACGAGAGAGCGTGAAATTGAAAGAGGTTTCAGAAATTCTAAAATTTTAATTTCACAGCCCCATTATTTCCTGAAATAGCTTTAAAAATCGATTAAAAATTCATTTAATTGCATTAATTTTTTTTCAGTCTGTTTGTAGATGCATGTCTGGTAGAAGCTGAAAATTTTTAGCTCATGTCCGCTATCACGTGACATCTGTGAATAAATTTTTGAGGGGGGGGGGTGTAACTTTTTTTTCTATACATTACAAAAAATCGAAACTTGCACACCTAGATATAGAAAAGAATTTACTTTCACGTTTTTTAAAATTCGTGTCCGCAGCAGAATTAGAACCCAAATTATGAGTTTTTATCGAAATCTTAAAAATTTATTTTCTTTGCCGCTTCAATTTCTATGTCATTCGATAAAACTGATGCATTGGTGAGGTTAAATATGATATCAAAATTTTTATACAGGGAAATATTTTTTTTAATATCGGATTTTTTAGGAATTCGATGTAAATTGTCATTGTGTTTAAGAATATGTCTCTATTTTTTCAATCGGATAAAAACTTTCGGTATTGTGAAAAAATCCGAGTTTAATTCGGAACAGATATTTGGTATTAGCAAAAATCAATTCATGCGAAATTGTTCTTATTAAAAATACTAAATATCCCATCCCTTTAAAACACAAGGAAAAGCTTAAATAAAGCATGACACTTGAAATTTAGGATGGGGAGAGGGGAAGAGGAAGAGGCGCGCTAGATTTTTTTTTAAATCCTCAGTGTTTCTTACTCTTTTAGCTTCTAATTAAATATTACCATTATTAGCGATCTGTTTAAAGCTTTTTGACACATAAAACATGATGATAAATATTTAAGAAAAAGGATGCCGCGTCGAATACCACTATTTTCAAATAATAATTTTTTTAAATGTTAAATTCTTGTTGAAATTGTTTGAAATTTTATGATAGTTTATGACACATGATATAAATTTTTAAAAAAGTCACATTTCAGAGGGAAGAGGGGGGAAGGCTACAAAACTACTTAGCTTCGCCCGCTATCGGGCTGACGTAGGCAGCGGGGATACGGTTCGAGTTCCGTTCCTTGGAAAAGGAGGGTTATACTCGACAGTGGGTGCGTAGCTCGCCTGCTATACGCTACCATAGGCAGCTAGTATGCAGTTCGAATTTCGTTCGGTTCTACATTTTATAACAATTTAATTACTCCGATTGAAGAATTCGGCAGTGCATCAGAGTGCGCACAATTCGAGGTTTGCACGCTTCGAGATTTCATAAAATTAGTGGCTCCGGTAAAAAAAAACAAAGAGCAGTCCTCGGCAATGCGTTAGCAGCAAGCCTGTTTAGGATTTATTCCCTTCGAGGTTTTATCAAAAAAAAAAAGTTAGGGGACCACTAGCGGTCTGTCACTGCGTACATTTCAAAGACACAATTCAAGGTTCGTTCGTTTCACGATTTCATATTATTAAAAGGCCCTAAATAATTCGGAGTTCGTGCGCAGCACGACTGCTACACGCTGCCGTAGACACCGGGAATACAGTTTAACTTTTCTTGGAAAAAAAGGAGGGATATTCGGCAGTGCTTAAGCAGCACGCATCATATACGGTGCAGCAGATGCATGCAATCGCAGCGGGGACACGGTTTAAGGTTGTTTCGCTTCGAGATTTACGTATAAAAGAAGGGGCCCGCTAGCGGGCGAAACCAGCTAGTATTAGAATATACTTCTTAGAAGCATACAGGAAAATTTATGCAAGATATCTGATTATCCTGTTGACATATCTTCACATAAATTTGTAGCTTTCAGAACAAGAAATATTACTACTGAAGGAAAGAGCTGCAATAAAAAGTCTCTTTGCAATATTGAAAAAATGGTATTGTGTAATCTACAGGGTGACACATAAATACTGTGATGTAAATGAAAGACCATAACTTTTAGCGAAAGGAAGAAAACTCGTTGTTCTAACAAGAAGAAAATTCAGTATAATAAACAATCAAGATCAACCGTAATGGCTTCCCCCCGCGGCAATACATGGATTTAGGCGCTTCTGGAAATTCTTCCAAATAGCCTCAGCTGACTATATCCGATTTGATTTAGGCCCAGATTTTTTCTAGAGTGCGTTTCACTGAATACAGGAACATATGCTTGATTTCACAAACTTTTTTGCTTAAAATCCCTCAAAAAGCAAAGTTTTTTTTTTTTTTTTGGTTAGGTGATTGCTAAAAAATTGCAGAATTAGCCCTAGCACTGCATGTTTTCAGATTGCCGAATGGTCAGGGAAAAACACAGTAAAAAAAGTTGTTACATACACGTATTTTATTTAACAGAAATTTGCTTTCTTTAATCCCTTTATATTACTTGTAGTAGTCTTTAACATAATAAAGAAACTGGGCGTTTCCTCATTTTTTTGAATGCGTTTTTCCCTGACCACACGCCACCCTGGTTTTTTTTCAAAACTGTGAATCAGTGGAAATAGCAATAATAATACAACGAAAAATCACGAGAACATGAGGAAAATAATATTATAGCTCAAAAACGCAAAAAAATACTATATTAAACTAAATTAACATTTTCATCACATCACTGTCATCCGGTATGTAAATATCATCTAATATTGACTTCTTGATTCTTCATCAGCAAATATGCTATATACAGGGTGTCCTTAAACAAATGGTATATACGCTAGAGGGTGATAGAACACATCAAGACGAGTAAAAGTAAATGGGAAACCAAGGGTCCCAAACGTTTTCCAAAGGAGATAGCCGCCATTAAAGTTTGGGGTCCAAAATTTCAAATACACATAAAAAACGGAAAAATTGGTCGATTGATTTGCGGTTTTCACTAAAATTATTCTTTATGTTGGTATTTTCTTGAAAATAAATTAAAAAGATAAATTTCGAAAAATGCTGATAGAGGGCGTTTTAGACTTTAAAGTAATGAAAAACTTTTTTTTGCCGTGATTTTTTGCATCTCATTAAATGATTTCGTAAGCTTAGACTTAAACTTAAATTTTGAGCTCAAAATCGGAATAGTTGGAGGCGGTTAAGTAGCACAAACTTAATTGTGTTCAGAGGGTTTAAATTTCAAATGATTATAAAAAACGGAAAAATTGGTCGATTGATTTGCGGTTTTCACTAAAACTATTCTTTATGTCGGTATTTTATTGAGAATGAATTATAAAGATAAATTTCAAAAAATGCCGATAGAGGGCGCTTTAGACTTTGGATTAACGAAATAATCCATCCCAATACTATATTTTGCCATTATTTTTTGCATCTCATTAAATGGTTTCGTAGGCTTAGATTTAAACTTAAATTTCGAGCTCAAAATCTGAATAGATGGGAGTGGTTAAGTAACACAAACTGAACTGTGTTCAGAGGGTTTAAATTTCAAACGAAACGGAAGACTGTAAAAAAACGGAAAAATTAGTCGATTCGTTTGCGGTTTTTGCTAAAACCACTCTTTAAAGCAGTGTTTTCTTGAAAAAAAAATTTAAAGAAAAATTTCACAAAATGCCGATAGAGGGCGCTTTAGACATTGGAGTAGCGTTCATCTATTTTGAACCGTTATTTTTTTTTTTTTTTTAATCTCATTAAATGCTTTCAAATGCTTAGATTTAAATTTTGAGATCAAATTCTGAGTCGTTGCCAGTGTTTAAGTAGCGCAAAATTGAACTGTGTTCGAGGGGGGGGGGTTAAATTTCAATCCCTGAACACACTTCCCTTTGCGTTTCTTAACCCCTTCCATTGATTCAGAATTTGAGTTCAAAATTTAAGTTTAAATCTAAGAATTCGAAAACATTTAACAAGTTTTGGAAAGCATTTAATTAGATACAAAAAATAACGGTTAAAATTTGTTGTAGGTTACTCTGAAGTTTAAGGCGCCCTCTAACGGAATTTTTTAAAATTTATCTTTAAAATTGATTTTCAAGAAGATACTGACTTAAATAATAGTTTTATTTTAAACCGCAAATGAATCGACCCATTTTTCCGTTTTTTATTATCCTTTGAAATTTGAACCCTGTGAACACAGTTCAGTTTGAGCTACTTACCATTCCGAACTATTCAGATTTTGAGCTCAAAATTTAAGTTTAAGTCTAAGTTTACGAAAACATTTAATCAGATGCAAAAAATAACGTAAAAAGTAGTTGTCCGTTACTCCAAAGTTTAAAGCACTCTCTATCGGCATATTTTGAAATGTATCTTTATAATTCATTTTCAATAAAATACCGACATAAAGAATAGTTTTAGAGAAAACCGCAAATCAATCGACCAATTTTTCAGTTTTTTATAATCATTTGAAATTTAAACCCTCTGAACACAGTTAAGTTTGTACTGCTTAACTGCTTCAATCTATTCAGATTTTGAGTTCAAAATTTAAGTTTAAGTCTGAGCTTACGAAATCATTTAATGAGATGCAAAAAATCACGGCAAAAAATACTTTTTAATTACTTTAAAGTCTAAAGCGCCCTCTATCGGCATTTTTTTTTAATTTATCTTTATAATTTATTTTCAAGAAAATACCAACATAAATAATAGTTTTAGTGAAAACCGCAAATCAATCGACCAATTTTTCCGTTTTTTATAATCATTTGAAATTTAAACCCTCTGAACACAGTTAAGTTTGTACTGCTTAACTGCTTCCAACTATTCAGATTTTGAGTTCAAAATTTAAGTTTAAGTCTGAGCTTACGAAACCATTTAATGAGATGCAAAAAATCACGGCAAAAAATACTTTTTAATTACTTTAAAGTCTAAAGCGCCCTCTATCGGCATTTTTTTAAATTTATCTTTATAATTTATTTTCAAGAAAATACCAACATAAAGAATAATTTTAGTGAAAACCGCAAATCAATCGACCAATTTTTCCGATTTTTATGTGTATGTGAAATTTTGGACCCCAACTTTTAATGGCGGCTATCTCCTTTGGAAAACGTTTGGGACCCTTGGTTTCCTATTTACTATTACTCGACTTGATGTGTTCTATCACCCCCTAGCGTATATACCATTTGTTTAGGGACACCCTGTATATGTTATAGATGAATAAACTTCTCATTAGAACAGTGAAAAGATGTAGACCCATGCTGTAAATTCTTAAATTACTGGCAAATGGTGTAAAATCGTATTACTTTCAAGTCGATAATTTATATCAACTTACATGGAATTATTGGTCATGACTGAGATCTAATTTCAATTGAAAGCACAGTTGCTTCTTTTTGCAGTCGCTTCATTAATTCGATGATTAGGAGTAATTATCTCAAGATAAATGGTTATTGTTCCGGTGATCTCTCCAGTTAAAATAAAGCCAGTGGATGTTCGAAGAATTTTTATTTATCAAAACTTAGACATAGTGGGTAAGTCGCAGATCGCAGATCACACAGAGGGTTTCATTTAATATTTCTTTCAGAACAGCTATCCTTTAATTAATACATCCAAATTTTTTATTTATAATTCTAAATTTTTACATAGATGATAGCACCAACAAATTTAGTTTTAAAACAATTTTAAAATTTATTATTTATTTTAATCTAATCAAATCTGTTCAAATCAATTTATTTAAATAAAATCCAAGATTGCAAATTTTTCGAATATCAAAATTAAAAAAAAAAATAGTAGAGATATAAATAAAATTTTAAATTTCGAAAAACGAAAAAAAATTGCTCAAATGAAATTTAAAATGATAAATAATTCACAATGGTTTTTAAAATAGAAAGAAAATTGAATTCCAAAAAAAAAATATGAGTGTCAGATGAACGAAACTGTAATAATATAAACCATTAAATTGGCAAAAAATACGAAATATCTTTTAATTAAATCCATCTTAATATGAAAATTTCAACTTCCAGGATCGGGGATTGAACTAAGATTCTGTTTACTAGTGAGACGCTTTACCTCCAAGCTATGATATCTGAACGCAAAACTATCAGATTAAGGTTCTCTTTTAAAATTTAAATCTCAAAAAAGAACGGATAACATTCAAAAATTTTTCTTTATTTTATGTTTTATGATACGAGGTATTCAGCTGTAAATGCACAAAACTTAAAGCCTCTGACTTACACATTTTTTGTGTACGGATCCTGTGACAGACGGATAGAGACAGATAGGGTTTTGTCAGATGAGCGAAATCCTAGAAACAGTTCCCACACTGTGAAATTTGTAAAGGTTTCTGACGGAACCTTGAACAGTTACATCATACTAGAAATCTTAATGCTGAAAACTAGACGACGTGAAAAACAATTAGAAACATTTTTTGAAGCGTCGGAAAAAATCAAGACAATTCTGAGCTACTGAATTAATGTCGGTTGGTTTTCTTCGTATCACGTAGACATACAGACCGGAATACAACATTCTGAACGGACCACTCAGATTCCGTAACGAACAACATTGTGAAATGCTCCAAGTTACTCAACAAATGGCGAGGAGCGTATTAGGATACTAGTTCCATATCCTACAACGAAGGATTTCTATGTAAAGCGTATGACGCCGGAAAAAATGGGTGGGAAGATGATTCGTGGAATAAAAATAAAAAATAGTAAAAATGCTTTTGAAAACATTTTGAATTAAAACTACCTTCTTTCAGATAGGTAGTCGATAAAAATTTAAGAAGGGGTTAAAAGTTTTATATTAAAATTTCGAATAAGTCAATTATTAGAGTACGCATTTTATTATTAAGACATTAGATAGGAATAAATAATAGATATTATAAAGAAATAGCGAAATAATGAATATGCGGTAAATTTAGAATAATTTAAATGAATAGCGCAATATAAAATTTTATATAACATTTATATGTATATGTATATGCGTGTTTGTGTTTGTGTTTAACAATAAAAAAAATTCGCCTTCATTCTAAATTAAATATTTCCAATTTCTATCTATTTATCTTTTCTCTATATCTATCTATTCTCTTATCTATTTATCTTTTTATTTTATATATTTATCTTTTCCCCTTTCTTTTTATAATATTTAACGTATTACTTAAATTCCATACCTTTAATCTATGCTTTCTTTACTTTATTTTATTCTAAAAAAACATTAATCTGTCAAAGCAACTCTTTCCCTAAAATCTCATCTATTATTTTCATTCTTTCATTTGTTTACGTTAAAAAAAATCATTCGATTACCCAGAGTCTCCTGCGAGTGACACTGGGACAGCACCATCACCAGTGATACTGGATCTGGAAGATCGAGTATCTAGAACATGATGTCGGCAGAAGACTTCCTGGAATAGTTTTTATGAAGTCAGAGAGGTGTATATATATATCGAAAGGGTCGTGATTCAACCCAGGCTTCATGTGTTACAGAACAAATTGTTTGATCTTTATAGCATGGGTGACTATCATTTTTATAGAAAAAATCCAATATATTTTTTACTTTAAACTTACTTTTTTAGATTGCCTTAGATTTTTTTTAGATTAGCAAAACCAAAAAGCATTTTATATAAAAATATCAATTATAATAACAATGTGTCACTAAATAACTTTTTTTAAACTTTAATTTCCTTTATTTATACTTTTAAGATTTACAAAATCCAATGACAACAGTCAGAGTATGTTTTCTTTATACAGTTAAAGTAGATTCTGTTAATGTTTAAAAAAACTTTATTAGGCATTGAAAAGATGGTTGCCTAGAAGAATGTCAGACATTTTCTCTTATTCTTGTATTCCACAACATAATTAAAACCCCAATAGCGCAGTCATCGAAAGGGATAGCTGATTTAAGATTCTCTACCGAATTTGGCTAATTTTAAGCCTTCATTAAACACATTAAAGTTCAATAATTATAATTTACCAGTAATACCTATGTTGATCACGTAAAATTTAGGATAATAGACTGTTTGTCGGCCTGTGTATTTCGTTGGGTGCGCTTAATAATAAAATAATATTTGTCCATTACTGTTTGTAATGATTAAAATTTTTATTAGTCAATATTCGCTATACCGGCGAATATTGATAATATTATTATTAAATATTACCAAATCACCGGTTTGTATTTACATTTTATCATTCCAATCATTTATCATATCGTTCCAATATTGGAAAAACATTTTTCGTCATTTCAAATATTTACAATGCTAAATCAATATTTCATTGAATAAATTAAAATTATAAAAATAAAATTAACTGAAAAAGTCTAATTTATAGGTATACTGTTTCACAAATGATAGTACTTAATCGGAAGTATTTCGGATGAATGTACTTTTTTACCTATTTTACGTATAATATATGTTCCCAATATTAACAATGTTGGTTTGCTACTATGCTCAAATAAAGGTGCCGTTTTATCCATTATTATTTATTTCTCCATATTATAAAATAGTGTAAAATATTAATAGACAGTTGTAGTCTAACCTAACATTAACTTAAAAGAAAATAATAATTGTTAATGTTCAAATTAAACATTCAAAAGGATTAAATTGAATTCAATCAAATGTAACTCTGAACAACTTTATTCAATGTCATTGTTTCAGAATATTAATGTGGCCTAAATAATTTCATTTTTAATATCATTATCTTTCTTTTGATTTATTTTCTGTTTTAAGAAAATCCAATGACCACGGTGTGCATCAGAAGCACGAAATACATTTTCTTTTAACGCTTAAAGTAAATTCGATAAAGACTACAGGCATCTGTAGATAATTGAATACTTAGTTGCCTAAATGAATGCAATACTTTATTTTTTGTTATTTCACAACATAATTAAGTCTTATGGAGCTCACACTTCAGTCAGCATTAGCTTTGTTCTCCTTAGAACTTAAATGATTTAAAATGAAAAAAAAAAAAGAATAAAATTACTCTCTTATCTGTTTAATTAACTCTGAAGAGAAATGGTCTGATAAAAGCATGATTTATTTATTTTAAAATTATGCTCTTCCTCACTATCTGCTAAAAAGGCATTCAGGGTATTAGTAGCAGATAATTAAATAATTTTTAATAATTACTTTTCTGAAGATTAATATTCTTAAAAGGAATTCATTTTTCTTTTTTTATATTTATAAAACATAAAAAATGTCATATGTATTTACAATTTAATTTTTTTTTCAACTATTCATTATAATGATTGCTTGTTTAAGTTTTTTTTTTTTATTACATACCAGTCACATGCTATTTTAAATTTATAAAAGATATTTTTAAGAGTATTTTATTTTAAGTATCTTTCAATATTTGTATTATAGTTTCTCATATGTAATTTGCGTATTTTCAATAATATGAATACGCAAATGTTTCTAAATTAAAGAGCATTTAAAATAAAATGTATTGATTAATTTAAATATCAGGAAGTCGTTGCCTACTTGAGATAAGATAAATAAAAGGGGAAATGCCTAATTAAATTGATGTATTGAAATTATAGTCTGTTCACACTAATTGTATGTTGTACTCCTATTTCTAAGAAAAATGCCCTTTAAAAATTAAAAGGAATCAACTCCGTCGCCCCCTCTTTATTCTTAACAAATGAACTTACAAATCTTATCAGGAAAACGTCTTATCAGAATAAACATGTATACTGAATTGAAGGAAATCGGGTAATTCTGCATGAAAAACATATTTCCCTAAATTAAAGGGGGGGGGGGTATTAGCTGACTCGTTCCTACCTTTATATTTAACCAATGGACCTCCAAATCTAATTAGGTGAAGCTCCGTATCACAATGAATTTAGAAAAAAATGAAGAAAATCGAATAATTCTGCTTGATAAGCCCAACTGTCTAATTTAAAGGGAGGAATCTATCCCAACTTTTCCCTCTTTCTACTTGAACAATTAAATTTAATCAGGGAAGATCCTTATCAGAAAAAAACGATAGATATAATATGAAGCAAATCAAATAATTCCTCTGATAAACCATTAGACAAAATGAAGAGGGGATTAGCCCCATTACACCCTTTTATACTTAACCAACGAACCTCCTAAAATAATTAAAGAAGTGCCTTATCAGAAAGAAGCTAGAAAAATAATTAAAGTATATTGGATGATTCTACCAAGAGTTATCGTGTTACCAACGTACATAAATACGTACGTATGTAATACAGAGCTAAAAATTTTAAACATGTAAAATTAAAACTATGATTTTTCTCTAACAAAATATCATAATTTTGATATTTATGTTTAAATGTTCTTTTACAACTTGTTTCCGAGTTATTTTGACGGTTTAAACTAATTTATGTATTATTGTTATTGTTTATAATAAGATTTAGATTTGAATTTTTGCAATATCGTCCAACTTTAAGTGGAAATTTTAATCGTGAAGTATTTATAATTTTTACTTATAAAATTCATAAACAGTAAATATGAGCACTCGTTATTATTCTACATTTTTCAAACCCATTCAGACTCTTTTAAACATTGTTTAATCAATAGTATAAGCCGAACATTTTTTCGATCCTGCGATTAACTCATATCTTGAGTTACAGGCAATTTGTGGACGATATCCCACATATCTCCACATAGGAAAAAAAAACAGAGTGTAAAGTCAATATAACATCGCGGTGTCTGAGGTTCGAACCGATAAAATAATGTTTAAAAAAGTACTTCCGGCCAGTGCCGGGAGGAAGAGGTAGCTTTCATCTCCCTTACCTTCAAAAAAATAAATAATATTAATAATTTTAAAAATGTGATATTATTCAAAAATACGAAGCTCAAACTAGTATAATACGATTATAAATAATTCAAAACTTGTTTTTGTCAATACTGAATCTGAATGAAAATTTCGAGAAATTAATCAACTTTATACAAGTTGGTTTATTTAAAGCGATTTATATTTGATAGCTAATTTCAGAGATATAATGAAGTTACATTAGATTAATTTATAACACGATTTTTTAATTGGAAAATCAATTATAACAGATGTAAATTTTATTCTGTTGAGCTGAGATATAGTATCAGACCAGATTATGTGATCGTTAAGGTTATTTGGGTGAAAAAGTTCACCAGTATTCGTGTATGGGATGGCTCAGTTGGAACAGCATTGGCGGCTTCAGCCAATACATCCCTGGTTCGAATCCTGGGCCGGACTTTTTTTACCCACTTGGAAAATTTACTCTGATATAATGAAGTGCCTGCAATTTTAAAACATCATGACCAAATATCTCTATCAAACTAGCCAAAGAGCTTGATCGATACATTAGTAAGTCTTGCATACATGCTCACTCACATTGAAATCGGTGGATATATGCGAGTGCTGTCGCAGACAAATAGACTTTTCAAACTGTCACCCACTTCAGAAATTCAAACTGTTATATAATAAGCCATTTTTAAGATAAAGACAAAAAAAAAAAAAAAAAAAAGATTTGTAATCCTTGTATCAAGATCAAACACTTCAGAAATAATTTTTTCTATTTCATTTTTAAAAGTTTTTTTGACAATTTTAAATGGCCGCCATTTTGAAACAAGATGACCGATGAAATTGACCAACGAAACCCGGTCAAGATATTGGTTTGTGTTATGTACACACTAAGTTACGTCCAAATTGGCGAATAAATGGGAATATTATCGCGCTACAAAAATCAGATGATTTCAAAATGTCAAGCACGCTAGAAATTCAAAGTACTATAACTCAGCCTTTGTTTAAGATATAGACAAAAATAAAAATGCTCCGAATTTTTTGTATCAAGGTCAAACACATGAGAAAAAAATCTTTTTCATTTAAATTTTTTTTTGTACCTCATTTTAAATTTTAAATAGAAATAAATTCGAATAACCTCCATTTTTAAAACAAGATGGTGGAAGAAGTTGGCCAACGAACTCGATGCAGACTTCTGTATGTACTATGTACACACCAAGTTACATCCAAATGAGCTCATTAATATGTCGCCCAATCCACAAAAAAATGGACATGAGGATGAAAATTTAAATTTCTTTAAATATGATTGAAATTTTGCATATTAACAGTTAAGAGTGTATTATTTCATATTTTATCAAAAACGAATTAAATTTTTGTCATTAACATACTTATTTTAATTAATAAAGTGACACTATGACTTTGTAAAGCAGACTGTGGCAAAAATCTTTACATTTCATGGTCTCGTACAGCTGAACAAACATTCTGAAAATCTCCAAACTTGGATATATATGATCAGACAGCTATTATTGAGAGTTTTTGTCTACAGAGAAGTGTTCACTAATCTTAATTACAAAGGATAAGCATATTTAATTACTCTTAATTATTATGTCACACCCGCAACAAAAAGTTACATTTATATCTCTACAGAAAAATATGTTTTATTTAAAGCTATGAAACTTTATATTCAAAAGTAGTTTATTAAGATACTTTGAATTACAGACACAAAAAAATTAATTAATATTTTAATTATAATTAATGAGCGTTGCGGGCGTGACATGTCCCTGTTGCAGGTGTGACATTTAATTAAAGTCACACCCGCAACGTCTTTTAAAATTGATTACAAATGTATATTTGAACAAATTATATGTAAATTTATATAAGAATAATATGCTGGAAAACATGTACTTGGCAGCTTTAACTATATCCTTTGATTTAATAGAGTGAATTCCAGTTAATAAATAAAAATTTGTATGATCTGAGCATGTGGCACTGTGTGCATTTGATTTATTCAGTTTGGATTGATAAAATTGTTGCTTTACTACAAGAAAATAATTTTATTAGTGATATATGATTAAGAAATTAATTTAAAAGGTAAGATTTTTGTAGAAATTAAAAAAAGAAAATTACGAAACAATATTTTAGCAAATTTTTTTTTAATTTGTTAATTTTGTTTTGTTTTTTATATATTTTTTATTTTGTTATTTGATAGTATTTATCTAATATATATATTTTTAGTTTTTTAAAATAAGTAAAGCAATATCAGGGGCAGATTTTTTCTCTTTTAATTCAAATTAAATAAAAAGTAGACGTAAGAATGATAGAAACTGTTAAAATGTTTATTAAGTTAGCATAAAATGTATATAGTCAGTTTGAAATTGACTAAAATTTAAGATAATTAACTTTATGCAAGATTAGAAATTTCAAGGGATAAATATTAACAATTTGTTAAGCATATATTTTTGGACTTGAAGTGCTATAATTATTCAGGTAACGCATTAATTTCTTCTCTTTTGCAAAGAATGAAGAGTACAGAAAGATCACGATATCATCGAAAAAAGATGATAACCTTTTAAATATGAATAACCCTTTTAGATATGAAGCATATCTACAACAAGAGAAGGAAAGAGACAAAGCAGGGAGGGAAGAGAAGAGACTATTTAAAAAAAACATGGTAAAGGATGGCAATCCTTTTGCATTTCATCTCATAGTAAAGGAGTTTTCGACGGGGGTTGGTGCAGTTGCCAAGAAAATGGTTACGCTAGCAACGCTGTGCTACTATAAATTCAGCTTCAGATTTTGCCATGTGTGTAGAAAATGTCCTAAAAGTTATAAAAGAACTTTACTGAATGTGAAATTTCAGAAGATATTGTGAAAATGCTTCACGCATGCTGGCACCAAGTGCAATCAGAGCTCAACATTCAATCGATACATCATGTTGTTTGTATTGACGTAGGAACAATTAATGCAGCAATAACTTCAGAAAGTGATCACAAGAGAATTTGTTATCATATTTTTTCACAAATATAATATCCAACGATAAGAGTGCAGTTCGAGATTTTGTAGAAGTTGTTTTATTCTCCACATTTAAAAAAGTGAAAACTTTGATGGACAAATAAGACATATGAATGAGGATGATATAGAATAAGAATATCTGAAAAAAATTAAGAAAATGTGCCTATTTGGCTCTGTCAGTCAGATCTATCCATACTTTGACATCCAACGATGAATGTGCAGTTGGAGATTTTGTAGAAGTTGTTTTATTCTCGACATTAAAAAAGTGAAAATTTTGATGGACAAATAGGACAAATGGATGGTGACGATATAGAATTAGAATGTTTGAAAAAAATTAAGAAAACGTGTATATTTGGTCCAGTCGGTCAGATGTATCCTAGGAAAAAAAAAGAGCATTTTTGTAAAAAATGCTACTATCTCCAGAAATTATAAATTCAAGATTGGAAATGAAATTTGTTTTATATTTTCCTGCCTAGATATTATAATTGTAATATTGATTAATTCTTTAATTAAAAAAATCTGCGTTGAAAATATTTGTGTATGTCATTATTTTATTGGCTATACAAGTCACACCCGCAACGAAAATTTTAAATATTTTCTACAAAAGCCAGAATTAAGTAAGTAACTTAATTTTTTCATAAAATAATTATTTAAGTATTACTGTCTAATATTTAAAAAAAAATCAGCTCACTCAGTTGTCATAATTCACAGAGTTTTGTATTTTTGCACTGAAAGATGAAAATGCATGTCCTTTTTATGTCACACCCGCAACAGGTGGAAATTATTTTTTTTTTTTATAAATAAATGATACATCGGACAATTTTCAGATTTGGATAAATGTATGTGTAAGTGGTCTACATTGAAATTCATACAAATTGAAACCAATGCTCAAAAATATTTTTGCTGGTGACTAATTTAAGTTGTGTAAATGTCACACCCGCAACTTTGGATTGGACGATGTTTGTTATCATGTAACAAAAACAGATCAAATTTTAAAATGTCAATCACACAAGAAATTCAAAGTGCTACAACTCAACCATTTTTTAAGATATAAACAAAACAAAAAATGCTCTGGAATTTTTGTATCAAAGTAAAAAACGCAAAAGATAAATCTGTATAACTTCTAATTTTTATAAATCTAAATTAAAAAAAATAAATGGCCATCATTTTGAAAAAATATCGCAAATGAAATTCGCCAACGACCTCGGTTCAGACATCAGTACATACTATGTACACACTAAGTTGCATCCATATCGGTTCATGAATACGCCTGCTATCACATGACAAAAATCAGATCGTTTGAAAATGTCAGCCAAACTAGAAATTCAAAGTACTATAATCAGCCATTTTTTTAAGATATAAACAAAACAAAAAATGCTCTGGAATCAAGATCAAACAAATAGAAGAAAAATAATTTTAAAATTCTAATTTTTGATAATATATGATATGGGGGGGAGGTATAGGTGCCCATCCTGGGAACCAGCTTTGAGTTTATATCCAGGATAAGTCCTTAAGCCCGGGGGGGGGGGGCACTTACGATAATGCTTTGAATTTAAACTTTTTAATTTGCTTTTAAATTAAATATTCGGAAATGAGAACTATCTTCGTCAATATGCACTCTTGTATATGCCATTTATTTAATTAATTATTAAGTTTTAAAATGTCTCAAGAGGGCTTGAATCACGCTACAGAATTAATGAGGATATATTTCATTTATTTAGAAGCTTAAGACATTAATAGAATATCTTTAACTACAGAGCTTTCTATGAATATTTTTTTCGTAAAGAAAAAAATCAATTTCTGAAGTTTCAGTAAAATTTAAAAAATATATGTGTTCATATGTTTAATTGCTAAAGATTAAAATTGAAATAATTATTTTTCGGTCACGTTCATTTTGAATCTGATGGAAGGTGTGTGAAATTCGGAGAATTTAATTTATACATCAAGAATTACAAATTTATTAGATTCCACAGCCTTACCACTTTATAATTTTTTAACATTCCAAATTTATCTTCATTTAATTGATTTTAGAGAAACTTTGAAACAAAACATTTCAGATAATTTTTAAAAGGCTAGTTTCTTCTGACAGTATCAGGTTAAAAAATTATTATGACGAGTAAAATTTAGAGTAAATTTTCTATTTGATATTTCATAAAGCATAATACATAGATTATCCACGGAAATTTATATCTCGGATGTAAATATTTCTAAGAAAGCCCATGATTTTTTTCTCCTTCTGTACAATAGTCATATATAGCTCCTACACTATCTTTAATTTAAAATGCATGTAAAAGATGCTGGCTCAGAACTCATTAAAAGAACACATAGAATAGTCAAACTACAATTTTCCAACTATCGTTTCTACTTCAGTTTATATTTCAACCTTTTTCCATCAGGAGAAATAAATAATTTTCTCAAAATGAATTCAACTTATCTGAAGACTAGCAGACCTGCTCTGTGTTGTCCAGGCCCATGATAATATTCTTAAATAAACCTTAAATTTGTATGATTTTGTATCTTCAACTTTATTTTGTCTGAAAAACGTACCCGCTCACTCTACGAAAATAGGGGAAGAGCTGCTAATTCTTGAGATTTGTTATGTAATTTTTTTGAAAATTGTATGAGGTAGTAATGAATAAATTAAACTTTAAAAAAATCCTGTCAGAGGAAGATTTTGAAGTTAAGAGTTCATTTTAACAACAAAAAATAAATATGATAAGAGATAAACGCAGTTTAACAATTTTATTTGGCCTCTTTTGAAAGTTTTTTAATTCCGTTTATATGTAAGAGCTGTTTTTATCAAAATCATCTTAGGCGAAATTCCGCTCCAAAGGCCTACTCTGACAGCAATTTTTGAAATATATTCTGACTTTATGAAAAAAGCGATTAATATGGCACGTTATATAGTTAATAAATAAGAGATATTGTCAATTGAATGCTTCTTAGAGCTAAATTAAATTTAAAAATGAGTCATAATATAAGCTATTTTAATGTTAATTATTTAATACTTCCTCAATTTTTCAATCCCAATCGCTTCGGGAAATTCATGTTCAAAATGGCTATTTTCAAAGCATTTTTTTAACCATATTCTGTGTTTATTTAAAAAATGGCCAATACGTCATATTATATAACTATATCCTTTGATTTAATAGAGTGAATTCCAGTTAATAAATAAAAATTTGTATCATCTGAGCATGTGGCACTGTGTGCATTTGATTTATTCAGTTTGGATTGATAAAATTGTTGCTTTACTACAAGAAAATAATTTTATTAGTGATATATGATTAAGAAATTAATTTAAAAGGTAAGATTTTTGTAGAAATTAAAAAAAGAAAATTACGAAACAATATTTTAGCAATTTTTTTTTTAATTTGTTAATTTTGTTTTGTTTTTTATATATTTTTTATTTTGTTATTTGATAGTATTTATCTAATATATATATTTTTAGTTTTTTAAAATAAGTAAAGCAATATCAGGGGCAGATTTTTTCTCTTTTAATTCAAATTAAATAAAAAGTAGACGTAAGAATGATAGAAACTGTTAAAATGTTTATTAAGTTAGCATAAAATGTATATAGTCAGTTTGAAATTGACTAAAATTTAAGATAATTAACTTTATGCAAGATTAGAAATTTCAAGGGATAAATATTAACAATTTGTTAAGCATATATTTTTGGACTTGAAGTGCTATAATTATTCAGGTAACGCATTAATTTCTTCTCTTTTGCAAAGAATGAAGAGTACAGAAAGATCACGATATCATCGAAAAAAGATGATAACCTTTTAAATATGAATAACCCTTTTAGATATGAAGCATATCTACAACAAGAGAAGGAAAGAGACAAAGCAGGAAGGGAAGAGAAGAGACTATTTAAAAAAAAACATGGTAAAGGATGGCAATCCTTTTGCATTTCATCTCATAGTAAAGGAGTTTTCGACGGGGGTTGGTGCAGTTGCCAAGAAAATGGTTACGCTAGCAACGCTGTGCTACTATAAATTCAGCTTCAGATTTTGCCATGTGTGTAGAAAATGTCCTAAAAGTTATAAAAGAACTTTACTGAATGTGAAATTTCAGAAGATATTGTGAAAATGCTTCACGCATGCTGGCACCAAGTGCAATCAGAGCTCAACATTCAATCGATACATCATGTTGTTTGTATTGACGTAGGAACAATTAATGCAGCAATAACTTCAGAAAGTGATCACAAGAGAATTTGTTATCATATTTTTTCACAAATATAATATCCAACGATAAGAGCGCAGTTCGAGATTTTGTAGAAGTTGTTTTATTCTCCACATTTAAAAAAGTGAAAACTTTGATGGACAAATAAGACATATGAATGAGGATGATATAGAATAAGAATATCTGAAAAAAATTAAGAAAATGTGCCTATTTGGCTCTGTCAGTCAGATCTATCCATACTTTGACATCCAACGATGAATGTGCAGTTGGAGATTTTGTAGAAGTTGTTTTATTCTCGACATTAAAAAAGTGAAAATTTTGATGGACAAATAGGACAAATGGATGGTGACGATATAGAATTAGAATGTTTGAAAAAAATTAAGAAAACGTGTATATTTGGTCCAGTCGGTCAGATGTATTCTAGGAAAAAAAAAGAGCATTTTTGTAAAAAATGCTACTATCTCCAGAAATTATAAATTCAAGATTGGAAATGAAATTTGTTTTATATTTTCCTGCCTAGATATTATAATTGTAATATTGATTAATTCTTTAATTAAAAAAATCTGCGTTGAAAATATTTGTGTATGTCATTATTTTATTGGCTATACAAGTCACACCCGCAACGAAAATTTTAAATATTTTCTACAAAAGCCAGAATTAAGTAAGTAACTTAATTTTTTCATAAAATAATTATTTAAGTATTACTGTCTAATATTTAAAAAAAATCAGCTCACTCAGTTGTCATAATTCACAGAGTTTTGTATTTTTGCACTGAAAGATGAAAATGCATGTCCTTTTTATGTCACACCCGCAACAGGTGGAAATTATTTTTTTTTTTATAAATAAATGATACATCGGACAATTTTCAGATTTGGATAAATGTATGTGTAAGTGGTCTACATTGAAATTCATACAAATTGAAACCAATGCTCAAAAATATTTTTGCTGGTGACTAATTTAAGTTGTGTAAATGTCACACCCGCAACTTTGGATTGGACGATGTTTGTTATCATGTAACAAAAACAGATCAAATTTTAAAATGTCAGTCACACAAGAAATTCAAAGTGCTACAACTCAGCCATTTTTTAAGATATAAACAAAACAAAAAATGCTCTGGAATTTTTGTATCAAAGTAAAAAACGCAAAAGATAAATCTGTATAACTTCTAATTTTTATAAATCTAAATTAAAAAAAATAAATGGCCATCATTTTGAAAAAATATCGCAAATGAAATTCGCCAACGACCTCGGTTCAGACATCAGTACATACTATGTACACACTAAGTTGCATCCATATCGGTTCATGAATACGCCTGCTATCACATGACAAAAATCAGATCGTTTGAAAATGTCAGCCAAACTAGAAATTCAAAGTACTATAATCAGCCATTTTTTAAGATATAAACAAAACAAAAAATGCTCTGGAATCAAGATCAAACAAATAGAAGAAAAATAATTTTAAAATTCTAATTTTTGATAATATATGATATGGGGGGGAGGTATAGGTGCCCATCCTGGGAACCAGCTTTGAGTTTATATCCAGGATAAGTCCTTAAGCCCGGGGGGGGGGGCACTTACGATAATGCTTTGAATTTAAACTTTTTAATTTGCTTTTAAATTAAATATTCGGAAATGAGAACTATCTTCGTCAATATGCACTCTTGTATATGCCATTTATTTAATTAATTATTAAGTTTTAAAATGTCTCAAGAGGGCTTGAATCACGCTACAGAATTAATGAGGATATATTTAATTTATTTAGAAGCTTAAGACATTAATAGAATATCTTTAACTACAGAGCTTTCTATGAATATTTTTTTCGTAAAGAAAAAAATCAATTTCTGAAGTTTCAGTAAAATTTAAAAAATATATGTGTTCATATGTTTAATTGCTAAAGATTAAAATTGAAATAATTATTTTTCGGTCACGTTCATTTTGAATCTGATGGAAGGTGTGTGAAATTCGGAGAATTTAATTTATACATCAAGAATTACAAATTTATTAGATTCCACAGCCTTACCACTTTATAATTTTTTAACATTCCAAATTTATCTTCATTTAATTGATTTTAGAGAAACTTTGAAACAAAACATTTCAGATAATTTTTAAAAGGCTAGTTTCTTCTGACAGTATCAGGTTAAAAAATTATTATGACGAGTAAAATTTAGAGTAAATTTTCTATTTGATATTTCATAAAGCATAATACATAGATTATCCACGGAAATTTATATCTCGGATGTAAATATTTCTAAGAAAGCCCATGATTTTTTTCTCCTTCTGTACAATAGTCATATATAGCTCCTACACTATCTTTAATTTAAAATGCATGTAAAAGATGCTGGCTCAGAACTCATTAAAAGAACACATAGAATAGTCAAACTACAATTTTCCAACTATCTTTTCTACTTCAGTTTATATTTCAACCTTTTTCCATCAGGAGAAATAAATAATTTTCTCAAAATGAATTCAACTTATCTGAAGACTAGCAGACCTGCTCTGTGTTGTCCAGGCCCATGATAATATTCTTAAATAAACCTTAAATTTGTATGATTTTGTATCTTCAACTTTATTTTGTCTGAAAAACGTACCCGCTCACTCTACGAAAATAGGGGAAGAGCTGCTAATTCTTGAGATTTGTTATGTAATTTTTTTGAAAATTGTATGAGGTAGTAATGAATAAATTAAACTTTAAAAAAATCCTGTCAGAGGAAGATTTTGAAGTTAAGAGTTCATTTTAACAACAAAAAATAAATATGATAAGAGATAAACGCAGTTTAACAATTTTATTTGGCCTCTTTTGAAAGTTTTTTAATTCCGTTTATATGTAAGAGCTGTTTTTATCAAAATCATCTTAGGCGAAATTCCGCTCCAAAGGCCTACTCTGACAGCAATTTTTGAAATATATTCTGACTTTATGAAAAAAGCGATTAATATGGCACGTTATATAGTTAATAAATAAGAGATATTGTCAATTGAATGCTTCTTAGAGCTAAATTAAATTTAAAAATGAGTCATAATATAAGCTATTTTAATGTTAATTATTTAATACTTCCTCAATTTTTCAATCCCAATCGCTTCGGGAAATTCATGTTCAAAATGGCTATTTTCAAAGCATTTTTTTAACCATATTCTGTGTTTATTTAAAAAATGGCCAATACGTCATATTATATAATTCCCAAATAAGAGAACCTGTCATTTCGATGCATTCAAAATCAAAAATGAATTTAAAAATGAGTTAGAAAATAAGCAATATATTCTTTGAATACTTCCTCAATTTTTTAATCACGATCGCTCCGGGAAATGCTGTTCAAAATGCCCATTTTCAAAGCATTTTTTGAAATATATTCTGTCTTTATCGAAAAATTGGCCAATACGTCAAATTAAATAGTTCTAAATATAGAAAAACCTGACATTTGGATGCGTTTAAAATTAAAAATGAATTTAAAAATTAGTCAGAATATAAGCAGTTATGATTTGAAATTTTTTCTTCAACTCTTAAAAATGAATTAATATAATTAATTTTTTTTCTGTAAGAATTGGTTCTACCAAAAACTTGTCAATATAAAAGTTGTAAATATCATTGAAAAGATGTAAAATAATTTTAATCGGATTTGATATGTAAACAATTGACGAAGTTATAGATTTTTTTCTTTTTCCACCACCCTTTTTGTTTTTGTTTTTATTTATTATTTTTTTTTGAGTTGTTCCTATCAAAAACTTGTAAATACAAAAGTTTTAGATAATACTAAGAGCATTTATATATATAAAAAAAAGTTGGATTTGATATCTTGACAACTGACGAAGTTATAAATTTCTTTAGCAAAATTTTATTTTTATCAAAAATCTGTCATGCATAACCTTTTAGCTCATTTTTTAGAAGTAATATAAACTTTAAATTGATTCGTTATCTATTTTCACTAAGAAGTTATGTTTTTTTTCTGTTTTCCCAAAACCCCTACTTATTTCGACCCTCTTAGTGCGATTTTGCCCATTAACGAGCTGGACCGAGATATTATGCCCTTGATTTTATGTGTCAGTTTGGAAGAGATTTGAGTAGAATTACAGAAGTTATCATTTCTGTAAAAGAATGATATACACTGGTGCCCAAAAGTTAAGCATAATTCGTAAAATGCTAAAAACATGGAGTAAATATTCGTAAAATAATTCAAAGTTACTTACGGAGTTAATTGGTTGAAGAAGAAACATTAGGTTGATGCAAAACTTTTCAGTCGACTACGTCATGCGCGAAATACCTGCGCATGTCTGAAGACTTATAAACCGGTCCATGCGGTATAGGCAGTTCAGACGAATTTCGCACAAATGATGTACCAAGAAACATTGTTATGATCAAACAGGATTAATGATGGAACAAAGACGCCAACTGGACATGTTTACGAAATGAAGAAACCGTTAGAATGCTGGAATCCGAACTAACACAAACCGAAGTGTCTCGAATTTTAACGTGAACAACTCTGTGATCTCAAGACTGTGGCAGAGGTTTCAAGTACGGGAGATGTTACCCGATGACCAGTACCAGGTCGACCAAGTGTCACAACCCTTCGTTAAGACCGATATCTGGCAATAAGTGCACGACGTCAGAGTGGCAGTAAAGCCAGAAAACTGGGTTCGGCACTCACAGTCTCCACAGGAACATGAATTTCGAGACAAACTGTTTACAAGAGATTCAATCGTTCTGGCCTGTGTACCAGAAGACCAACAGTTTGCAATCCCCTCACGTCTGAACATAAAAGCGCTCGTTTAAACTGGAGTTTGAAGCATCAACTTTGGAGTGAGTGAAAGTGGGCCAATGGGATGATCAGTGACGACTCCCGATTTAGTTTGAGTAGTAATTCTCGTCAGGTAACGACATGGAGAAAATGTGGAACACGTTTTGAACCAAGAAACATAATGGAAATACAACTTTTTCCATCAGGAGGAGTAATGGTATGGACTTGCATCATGTTGGAGAGCCGCACAGACCTCTATATCTTTCACACGGAATCTGTGACTGGTAAAAGTTACAGAGACGAAGTTCTTGAGCCTTATGTTCGCTTGTTGCCAGGTGCTGTCTGTCCTGACTTCATATTCATGGATGATAATGTGCCTTGTCAGCATGCATTACTTATTGACGACTTCATTGAAACGGAAAACATCCAGCGCATATCGTGGCCTGCGAACTCCCTGGATTTAAATCGTATCCAGCATATATGGGATATGCTCGGCAGGGGCGTGCCGACCCAGTGTGCAAAGTGTGCGGCACACACAGGCGCCGAAGTAGTAAAGGCGCCAAAAGATTTCAGTTGAGGGGCAAATACTTAAAAAAATAATCCTTAATTTAATTATACTAAAATTCATTTTATTTTCTTGAAATCTGAATTATCTTTTGAAGATTTACTTTATACAAACTTATATTACTACTTTATATAACTTAAGTTATAAATATTCAATTCTTTGTAAAATTATTTCATTTTATTCTACTTATGAGTCTTCTAATAAGTCATTTAGACAAAACCTGTCTAACCTTTATAAACAGAGGCTCACCTCATATAGTTGTAAACATTGAAAGGCGCCATAATTCACACAGCTGAAAATATGCAACACTACTATCTCACTATCACTATAGTGGAAAAGCAATACTATTTATATACAATTTTATTACTATAAGGGCTAAATTCCACATGTTTTATTTATTTTTAAATAGCAATTATCGCCTTACTTCAGAATTTGTTATAAATAAGAAGAAAATTACTGTTCGAAAATACTACTAAAAATTCCCCCTATAGTATTAGGCCATGAATAGAGGTAGACATACACGTTAGAAATATCTCATATGATGCACGTATATCTCACGGTGATAGCTATAAGTCTCCTTTGATTCAGAAATCATTTTAAAATAATTTGCAGCAATAATTTAATTCAGAATAAATTTAAAAATTAGATTTTCAGAGGGGCAATCTATCTTTAAATGTTTTGTAGATGAAGAAGCTAGAAACCTTAATCATTGAATAACAACTTAACAGCATTATATAATTAAAACTTATTTAAGGTCACTAAGTATTTAAAAAAAACTATTTAAATATTTTTTTATTTTAAAAATATATCCTTTAAAATGGACTTTTTATTTAAAAAGTAGCCAATAAAAGGAAACAGTCGAATGGGCGGCGCCAAGAAAACTTTCTAAGAGCGCAATTGTGGCGTCCATGGGGGGACGTGTTGGAAAATCCTGAACAGGGAAACATTGTAAAACCACAGGACTCTAAATGTACCGGATCAAACCGGAACGATGTTCCGATTCGTGAAATTATGGTAAATAACGTTCCGGTTCGTTGAATTATTAAACATATTAATACAATTTTATATCTATAGCTCATTGTGCTCTATGTTACTTTTAAATTATTATTATTTAGAATTTTGAATTGTTTTCGGATGGTCAGACATAAATTTGCCTGAATTGGTCAACCGTAATTTTGAAATAACATTCCGGTTCGCGGGTTTTTTCATTTCGAACCCTGCGTAAAACCAGTACTTGGGGGCTATCATATATCGCGTTGTCACTTTAGGGGGAATGGGGGTATGGCATATGATATAGAAAGATATCTCTAGGGGAACGGGAGAGGCAATGTCTTTTGATATATTTATCATTTTTGAATGATTCAACCAAAATTTTCTCTGTCTGTTTGTAATTTCTGTTTAACATAAGAATTTTTTCCTTTTACTTATAACTTGTTCGTTACATCAAAATAGCCTGCAATCTTTTTTTTTTTTTTTTTTTTTTTTTTTAAGTTTGCGACCAGTTTTTATAAAAATACTCATTAATGAAAATTAAAATAATTAAACGACTATAAAATTATTTATTTTAAAAATATGGAATACCTCAATGTTTGGCATTTCTATTCTTCTATCTTATGTGTATGCATATATAATTTGAGTTTAAGAAAACACATGTGAAATATGTTTGAAATATTACTTGTGAATTCTTCATGTGGCAAAAACTTGTTGCCTTTTAAATAGTAACTATTTCAAGTTTTTTTTTAAATATAAAGTTGTTTCATATATAATAATGATATTTTAATGACTTCTCTTCATTTGAATCAATGGAACAGGGAAATAATAAATGTATAATCATATCTGTATATTTCTAAAAATAAAAAATTCTAAAATACAAAGGATTTACAGACAATGATAACGATATCATTAGGGCGCGGATTGAGGAATGATAAAGTATGACATCGTGAAGGGGAGCGGGGGCCTAAAATTGCAAAAAAAGTTAATAACGTTCATTATATTTGGTAGCAATTGTATAATAGTACAATGTATGGATTTTAGATTGGGCATCAGCTATGGACAAATTTTAACTGGCAAAAATGAAGCATCAGGCATTTGTGAAACTGTTGATCTTCCGTGCCGTAGGTTTATCACTGTGATTTTCGCACTTAAAGAATAAAGTTTACTTTAGGCTACCAAAGCAATAATTTTGTTCAGCACTTCTACAAATGATCATTTCTGCAAAAACTATTATCGTAAACAAAAGTTTTTTTTTTAAGTTTTTTTCGCCATATTATAGATTTTTGAGCGAAATAAATACCTTTTATCTATATTATCGTCTACTCTGGAGTTACCATGGTGGCGAAAAAGGGTGAGAGCTGGTAAAAATAGACTAAATTGGCTACAGATGTCCAACTATTCTTATTTTTTCAAAGATTGAGGGCGAAGCCTTTCCCTGCACTCTGTGCGTACGTTCATGTCTATTCAAATACTGCATAGAAAATTGTAATGATTGTAAGATTTGTACATTTCATTTCAGACCATAAAATTAAATTTTTGAAATATAAGCACTTATTAGCATTATGCATAACCATATACGTTACAGAGACTAAAATGAGAAAAAAAGGAAAGTTCAATTTAGACATAAATAATTAGGAGCTACAATGACAACTGTAATGTGAATGGAAAAATATAGATTTAAGAAAAACGAGTTTTTAATTTCGTGTACTTTATGTCTTACTAACCAACCGCCTAGGATCGCCTATGCCAATTGTAATAACCTTAAATATCCTAAATTCAAATATTTAATGTTATTTTTTCCAAACGAATCTACAGATAGAGGGGGGGGGGGGAGGGTGGCAATGTCTTCAGCAGCATATTGATCTGATTTTATAATTTTTAAAGAAAATCTTTTCGAACGAACCTAATATTGTTAGCAGTGTAAAATGTTGAATCTGTATAATTTTTCATTTTTAAATGAAAATCCACCCAATCGAAGCTCGAGTTGATTTCCCACCGCCTTCGGTAGCGTACACCGGGGGTGCTATTCACGTTCCGGTCTGATTTTTCAAACTAATCATCAATTTGTATTTAATTTCTGACATTTAGATATAAAACTTTCAATTTTCACAATTTTTTTTTATAAAAAAAAATAATGAAAACGTGCACAATCCCTCATAAAAAAAGAGAAAAAACGCGAAATGGTATTTAAATTACATATTTCTTAATTGGTAAACGATATTTTGAGATATTTGAATCGGAAGAAAACCATATTTGGCAAATCCTTAAAATGACTTAAAAAAAAAAAAAAAAAAAAAAAAAAAAAAAAAAAAAGTAAATATTAATATTTTTTCACTCCAGATATATCATTAGAATCGGAAAAATACCCAGAATGTATAAATAGGTAGTGTCTTAGTTTTGTTAGTGTTTGCTTGTTATTGTTTTTTACGTTTGAAACTTCATAGAAGTGGAAAACTTGAAAACTGGCGCGAATCGCGGAGAAATAAAAAGGTTTTTTTGAAACAGTAATGAAAGATACCATTGAAATCGAAAATGTAAAGAAATTTTCTTTCTTTCTTTCTTCCATTTTTATTTATTTTTTCTTATTTATTTATTTATTATTTATTTATTTATTTGTAACTCTACAGGGATTCAACTATCATAATTTCAAAAATGCAGAAAAAAAAATCGAACGTTACGCTTTTAGTCAGTGTGAAGGAGTACTGCTTAAAGTTTGGGGAACTACACAAGCATGATCTCTTTGAAGAATGAAAGCTCGCCATTTTGCGATGATCATTGAGGGTTTTTAATATTTCGGCCAATAAACAAAAAATAAAAAATCTGAGTCTCAGCTGCATCAACCATCATCTATCCTTATCCAAATCTTCATATCTCTATGTTCCGTAGATTTTCTTAGCCATCACCAATACATGCAAAGTAAAAACAAACTTCTTTCTTTTAGATACAATCTATTGTTATTGCATTGAACTATTTTCTCTGGGATAATGAAATTTTACATTCTGATAGAGGATTCTGCTAAAGAGTACTTCCATTTTTACAGATTTTATTGTGTTACAAATTTTATTTACATAGCTGCCATTCTCCTTTATTTTTTAAGTAATTTAGACACGTTTAGAACCAGAAATTCTGTTTAATAAATGAAATAATGTACGAACTGTAAAGAAACAAGACACATTTTATTAAATAAATTTTCTGGTTCAACACCATTAACATCACCAACTTTATTTGACCTGGAAAAAAACTGGCGGAATGATAGGAGATAAAGCTTTATTTTCAGAGCCGAGGGGGAGGGGCTATAGGGCGCTAAATGAAGTTCTGCACACAGGCGCCGGATACTGCTGGCGCGCCCCTGATGCTCGGGAACAACTTGCAGCCCTTTCGCACCCACGCAGCTCCGTTCCAGAACTGAAAGGAAGTTTCAAAGAAGCTTGGAACTGTTTGAGCCCACAACGCTTTCAAAATCGCATATCAGGTATGAGAAATAATTGTGCAGGATGCTTGGCTGTCAGAGATGACTACATGCCTTTTTAAACTGCAGCATCACTATTTTATTTAATGTTTTCTTTTCTTTTTCCATTAAAGTGTGAACCTTTATTGTGCTCAGTTTTCTTTCAGACTGCTACTTTGGATAATAAAAGTAAATATTAGCATTCTTTCGAATTGTTTCCTTACTTTATAACCGTTTTAAACTCGCTTATCACGTTTCATCACATTCCGATTTACATTTCTTTCATTAATTACTTAATTACCAATTATGCTTAACTTTTGGACACCAGTGTATATATATATATATATATAGATATATATATATAGATAGATAGATAGATAGATATTTTACTGATGGTAGTTTTGGAGTCTAGGGGTCATGATCGGTGTAGATCTGCAAAAAGTTTTCAGAAATTCCAACATACGAGCGACTGCAATAGGTAATATTTCATACGAAATGTACCTAATGGCTTATGATGAAAAAATAAGTTAAGAGGAGGGATGCGAGTGCTTACTAATTTATATGGGAAAAGTATCAAACGATATATCACATGAAAAAATCCATTCCACCTCCTGGTGGGGGGTGAATGTCCGCTAACTATCGGGGTCAAAATATACTCAATTGATCGAAAGCACGTGAGGAATTTTCCCTTCGGATAAACCTTCAAATGAGGCCGAATCTTACTGTAGCTTAATTAGGAGCTGAGTTAGAAAATTGTGCTTCTACGGTAGCAATTGGTGTGAAAGGCGAGAAAGGTTCAAACTAAGAAACAGTGGTCCGAAGACTTTTTCCCACGGTATATCACATGAAGTTTTTTGAAAAAAGTTAGAAAATTGCTGCAATATGGTGATAAATTCAAAAATTTTAGACCCTCCTTTAACACATACAGGGGGGGGGGGATTTCTAAAATCTCAGCAAATGTATTTAATTATTTTTTAGTTGATTTACTTTCTGGAATTTCAAGCTTCTTCATAAAACGGCTGCTGAGATAGGATCACATTCTAAAACATTAGACCCCATATTTAACCTGCTTAGGAGGTGGGTAATTTTCAAAAATCCTTTTTTGTGTTCACTTATGTCATAAAAAGTATGTTTTCTTATTATTTTTCATATAATAAGAATGACTTATTCAGTTTTATATTTCTAATATTTTTCAGCAATTTTCTTTCGCTTCTAAAAATTTCGCTCCTGGATCCTTCACCCAGTCCATTCCGGTGCCTTATATATGCTTCCCATCGGCATGTAAAATTATGTATCGAAAGATCATACGAGATAAAAGAGACATGCTTATAACACAATGCAGAAATCAACGTAAAGCGCCTTATTAATGTAGGGCACAGAATACAGTTTCATAATCGGTATTCAAGTTTTTGATTATACGTACTGCTTGATACTCATGCCACATGAACTGTGGAACATTTCATTGAAAATACTTCGATTTTCATTTCTAAATGTGAAGATTTTGCAATATATGAAAACACATGTATAATTGTATTAATCGTGCAACTATTTATTATAAATGATTTTAATTAAGCAACAATGTCATTTAATTATGTTGCTGTAATCTGTCTGTAATAGTACTTCTTTTATTATTGCCATACCAAATTTATGAAAAGAGAGGCGTCTGAACTTGAAATTTTTATTTAAAAAAAATAATGCAATCCTAAAAGTTATATTGCATAATCTTCGGAAAACATTGTCTATTCTTTTTAGTAGATTACATAAATAATTTACTTTGTTGTTAAATAGAAAATGTGGAACCAGGAACATTTTCATGTGTGTAAGAAAAATAATAAAAAGCAAATTATTCTAAGTGTGATTAGTTCATAAATTTTTATAGAATTTTAATATAAATAAAATATAAGTTCTTGCGTGTATGTATTCAAAACAATTTATTTATAAATAACAATTGTTGGTCTATTTCAAACTATATAATATCCGAAAATTTAATTGATAAGCCTGTTGTATCTTTAATCCATGGGTTAAAAAACATGTGCCTTAAGTTTGTTTTATAATATTACTTTTATAATTACTAAAGTTTGATGCAGTACTTTACTATATTAAATGTAAATTTTTAGAACTTTATATTTTGCAAAATTATAATCGTTGCCATGATCATTGTTATTGAGAGGACTTTAAAATATTTTTCTAATCGAAAATCATCTTTCATTCCAATTTTAGTCCTGTAATAAGAAGCTCAACTTAAGACAATCAACCCCAGGATATTTTTATTATCAACAGCTCCTTTTATCCCACCACAATGCCACAGGGAAGATCAACGTCACTTCCACACAAAATTAAATTGAAATTCCTGTCGGTAAGATACCAGAAAAAAAGCTGATTTTGATCTGTAAAATATATAAAAAATAACATTCATTTTCAAGAAATGAAAAGAGCGAATAGATATTTCAGATTCATTTTAAAAGAAATATATAAAATTCATTAATGATTTTGAATCAAGATAGTCATAGAATACATTTGATCAAGTTTTGAGAAACTAGTTAAAGGTTCCATCTGTGATAAAATCTCTTCAATCTATTTCACGCTTTTTTCTCTTTTGGTCTATTTCATGCCTCGTCTGTTTTTATTTCAAAAAGAAGACATTATATGTGAGAACATACTAATCTCACTTCTTTTGTTTTACTTTCAGAGGTAGCCCGGAGCTTTATTCTCTATTCCACTTTTTTCTTCTTTATCTCTTGACGTAGATAAGAGAAAATCATGATGTAGCATTGGCTTTAAGGAAGCTATTCAAATCGGAACTGTAGAATTCATTCAGGATTTCCTTAAAGTACTTTAGATATTTTGCAACTTTTGAATAGATATTATGTTTCCTTAGCAAAATATATACATCTGTTCATAACTTTAAAGAAACTTTCAATTATACACCATCTAATAAAGAGTTTAGAATGCTGGAAGGAAAATCAAACATTATAATAAATAACATAATTAATTTTCGAAATGAAATTTTTCTCTCGGTAAAGCACCTTATGATAACTTTATTAAGAATAATACAAAGCTAAAATACAGTTGGTGAGTTCGTTTTAATGAAGTTATTTTAAAAGTTATAACCGTCTTTTGAAAAGCTTCGTCGTTAAAAACTTATTTTACGAAATATGTACGCGATTTTAATTGGTTCAGTTCAAAGAGATTTGAAACTTAATTTCTTTCCACTGACTTCTACTATAACTTCAAAATACATGTATGTAATTGATTTCTTACGTTTACTTAAAAGTGAGTAAATTAACATTACAGTACACATCAGAAAAGAAACGAGCTTTGATCTGGTTTATTTAAATTTGTTAACTTTCTCAGGTTGGGACTGAAATTTCCATTTACCAATGGGGGTATACCTATATAAGATATCATATACTGTGTACAAATAGGTTAGCAAATCAGCTCATAATAGACTAATTAAGGGTTCAATCTATAGCCATTAAACAGCACTGTGTAGAAATTTAAAATATTTGCGTTAAAATCTTACGAACCGGAAATAATTTCGTTCGGTGCTCGAGAAAGAATTAAGCTTAGGCGAACAGATTTATGTATTTATTTATTCAACCATAAAAAGTAACATTTGAAACAATTTGACTTGTAACTTATGATCATTGTAATCACATGAAATTCATAGACACTTTGTATTCTTAAACAAAATGATAAATTGTCAGCCTAAATAATTTGTTATTCATTTCTTTAAAAAATATCACCATGCTGCTCTAAGATATGGTATACGGATAACAAATGAAAGCAATTAATTTCATAATGCTTTCCTATTAAACCTATTCTATTATATCTACTGCTTTCTTTTCTCAAGAAATAAAATATGTAACAATGTTTATTATTTTGTCAAATTGAAAGTTTATGTAAAACTTCCATGATTATCAAAAATTTATTTTACTTGAGAAAAGTAGTGGTTACATTAAAAGAAATTTCTAATTTTTCAAATTTAAAGTTTTTTTCATGGGGCAATTATTTTTATGTCTATTTTTTTATAACATGTATAAATTACTACTACTAATTGCGTAATGTATATATTATTTAAAACTTCAAGATTGGAAATTTGCTCATATCACCAGTTAAAATTTTAATATATATCATTACAATGTGCAAGATGCGGCCATTAATTTGCACGACTGCCGTAATTGTACCAGAACCGGGAATCATCAGAACCTGGTAATGTTTGTATTTAGAAGGTCGCTTATGTGCATATGTCCAACAACGTCGGCGCGTTTCAGAAGAAAGTGTTTGATCTTAAAAAAACATTAAAAGTTAGGTGTTAATTTTTTGTTGTCGAAGTGGACATGGAGCAGATAATAAAAATCAAACTCTGCTTAAGATTTGGTAAAACCGTATAAAATGTTGAAACAAGTATACAGAGAGGAAGCATTATCCCAATCACATAATTTTGAATGATTTAGCCGTTTTTGAGACAATCGCTGATGTGTGGATGGTGAAGTGCGTGCTGGATGGCCGCATTTCGTGTGCACTTCAGAAAGAATTGAGAGAGTGTGTGTACGTATGACTTCGAATTGCCGACTGACTATTCAGGTATTCTGCAATAAACTGAACATTTCCAAGGAGATGGTTACATAATTTTTGGCACAATTTAGCACTATTTGAATACGATTCGAGGATATTGAAGCCAACAAGAAAATAGTGAGATTCCCACTAAGAGTGTCCGAGATACAAAAATCTTCAAATTTTCTGAAAAAAAATATTACATTAAACATTTTCCAGTTTTTTATGCTTAAAATGGCGTATAAAACATGTTTCTATTTTAATTAGAAGAGGAAATATTGACCATTTGCATTCCGCTGTTGCTGTTGCGGCGACATTGCATGATCAGTGAAATACTCTGTTATCGCCACTGCGGCGACATCATCTTTTCTTATAAAATTTGTTTTGGAACCAGTAATAAATGAAAGTAAAATTTGCCCTTTTTAATGAGAGCAATTTTAAAGTTATGTGCTTGATAGACCGGGAGGCGGCAGCGCATATAATCACCTCATCGAGTTCATAGTTGATAATCTGTCTTAAACCTTGATTCGTATATTAAAACGTAATCGGTCTGTCAAGTCATATCTTGGTGGAAAAAACCTAAAAACACGATATTATCTGCTGAATCATAGATTTACTGTTATGTTTTCCTGCTCCCAATCCTCCATGTTTTGGAAGTTTTGGATACAGGAAAGCACAATTGTAAACCTTCCAGTCAGCCGTCAAAATCGGTTTTTAGATGTTTTCTACCAAGATATGACTCGGCAGACCGATTGCATTTTAATATGCGAATCAAAATTTAGCCAATTCTAGATTTTGTTTCATGATCTCGACGAGGTCATTGTCTGTGCTGCCGCCTCCTTGCCTATGAAATACACTTCTTTTTAAAAAATGGTTCCAATCGACTAAAATACGAATAAATTTGTAAAATGGCGCGGAATTGCTGGTAGCCCATACTCGAAATGACGCGGAATTTCAAAGGGCTTTTTTTTTTTTTTTTTTTTTTTTTTTTTTGGCTTTGGTTTGTTTTCAAAATCTAGCTTTTAAGTATGGTTATCATAAAATGACTTCTTGTGAAAGTGAGTTTTTCTTTATGTTTTCCCCCCAATTTCTCGAATTTAAATTGTTGTAAATTAAGAACCATTAAAGAGAAATGCTTCAAACTTTGAATACGGTTTTTTGACTATTTTACTTTAATTTTGATTTAACAAATTTGAAAAAAATATTCTTTTTTCAGAATATGATTTTTTATAATATATCATTTTTTTCAAATTTTTGCTTTAAATATTTTTTATTTATTTTTAATTAATATTTTTAAAATTGCCAAATCAAAGTTAAAATGAGATATTCCTATTTATTTAAATGTAAAAAAAAAATAATAAAATTCTATAAATAATATTTTGAGTTATAACGATTTTAATTTACCCAACTTTTTTAATAAAATCTGAAGAATTCGCAAGTCCGCCATTATTTTATTTTTAATAACTATACATACAATTCATTCAGGTGAACATGATTTAAATATTTTTTTCAGGAATTAGACATTATTTCTTATATTTTTTATAAGAAATCTAATATCCATTATTTTAGAATCTAATATCCATTAGTTTCAAAATATTGAAATGTTTCAAAATAAAAAAATATATAGTTTTTCCTTTTAACTTTTCATTTCATCAACTATTTATTTGTTGCTAAAACGTTATTTTTTATTTCTGGCAAGACATTTCAGATAAAATAAATGTATATTTGTTCAGAATAAAGAATGCTTTATATTAATTTCTTTCAAGAATGCTTCGTTTCCTTATACTTATTCTTTTTACTTGATTAATGAGATAAGATATCTAACCTCGTTTTGTCTCAAATGACGCCAGAATCTTTTGAATCGATAACGCCTTGTCGATTTACTTCAACAATCACAAAAATATTCAAGTAAAAATTAACCTTCTTTTCTAGGCATATTGTATAGTTATTGAAGAAGTATATGTATTCAAGAGGTTTCAAATTTCTCTCTTCGTTAACTGGAGGGTTGTAGAAAAAGTGAATTTAGCACTTGATTACTAAATGATAAATTTGTAAATATTACTAAATGTTAATCTTTTCATAAATTGGAAATTTAATGAATATCGGAATAAAAATTTATTTAGTTATTCTCAAAAATTTTGTGTTAGGAAATCATCAAAATTAATATCATAAGATGCAGCTTAGAAGTCTGTATGAATTCTGAAGAATTGTTTTTAAAAATTCGGTAAAAAAAAATCACAGAATTTGCTACAAATATTTTTAATTGTGTGACATATAATTGGTTTTATTGATTTAATTCTGAACTGAGTCAAAGTAACTTATTTGTACATATTATAAAGTGAGTATTAGTTAAGTCTTTTTGATAATTAGTATTTTTTTACATAGCACTATACAGCATTTGTCAGAAATATTTACAACTATGTGACATTTAAATAACATTAAAATTTATAAGATAGTATAATGGCAACATTGCAAAAGTGAAATATTTCTAAATTTTCTCTCTTTTAATATATATGTGAATGGGGAAATTTTAAATGACTGCTAACTGAAAGTACTAATTGCGAAAATGAATTAATATAATCTATGTTGATTCCGTTAATTAATGAATAAAATAAAACAATCTATTGTAATAAGATTCAATTCGACATTTTTCAGGAAAATACATGATAGTTTGCCTGTTTACGCTAGTATTAAACCTATATCATAGCTACTTAGTCTTTTAAACTTTGAGCACTACATTTTCCAAATAGAAACATGCAATGTAAGTGGCATAAATTTTGTGATTATATACGATGAATATTAATATGGGGAAAAAGTGGTATTAAAAATTTAGGATACATGGAAGTTATGAAACAATGTTCATATGCTATAAAAAATTCAAGAAAATTTCATAGTAGGTTGTTGAATTACCTGTTAATTTCAAAGAAACTTTCCTATAAAAACTAATAGTTCAAGAGCCTAAACCAGAAAAACTTAAGGTATCATGCACAAGAAAAAAAAGTCCTTCCGGCAATCCCGGGAAAAAGAGGTAGCTTTCATATACTTATTTATTTATTTTAAATTAAATTATATAAATCAAATATACGAAGCTCAAAATAGTGGAACACGATTATATAAGATTGAATACCACGTTTTGTCAATACTGAATATTAAGAGGAATTTTTAGAAATTAGTCATCTTTTATTCAACCTGGTTTTATTTTAAGCGATTTATAGGGTCACCAAATTCCACGATATCCATTTTAAAGCAGCATAATGGATAAAAAAACCAATGAGCTTGACCGAAACCTTAATTCATGTGAACATGCACACTCACATCGAAATCGATTAATATATACGAGTGCTGTCGCGGGTAAATTGACTTTTTAAAAAAAATGTCACCCACATTAGAAATTCAAACTGCTATATCCCAGGCGTTTTTCAAGGTAAAGACAAAGCAAAAAATACTCCGGGATTCATTTAAAGATAAATAGTTTAGAAATAACCTTTTTTTCAATTTCTAATTTTTTGTTTATACATCATTATACATTTAAAAGATTTTTGACAAACTTAAATGGCCGCCATTTTGAAACAAGATGGCGGATAAAGTTGGCCCGTGAACTCGATCAAGATATTGGTATTAAAACTCAGCCATTTTTCAAGATATAGATGAAACAAAAAATGCTCTGGAATCTTTGTATCAAGGTCAAAACGCAAAAGAAAAATATTTTTCAATTTCTTACTTTTTTGCACCTAATTTTAAATTTTAAATTAAAAAAAATAATATTCCGCCATTTTGAAACAAGACGGCGGTTGGAACTGGCCAATGAACTCGGTCCAGGCAGTATGTCCCATCAGTATGTCCTATCTACGCACCAAGTTTCATCCAAAACGGTGTATAAATACGCGTGTTATCGTGTGACGAAAACCAGATCATTTCAAAATGTGAGAGACACTATAAATTAAAAGTACTATAACTCAAACATTTTTTAAGATACAGACGAAACAAAAAATACTTTGGAATCTTTGTATCAAGGTCAAATGCATAAAAGAAAAATCTTTTTCAATTTTATAGCTAATTGTGTAGCCTGCTTTTTTGTACGTAATTTCAAATTAAAAAAAAAAATTAAATGGCCGCCATTTTGAAACAAAATGGCGGATGGAACTGGTTAACGAACTCGGTCCAGGCTTTATTAAGTACTATGTACACACCAAGTTACATCCCAATCGATTTATAAATACGAGTGTTATCACGTGACAAAAATCAGTTCGTTTCAAAATGTCAGCCATAAGAAAAATTCAAAGTGCTATAACTCAATCATTTTTTAAGATATAGATAAAGTAAAACGTGTTCTAGAATCGGCGTTTTAGGATCTAACACATAAAATAAAAATATTTTTGAACGTTTAATTTTTTTCGCATTTATTTTTAAATTTTAATTTTAAAAAATTTTAAATGATGCTGGACAACGAACTCGGTCGAGATATTTGTATGTACTACGTACATACCAAGTTTCATTCAAATCGGTTCATAAATACGTTAGTTATAGCATGACAAAAATGAGATCGTTTCAAAATGTCAGCCGTAAGAAAAATTCAAATCGCTACAACTCAATCATTTTTTAAGATATAGACAAAGTAAAAAGTATTCTGGATATGGTATTTTAAGATCTAACACATAAAATAAAAATATTTTTCAACTTTTAATTTTTTCGCATTTAATTTTAAATTTTAAAAATTTTTACATTTTTTAAATGGCCGCCATTTTGAAACAAGATGGCAGATGATACTGGCCAACAAACTCGGTCGAGATATTTGTATGTACTATGAACATACCAAGTTTCATTCAAATCGGTCCACAAATTCGTTAGTTATAGCATGACAAAAATCAGATCGATTCAAAATGTCAGCCATAAGAAAAATGCAAAGTGCTATAACTCAGTCACTTTTTAAGATATAGACAAAATAAAAAATGTTCTGGAATTGGTGTGTTAAGATCTAACACATAAAAGAAAAATATTTTTCAACTTTTAATTTTTTCGCATTTAATTTTAAATTTTAATTTTTTTTAATTTTAAATTGCCGCCATTTTGAAACAAGATGGCGGATGATGCTGGCCAATGAACTCGGTCGAGATATTTGTATGTACTTTGTACATACCAAGTTTCATTCAAATCGGTTCATAAATACGTTAGTTATCGCATGACAAAAATCATATATATATATATATATATATATATATATATATATATATATATATATATATATGTCAACATTTGAACGGAGGGTGGTTTTGGGGTCTAGGGGTCATGATCGGTGAAAATGTACCAAAATTTTCTGGAAGTGCTTTCCTCCGGACGGCTGCAATAAATAGGTTTTTACTTTTTGTAATGAAAGCTACCTAAAAAACATTTATTTTATGGAAGAATAGAAAGAGGGGGGACCCATGTTTGTTGGATGTGGAGTGGTGCATAAGGGAAAAATTAATATCACGAATAATTGACTCGTAGGTTTATCATTATGTTTGTCCTACAATCAAAGGTATGAAGACATGGAGGACTGGGAAACTGGAAAACACAATGATAAACCTACGAGTCAACCACTAGTGGTGTTAATTTTTGGCTTATACATCATTTCACTTCCGGCCAACATGGATCATTTGATTCCTTTATTTCTACTCTTCCATAAAATAAAGGGTTTTTTCTTGTGCATGACACATTATGTTTTTGTGCTTTCGGCTCTAGGATTGTGATAGTTTAAATAGTAGAAGAATTTATTAGAATATAGATAATAGTAAGCTTACCATGAAACACCAATAATGATTTCGTTCAATTTGATAAACGTTTGTGTAGTCAACAGAAACTTTCCTAATATTCAATGGAAAGCTTACTGATATTTCAGCGGAATTTTTCAGAATTATCCATTAATTTTTCGGTACATTTCGACTATATAGCACCCTACAGTCTTTTAAAGAAAAATTCGACGCGTTTTTCTTACCAATTTATACAATGTATTTTGAAAGCAAACCCGAAGAAATATTATGCTTGTTTATATATGAATTACATACAGGGTGATTCATTAAGAACGAATCAATAAGCTATTTCTTTAAATATTACCCTGGACACATACTTTCCATTTGTAAAGTTTCCTAAAAAATGGTGCAAAATTTAATGACATAATTTGCAACTCAATGGAGAGTCTATTTGAGAAAATACAAAAACTAGATTTTTATATAACCGTAGGGTAAAATTTCCAATTAAGAAATAATTCCGTTTCTATTCCTAAATTGAACATAAATACATTCATCTCGAAATAAATAGTTCTATAGACAATAGTCCAAAAAATACGATCTGTCGATAAAATTTATGAGAAGAGAGACAGTGTGCCGTTAGTTCTGGCTCAATATATGCTTAAAAGGGGACAATTATTTTTCTAAAGACGTAATGATTAAAGTTTAACGTCCAGACCTGCAAAACGCATCATAATAAATTTCAGGAGATTAAGAAAATGAACTGGGTGCGGAGAATTAAAAATTGCCAAGGGGCGCCGTAGAACATTATATAAGAAAATTAAAAAGCCGCCTGGGTGGCAAAAGGATATAATTATTCTATAAGCTCGAGAAATTGGGCAGCAAGGAGTGCTAACGAATGTCAGGGTAGACATAAATGGGGTGTTATGATAGCTACCAGAAATGAATTCTGGGAAACGTAATTCTGCTTGTTGCAGAGCGAATAAAATTTTTTCCTCTTTTTACTTATCCATCGTACGTAATATAAAGCAAGTCTTGTAATCGTTTTGAAAATCGAAAAAATTGATGCTTACACGTTTTAAACTCTGGAGATTCCGAAAAGCACATATCTAGAAAAAAATGCTGACCGTCTGTCTGTTTGCCTGTGTGCTTGTAAACGCTCTATCTCTCGAAAAAATTTAGATAGAGACTTGAAATTTCGCGTGTATTTAGTATGTAACAATGGGGAGAAATCTGTTGAATATCAGTAGCCTCGATTACCCAGAACTAATTTTTTAGGACACTCGAAATATTCGTTCTGATGAAAGGTATATAAAAAAAAATTTAAATTGTTTATTTTAAGGAGAGAATATAAAATACAATAAAAAACATAAATTTTGCATAAAGAAAATAGTTAATTGGATAATTAGTTGCCGAGCTACTTGTAATCATATTTTCCACACTCTTCGATTTTTCATGACACTGTATTTCAATCAAATTTCAATTCAAATATATATTTTAATTGGAAATAAGAAGCTTAATCTGACACAGCTAACTATCAGTTAATATGATTATCATTTTTGGAATTATAAAGATGTTTCTGCTATGCAACTCTGTACTTTTTAAATCTGCAGTCGACTAAAATAAATTCCGAAACTATAAGTTTACATGCCAATTATGGCTTATCGTAACTGCCACTTTCACTTAACATTAAACACGTTACAAGTATTTGTTACGTCATCAAGTGATTTTTAATTCGACGTTTTATTTGTATTTTTATTAATATTTTAATAATTTATTATTTTTTTCATTATTTAAAATAAAAAGTATACCATTAAAACACATATACGCATATAAATAACGCCTGCATTCAACTATTAAATAAAATGCATATATATTTTAAAATAAAGTTAATTTATGCCAAAATGGGCTCAAAGTGGAATAATCCACAAAATAGCTGCAAGAAATAATATTATCTTATTCTAATCTATATTTATCCAATTACATTTTTTAATTTTGGTAATTCATCAGAAATCCATACAATAAATCCAACTAGAGTGATAAATTAGCCAGAACCAGTGATCGAATCCGGGACCATGACGTACTAGGCTGTTGCTCTACCAATGAGCCACTCCGGCCGATACCTGGGCCTGCAATTTCTCAATAATAAATCAAGTTCCAGAAAATCATCAGCCATCTATTAGATAGCTTGGATGACAGGACAATGATGTGTAGATTTGCTACTCCATCGATCTACAAGATATATTAAAACACACATACACGCATAAATAACGTCCGCATTCAACTATTAGAGGTATATACAAATATTCAACAAACATCCATTCAATAAATCCAACTGGAGTGAAAAATTAGCCAGAGCTTTAATCGAACTAAAGACCACAGTACTAATAAGTTCGAAACCTCAGAAGATCTTTTAATAGCTTTAGAGCCCCGAGGCGAAATTTTAAAATGGAGGGCCAAAATCACAGTCCGGTGAAATCCAAGTGCATTATTGGTCATTGAGCCGCGTCCTTTTCAGAGAATAATCTCTTAGCGGTAGGGGAAATGTCGCCTTACTCCTTTTTCCGAGAAAAAATCGTAGCGGCAATTTTGAAGTAAATCTGATCTGTTTTCATTTATAATCAAAAATTTTCACTCTCGTTCTATAAAATGTCATCAAAATATCTTAACTGAGTTAATTTCGATGGTTTATCATAAATAAGAACAGACGGTAACAATCGCTTGAAAATTACTTTACCCCTCCTTCTTTTTCAAATGGAGAAACAAATTCGTGATTTTCACCCTTTCCACACGACCAATGAGGTGTCTGGATTTTACTTGACTGTGAATTTGGCCCTCCATTTTAAAATTTCGCAGCCCCGAGCCCTCTTTTCTCACTTTTTATTCTTTTTAATTTCTATAATTAAGCTTTTAAATTTGTTCAATATACATTTTTAATTTTTTCCCCCTTTGTTTAGAGATCGAGACATACAGGTCGCACTTAGGGAGGTCGGACGGGAAGAGGTAGCTCCCCGCCGGCGGTTTATAATATCGAATCCGTAAAAGATCGTTCGGTACCTTCAGAGCTCCGAGCTCTTAGCACCTTCATATACCAATATATTTTATTTTGATTATTTTATATTATGTATATCCATGATGGGTAAGAAATACGGTGGACCCCAACGACTAGTTTTATTTAACAGAGCAAAATGCTGTCAGAGATTTTTGAATGTATTTAAAATGAACGATTAGTTTTACGAAAAGGAAAAAAACTGGGAACGGATAATTTTATAACTTACAACTAAATCACTATTTAAGATAAACATTTAGTAGCAATTAATATTATTTTGAACTGGGCTAGACAAAGGATATAAACATTTCAATTAAAATGGAATATGTGAAATTTAATTTCCATCACAACCTATATTTCACTAAAATTACCACTATATTTGAAACATTGTCAATGAAATAGCAGTATATTTAATGACAATATTATTGCATTATTATCAAATTGTAAGTATTCTAATGTTAGATTATTATTCCATGCGTATTTTAGCAATATATATGATATGCTTACTTCTAGGATAGAATAAAAAATACACCATCTGACCTTACAGACAATATTTATGTTAAAATCTGAGATGTGCTAATTCTCTCTGGTTAGTACTTGATGACTAAAACATTGCTTAGAAATTGAAAAGAAGCGTATTTATTTCATCTGCTTTTTTACTACAAAATCACTTTTTTAATAAAATGACAAAATGGATTATTCTTTATGCTTTTGTTTTTTATGTTTTTATATCGAATTTTCTGTTTAGGAATTTATAATCAAAACTTCTTTTTCCTATGATCATTTTCCCAACAAGACTATTTTAAGGAAGCGAAATATTAGAATATCGGTCAACATATTGTGAAGCATTTGCATTATTGATTAGGAATATGAAAACATAACTTTTAACAATCTTAGTCAATAGACATAAAATCTCATCCGCACCCTCTCGCAAAATCCTTCAAAAACAGATATATCTTGAAAGTAATTTTTCATTATTTCTTCCCAATTACATCGTTATTTCAAGTTAATTTTTTCCGCAGTCCTAAAGGTGTTATTAAAAGATAGGGATAGACACGGACATCATTCTAAAGAACCAGTAAAAACTGATAGCTTTTCTGTTTAATGATAATTCAATGCACTTGAAAAAATACATTCTGAAAATTCTAAATCAGAGATAGAAAAGTAAAAATTAGTCATCAACAATCACGAAGTTAAAAATATTTCTTAAATCATTCTAACTGTAATAAGCACATAAGATGCTTTAATATCGAAGCTAAATTATAATGGTTTGTGACATTCAGTCGATATGAAATTAGATTAATTACTACTTCAATTTATATAACATTCGCTATATTTTTTCCCATTTAAAAATAACTGGTAAATCCAATTCGGATTCTCGGATTACAGAACATAGGTGATAACCATATTATATTCAATTTCTGAATTTAGTAAAAAATTTTAAGATCGCTCACTAACATTAAAAAAGACTTTCTGTATGAAAAATGTTTATAAAATATTCACAGTTTTGAAATTTATTACCAGTGATGCATTCATATTAATCTTATATCAGGAGTGAGTATCTGAAGAAATAATCAAAGATCACTAATTACAGTAGTATTTTTATTGTAATTATTTCAGTGGTTTAAGCACGTAGTTCGAGTGCATGCATGTTAAATTTATGTTCTATTTATGTTATTTCATTTATTTATTGAGGAATTTTAATTTCGTTATAGAATATTAGCCATAAATTTTGAACAATTTATATTTTTTTAAATGTAACCCCCCCTTTTTTTGCATTTAGTCTATATTAAAAAACATTTTAATTGAAACTATTTTTAACGGAGTGCTTATATATATCGAAAAAACATATATGCATTAAGACTTATCTTTTTATGTACAGAGTTTCTCAAAGTTTTGATTACAAACGTTTATGAAAAGCAGAACACACCAAGATAAGCACAAATCCCTCATAGAATGCATTATTGTAAGTTAAATGGTTAAGCACTAAAGGTCTATAGTACTGTATAAAACAAATTTCATCATTTCTTATAATTTATGACATCTACACATTGTTTCCCACAATTAAAAACGCCATTTTAGCATTTCATCCCTTAAGTAACGAAAAAGCATTTTATAGTGATTTCTTCTCATCTAACTAGGTGATATACTCAGCTATAAGATCTCAATAGTGACATTTTTGCAAAACGTTTTTCCTAAAGATCAAAAAGAATATCGGAATTACACGACCAAATCCTACCATTCTTAAGAAAAAGAATGATTTCTTCTGTAATGTCACAAAGAAGGAAAAAAGAGGTAAAAAGATTATTTATATTCTAAGTGACAAAAGTTTCTATTTTGTGGGATAACAGATCCTAGTAATAAGAAAAGTGTAAACATGAATATTATATTTCACAAGAAAAGGTGTAAATAAATGAACATATTCTTCTTACTTGCTTCTTATTTTTGTATACTACCGGGAAAGAAATGGGCTCATCGCTCTATAACGATTGGATTCGAATGAATACTTTGTGTATTTTCCCTGATCCTCATGGCATTTTTTCCCAACCATACAAGTCTGGACAAAATCCAGAAATAACAATATAGAATTTTTCTTAACAACTGTGTGTTTTTTTTAATTATTATTATTATTATTACCGAATCATTCGAATTGTTTTTGAAACTCTTTGCATAATATGAAGTACACAGTCGGCCTCTGAAAAGGAAGAGAATACTACATATATTAGACTCGCCAAATGACACACACACACAAAAAAAGGCAATAGCTATTCGATTGCAAAATTTGTATCTTTCGTGTCGTGTTTAAAAATAAGATTAGGAATTTTATTCAAACGGAATTTCTGGAATTTCCAATACGAACACATAATTTTTATATGTATTTGGATTTATCCTTAAATTTTACCGTCTGATAACACATGGGAAGTTATGCGGCAAAGTAATTTAGGAATTACGGTTTTGTTATTTGAAACTTCTAATTTTAACTTCATTTGTAATCATTGTAGAACAGACTTCATAAAAAAGCTTTAGTGCTTTAGACATAACTCAAAAAATAGATAGAGTCATCTTTTTAAATTCGCCTGTATGGGGTAAAATAAAAAAATTCATAGATTCATTAATTTAAAAGTACATAAAATTTCAAAATCAATATCAATTGTAACCTATAAATTTTTTAACAGAAATCGATTTCTTGAAATTTCAAACATACGAATCTAAAATATTACTTTATTCCACCAAGTAATTTTAAAGTTACATTTAGTAAAATTTGGATTTATTAAAAATCAATTTAACATTAGTTGTTCAAATGTTCATTTTATCTTAAGGTAATTTATTGGAAAAACGAGATATGATGCCAAAATTAAGTGTTCGTATTAAAATTTTCTAAATTTGGTGCAATTTTAATATGCAGTCGACTTCCTATACTATATTTTTAATATAAATTGGAAGAAAGATAATTTTCACTCGAATAGCTAAAGCCTCTTTTCTGTGGCAAATTCATTATAAAAATGCACATGGTTGTTCTTTGACTGATTTTTTTAAAAATTAATACCATTTCTGGCTGGTCAGAAATTTAACACATTCTACTGGCATCACGAAATTACTTTTGTACGTACATGCATAATAAATTTAAATATGTTAATTGAACTTTGATATAAAGAAACACAAAAAATAATAATAATAATACGAAGTTCGAAAATTTAGAACTAGGAAAATATTCAAAGAGAAGTAAAAAGGTAACAATAAATTGCAGTAAAAATAGTCGAACGCATGCATAGTGAAAGTAGTTTTATTCATTTCTGTATACCCAGAATATAAAATAATTTAAATTTTATTCGTAAACAGGTGAAAATAATTTCGCTGCTACAATGAATAGTCTACAAAAATTGTATTTTTAAGAAAAGGAATGGGGAAAAATATTTAGTTGTTTACTTTAGTATATTTTATAACATGCATTTCTGTTAGGAATTCAGTACAAAAGTTTGTGATTATTTATTTATATTTTAGTTTTTTTAAAAATTAATGCGAAGTTCGTATAAAAAATTAATGCGAAGTTCCTGTATATTGAATAAATTCATCATCTATTTTAAATTATTTTTTTTTCTGTTAAGTATATTAGCTTTAATATTACATAAAGCTTTAATATTATTTATTCAAAATTAAAGATTCACTATGAATAAAAGCTCTTAGAAATGTTTGTCTGCTTGCATTCGCAGAAACTATAGCAATGCAAATATACCTAAGTAAATTCATGATATAATCATGTAAATACCGTAATTTCATTTTGTGTTACAGGTAACATAATTTCTGCTTTTAAGGAGCATTTTGTAAATTAGCATTAAAACTTCAGAGGGATTCGAAAGGAAAAGTAGAATAGAAAATAAATTTTTGAAGACACTAGTGCTGTCTCATTAAAGAAAATTCCATTTAAGTATTAAATATCTAGACAGTTAGTAATATAATTTTCCGGTTTGTCACTTATTTAGCTTATCTTTGAACAGAAAGTGAAAGCATAATGTACTGCTTCAATGAAATGAATGGTATTGTGAAAACAGTAGAATCTTAAATTTAAATGAAACTATTGAAAATACTCACTTACCCAAAATAGTTTAATTAGAAATTACCGAAATGGAAATGAATCGTAATAATAATAATAAATAGTTAATGGAAAATGTAAAATAACAGTTTTTTAAACACACAAGTGTACGCTGAATAAAAGTGTAAATATTAAAAGGTTTTTGGCACTGTTAGACTTTTTTGGGGGGAAAAGAGTATAAAGTCAGCGGTGTAGTTAAAACTTCAAAAATGTGCCATCCATAGATTTTTAGGTATTTTATATTTATATTGAGTATTCTAATTGACTATCACAAAAATCGTGCATATCGTACAAAATGCAATACAGGGTGTCCTCTCTCAACGGTGTCCAATGGTTAATTTCTAAACCGTTAGTCATAGACATACAGTTCCAATCGCAAAAATGCTTTTAAAAAGGTAAAGAATTTTTTTAAAGCAATTTAGGTAAAAAAAATATTTACTAAAAAATTACGAAAACTAAATTTTTATACGATCCTATAAGTGATACTTAGTAAAAAATTTTTCATCCCTCTAACAAACAACACAAAAGGTCCGATTCATCTAACACTAAAATTGAGCGAGTTATGAAACTTTGAATTTCATGACTTGACACTAGTTGCGCTAGGCTTTAAGGGAACGTACGCTAAGTGCTTAAAGTATTATAAAGGTCGTCCATTACCAATGTTGTTTAATAGCTAATTCCTAAACAGTATGTCAAAAACATATAGTTCCAATTACAAAAATGTTTTAAATGAGGTAAAGAAGTATTTTTAAAGTGATTTAATTGAAGCTGGGGCCACCATATAAGTTTTACGGTAGCGTTAATTTTAATTAATTAACTTATAATTTCGTTAAAATAATTAAAGAACTGAGTTTCAAAATTCTCTTTATCGAGAAAATCAAAATTTTGGAAATCGTGAAAAACTTTTAAATGCATCCATTGGTTTACATTATAAATTTGGAGATTATAGTGTTACATTAGTGCAGATTGATATAGACTAATGCAGAAAACAAACGTGATAAGGGGAGTTTTGAAATTAACATCCTCAATTGTATTTTTATATACAATCTCGTTATTCGTTTATCGGGCTCTCGTTATTTCGAACACGTCTGGACCACAAGAAATGTTCGAATTATCCGAAGTTCGAATTACGTAAAATATGAAATAAAAACATGCTCAATATGGTACTATTACAACGGAATTAAAGTTATAGTGTTTTTTTTTTTAAATTTATTTCGTCTGTTATCATTAGAATACGACTTAATATTAAATTAGAATGGATAAATACATAAACTAATTAAAAGATTAAAAACAAGCATGATGGAAGAAAAATGTAAAGCGTCACTGATGGACAGGCGCTCTAAAAAAGTGGATATCAGTTGCATTGCATTATATTTATACTCGTTTAAAACAATTCTCACAAAAATCAAAAAAAGAAAGTTATTCAAATGATCTGAAATCCGTCAGAAAGAAAAGAAAAATGAAAAATCGGAATTTTTGTTAGTTCGAATTAAACGAAGTCAAGAGAAAATGAGTTCGAATTAATGAAAATTTTTAACGTTATTCTGCCATTGAAAATTTTGGGACTTCATGTTTAGTTCGAATTAAGCGAAGATTCGAATTATCCGATTTCTAATTAACGAGAGTTGACTGTATGGTTTATTTTGTAAGAAAATGAAGTTGTTTCTTTTCTTAATTTTATTTTAAAAAGGTTTTTTTTTATTTTGATAAGCTTTTATTTTACTTTTGACTTTCTTATGTATGTTTTCCTAATTCAAAATTTTTATTCAAATTTTAACTCACTTCCAAATATCTGATCGAGGTCCAATTCGCAAACTTATTTATATTCAGTGAAAATGTAATATTAATATGATTTTAGGTGCGTACCATTTATTTATTTTATAGGAATACACCAGATTCTATTAGGTTAAGTAAGCTAATAAAGTTTTAAATACGTATCATTTTGTAACAAATTGTGCTTTTTATATTGTAATTTAACAAAATGTCTGTTATTTTTTAAATTATATTTGTAGTACAAGTTATATATTTTGCTTTAATATGTAAGCATCAACATAAATTTAAAAATAATATTGTAAAAAATATTTTACTCTCAATGTTAATGTTAAATTTTGCATCTGACGTTTATTTTTATTTCCAGTAAATTTGTGACTGACCCCTATCTTGCAGCAAAAAATATACTTCAACATCAAGAAGCTATTACTCGGTCAGTTTTAATCGCAGAGGAATGAGACTAGTTTTGTCTAACTTGTTAGAGTAGGGGCAAAAATTAACGACATATCACTGATAGGACCGAGGACCGTATAAAAATTTAATTTTCGTAATTTTTTGCTAAAGAATTTTTTCGACCTTAATTGCTTAAAAACAATTCTTTACCTTTTAAAACTATTTTTGCAATTGGAAATATATGTCTATAACTAACGGTTTAGAAATTAGTCAATGGACATCGTTGAGAGTGGACACCCTGTATAGCAGTACCTGCATAGCCCTACGTGTTGAGTGATTTACATCAAAACCTAATCAGCTGCAACTTATGTCAATGAATAACTGGATCTGAAGTTTGATGAAAATCCGTGCATTAGTTTTTGAGATAGATCTTTGAAAAAATTGTGAAAAATCCAGCAAGTAGTGCTACCTATTGTGCTACTGACACTAATACCTAATCAGCAACATCTTTTGTCAACCTCTAAGTTTGAAGTTTGGTGAAAAACAGTGCATTAGTTCTTGAGATAGAGCAATTACGAAAATCGTGAAATTACAGAATAGCAGTGTCACCTGTTGGTCGTATTACACCAAAACGTAATTGGAACTAACTTATATCAATCTGTTTCTATCAAGGTCTATGTAAATCTAAGATTTTGTGAAATTCCGTTCATTAGTTCTTGACATAGAAATCACAAAATTTTTTGTCGTATACAGACAGACTCACAGCCGAAGTGACAGACATACATTTCTAAAAAAACATCAAATCGTGTCCAGAACCTTCTAAATCACATAATTCCATCGAAAACTGGAAGTCGAAATTTTTTACGAATCCAATTTTCTTTTTTTAAAAATAGAAGAAAATCAAAATGTTATTAATTTTATAATTAACCATTCATTTAACTAATTTTATTTTTGTTTTTATTTAAAATATTTTACGTTTAAAAGGAACTTACAAAAAATTATTAACAATGCAATAAAAGATTATATTATCCTAATAATATCTACGCATTGAGTCATTAGGTTTCCTTTTTATCCCCGCTATTATTAGAATTAGGTAGAACCCGTCAAATTTTGACTACAGAAAATGTTTAAGAAGGAATCGTTTCATTGATTTATAATAAACCTACAAAATTAGTTATATTAAAAAATACACCTTATTTTGGTAAGTCTAACTCTGAAGCAAATCATATTTAACCTAAAGTTAACAAAATATTATTTCTATAAAACTCAGTTGAAGAAATTGTTAAAATTAAACTTTATTCGTCCATATAAGCAGTAAGAATTATTAAAGATCTGTTATTATGATAAAGTTATCAATTAAGGATCTTATGCTAGTATTCCAAAATGAAAAATAAGCAAATTTTTTTACTCTGACTCCATCATGGATTTTTTTCACTGTGAAATCTAAACCAACATCATTTTCCCCTATCAAAATTTTAAATGCACATTTCATATTTGTATTCATCTTTTTAAAAAATTGGTATCTTAATTTGATCATATTGATTTAAAACTCCAAGTCTCAAAGCTAATTGCTGAAACAGATATTAAACTATTGATATTCTTTTAAGTATAAATCAAATTTTGTAAATAAAATCAAAATTCACCGGGTTTTATAACAGACGATATTCTTGAAATTCACAGCATGTGCTTAAATTTCAATTTTTTCCCCTTTTAATGAGAAAATGGCACCATAAAAATGTAATAATCAGTTTTTTTTCCATTTTTTTCCTTTGCTTTTTACTCTATGGCTTTTAATAGAAATAGTATATTCTTTGTTGCCACAATTAGAAAAGCGGTATTAAAAACTACAAAAAAATTAATATTTCAAAAACAAATTAAGATGCAGTATTCAAGTAAATTGCATTTAAATGTATATTTTTTCCCTATACGATGGTGTAAAAATTGAAAATCTGCGATGTTTATAAGTGTAAAAATTGGCAGTAGGAAAAATTATAATACCGAAATTTCATTTAAAACTTGAAAGTGTTGCCAATCGCAAAATGACGTATGCGTTACGCACAGAGACGTTTGGCTTTTATAATATAGATTGAAGGACACTCACTAGGTGCGCTCGTAATCATATAAACCTATAGTCGTACAACTCAAAATTTATTTAATCGAATCGTTTGAAATTTAATATATTAAAGAAACATAATTTAGTGTGTTACATAATTTAGTCCAGCCATTTCAAATTTTATGAAAATAGGATGTAATATTTAATTACAGAGACAATCAAAAGTACTCCGTTACATTACGGTTAACAGGAAAAAAATAGTTTCAATTGCATTTTAATGATGTTACATACTTTGTAATATAACGAAATTGATATACAATTATGAATATAACGAAAATAAACATTCCGTAGTAGGTGTTGTGCAAAGAATAGTATTATTCATTTTCAGGGCCACGCACAAGTTTTCGTTAGATAATAATATAAGGAAACATTGTTTGGTGTGCATTTTAATTGTGTTAAAATATTCTAAATATACTGATATTGATATACGTTTTTGAGGTTTGCTACAAGTTATTTCTTGTATAATAGAAAATGCATAGTATTTACAGAGACACACGAAAAATTTCTGACACTATACTGTACCAGAATATCTGTGTGTTAGCGATGATTGTCGGAAGTACATTTTTTGTGATATGAGTTTTAAGTTTAATTAAAATATTACTTTGTGAGTATAAATGCTGTAGATAATACACAGGGCTTAACAAAAGAATTTTTAAAGGTTACTGAGTGTAAAGGAGAATAGCTTAAAGGTGTTTTTTAAATGAGTTATGTATTTTTACACTGAACTTCATTTAGTATTACTATGATCATAGAATATACAGGAGATAATGATATACAGGGCCACGCAAATAATTGGTTATATGGCCGTCTATGGATGACAATCACTGGAAGTTTGATTTTAGTATTTTTAAGCGCCTTTTACTCCTGATTAAATTTTAGCAAAACAGTGACGTGTATATAAAAATAATAGGTTAAACACAGGGCCCAACAAAAATATCCAAGTATGCTTTCGTCTTCAATATAAATACGTGAAAGGGAAATCTAAAATTATTACGAGTTTTTTAGTATTTTTGAACATAGTTGAGAAGTGTTTGTGTATTTCGTTTCTCTGTACATCCGGCCATCTGTCTGCTGAACTTGAACTTGCATTAATGTATTAGCTAGATTTCTATCTAATTGATATATGTTATTTAGATTTACTGTGCCATATTGAATACTGTAAGTAGTATCTAGCGGTCATAGTTTATTTTCAAAAATATTCAAAAGTATTTCATTACATTATGGCCTGTGGGGAAATGTAGTAATTATATAAATACGTAAAACATAAAGTTACCATCTGGTCATCTATGCATCCGTCTGTCCGAAAATACCATCGCAAAACTACCCAATCAAATGGTTTGTAATTTAATATATATAATGGTTGCAGAAGTTTGTTGAACCATTTCACATTTATTAAAAATCGAGTCAGAACTTAAAAATATATTAAGGTTTTCTGCATTCTATTAAACCATATTTTACACAGTGAAAAAGCAACACCTATGAAACACTGTCGATAATTAATAAATAAAATAATACACTTTGTAAAAATCACCATAAATAAAAAACAAAGCAGGGCGCGTTTCGAGCTAAAACAATATCAGCTCGCCATCAACTGAAACATACACGTGTCCTTAAGGAGATAATGTCAGAAATAAACTGAAAGAAATATGGTGGAGATTATTAAGGGTGCGACAGGTGACGCTAGTGGAAAGAACCGAAGTTTTTCCACCTGTGCTCTTTCAAGCGCTCTTTCTAGGTTCTTTTCTTAGCGCCACCTGTAGCATTATGGTAATTCTCACCCTCATTCTTTCAGTTTATCTCTGACATTGTCCCCTTACGGACACGTATTTGCTTCAATTGATGACGAGCTGTTATTATTTTAGCTCGAAACGCGTACTGCTTTGTTTTTTATTTTATGATGATTTTTACAATTTTTCTTATTTTAATCAGATCATACGTAATTAGTTCAACAATAACCAATGCTAGTTTTGGGTTGCCATGGTGATGACGTCCTATTTAAGATTGAGTCATTATTTATGTATTGATGAATTCATATAGATAATCGTAACAAATTTTGTTTTCATGTATTTTTGCATAACGGTAGGACAGCTTTTTCACCAAGATCTGATAATTTATAAAACTTCGCTATAGTACGAATGCACTTCATTTGTCACGTTTGACATTTATTTTCCGACTTTTATTCTGCACTCTTTTGAAAAAAAAGGTGTAAAGGCTATTAAACAAAATGAATTCTTCTAAAAATGTACATGATAAAATTGAAACAAGTCATACCTTTTGTGACATCTGGTTATTAAGAATTTAAAATATGGAGAAATAAAACTTTTTTGTTATACACATCTTGTTTTCCTTCGATACAAAAAAATAACTCGATACTAACTGTTTGATGTAAAAAGAAAAATAATAATAATTTTTATCTATATATTATTTCATATATTTCGTCAACATTTTGAATTTGTTAATTGCAATTGATTTAATGTGCAATTTATCTGTTTAAAGCCATTTGACAGGATAAAATACAGATCCCACTCTAACTAATAAAATGTCATATTTTTATAGTAGTTTTTTTATCTTAGAGTTTTATTAATTAAGATCTGTACGTCCCCTTGTTCTTCACAATTACTGCCTCACAAATGCACATCCACGGAAAAAGTTATAAGGACAAGCGAAAAAATGTCAAATGTAGGAGTCGCTGGGGCAGAAAAAAAAATGCAAATATTTGTATGGTAAAGATGCTTGCAATAGAGAATTTCTAAACGAAATTTAAGTTGAAAATATGAAAAACCATTAAAAGGCATGAATTAAAAAAAGTTTTAATAGGCTGCTACTCGGAAAAAATTATAAAAATACGATTTTTTTTTTTTTTTTTTTTTTTTTTTTTTTTTTTTTTTTTTTGAGTCGCAAATATTTTTTTTTCCTTTGGTAATATCATAGGAAAGTTTAAAGTGGCCTGAAACTGTTGTCCAGTTACCTTGTTCAGTTTCTCTCCTTCTTCATTATCCCAAAAAGCACACAACAAAAAATTTGAAAAAGGTAAAAGTGTTTGCTTATGGAAAATGTGGAATTAGTGGACGTGAAATTGCAAGAAATAAAATAAACAGATCTAAAGTAGTAATTTATAATTTGTTGAAGATTCCAAAAGATTATGGCAAAAAGAAAAATACAGGTAGACCAGTTTCTCTGATTATACATCAAAAACGAGTAATTGCGCGTCAAGCTTCTTAAAAAAATAATAAAGACATATCCTAGTTAAAACAGAAAGAAATTTATCATGCACTAGCTGAACAGAACATAATGTTCTGCAAAAGAATGCCAATGTTAGATATGTTGAATTACGGTAACGTCTACCACTTAAAAAACTACTTAAGAAGCCTGGATTAGAATTTACTTAGAAACAAGTTTTTTTTTATTTCGCTGGAAAGATGTAGTATTTTCGAACGAAAAAAGTTTACTCTGGAAGCCCTAGAAAGGACTTGCAGAAACATAAACCTATTTTACGAAACGCCGATTCGGCGGAGGTTCTGTGATTTCCTTGGCAAATTTTGCAGCCAATGGAACACTGACTAATCTTTTTCTTTCGAGGCCACATGAATTTAAAATCATATGTGGATATATTAGCTGAAAAATTATTGCCCCTTATCACAGGTGGTGATTACTTGTTTTGAAAAGACAATGAAATTTCAAATGTATCTCGTGCATCATGTCCATGGTTCGTCTCCAATTCTGTCTAACTGTTAGATTGGCCACCGAATCTGTGAAGATATTTAGCTAGAGAAGTACACTGGTGTCCAAAAGTTAAGCATAATTGGTAATTAAGTAAGTAATGAAAGAAATATAAATCGAAATGTGGTGAAACTCCCGGTGTATAAGCAAAATAGTACGCGTCATATATTTTCACGAAGAGTTTTCCCCGAAATCGAACAGGGGACCGTCAACAAATTGAAAAAGAACGAAGATCTTTTGGATAACCCTGTCAAAACTAATGTAGCAAAAGCGTTCAAACTGCACATTAAGATTAAATGGCTTACTGTAATGTACTGTGTTTATTTTTATAAGGGTAGCATGTATACTCGTAGAGAAATTAAGGTTTTTATAAAAACAGTCCTTTTTGCTTATAATTTGCAGAGTTCTTAATGTAAAATAATGTTTCTTTCTAAAAATATGACAAATATCATTGTACACAATACCCAGTCATCAGAATTTAAAAATAATAAAAATTGTATGAAAAATGAGTAGGTTTAGTAAATAATTTTTCATTGCGCATGCGTCAACGATATCAAAATTTCATTTGCATATTGTGTTAGCTAAATGTATAGAGCAACTTCTGTAAAAGTTTCAAAAACATAGCTTGAAAATTCTGAAAATGACCATCTATAGAATCAACTCAAAATCTGTTATTCCTAAAGGAAGCAAAAAAATCAGGGGTTTTACTTGAATATAGTTGACCGTGCAATATTGTGTAGGCACTAAACAATGGAATATGGATACAGCCCCTCATCTTTTTGCTTCATTCAGATTCAGATTCAGATTCAGCCAGGTGGGGAGGCCTACCAATTGGTTTGAGCTCAACTAGCCCCACCCAGCAAAGTTTATTAAAAAAAAATTACAGAACAATTATACAGTAAATAAAGGTAGGTAACAATGAATGAAACAATGAATTGACTATAGCTAACAATAGTAAAATAAACTAGTTGAGTGATTTACAGACGTATAACACTTTTTTAAACAGTAACAGTAATTCTATAACTGTTTTAAGGTAAGAGTTTGTTTGGTAAGTTCCACGACTCATCATCATTATCATATAAAAGGTCCCGAGGAGGCATTTGGAACAGTCCTTGATTTTTTTCAATCAATGTTACGCAGTTTATGATTTTTTTTAATAGTGCTGGTTGTTTTCTTATCATTTTAAACCATGAAGAGAGACTTACCATTCGGGAGATTCTGATGTGGTATATAGAAGTTAGCATACAATCCGTTACATAGTACAGTGAGGTACCCCGTTTGCCACAGTGCAGTAGCCCGAGTCAGCTTTACCGATCTTTACTAGATAATCTGGGAAAGGCCTAGGGAATAAAGGATTTTGATCTCATTCTATCAACGATAACTTTCAGAATTTTTAAACTATGTTTTTGAGACTTTCACAAAAGTTGCTCTATACATTTAACTAACATAATATGCAAATGAAATTTTAAAAGCGTTCACGCATGCGCAGTAAAAAAATATTTAGTAAATCTGCTCATTTGTCACACAATTTTTATTATTTTTTAATTCTGATGACAGGGTATTGTGTACAATAATGTTTGTCATATTTTCAGGAAAGAACATTATTTTATATTAAGAACTCTGCAAATTATAAGCAAAAAAACTTAGGACTGTTTTTATAAAAGCCTTAATTTCTCTACGAGTATACGTGTTATCCTTGTAAAAATAAACACAGTACATTACAATAAGCCAATTAATCATAATGTGCAGTTTGAACGCTTTTGCTACATTAGTTTTTACAGGGTTATCCAAAAGATCTTCGTTCTTTTTCAGTTTGTTGACGGTCCCCTGTTCGATTTCGGGGAAAACTCTTTGCGAAAATATATGAAGCGTACTATTTTGTTTACACACCAGGAATTTCACCACATTTCTATTCATATTTCTTTCATTACTTACTTAATTACTAATTACGCTTAACTTTTGGACACCAGTGTATGTAAGTATGGCACACAATAGGCCTTTATGGACAATTTGATATCACTTATCTACTTAGTTTTGAAAAACATTTCTAAACAAATTTCAATTGAACTTCCTGAAGTAATGACTGACAATTAATAAAAGTCGTTGAAAATAAAGATAATTTTGTAGAATACCAATTTATTTCGAGAAATATTTTATTAAGTCCTTAAATTCATCTGCGTTTTACAAATTTTATTGTAATTTAATTTCATATTAATAGTTCCCTAATTTTTCTAATTGCGGGTAGTAAGCGTTTTTAGTTGATGATTAATTTAACACAAATTACTCATTTTTCAACGTGTCATTATATTTCTTTCCATGACAATAGAATACTGTGCGATAAAATTAACATCAGTTATCTGCATGAATGCGATTGATGTAATACAAGATCTCAGAATTTTAAAATTTGAACAGCTTTCAGAGATATTATTATTTTCTTAATGAAATTTCTCCATAAATAAACAACTAAGTCATTCCATTTTTGTGGATAAAATAATGAAAAAGAGAAATAAAACATTTTTTATTTCATTTTCTCTTTAAAATTGAAAAGCGGGATTCTTTTTGGATTTGAATAGGTTGTTAAAAAATCTAGTTCAAGTTAAATTTTCCAGGAAATTTCAAAAGGTAAATACATATTCTATATGTTCAAGCTTAATGAATCAATTTATTCTACAGAAATAAAAAACTTCTGTCCGCATATTAACACAGAGACACCGTAATTTTTTTCAGCTTTAATATCAAGATTGAAGCTTTAATCTCCTTATATTAGGCGTTCAATTATTGCTTCCTTTTTACAAGAATTCAATTTAAAGGAAAAGCTTACACTATATTTATTATCATGTAGCTAATTTTGAAAGATGATGGTTAAAAGTTTCACAAGGATGCTAAAAGTAAAATATTTTATCGAGTGAAAATAGACATTTATTTTAATAAAAAAGCTAAAATCTATTTTTTTTAATTTCGTCAAATTGACATTATTTTCATTTCAAATGCTTCAAAATTAAAAAACAAATCTTGAAAGAACAATATATTTTTACAAATAGTGTTTTGCATCAAAATAGTGTAATCTTCAAAATGTAATTTTCGTAGTTCCTATTTAAATCCCTCAGTAAATATTATTTATTTTTTGAAATTTAACATTTAATAAAATAAATACTATATATTTCCTTTTAAATGTATAATCATATTGGATTTATTTCCCTCTTAAAGAATCGAATGGGCCCAGACAATAAATCAAACACATCTTACTGTCACGCGGATAGTTTATTAGTAAAAAAATAAATCTTGCACTTGATTCCTATTGCTATATGAATTTGTAAAATATCTTCTTTGTAATATTTATGAATTTTTACGTATAATACTGCCTGTCATTAAGTAGATTATATAAGTCATTTAATAGATTTCATTTCTCCAAATATGCGAAAAGTCCCAGATTATACAAATGCATGGCACATACCGGGTGTTCCAAAAATAATCGGTAGATTTTAAAATTCAATAACATAAAAACGGTGACAGCTATTAAAATAATTTTTGCAGGAGGGTTATGTATAATGCCATAAGTTTTATCTCCGTGATTTTTGATTTTAGTTTGGAAACCAAACAATAGATGGCGCTGACGTCGATTGGCGCTCAGTCGAAGCCGAAACTGAGCTCACTCAGCATTGATACAAAGGAAGGAGATTAAGGATATGGAGTGCGTCTCATTCGATTCGATTTCAATGAAATGCATTTTTGCCATGGATGTAACAGATTGTTCGATAGTGGAATGCAGCGTTCAGAAATGGGTATAAATTTCGCAAACAGTATTTGAGTTTGCAGGATATTTTACATTTATAAAGTTTTATTTGCCCGGATAAAATTACTTTCTTATGGCATGATTTAAAGAATATTTTATGCATCGTATTTTAAAACTACACTGTTAAAAATTTGAAACCTTTGCTGCATCATCACACCTCCGCTTTTATAGAAAATGATTACTTCACTGTATTATGGAGCATTCTCATCGGTCAAAACAGAGATATTCTATATTAACGTCGAGTGACGATGCAGCAAAAGTTTCAAATTTTAACAGTGTTGGTGACGATGCAGAGAGTCACAAAAATGACCGGTATATTTGAAAAATCAATAAAATTTAAATGGGCAGCGTTAGAAATATACCGTTTGTTGCAATATGATTGGGACAATAGTAAATTTTCAGGTATACAACTTTCGGAATCACTTAAAATTTTCAACAACAGATTGCACTGCAGGCAATTTGAAAGCTATAATAGAAAACGCAATCTGTGAATTTGCCATTCTGTAAAACCTCTGTCCCTGCCCGCGAAGAAACTCGCAAGCTAAAGCTATTCACTGTAAAAAAAATTGACCCATTTGCTGCAGCGTCATTCACTCCGCCGCTTTTATAGAAAATGGCTACTTTATTGCGTTATGGAGCATTATCATTGGTCATAAAAGACATATTCTATAAAAGCTGTGGAGTGACGCTGCATCAAATGGGTCAATTTTTTATAGTGTTCTTTTGGAGAGGCATTTTTGTAATAACTCTCTCGCATTTTGACATTTTAATTTTAATTTTTTTTTGCACTGCATAAGTAAGGTCCCTCTCAAGATCACTCCTTGATTACATTTTCGATTTTGGTTGCAGATTTTTTTTATAAAGTTAATTTCAATTAAAATTCGGTTTTGGAAGTAAAAGTAACTTTATTCCGGCTGTTTCAAAAATGACGGTATATTTGAAAAATCAATAATACACCGTTTGCTGTAATGTGCTTGGGACAATAGTAAATTTTTAGACAGACAAACTTACGAAATTACTTACAATTTTCAACATCAGATGGCGCTGCAGTCTGAAAAATCTAAAGAACGATATTTTCCACATATCCACCATGCGCAGCAATAATATGGCGTAGTCTCTGGACGAAATTACCAGTAACGTTTATAAACGTTTCAGGAGGGATGGCTTCCCATACAGAAGAGATGTACTGCTTCAGTTGTTCGACTGTTCCTGGATTGTGGCGGTACACCTGGTCTTTCACGTGTCCCCACAGATAGTAGTCTCAGGGGTTCATGTCTGGCGATAATTGAGGCCAATCCACGCTGCTCCCTGTATGTGTGGGATAGCCCAAAGCAATCACACGATCATCGAAATGTTCATTCAGGAAATTAAAGACCTCGGCTGTGCGATGTGGCCGGGCACCATCTTGCATAAACCACGAGGTCTTCGCAGTGTCATCTAAGGCATTTTGTACCGCCACAAATTCTCGAAGAATGTCCAGATAGCGTGGTGCAGTAATCGTTTCGGATCTGAAAAATGGACCAATGAGCCCCTTGGAAGAAATGGCGGCCCAAACCAACACATTTGGAGGATGTAGGGATGATGGGAATGCAACATGGGGGTTTTCAGTTCCCCATATGCGCCAGTTCTGTTTATTTACGAAACCGTCCAGGTAAAAATAAGCTTCGTCACTAAACCAAACGCTGTCCACTTAGATATCGCCGACATCAATCCTTTGCACCATATCATTAGCAAATGTTACTCGTGCATCAATAGAAGAAGCGCTGAGGGGTTTCCGAGTTTGAATTTTGTATGGATAGAGGTGTAAACTCTGGCGCATGAGACGGTACGTGGACGTTGGCTTTATTTGGACCGCAGCTGCAACACGGCGAATGGAAACCTGAGGCCGCTGTTCGATCACCTTCTGCACAAGCTGAGCATTACTCTCTGTTGTTGTCGTACGCGGTCGCCCTACACTGTTAAAAATCTGCTGCATTTTGCTGCAACGCACTCCCCTGCTTGTATAGAAAACGGTTACTTGGCCGTGAAATGGCGCTTTCTCATTGGTTGGAATAGAGATATTATATACAAGTGGTGGAGGGCGTTGCAGCAAAATGCAGCAGATTTTGACCAGTGTAGAAACACTGCAAAAACGTTTGCCCATTTGCTAGAATGTCACTCCACAGCTTTTATAGAATGTCTTTTATGACCAATGATAATGCTCCATAATACAATATTGTAACCGTTTTCTATAAAGGTGGTGGAGTGACGCTGCAGCAAATAGGTCAATTTTTTACGGTGTAAGAGCAAGATTGTAGCAAAATATCTTCACCAACATTGTTAAAATTTGAAACATTTGCTGCATCGTCATTGCATTGCTATTATAGAATATCTCAATTTTGACCAATGAGGATGCTTCATAATACAGTGAAGTAATCTTTTTCTATAAAAGCGGAGGTGTGATGATGCAGCAAAGGTTTCAAATTTTTAACAGTGTAGTTTTAAAATACGATGCATAAAATATTCTTTAAATCATGCCATAAGAAAGTAATTTTATCCGGGCAAATAAAACTTTATAAATGTAAAATATCCTGCAAACTGAAATACTGTTTGCGAAATTTATACCCATTTCTGAACGCTGCATTCCACTATCGAACAATCTGTTACATCCATGGCAAAAATACATTTCATTGAAATCAAATCGAATGAGACGCACTCCATATCCTTAATCTCCTTCCTTTGTATCAATGCTGAGTGAGCTCAGTTTCGGCTTCGACTGAGCGCCAATCGCCGTCAGCGCCATCTATTGTTTGGTTTCCGAACTAAAATCAAAAATCACGGAGATAAAACTTATGGCATTATACATAACCCTCCTGCAAAAATTTTTTTAATAGCTGTCACCGTTTTTATGTTATTGATTTTTAAAATCTACCGGTTATTTTTGGAACACCCGGTATGAAAGTTAGAATATATCGAATTTCATACAAAATGGAGTGAATAGTTAAAGCTAATTTTGTGTTTTTTATTTAAAAGTAAGACAGTTTTGTTTGACTATTATCCATTGTATGAATATATATTGTATGGTCATACGATAAAAAGCAATTCAAATGCTAACTACTCGATGTCTCAAAGCAGTTCTGTGTATCCATACTTTTGACACTATAAGTACGTGTATTCTAACGAGTCATTCTCTTTAAAATTCCACAAAATCGACTCTATATATTTATACTATTTCTTTAACATTTAGTTCAATGCATCATTTTATCTTCGGTGAGTGATGGAAAAAAGTTAAGACCAAAGCTAATTTTGTTGTTCATAATAAAATTTCGAAATGTGTTATATCTTGAATTTCGACAAAAATACACAGGATTACCAAAGGTGGAGGCCACTTGCAATTTTCGACATTTTGTTAAATATCTAAAACAATATATGAGGTATTGACCTGAAATTCCAATTGTGTAAACATAATAGTACAGGTCATACATTTCCGTAAAGATTTTTTCCCGAAACTCTAAAGGGGATCGTCACCAAATTGAAAAATAACGAATATCTTTTGGATAAACTTGTCAAAGCTAATGTAGCAAAAGCGGTCAAACTGTAGATTATGATTAAATAGCTTTTTGTAATAAAGTGTGTTCAATTTTATGCGGATAGCATACATACTCGTAGAGAAATTAAGGTCTTTATAAAAACAGTCCCAAATATTTCCAAGTCTTTTGCTTGTAATTTACAAAGTTTTTAATATAAAATAATTTTCTTTTGCGAAAATATGACAAACAACATTGTACACAATACTTTGTAATAAAAATTAAAAATTAATAAAAATTGTATGAACAATGAGCAGATTTACTAAATAATTTTTCATTACGCATGTGTAAAGGATATCAAATTTCATTTCCATATTGTGTCAGCTAAATGTACAGAGCAACTTTTGTAAAAATCTCAAAAAAAATAGCTTGAAATTTCTGAAAGTGATCGTTGATAGAACAAGCTGCAAATCCGTTGTTCTTAATATCAAGCAAAAAAATTAACGGTTGAATCCAAATGTAGGGCTGCGGGCCATACTGTGTATTCTATATTGACACTAATCAATTGATAAATGGATATAGCCCCTCATCTTTTTGCTTCATTTTGGAATTACGTGTTTTAGCTTATTCTAGCGACGATCACTTTTAGAATTTTCAAGGTATGTTTTTGAGACTTTTACAAAAGTTGCTCTATACATTCAGCTAACACAATATGCAAATGGAATTTTGATAGAATTTACGTAGGAGCAATGAAAAAAATATTTAGTAAACCTTCTCATTTTTCAAACAATTTTTATTATTTTGTAATTCTGATTACAGGATATTGTGTAGGGGAGAGTGGGGATTATTGGGACAAGGGATGAATGGGACAACAGAAATTTATATATGTTTCCCAAACATAAAAAATTTGATAATTTACCTGACTGATGGCAGTACTGAGTCCCTTCAACAGACATAGCTTCAAAGCAATATCCATAACACTGTAAAAAATTTTGTGTAAGGTTCCTAAGAAAACATGTGGCAGCTATTCTGCCACAGGTTTTCCCAGGAATTTAATCATAAAAATGTCAGGAAAATTACATAAACCAGGAAAGTTCAGAAATCTATAATCTGGGATGTTATTCATGAAATCTCAGTTAGGTTTCACAATTCTGAAAAGTCTAGAACCCTTTTATCTGTAACGTTACTCATTTCTTCTGTGTTAGGTTCCACCATTCTGAAACCTACAATCTGAAACATTACTCGTGAAATCTCAGTTATATTCCACCATTCTGAAAAGCTCTGAAACCTATAATCTGGAATGCTACTCATAAAATTTCAGGTAGATTCCACCTTTCTGAAAAGTTCCGAAATCTTTATTTTGGTATGTTACTCATAAGATCTCAGTTAGGTTCCGCTATTCCGAAACCTCTTATCTGGAATACTACTCATGAAATCTCATTTATGTTCCTTCACTCTGAAAAACTCTGAAACCTATAGCATGGTATGTTACACATAAAATCTCAGTTAAGTTTCTTTATTGTGAAACGATCTGATACATTTCACGAAATACGGTAATGTTCCTGGGTAAGCCAGTGGCAGCAATTCTGCCACAGGTTTTCACAGGAACTTTACCAAAAATTTGTCTGGAAAATTATACAAATCTGAAAAGTCCAGAAATCTATAATCAAGTATATTAAAGCTATCTTTCAATCAGAAGTTACTCCTAATCTTCAGCGTATTATTAAAAGAGTTTTAAGATGCCCCACAGTTATCATAATATCTCATCAGAATTCATATTTTCTAATTATTTCTTTCGCATTAGAATCGTCTGTAATTCGTTGAATTTTCTTTTGTCTTTTTCATAACAGAAATAAATTGGTTAAAATATTGATGCAAAGATAAATTATGATGAATACACAATCAGAAAAAAAAAAGAAATATCCAAATGCGTGCATTGTGCTAGGATCTACAAAAAGAAATGGTTAAGTTTTTCTACTTTTATATTAAGCTCAACATATTAATTTGAAGGTGTAAATAAATTAAGAGATGATGTAACAAAGTACATTTTTGGCAAAATCTCATACATAGCAGTTTTTTAATAAACTTTGGATAATTTTACCACATTATTTAATAATTTAAACATATGAGCAATTCGTGACATTTTGCATAACACGGTAGATTTAATCTCTATCAAAGCATTCTTAAATGTTTTTACAATATCTGAATATCTGGTCTTTTTGGGGAAATATGTGGCTATTCGAAGCTTCCCCCCTTCCCCCACCATGTTTACTTTACTTGGATTAATTTTCTTTAATAATTCTATTCCTTAAGTAATCTATATAATACCACAGTAATAAATGAAAAAACGGTTTTTGATGCATGTTTTATGCAGGGCATAATTCTTTTAAAATTTTACTCCAAAACGTTAAGGTTTAATAACAAAAATTTTCAAAACCAGTTGAAATACGTCAAAATGTTTGAAAGAGAATTTTTAAATTATAATAAAAAATAACTTTAAATTTTTAACTTAAGCATTATCATATATAAAAACATTCATCCATGTGGTTTATGCACGAAATTCAAATTCAAATGTTAAGAGATACAATAAAATTTATATTTAGCTGACGAATGAAGATAATATTTTAAAAAAATTGAAAATCTTAATACAGTGTACTCTTGATACTTCAAATGAAGTACATTTTTCTCTTTGATATTATAAATTCCTCTAAATGACTTATCAGAACAATTGGCTATTACAAAATATTTTTTAGAATCCCTTCGACTTAAGATGCACCTTCGACTTAAGATATCACAAGAATACTGTAATTTAAAAAATAATACAATAAAAAATAAAAATTCACAGAACTTTTATTATATGCATCATATTATGGTTAAAATTACAATCTAGAAATAAAACCTAGAATAATTACAAATCTAGAATTTTATCGCAATTTGCTTAATTTTTTACATAAAGTAACTACCTACACCAACTTCAACAACTTTCAACTTCAACAATTTTAGTTCAATGAAAGTGCGAGTCCCAGTGCCTTTGAAACGATATTTTATGCTACAAAAATTGTCGAGAGATTTATAAAGAGATTGTCGAAAATGCACATCTGTTCAAATTCGACATCTTCAATTAAAATTTCATTTTCTCCTTCTTTCGTTCAGCTGCAGAGGGATTGTCTATGAATTTGCAGATCTTCAAAGCTAAATGATTCAGTAACTCACATTTTTCTGTCCATTGCATGAAATCTTCAGTTAAAGCTTTAGTTAGAGTAGAAGAAAAATGTTCTGAAAAAATCTGAAAATCCTTTGCGAGTTGGGTGCTTTAATATACAAGTGACTGCTAATATTTAAATTTAATTCTGCTGTTCCAATGTCTTCATTTTTTTCTGTTAATGAACTATCATTATCTTCAAATGTGATTGTTACCCAAGGTGGCTACAAAGAAACAAAAAGCATATTATAGGTTTTATTTTTTTATGCATAAATTATTGAATGCAATAGTGTTTATTCAGTTTCTATAAAAATCAAAATGTTTATTGGAGAAGTTATTCATATTTGCACTTTGTATTATGCAATAGTTTGATGATAAAGAATACTTGAATATATGTCCTAAAAAGACTGTAATAACAATACGTAATGTACTGCAACTATTTTTGTATACTCCCAGAATGTTCTGCAAAAAATGAAAAAAGTTGAAAATAGTCAATATATACATTTTAAATGGAGTTTTTGCAAGTGCACTGTTGTCATGTTGCGCATGAACAAAAATGAATATCCATGAAATGTACAGGGTTTTGTTCCATTTTGTAAAATGGATTGTAATATTTTGGATTTCAAGTGAAAAATTTGAATTTATTAGATAAAAGCGGATTTATACATCGTTGAAAATTTTTACTCTCAATTATTTATTGATTTTGTGAAATCTCCATTCAGTAGACTAACTATAATTTGTGAGTCTTCAGGAAAATTTTCCACAAGGAATCTATATCTTTTCCCCCCCTTTTCTCATCATCTTTTTATCAGTCCCCGTTTCGTGATCCGTGTTGTGGGTATGATTTTTTTACGCGCAGATCAGGTTAGGAGTACGCAAAATATACATTCGTTATTCAATACAAATGACTCGTTCTTAAAATCCTAAAATGATCAACCGTTTATGACCGTTTAAGATGTTTATCTTTCACAATTACTTCAAAGCCCCCTCCCCCTTTACGTCGCAGGGTTTTGAGGATCTTAGTTTTGCCACTGTCCTCGATATTGATATACAATATGAGTTCATTTACGCTTTTACACATTTTTTGGTTAGTTCCTTGCAATATAGCGTAAAATTAGAAATTTCCGCCGTCGAGTAACACTAAAAAACGATTAATTTTACCGTAATCAGTCAGAAACTAAATGGGTGCTACTCGCCAAGCACGATGGTTGTAAGATATATCGATACTAGGGATAAAATGGGAAAAAATCGTTTATAATTTTCGCAGTACAAATTGACGATTATCCCAAACACTAGAAAAGAAATTAGATAACTCTTTTTTGGTTTAAAATTTCTTAATCGCTGCTGGTGGGAAAGCATAGTTAATTGTCAAGAGATCTTTTTTCATCCGAGCTAATTACGCATGCTACTATACACTATGAAATATTTAAAGCAGGGGACGTAGTTTATCTTGAAATTAAAAAAAGTTTCCCGAAATGTCTAATTTTAATGTTTAATTCTGAAATTCCTTAAAATCTCTTCCTCCGACTTATTACACAATATAATTAATTTCATTTATGACAAAATTTATGTAACGCAATTCCAAGTTAATGTTACTTTTAATATACTTAATCCAGGAATCTCATTCCTGTGCGAATTAAAGTGTGCCTATTGACAAAATCTGCTAAAAAACTGCTAAACCCGAAATTTTGATGAATCTGCATTATACAAGACCCATGTTCCTGCGCAAACTCGCTTAAATTTACTAAATAAAGTCCACTTACTTCGTGAGGCTGATTATTTCGGGTTTTGGTGGGTTCTAAATCAAATATAAAGTGACTGGTAACCCCCCCCCCCTCTTAAATAGGCTTAAACAAAAACTTTTGTTTAGAATTATACGTTTTCTTTGAAGTTTGGATATCAGTTTATTAGAAAATTAGGCGAGACTAATCAACTCAACAATGTTAGGTCAAGTGTAAAAGGACCCCCCCCCCCTCTACAACTAATTCAGCTTTACCTAGATTTTCCTTGTCGAGAACCAATTAGTTTCAAATTTTGGCCTCCTTTTATTAGAAGGATTAATTACTCCTTTAACACGTTGAATTTAACGCCAGTCACAGATGACTGACACGGAAATTTCCGTTTTCTTAATGATATCCTTTAATAAAATAAAATGAAAATTTTAAATAAATTTTCAGCAATTACTTAAAACAATATAATATTTAGTTTTATATTATAATTTTACGCTGTCGGCCACCGGCGACTGACGCGGCTAAAACGGAAATTTCGATGTCAGTCACCGGTGAATGACATGGCGCTTAACATCTTAATGCAAGGGTTTTTAGGTTAAGTATTTTTTTTTGGGGGGGGGGGGCGGAGAATCCACCACTTTCATTTTCTTTACTGTAAATTGCATTTTCCTTGCATAAAATTATCAAATAGCTTCAAATTTTGGGTACATATTTAACAGAAAGATGGATTAATCTCACAGATACTTAATTTTATTTTTTAACTATTATAATAATTGCAGCAAACTTTTAACTTTCCCCACACCCCCCTCCCTCACTTCAAACACTTATAAAATTTGTCCGATGTTCCATAAAAGTAGTATTGTGAAATTTTCAAAATGCATTTGCTAACCCGGTCAAAATAAAGATGTTAAAAAATTTGTCAGATTCAAGGTATACTGTGTAACACTGAAATAGTTCAACAAATCACAATAATAAATGTAATAAGATTTAAATTCAAAGTGATACTTTACGCTTTAAATATAGAAGTAAACTCACACATGTTAAGTACGAAATTATTTTTCACGTTTCTTCTCAATTCTTTTGGTAATAAATAATTCGGTATGTTTTTTCTTAAATTTAATTTTGCAAGCTTTTTTGGAAGCATATTTCTAGAATTCCTGTGTTAATATACTAGTTAATGTGCATTTAAGTTTGTCGAATTATATAACATAAATATTGTGTTCTTTTAAATAAAATCACAGAAATCCTCGATGTTACACCATCCCCTGTTAATGTGGTTTCGAATACTTTTCCAATTCTTTATGCAGCTTTATGTTAATTTGATAAATTATAATATTGAAAGTTATTTTGTAAGCGAGATTTTGAAGCCTCCATTTGCGTGGATTTTAGTTGCGCTTTGGAGGGCTTGCTAACGCGGATATCCGAGCTCTTGTTTTTCAATATGGTCATAATGCATATTTTAAATTTGATTACATAATATATTCAAATTTGGAAATTAAGTTTGAGAAATTCTCGATGTTACGCCACCTTATACAGTTGGCAAAAAAAGTATTTGTACACTTCATTTTTTTAAATTATAATGAAATTAAACAAAAGATTTAAGCAAAAAATACTGTAATACATTAACTTAATGCATTATAATATTATAGAAGCAAAAACAAAATTAAACGAATCGATTTTTTACATTATAATAAATAAATATACAAAAATATAATGCAAAAAAAGTATTTGTACACTATATTAATGTAATATAATTAATGAAAATTTAGTAAAATGATACAAATTAATATTATGTGCGAATTCATTTAGCTTTTATGACTACTTCTAGATGGTGTGACATTGATTCCACCAACTTTTTTGTATCGGTCTGGTTAATGTTATTGCATGACACAATAAGAGCTTCTTTAAAACTGTTTTTTACCAATACACATTTTTTTCGGATTTTTGCATCCAATAGCATCTGCAAATTTTCTGTTGGATTCAAGTCTAGAGATTTTAGAAGAGTTACCAGTCGTCTTAGAGTATTGTCGTAAGCATGTGCTGGTGATCACAGCAGTATGCTTTGGTCGTTATCCTGCAGAAAGTGAAAAGCTTCCTCTATGCATCATTTCTTGACACAGTTTAATAAATTATGGCGCGACACATCAATGTATGTTAAACCTGTCTTTCTATTGTCAATAAATTTTAAATGCCCTGCTCCATTAGAAGCTATGCATCCCAAAAGTATAATATTCCCCCCAACATGCTTGATAGTTTGAAGTATACGTTTTGGATCTAGAACAGTTTTATTTTTACGCCAATTTTTTCGAATGCTTGATGGTAAGAAAATTCCGAATTTTCCCTCATCAGAAAAAATTACTGTTTTCCAAAAATCCAATGATTTACTTCTGTATGCGAAAGCGAATACTATGCGTTTTCGCCTATTTGTTTCGCTGATGAATGGATTTTTCCTTGAGGTTTTTCCTTTTAAATCTGCATTGAGAAGAATATTTTTTATTGTTTGAGGTATTACTCTGATGCGAGAAGATGTCGCAAGGTCTCCAGCAAATTTTTGAACCGAACGCATAGGATTTTTTAAAGCTTTTTTAACAACACTCCTTTTTTCCCTCATTGTTAGTTTGCTAAGAAGTCCTGGTTTTTATTGAATTTCGATGCTTTTAATTTATTCATAGTTTCTCACTATACATCCAATAGTTGTAAATGGTAATTTAATAGCTTTTACAAATTCTTGTTGCGAATTTAAATTTTTATTATGCTCAATCATAGGATTTCATATATCTAGAGGTGCCTCTCTAGTATTAGGTTCTATACTCAATTCTTTCAAGAGAAAATTAGATTAAATGTCAGACAAATATAATATGAATTCAAAAATTATTAACAGCTTCTGTAAAAGTAGTACTTTGAACCATAAACACTATAAAACACAGTACATATCAGGATGGAGAAATGTACAAATACTTTTTTTGCAAGAAATTTTTAAACTTTTCCTATTAGAAAATTATTTTACATCTTTATCGAAATTTTATGTTGTGTAATTTAAAACGCACGGTAAGCAGACTGTATTAAAACTATTTTTGACAAAATATCTGTTTTTATTTAGTTAAAAATTAAAAATTTTAGAGTGTACAAATACTTTTTTTGCCAACTGTATATAACAGGGATTCAGAGCAGTTTTTTAATGTAGATTTTATTTAATAAATTTTAATTTTAATATTATTTTCTTAGAATTTTTTATGCCTGTTTAAATAGATAGAATTTAATTTGGTCTTTGCCAATCCCCCCCCCCCCCTTCTTCCCCACACAGCTACGTTAATGCGGATTTCCGAGCTCATTTTAAATATTGTTAATTTGACTGCGGTAATTTCTTGGTTACATATTTTTCTGTTATATACAATTTCAGCTTTTAGTTGAGTGTCCTCCGATCAAATGGAAATTTAAAAATATTAGTAAGCTACAATGTTGATAGTTAGAAATATACGAACATTCCATATGATTTTATATGAAGTGTTCGTAACTTTATTAATTGTCAATAATTAAAAATCTGCGTACTGGTCAGTTGCCAATGTTAATTTTTATCTATATGTTGCACAAGCATACAAATGAAAGATATAATAAAGACATATGCACATAAATTATTCCAATTATTCAGAATTTTTTAAAAGAAAGTAGCATTCAAAAAGCATGCCTTTCAAATGTTAAAAAATTCAGCAGTTAAAGTATTGACTTCATTAAAATCTGATAAAAATCCAGCAATTTTTAATTTATGTAATTTTTTTCTTAAATTAATATTATAAAGTGATACTATAAAATATTGTTTAGTTTCACTTAATCCTTCATTTAACATTCTCAAAGTTTTTAGCTTATGATAATGTGTATAGAATTTTTATAGTCTGCTTTTGCATATAAGTTAAATTGCACATGTAATGAAATGTAAAATAGTCTTCAATTTAAAAATAAAACAAATTACCGTATCATTCATTCCTAAAAGATAAATAACACTCCCAGGAGGTATATTCAAAAGCAGTTAATCATCATCATCTACTTCTGTTCCATCATCAAAGTAAGCTTTGACTCGAGCAAAAGAAATTTTCTGTTTCTGACCCTTGATAAATTAGAAGCAATAAAACTGGATTAATTAGTATTTTATTGCAAACATTTTTTAAAAATGACTTTCTTTAAATGTAAATGTCTTGCTGTAAAACTCTACAAAAAAAAAAAAAAAAAAAAAAAAAAAAAAAAAAAAAAACCTCTGTAGATTGCAAAAGTAGATTGCATGTAGATTATGCATGCTCTGTAGATTGCATGTAGTGGCACACTGTCTCATGCATAAAAGATATGCAAAGGATATCTGGCAAAGATTGGGTATTCAGATAACAAGTGCATGTTTGGAAGTTGCACCATATAAAAGTTACTCCAATTACACGACAATATATTCTTTCACTAAAAAAAAGAATTGAACATTTTCTGTACTTAAATGTAAGTATATTGAAACAAATAGTCATTTAAATAAACGTAGTTTTATTTTTATCTTTTCTCTAAAATAAAAGTAAAAAATAACGATTATAGTAAAAAATGAAAACAGAATTCAAATATAAGGATTTAAAAAAGTGCTCGCTAAAGTTACGCTTAAATAATGGCATAACTCAATTGCATTCTGTTTTAATCGGAGACTGCATTTAAGCTACCGATTTGTATAATGTTGGTAAAATTAACTTAACCTTATTAAAAAAAATATTTAACGCAAGATTTTCAATCAACACAAAATCTTCCAGAGTTTCCATCATAAAATTATTGTAATTTCAATAATCATGTGGTTATATTTTGTTAATAAAACATACACTGAGTTTCTTTGATTAAAAAATTTAAAAAGAAGTATATTGTTCGATTTTGATAATCTTAAATACATACTTAAGTGCTAAGTTAAAGAAAAATTTTAAATGGAGGATTATGCGATTTACGAGAGCTTAATTAAACATAAAATTTGCTTTAATTATTTTAATACAATACATCAATAATATCATACAAACTTACCTGGTAGTTGTTTAAATTCTAATCAACAAACTGAGCGCTATTTTTAACAGTTTATTGGTCAGTTAAATGAAACAGACATAGTTTATTTACGTTAATGAGATTATTTTATCTTCAAAGTTAAAAATTCGAGGGGAAATTTAGGGAAATTTGATAAATTTACGAAACATGAGGGCGCTATAAAATGAATGATGTCTATTTGATCGAAAATCTCTAAGAAAATGCTATCAATGCAGAAAAATACTTAGAGTTTCGTTAAAGATCGAATTTCTTATTATATGGCATTTGGGGTTTCTGCATTAAAATTTTAATTAAAAGAATATTAGCGTACTTAGGAGTCACATTCAGGCACACTAACCTTACCACAAAATTAGTAATATTTTCTAGTAAGTGCCTTAAAATTGTACCTTTTCATCCTTTATATACATATATAGCTTACACGTACTAAAGAGGAGAGGGGGGGGGGAGAAATGACAAAACTTAAACATTTCTTTACTGATATGTCTTTAATTTCATGTTATAGACTGAATATTTTGAAAAATAAAAGAGTTGGATGGTGCTTCTCCCCTTTCCCCTTCAAGCGTTGTGTTTATTTACAATATTTTTTATGCTAGATTTATTGTTTTAGGAAGCAGTCGAACCCGCTTAAGACGTGACACCGATTAATACCCGATTTACTCCAGTTCCAACATCACCAGAACATCGCTCTTACAACAAATGTAAAAAATTTCATCCCTTGGAACAAAAAGATCTCGCTTAAGACGCGAATTCATATACAGTGTCTCACATAAGTGATGGGACACTTGTGCTTTACAAAAGGAAACTAATCAAATAAATTAAAAAAACATGTACACATTTTTTTGTGGGTGTGTTTCATACTTAAATTTAGTAAAGATTACCATTATATATGCAACAAAAATCGTCTGAAATAAGCAATAAAAATATTTTTTGGGGTTTTATTTTTACTTAAAAGCAATTGGCAATAATTTATAAAATCGTCTGCAGTATTTCTCTCCAGTTTGTTATGGAATTTTTGTGTTTTTTAGCTCTGTGTAGCCATGAATGCTAAACGAAAAGAAACTTCGCCTGAAATTCGAAAATTAATTATTAATTTGCATATTGAACGTGGAAAATCTATTAGAAAAACTGCTGAAACAGTTAACTTGAGTCGTTCAACAGTTTTCAATATCATAAAACGATATAAAAAGAATCATATGATTCAGGATAAAAGAAGACCTGGCTGACCATCAAAGCTATCCAATGGAATAAAGCGAATTATCTTTCGAAATATTAAAAAAAATTCAAGAAATAGTGCTTCAAAAGTTGCTGCTGATTTACAAGCATTATATGGAATAATTGTTAATCCTGAGACTATTAGAAGGGTAATTCGATCTACTGGATATCACGGTAGAGTAGCCAGGAAAAAAATCTTCGTAAGTGAAAAGAATAGAAAACTCAGACTAGCTTTCGCAAAATCCAACATAAATACGAATTCTGATTACTGGAATAAAGTTATATTTGCTGTTGAGAGTAAATTTAATATATTTGGTTCTGACGGTAGAATCTTGGTGTGGAGAAAACCCAGGGAAGAATTTCGCAAACAGAACTTGGTACCAACAGTAAAACATGGTGGAGGACGAGTTATGGTATGGGTGTGTGTGTCGTCCGCTGGAGTAGGTAATCTTGTTTTTATTGACAGTATAATAGATCAGTACAAGTATATTGATATTTTAAAGCAAAATTTGAAATCTTCAGCACGAAAATTGAACCTTCATAACGATTTTAAATTCTACCAGGACAATGACCCCAAGCACACTGCTCTGAACGTTAGACTCTGGCTGCTATATAACTGTCCTGAAATAATAAAAACACCACCACAATCTCCAGACTTAAATCCCATAGAGAATATTTGGCAAGAATTGGAATCAAGAATTCGCAAACACACCATTTCTTCAAAACAACAACTAAAATCGGTGCTTCAAGAAGAATGGGGTAAAATCACTCCAGAAATCACAAAAAAATAGTCGAATCCATCCCAAAAAGATTAAATCATGTTTTAAAAGTAAAAGGAAATCCAACAAAATATTAAAACCTTTTAAAAAGTAAAATTTTTGGATAAATATTTGTTGGAAAAGTAAGTGTCCCATTACTTATGTGAGCCATTTTTTGCTCCGTTCTGAACAATTGTATTTTTACTAAATTAATATTTTAATATTTTGACAAAATGTATGTTATGTAATAATTGTTACTATTAAATATGAAACACACCCAAAATTTTTTTGCACATGTTTGTTTATTTATTTTATTGCAGTTTCTTTTTATAAAGCACAAGTGTCCCATCACTTTTGTGAGACACTGTACCTAGATATTGAGTTTTTAATGTGAACATCAAACTATTTCCGAATAGTAATAATCGCTTTATTTAATGACAGAAAGATTACTATTCGAAAATAGTGATAGACATTGTAAAAAGAAATCCTCAAGACTGGCATAGCTGATTAAATGAGGGGATTATTACTAATCGGAAATAGTAGGTATTTGGATAAAAAGTCGCGGTACTAAAATCAAGAATTTCTTCAAACAATCACGGATAAAATAATTTCGTAAAACTGGTCGAATTTGGAAAATAGGTTTGAAAATGTACAATAAGTCGGACATAAGCACTTTCACACCAAAGATAGTTGCTCTAGATCCCACATATATATTTTTTTTTCATCTGAGGCAACAAAATGTCCCACACGCAAAAATATGTTCTTATGGATAATAAAGACCAAGAAGAGTCTTCAGAGTCTAAACTGGGAAAAAAGATATTCGAGATGCACAATTAAATGCGTAGTAAAAGCTTCGGTAAAAATTAATGACTCTAGTTTCATACTCGATTCATAACTAAGCGATCAAAATGATACACACACAAAAAATTGATTTTTACATGCAAAATATAGCTCAGGAACTGTACAGGGCAGAGATTTGAATAAGAGCTTTGAGATGTAGAATTAGTAGGGTATACGCACCTTTGTGCTATTTTTTATAGCTCAAGATCCCGTAGTCTTTTCACAACTGGAATAATAAAATGACATACAACGCAAAATAACGATTTTTCTGTAATTTATTTTTCTGACCAACCACAAAATAAGGAATGGTACACACAAAACATATATAAATTTGCACAGATTATCAATAACTTCTATTTTACAATAAATCCGAAACGTTACACTAAAGCTCACAAAGAGTATGCCTACTAAAACTAAGGAATGTTACACAGAAAATATTCGGAACGTTTCACAGTTGATCAGTAATTTCCACTTTCTCAACTATTCCAAAAAGTTACACAACATTGTGAAAAGTGTTACACCGGATTTCTTGGTATTCTTGGATCAGAAGAAATAAACCGAGAAAACCCAGGAATGTTACACAGTAAATGTCAAGAACATTGCGCAGATTTTTTACAGTGAACAGAATATTAGCTATTGTATAAAGTGTATTTTTCAAGAACCAAAATAAGTTTTTCTGTTAACCTTTCTAGTATTTAATTGATTGTTAACCTTCTCATAACCTTATAATTCTTTTAATGCTAAAATGATATAATCACTTGTTATACTTATGATGTAAATGAACAATATTGACAGTGCTTACTAAGCCTAATCACTATTTTACATAATCATGTGGCTATGGGGATGAATGGGACAGTGTTTATGGATGAATGGACTATCCCATTCATCCCCAGTATTATTCCATAATAAATAAAATTACATTTTGTCATTACTTAGAAACCAGATGTTCAGAGGAGAAAACGAGGCCACTGTCGTGTCCTAATCGATACACCAGAAAAACAATATTTGGAAAAGAAAATTGTAAAAAACAGAAACCAAGAAAAATAAATTGCCTGCCTTCAAGAAATATTTTTAGTAAATATATGGACAGTAGTGATTAAACTGACAATTTATCACTTCATGATGAAGATGAAAGTGATTTGAACATGATTTCAAGTGATATGGACCACCAAGTTTGCAGCTTGGATAATATAATAAAAGACGATTTTCTCCTAACAAAGATATGTGGAAAAAAATATTTATCATAACATTTCTAGGGTTTTAAAGTACAATAATGATAACCTTCAAATACAATTCTTGAAAAAAAGGATAATAATTCCTTATTTTATCATACCGATCCATCAGAAATTTATTTTGTTAATCTGGAGGATATTGTTATGAAACTACCAAGCCTAGACCTCTGGAAACTGCCAGAACCAAAGGACTGTTGTCATTTGATATTAGATTCAGTCAATATGTAGTAATCACTCAGTTTTCAAATAAAATATGTTTAGAATATTTTTTTACTTGTCCCATTCATCCCCAAAGTTGTCCCATTCACCCCCACCATGGGGATGAATGGGACAGTATGCATGAATGTTAAAAAAATTATTAAAAATTAAAAAAACAATTGCTTATTGAAATTAGTATGCCAATAAGTTGCTAAATGCTGAAGTATTCTTTAAGTAATATTTTTTAAATTAACAACTGTATACGGGTGATTCTCAAAATAGGGGACAATTTATGTCTTTCGGCATACAAAAAAAATTGAGAGGTTTTCTGTCATATTTTTATATTTAGATATGTTTGTCTTAATATTATTCATTATTTGCACTCAAGAATTACTCACTTTTTAGTTAAAAACACCTTTAAATAACAGAATAAATGTTCAAAATGTCATTAGCATGGATGTCCACAGCAGCTGTGCCTAGTATATACTAGCTTTTTCAAGAGTTAATATCATGTTTATAAAATAAAACAAATGTTATTCTTTCTTTAAATTAATCAAGGAGAGGATTTATCCAATAAATTTCTTTTTAAAAATAAAATTATAGTATATAAAAAAAGAATTAAAGTTTGTCCTCCATATTCTATTTTCAAAACAAGGTCATACAATAACAGCTGGTTATTAATCAAAATTTCATTTTCACATATGACAATAGTTTGAAAATATAAAGTTTCTCCGCGGACACAAGTAGCCATTTTATCTCAGCCTGAAAATAGAAGCATGTATTGTATTTTAAGAATAGAAGTTGAATATTAGGGGCGTACATCAATTGTATGTCATTAGAATGGATAATAACTTTCATGTTTATTTTATAATTAAAATTTTTATTTTACTTATTTGCATAGGACTTTTGTGTTTTAAAAAGGCCCAGAAAGGACTATTGCATTGTGATTATATTATTGCTCATAATCTTATTTAAATTAAAATTTGTCATTAGCATGGACAAATATCAGTGTCATTAGCATGGTTTTTCTGTCCATGCTAAAGACTTCTATGTGCATAAATGTAACCATTGCTTATATTGTATCTTTTATAAAGTTTAATTTTACATATAAATTTAGGTATTACATTTATTATCCCTAAAATATGCATTAAATCTGTCAGAAAATCACTAAGACAGCTTCTTACATTCTTAGTGTCAGAATGTTGCTCATGTAAACAAAGTTTGCTCTTTGGTAATGTTTTTATTCTCCTTATATGTATATATGTAAAAATGGAAACCATTTGCTGAAAAGGAAGGCTAATAAATATAGAAAAAAATATTTAAACAGGAAGAAAATAAAAAAATTTTAATATATTTATTCCATGCAATTTATTTTGTCATTAGCATGGCTCAAAAAATACTAATTATTTTTTTAAGTTAATTTTTAAATATTTAGCTCTGCTGACTACATGTAAAGTATACCTAATGCTATATTAACAACACCTATTTTTTTCAGAAATTTTTCTAACAGTAATTTTTTTAAGATTTCACTTTTGAAATTGTCCCCTATTTTGAGAATCACCCATACAGCTTAAGTTATTAGTAAAAATGTAAAAATTGTCCCATTCATCCCCACTCTCCCCTACAATGTATTTTGGTGATATTTTAGAAAAAGAACATTATTTTACATTATGAACCCTGGAAATTATTAGAAAAAGAACTTGTAAAAATTCGGGACTGTTTTTATAAAAACCTTAAGTCCTCTTGGAGTATACATGCTATCCACATAAAAATGAACACATCTTATTACAAAAAGCCACTTAATCATAATATACAATTTGAATGCTTTTGCTACACTAGTTTTGACAGAGTTGTCCAAAAGACTTTCCTTCTTTTTCAATTTGTTGATGGTTCCCTATGGAGTTTCGGGAAAAATCTTCAAGGAAATGTATGAACTGCACTATTATGTTTACACACTGAGAGTTTCAGGATAATTCCTTATGTATTTTTCTAGATATTTAACAAAATGTCTAAAATGACAAGGGTCCGTCACCTTTAGCCATACGGTGTATATGATATAATAGGGAAATTTAATTCAATTGTAAAATATAAAAATCATTTTTTAAAGTGTTAACCCCTTCGGGACGGGCACCTTTTACGAAATTTTTAATCTTTTTCACCGTTTTTAAAAAACAGAAATTTGTGTCTTATTTAATCGACAAAATGCTCCGATTAAATAAGGCAAAATTTACAGTATAATTTTACTGGTGGCGATAAACACGGATTCTTAAGCCTATTTGCGGCACATATACGTGTCGCTCGTCCCCAAGGGGTTAAAATCTTGTAATATAAATAAATGGAAATAAGTTTATTTTCAGTATTTTCTTTTAAATCTAGCTTAGTGAGATGGCGTCATAGTATTTTATGGAGGACTAATGTGTGATGGTGTTTATAGGCTGCTAATCAGTGAATTTGTAGTTTTGGTATATGCAAAAGCTCATTTCAGCATCATTCAAGAAAAGGGTAAAATAAGGTCTGTTTCAAATTTCGGGCTGACTGAAAGATAACTTTCCCTAAAAATAAATATATTTAATAGTGTTGTGAACAATTTTCTTTATGATCCAATGAAGTACGTTAGAAAAAATAAGAAGCGGGTGACTATAAAAATAACTCAGCATGATGTAAATGGGATTTTATTAGAATAGTGGTTCAAATTTTGCTTATTCTTTAACTATTAAATCCACTATTGAACTCTCAGTAACTTCTAGAACAGTTAGAAATATGTTAAACAGTGTCGAAAATGCTAAATTATAAGCCAACCAAAGACTACAAAAAGCATCGCATAATGCAAAACTAAAATCCATAATTTTGAGGGATCTTAAAATTAAGTCTATCCCGCAAATTGTTTTTTAAAGATGAAAAAATATTCACCTAAATTGTGCAGATGGTTTAAGATATATCGGTATGATTTACGACATGAGACATGTTTGCCCACATAATAAGTGTATAAGGTGAACAGTCGTGATTATGCTAGGCTTTAATGAGAAAGAAAAATTTATTGGAAAAAATGGCTTTTACCAAGACAAAGATGAACTCCTTTACTATCATGATATTTTTGGTAATAATTTAGAACCAGTTAAAGATGATCTTATGGATTAGGATTTGCCACCTTCAAAATAACACTTATTCCTAGGTCTATATCAGTTTTAAATTATCTGCAAACAGGAAGAGTGTCTGCTAAATTAAGAAAAGTGACCCCCTGCAGAGGCAAAGACGGGGGAGGGGCTAGGGAAATGAATAATATGAAATAGTGGTCAGAGAGCTTTCCAATGGTGCATCACATGAGGGGTGTAGGCCAAATTTAGAAAATTGCCCCCCTGAGTAGACCCTTCACCTCTCCTTGAAATTTTCATGTATGATAAATAATATTTACAAGAGAGCATCGTAAAATAATCCGATCTAAAATGATAAAAATCTACGATTTCAAAAAGTCCAAAAACTGTCCCCCGCGGGGAACAAATTAGAGGGAGATAAAGGTTCAAATATGAACGAGTGGTCTGAGTAATTTCCGATGAAATGTCATTTGACGGGTCCAAAAAATGTTCGGAATTTTTCCACCTCCATTTAAGCTCCCTCGGGAGTGGAAATTTTAAAATCGCTGAAATATGTGTTTAATTATTTTTAATAGATTTATTTTCTGTTGTTGTTACTCTTCTGCTTAAAACACCTGGTGAGATGTACCAAATGTTCTAAATTTTTCGACCCCCTTTTAACTCCCTTACCGGGGGATTTTCTAAAATCACTGAAATACATGTTTAATTATTTTTTAGTAGATTTATCTTCTGGAATATCATGCTCCTTCCTTAAACGGCTGCTCAGATATAGCAAGACGTTCCAAAAATTTTGACCCCCAGTTTGCCCCCTTAAGGGGGGAAATTTCAAAAATCCTTTTTTAGTGCACGCTTACGTTATTAGAAGTATGTTCTCCCCTATTTTCATACTTCCTAGGTTCAGTAGTTTGGGCTGTGTGTTGATTATCAATCATTCAGAATAAACTATTTTATATTATCAATATATTCAATGGTACTTTTCTTCTAAAGTTATGATGTGTAAATAACACGGCTGAGTTAGGTAGAAACAAATCTTATTATATCTTCGTTTATTTAATACAATGTAAGTATTTCTCTGCTCGGCGCAAAGAAAGTAAAAAAATAAAAACCATAATTCCATAAAATCATCCAAATTTACAATTTAGACTTTTCTTTCTAAAATCAAAATATTTACCTTTTCTATTCTTCTAATAGTCTAAGAGCTAGCAACGTTTTCGTCACCTGATTTTATCAAGGCTCATTTTTTAATATGTTTGTCCATTTTATGATAGAATACGTTTGCTAGCGGTCTGGCAGTCGGGAGACGTTGCGTTTACCAGTGGCAGAAGGGGTTATGCAGGTCAAAAAGCTTCAAAATCACGTCATTTTATCAAGGCTCATTTTCTTATATGTTTTTCCCCTTTATGGTAGAATACGTTTGCAAGCGGTCTGGCAGTCGGGAGACGTTGCGTTTAGCTGTGGCAGAAGGGGTTGTGCAGGTCAAAAAGCTTCAAAATCACGTCATTTTATCAAGGCCCATTTTTTAATATGTTTTTCCCTTTTATGGTAGAATACGTTTTCAAGCGGTCTGGCAGTCGGGTGACGTTGCGTTTACCTGTGGCAGAAGGGGTTATGCAGGTCAAAAAACTTCAAAAATCCGCCATTTTATAAAGGCTCATTTTCTTATATTTTTTTATCAAGCTTAAAAATTACAAGATATTACTCTTTGGACAGCAGACAACCTATAATTAATTTGCCAGACACCAATTCGTTTGCAAAGTTATACCAGACGGCTTTAAATATGGCAACGAAAGTGCCTGTTCCAAGAGCGGTTTATAATCTAAAAATTATAAGACCTCTTTCCGTCATTTTATCGAGATTAAAAATTACAAGATATTACTCTTTGATTAGCAGACAACCTATAATTAATTTGCCAGACACAAATTCGGTTGCAAAGTTAATGCCAGACGGCTTTAAATATGGCAATGAAAGTGCCTGTTCCAAGAGTTGTTTATAACACAGGCCTACAAAAAAAAATTTTTTTTTTGGTACCTGAGATTTTACAACTGATTTTGGATATTTTTGGGACGCTGATTCCAAATATGCAATCAGTTTTTCTCTATCAGCTCTACTTTTTTAGATATGCAAAGCGAACTAAAGATTTTTTAGAACTAAAGTGACCTTGAACACTTAAACTGATCTTATGATACATAGCCCTGTAACGACGCTCAAGGCGATTAGAAGGACTTTGAAATACCACAAGATCTTGAAAAAAACAAATATGCAAGCAAAACTGAGGATCTGCGCATGCTTATGATTTCGCGCCGCTCATCCATAAAGCCAAATGTAAAAGTCTCCAAGAGATAAGGTTAGTTTCAGAGTTCGTTCCATGGAATCAAAACTGGCTTTCTTTGACTTTCTAAAGTTTTTGAACTCCCATGATATTTGTGTTTAAGGTAGAATTCGTATAAATTTAACGTAAAACTCGTAGTGTTGTAGATTGTTGTGTTTGCATTGTAGAATGGAATTTAAATGAGTTCAAGTAGAAAAAATTGTATAAATCATCCAGATAAGTTTTGCTACATATGCGGAGAATAAAAATTGAAAGAACACAGAAAATATGTTACTGACTTTGTAAAGAGAGCTTAATTTGGATACTTTGGGGTTAGACTTGGTGATCAGGATAAAATCTGCACACCGCAACAGGTCTGTAAAACTTTGTACAGAACATTTATGACAGTGAGCTGACGGAAAAGAATAAGTCTCAAATTCGGCTTACCAATGGTTTGGAGAGAACTCCAAAACCATTTCTATGACTATTATTTCTACCTAGCACTGGAATACTATTTGAATTAATCGAAACAATTGTAATAAGAAAACTTATCCTGATTTAGTGTCTTCAAGACCCCCACTTCCTCACTCAGAGGAACTACCGATCCCAACGTTTCATCAGCTACCAGAGCTTAGTGAGGATGAATATTGTCCTTCTAATCATCTTTTAGATAGCTGTGAAGGTAACAGTGATTATGAGGAGGCGTCATCAATGCCTAAATTTTTCAACCAGGTTGATTTAAATGATTTCAAAAGAGATTTCAATGTTCTAAAAGAAGCTTCTGAATTACTGGTTGGTTTCAAGATTAAAAGACAAAAATTTATTAGAACAAAGAGCCAAACTTACATTTTATCACACAAGACAAAATTGTCTACTACCCTTCTTCTCTTAAAAAAACAATCTTGTATTTTGTCATGAATTTATCGGACTGTTAGAAAAATTGGTTCTTCCTAAATATTTTCCAGATGATTGTCCTTGGACAGCAAAGAAGTTACACAATGTACTATTGTTTTTATATTTTTGGGATAGCAGGGATAAAACACACCACTAGATTAGAAAAGAGAGGCCTAAGAAAGAAAACATGGATGTTGGAGAGAGGAATGTCATTAATAACACTTTAGTTGGCCGAAAGAAAATCATATTTTCTGCACTGCATATCAAGCTCGGTCCTATGAAGCAGTTTGTGTAAATTCTCCATAAGAACGGGTCATGATTTGCATATATAAGGTAAAAACACCCGAATTGAGTTATGAAGATATTAAAGCAGGAATATTTAACGGACAACAAATAAGACAACTGATTAAGGATCCTGCTTTTGTAGATTCAACGAATGAGGCTGAATAAAAAGCCTGGACTTCTTTTGTGGCAGTTCACAAAAACATTCCGGACAAATGCAAAGGAGAAATCTCTGTAGAGCTGGTAAATGAAAAGCATAATAGTTTTAAATCTCTTGGGTGTACTAGAAGCATTAAAGTGTACTATTTACATTGCGACTTAGAGCATTTTCTTGAAAATAAAGAAGGCACAAGTGATAAACAGCCCGAAAGATTTCACCACAATATTAAGACTATGGAGGACCGCTTCCAAAAAAGATGAGATATGCAAAGGGTTTCAGATTACAGTTTGAGTTTAAAAAGACACTGTTCTAAAATATATTCCAGAATGTCACGGAATAGAAGTTTCCGAAGCATTAATCCGAAGCATTCAATGAGTATCACTTTCATCAGTGACGTTTTTCTCTATTTTTGTGAGTAAAAATATTTGTATAATATAATTAAAAAATTATTATTTGAATATGTGTATATCATAATAATAAAAACTAACATTTGTGTATTATAAAAAATAAAAATCCTGTATTTATTTTATTTTTACATACATTTTTTAATACATGGATTTACCTCAAAATAATGAAACATATATTTCACAAAAAGTTGTTTATCTTAAAAAACTGAGCTGATAGAGAAAAACTAATGCCATATTTGAATTCAGGACATCAATTTCATATAAAATCAGCTAAAAATACCCCGGCACCAAAATAGCTGTTGACCAGTGTAATCTAAAAACTATAAGACCTCTTTCCGTCATTTTATCAACATTAAAAATTACAAGATATTACTCTTTGGATATCAGACAACTTATAATTAATTTGCCAGACACAAATTCGGTTGCAAAGTTAGTGCCAGACGGCTTTAAATATGGCAACGAAAGTGCCTGTTCCAAGAGCGGTTTATAATTTAAAAATTATAAGACCTCTTTACGCCATTTTATCAAGCTTAAAAATTACAAGATATTCCTCTTTGGTAGGCAGATAACCTATAATTAATTTGCTAGACACCAATTCGGTTGCAAAGTTAATGCCAGACGGCTTTAAATATGGCAACGAAAGTGCCTGTTCCTGGAGTAGTTTATAATAAAAAAATTATAAGACCTCTTTCCGTCATTTTATCAAGCTTAAAAATTACAGAATATTACACTTTGGTGGGCAGACAACCTACAATTAATTTGCCAGACACAAATTCGGTTGTAAAGTTAATGCCAGACAGCTTTAAATATGGCAACGAAAATGCCTGTTCCAAGAGTTGTTTATAATTAAAAAAATTATAAGACCTCTTTACGTCATTTTATGAAGCTTAAAAATTACAAGATATTACTCTTTGGATAGCAAACAACGTATAATTAATTTGCCAGACACAAATTCGGCTACATTCGGCAAATTCGGCAATTTTTTTTTAAATATAAAGTTTACTTAAAAAAAGCTCTTGTTTATCAAAATATAAGTTTCTTTTTTTAAATATTAGGGTGGGTGCCCCGGTTTTGGCCACACTGGAATTTATTTGTCCAATATTTAAGCTGTGAGTTAATGTTAACAAATTATATCAACTCTTACACCTTAACTTTTCTAAGGGTGCACAAATTTTCATCACATGAAAAGGGTTGTCGGTAAGACTAAAAAAAACGCAACTTTCGTCAATCAAGCACAAAGTATCACAAATTTGCTCAATCAGGCTCTGAAAAAGTGTCGTGCAAAAAATCAGGTGCAGAAAAATAGTGAATCTAATCAATAAGACTCCACCAATAAAAATCCAGGGTTTCAAATTCGGTTCAATTACGTAAAGAGGTCTTATAATTTGTTTAATTATACACCGCTCTTGGAACAGGCACTTTCGTTGCGATATTTAAAGCCGTCTGGCATTAACTTTGCAATTGCATTTGCAATTGCAATTGTCTGGCATTAACTTAGAATTTGTGTCTGGCAAATTAATTATAGGTTGTCTTCTATCCAAAGAGTAATATCTTGTAATTTTTAAGCTTGATAAAATGACGTAAAGATGTCTTATAAAATTTAAATTATGAACCACTCTTGGAACAGGCACTTTCGTTGCCATATTTAAAGCCGTCTGGCATTAACTTTGCAACCGAATTTGTGTCTAGCAAATTAATTACAGGCTGTCTTTTATCCAAAGAGTAATATCTTGTAATTTTTAAGTTTGATAAAATGACGTAAAGATGTCTTATAAAATTTAAATTATAAACCACTCTTGGAACAGGCACTTTCGTTGCCATATTTAAAGACGTCTGGCATTAACTTTGCAACCGAATTTGTGTCTGGCAAATTAATTATAGGTTGTCTGCCCACCAAAGAGTAATATCCCTTAATTTTTAAGCTTGATAAAATGGCGTAAAGAGGTCGTATGATTTTTTGAAATGTAAACACTTCTTGGAACAGGCACTTTCGTTAACATATTTAAAGCCGCCTGGCATTAACTTTGCAACCGAATTTATGTCTGGCAAATTAATTATAGGTTGTCTGCTATCCAAAGAGTAATATTTTGTATTTTTTAAGTTTCATAAAAACATATAAGAAAATGAGCCCTTATAAAATGGTGGATTTTTGAAGTTTTTTCACCTGCATAACCCCTTCTGCCTCAGGTAAACGCAACGTCACCCGACTGCCAGACTGCTCGCAAACATATCCTACCATAAAAGGGAAAAACATATTAAAAAATGGGCCTTGATAAAATGACCTGATTTTGAAGCTTTTTGACCTGCACAACCCCTTATGCCACAGGTAAACGCAACGTCTCCCGACTGCCAGACCGCTTGCAAACGTATTCTACCATAAAAGGGAAAAACATATTAAAAAATGAGCCTTGATAAAATGACGTGATTTTGAAGCTTTTTGACTTGCACAACCCCTTATGCCACAGGTAAACGCAACGTCTCCTGACTGCCAGACCGCTTGCAAACGTATTCTACCATAAAAGGGGAAAACATATTAAAAAATGAGCCTTGATAAAATGACGTGATTTTTGACGTTGCTAGCTCTTAGACTATAAAAAAACACATCATTTTGAATTGCGACGCATAACTTAAAAAATATTTTTAAGCGAAAAATGTCTGAGCTTTTTTTTATGTGCGCGTGTATGTTTCGTTGTTTTTCTTGTGCACTTGCCGCCTAACATTGTTTTTTTCAACCAAAAGTTCAAGATTGTTTTGTTTAAATTTCGATGTACAAATATTTTACATTCGTCGTTATTTAAATAATAACAAATAACAACGGGATAGGATTTGTTTTTATGCTAAAAATACGTTATTAAAAGTAAATTGTGTTTTTTTAAGTTGCATTAATAAAAAAAAAGCAAAACAATTTACAGGATTCTACAAAATTTAGGAAGTTTCTTTAATCTTAACTTTTAACAAACGCCATTACTTTGTAAATTTTAATTCAAAATATGTGAATTAGGTAGAAATACAATATTGAATCAGTTAATCAATCTTTGTTTTGTTGCAGGTTTTTAAAAATAGTTAGTAACCAAAAATACGTAGTTTACTAATACAGGGTGTATATGAAGACCCGCTAAACTGTACAGCCAGACTCCTCGCTTAGAATACATAAAAAATGCACAGGGAAATGTACCTCTATGATTCATAGTTTTCCAGAAAATGCGAAAAAATTCATGACGTTATATCGATGCAAGGAAAAAACATTATTGAAAACATGAACAGGAACATGTGTTTAGATAGAAAGATATTCAAAATGTTAACCGCGCATAACGAGGCATGCATGCGCGCCGTGGAATGGCTGATCACACATGCCGCAGCACTGCTGCCAGTAGGATAATTTTTAAAATAAATGTTCCTCGATTGGCACCACTTTCTTCAAATAGTAAAATTCGCCTTTTCATTCCCTAATCATTTGAACTAATACTATATGAGTACTCATCATTTTTTATAAATTTTATGAGAAATTTTAGGATGTGATTTTCTTAGCAAATTATATGGCTAACCATCATAAAAAGAAGAAAAAATAATCGAAATTCTAACTCAAAAGATGGATTTTTTACATGTGTCCTAGAACTGTTAAAGTAACATTGTTTCTTGAATTGCGAGCATTTCAATTCGTGTCTAATCCCTTAAAACCTGATGAATTATTTAAGCGGCTATAACTTTGCGAAATTTTGAAAATATGAAGATGCAATTTTTTGTCTCTAATTCAGGACTGGATAAGGAAAGTTTTCCTAATTGGAATTTTTATCCTACGGGGGCCGTAAATTTTAATTTTCGTAATTTTTTAAGTAGACCTCCCATGGAGTTGCAACTTATGTTATCAAAATTTTATCTTTTTTCATGAATTTTTGCAATTGGGAGCATGGGTCCGGGCAATATACGGACAGGAGATAGCCTATTGTTTCGATATTTATGACGCACCCTATATGTGATAAAATTTGTTTTGGAGTCATCTACAAATTAAAACCATACCCAATTTTATTTTTTCATTAGTAATACCGAATTTTGACTAGAGATTTTAAACCTCCGATTCAAACTATGCCTAACAATGAAATTTCATGTCACTTGGATAATAAGTTTTTGAATTGCAGTCACCGCAAAAAAAATCTTGACACTTGCGATTTTAGACGTTTTCTTAAATATCTAAAAATATGCACAAGGAATAACACCTGAACTCCAGATGTATAAAAACAAAATACAGGTGATATATTTTCAAGAAGATTTTTTTCCAAAATCCAATAGGGGACCCCCAACAAATTGAAAAAGAACGAATATCTTTTGAATAACCCTGTCAAAACTAATGTAGCAAAAGCTTTCAAACTGCAGATTATGATTAAGTGGCTTACGGTAATAAACTGTGTTCATTTTTATGTGGATAGCATGTATACTCGTAGAGAAATTAAGATATTTTTTAAATTCAGTCCCAAATTTTGCCAAGTTTTTTGCATATAATTTGCAGAGTTCTTAATAAAAAATAATTTTCTTTTCCGAAAATATGACAAACAATATTGTACATAATATTTTGTAATCAAAATTAAAAATTAATAAAAATTGTATGAAAAATGAGCAGATTTACTAAATAAATTTTCACTGCGCATGCGTCAAATCTATTAAAATTTCATTCGCATATTGTGTTAGCTAAATATATAGAGCAACTTTTGTTAAAGTTTGGAAATCATAGCTTGAAAATTCTCAAAATTATCGTCAATAGAAGACGATCAAAATGCGTTATTTCCAAGATGAAGCAAAAAGATGAAGAGCTGTATCCAAATTATTAGTACGTGCAATACTGTGTAGACACTAATCAATGGAATATGGATACAGCCCCTCATTTTTTTTGTTTCATTTTGGGAATATCTGATTTTGATCTTATTCTTTAGACGATAATTTCAGAAATTTTCAAGCTATGATTTGGAAATTTCAACAAAAGTTGCCCTATATATTTAGCTAACATAATATGCAAATGAAATTTTTGTAGAATTGACGCATGGGCAGTGAAAATTTATTTAGTAAACCTGCTCACTTTTTATACAATTATTATTATTATTTTAATTCTGATTACAGGATATTATGTACAATATTATTTTACATATTTTTTGAACAGAACATTGTTTTTTATTAAGAACTCTGCAAATTATAAGCAAAAAACTTGGCAAAATTTCGGACTAATTTTATAAAAACCTTAATTTCTCTACGAGTATACATGCTATCCGTATAAAAATGAACACAGTTTATAACCGTAAGCCATTTAATTATAATCTGCAGTTTGAACGCTTTTGCTACATTAGTTTGGACAGGGTTATTCAAAAGATATTCGTTCTTTTTCAATTTATTGACGGTCCCCTATTGGATTTTGGAAAAAAAAATTTCTTGAAAATATCTGACGTGTACTATTTTGTTTATACGTTTGCAGTTTCGGCATTATTCCTTATGTATACTTTTAGATATTTAACAAAACGTCTAAAATCACAAGTGCCAAGATTTTTTTTTGCGAGGACTGTATAAACATTCAAAACTTAGAGCTTCTAATGGTAATTTATATTTTCTTTTTTTATTAATATCTCCTGAAATTATAATCCTAATGTGAATTTTTTATGTAATTATAGTACTAAAATACCCAAACACAAATACATTAAATTTTTAAATTTAAAAATTTTATGATATGAATTATGAATTATGAAATTAGTATACGAAAAATATATAAATTACAGCCTACAATTTTTTTTTTTTTTTTTTTTTTTTTTTTTTGATGGATTTATATTTAAGTCTTTCTTTAAGCAAATCAAAAATTTCAATTTTTTCCTTCCAAGTTGTTTTCGTGTAATGCTTAATAAACTTTAAAATGTTGGTTTCAGGGGCCGCCTATGATGTACAGAAAAGCATAATTTGAAAAATAAAGTAAATTTTTTCTCATGTTATTTTAGCATTTAGATTGGACTCACGGTCTACCGCTTAAGAACAACTTAAAACACAAGTCTATTTTACGATGTAAACAAATAGAACTTATTTCAGTATTTCACGATCTTACGTTAAACTGAATCTTTTCTACATTCATGCGTTATCAAAAGATATATTAATATTACTAACAGTCTCAATGAAACAATGAGGTTACTAGAAACTCTTGATAAAAATGGTTTCTATACCTTATATTGACAGATCATTTCCTATAAATTTAAGAAAAACGTGTGGCTTTTTTGGGAAGGGGGGATTTTTGCCCTCTCATTTTTTGTGTACTAATCTGCGTATAATTAACTGCTCCCTTTTAATTAAAATTTTATCATATAAAATATTTTTTTTTCTTATTTGGCGTAATCATATTTTTTTATTTAGATAAATTTTAGTATTTTAAATTTTTTGGAGCAAGTTGCAGCTACTTTTACTTTTTAAGTTTCATTACGCGAACCAGTTTGTCCTTGTTTACATGTTTGCGTTTGATTGATGTTTAATTTTAATGAGAGAAACGGCGATATTCACATTAACATGCAATTTCACAGAGAAAAGGTTAATTGGTAATGTAAACTCGAAAATATTTATTTCAACGCTTTCTAAAAAATGAAAGAACACATGAAATATTTTTCCTTTTTTATACAGATGCCGATGTATTCACGGCAAATGATTAATCTAATCTAACTTTCAATTAAATAAATGGAAAATCTGAGAAAAAGCATTATAAAAACACTGATAAAATTCCGATTATATTCACATATTCATGAACTGTTATAATTACAGATATCTTACACTGAAATTGATTAGATTATATTGATTGTTTAAATCGGATAATTCAACACTTGTAAGCGGGGTTCGTAAATATCATTATATTTTAGAAAATATCAAAAACATCTGATATTTTAATATATATCCGATTCTTTTTAAATCGTCAACTTTTTGATAATTATAAATAACTTCAGACCTCATATAAATTAAAAACTAATACATATTGTGTTTAGCATGAAAACATTATAAAACGATACCATATATGCATATATGTATATGGGTGATTCTCAAAATAGGGGACAATTTATGTCTTTCAACATACAAAAAAAATTGAGAGGTTTTCTGTCATGTTTTTATACTTAGATATGTTTGTCTTAATATTATTCATTATTTGCACTCAAGAATTACTCACTTTTTAGTTAAAAACACCTTAAAATAACAGAATAAATGTTCAAAATGTCATTAGCATGGATGTCCACAGCAGCTGTGCCTTGTATATACTAGCTTTTTCAAGAGTTAATATCATGTTTATAAAATAAAACAAATGTTATTCTTTCTTTAAGTTAATCAAGGAGAGGATTTATCTAATAAATTTCTTTTTAAAAATAAAACTATAGTATATAAAAAGAGAATTAAAGTTTGTCCTCCATATTCTGTTTTCAAAACAAGGTCATACTATAACAGCTGTTTATTAATCAAAATTTCATTTTCACATATGACAATACCTTGAAAATATAAAGTTTCTCCATGGCAACAAGTAGCCATTTTATTCCAGCCTGAAAATAGAAGCATGTATTGTATTTTAAGAATAGAAGTTGAATATTAGGCGAGTACATCAATTCTATGTCATTAGAATGGATAATTATTTTCATGTTTATTTTATAGTTAAAATTTTTATTTTACTTAATTGCATAGAACTTTTGTGTTTTAAAAAGCCCCAGAAAGGACTATTGCATTGTGATTATATTATGGCTCATAATCTTATTTAAATTAAAATCTGTCATTAGCATGGACAAATATCAGTGTCATTAGCATGGTTTTTCTGTCCATGCTAAAGACTCCTATATGCATAAATGTAACCAGTACTTATATTGTATCCTTTTTAAAGTTTAATTTTACATATAAATTTAGGTATTACATTTATTATCCCTAAAATATGCATTAAATCTGTCAGAAAATCACTAAGACAGCTTCTTACACTGTTAGTGTCAGAATGTTGTTCATGTAAACAAAGTTTGCTCTTTGGTAATGTTTTTATTCTCCTTATATGTATATATGTAAAAATGGAAACTATTTGTTGGAAAGGAAGGCTAATAAACGTAGAAAAAAAATATTTAAACAGGAAGAAAATAAAAATTTCTTAATATATTTATTCCATGCAATTTGTTTTGTCATTAGCATGGCTCAAAAAATACTAATTATTTTTTTAAAGTTAATTTTTAAATATTTAGCTCTGCTGACTACATGTAAAGTATACCTAATACTATATTAACAACACCTATTTTTTTCAGAAATTTTGCTAACAGTAAATTTTTTAAGATTTCATTTTTGAAATTGTCCCCTATTTTGAGAATCACCCATATATATACATTGACTTATGTAGCAAAAATCAAAACGCACACAAATGTCTTTTTACACTCACAAAAAATAAAATTATGAGATTAATTAGAAAGATTCTAGAAAAAAATTATGTTTTATACAACAAAATGCTATGTTTTTATGGAAAACATTTCAGACTCTAACCCAACCATTCTCAGCCTGCGTTTCACAGGCCGCCATATTGATCGGCAACCTTTTATACGCAGTCCCAGACACATAATAATTAATCCATATTTTTAAAATAAATTGAGATGAGATAAAAAGTAATGACCCCCGTTGTTGTTTTGTATATTTTCACGGAAAAGCAAAATCTGTCGTTTAAAATTAATTTAAAATTTCTTTAAAACTTCTTAAATGCTGTTTTCTATGTCAAAAATGCTCTTGTAGTCTTATTTGTAGTTTGAAAGTATAAACATTTCTTAATCGTCAACACTAATGAAACATTATTCGGAATTAATTAAATTATAACTATATTTCCGCAAATAAAATATATGAAAAAGTTTGCATTGAGTGTACTTATGTAAACCTCTTCATTTCTATCGTAGAATTTTAAAGTTTGACTACCTCACTTTAAAAATTTGGTTTGATACCCACAATATGTTTTTAAAAAAATTTATTATGCAATTTTAATAAAATACTAGACAATACCCGTCAAGATTTGATGGTAAATAACTTGAATGTTTCATCAGAAAAATTCTTGAATTTTGAATTAGTTGTTTTTAAATTTGTCTATTCCAATTGTGATGAATTACTATATTACTTAAGTGCTTAAAAAAAAGACTATAGATGATCTAAACTATTCGATCAAATAAAACAGTTTTAAGTTAATAATTTACAACTAAATATGTTTGTATTTTATCAAAAATTTAACTAAAAATATTGTGTAAGGTATTTATTTTTGCTTACTACGGCTATTTGCTTTCTATAAATATATATAGGACAGTTGCACCATAAAATTTAACTAATAATAACACATTGCTCTGTGGTGCACAAAACAGGAATCATAGCAAACGCGGTAGCGTTTGGTATAATATGTTTAAGAAATAGAAAGTGCAAACAACTTTCTAAAATTTCTGGCGAACCAGTTGAGATACGGCAGTGAAATTTTTTTTAAACGATAGAACTCGATGAGACGAATAAAATGATAGCATTCAAAAAATTACTGCAGCTTAGAATAGTTTTTTATTTAATTTTTAATGAAAAAATGAAAGCAAAAAATTCAACTAAGTCTAGCTAACGTTTCCGTGGATGGATTAACTTCGTTTTTAGTTTATTTTAATCCTCATGGTAAAACTTAGAACAGTTTTTTTCATCTTTGTATGTTTGTCAGTCGCTGAGAAAATCGAATTTTTGTCTGAAATTTCCAGCTGAACATAGTCTTTTTCTTATATTTGTTTCTTCTTGTAATTGTTGCACGTTAGTTTAAATGAACATAAAAATAAATAAATAGATTAGATAAATCACGTGAAAAAATACTTATTTGTTGTTATTTTCATGTATCATATTCACTATCTATTTTGACGAGCGAAGTGAAATATTTTTTTTATTTATTAATTTCTCATTTATTTAAGTTAAAAGCCGCCTCTGGCAAAAAGTTTAGTCTCTCTTAAATTTATGCTAGCCACTGTAATATGATACTTTTATTCATAATTTTATTTACTTGCTTATCTGAAGGTCCATAAGATGAAATCAACAAATTTAGGCGATCAGGGCAAGATTTTGCAGAAAAGTTCATTATCCTGTTCTGGTTGGTGTGTTTGGCGAATAAATCAAAAATGGCGCCGAAAGACCGAATAGCAAATGTTTTTAACCGCTAAAGCGACGCAACCGTGTTTTTCCATCACGTAATATTTTATTTCAAAGACTGATTTAACACAAGATTGACATTAATATTATTTTTTTTTAATTGTACAAGACAAAAAGATATGTAAAATTATTAAGTACAAACGTTCATACCAATACATTTCACAGTTATTATTTTATGAATAATTAGACATGAATGGAAAAATCTACAGGACAATTAAAAGATAAGCGTAAAAATATGGTTTTACATTTATTTGAGCCTTTGAGATGTAAGGTAAGGGCGTACCGGTAAGAAATCCGGTTTGGCGCAACACAAGCGCGGTAAGTCGGACGCTCCATGATGATTCCGATGTGAGAATGTGTCAGCTTTTTTTTTCAGGGTACGTTAAATTATTCTAGGTCAATTAAATTATTACTTATTTTATGAATGTCTGATTAATATAAATCTGTTTGCCAAAACTTGGTGCTATTTTGGCTTCAAAAAGGGAGGGTATGATGCCAAAATATATAAATATCTCTGAAAACAAACCTGATAAACTTTAATTTTTGTTTCCGTACGAATTTTTTTCTGTTTCTATATTAAAATGCGGCACAAATGTCATATACGAATCACATTGGCGTTAATTTATTTCTAAAGCCAATTTGGGGAAAATCTCGTTTTGGAATACCAGTTACATACCGGGTGTCCCAAAAATGACTGATGGATTTTAAAATTCAATAACTTGCAAACGGTGACAGCTATTTAAAAAAATTTTGCAGGAGGGTTATGTATAATGTCAGGAGTTTTTTACCGTAACTTTTTATTTTAGTTCGAATCTCAAACACTAGATGGCGCTGATAGCGATTGAAGACCAGGTGATCAGTGTTGAGTGAGGTCAGTTTCGGCGTCGACCTGGGCTTCCATTGCTGTCAGCGCCATCTATTGGTTGAAATTCGAACTAAAATCAAAAGTTACTGTAAAAAAACTCCTGACATTGTACATAACCCTCCTGCAAAAATTTTTTAAATAGCTGTCACCGTTTGCAAGTTATTGAATTTTAAAATCCATCAGTCATTTTTGGGACACCCGGTATATATTTTTTGAAAGGTAATAACAATAAATAAAAAAAGGTTTGTTTCATAGAACAAAACAATTTATATATTTAAAAAAAAAAGAAAAAAAAAATTTATTAAAAAGTAAAGAACAACATCCGGGTTGACATATCAAGCAAAAAAACGACACTCTGGATTCAGTTAAATACTCCGATGCGCATATGACATTGGCGTCAGAAAAAAAAATTCGCCAACATGGTGCGTATATGACATCTGTGCCAAAAATGCACACCTATTTTATTTACATTACGTACGGCGCAACTTGATTATCAGGTCGACCAATTTCACCCATTTATAGAAATCGCCAAACTATTCGCCAAATTACTCAAAAGGAAAAATGTTGCCATTAAAATTTTTTAAGTTTAGAAAATTAATGAATTTAGGTTAAAAAAATAAAAGTCATTAACGAAAAAGATTATTTTAATGATGACGTTTAGTTATGACGTCGAGACGTACCAAATATAAAATTTGATTTATTCAGGTGGTTTCGAACAAAAGAATACTAATAAAAGTTTTCATATTTTAATGCAGAATTTATCAAATCAAACCATAAAGAGATATTTGTAAGATATCGCATATGTGAATAGCATTGAAGTATTTTAAATACAATATTAGAATTTATTAAAGAGCATAAAAAATATGGTACTTACGTATTAACGCCACCGCAGCAGAAGTTGCGCTAATGTGCCAATAAAGAGCAATCTTGTTCGCACGCGCACAAAGAAAAAAAATGGCATCAAAAATAGGCTAAAAAAGTACTAAAGTACTAAAAATGACGTCAAAATGAGCAAAAAAAAAAGTGATAATAAATAATACCACAAACTAAAGCATTGTTTCTAATTATCACACACGAAAAATAAAAACTGCTACTCCTCCTCTCCCCTCCCCCCCCCCAAAAAAAAAGAAAAAAAGAAAAGAAAAGTTGAATGTAGATTCTGACATTGCAGAATTCAGTTTCGCCTCCGATTAGAAAAAAAAAAATCGATAGAGGTTTTTTAGAAGGGCGACCCCGTTTAGATTGCAATGAACTAACTTCATTTTTCTTGGGTTTATCAATATAATAGCAAACAGAACGGCGTGAAATACCCAATTGAATAGCAATTTCTCCCTGAAACATTGGAATTGCGGAATAATAAAGAGATACAATTTGACGTGCTACTTCTTCATTGACTAGATTCATGAAAAACGGATTTTTTCTTTAGTTTAAACACTTTTTCATAGACTCTGAGTAAAAAGAAATGCAATTTAACAATAAAACGAGTGGAATTCGGCGAATGAAATGTTTAAAAGACCCGATCGATTCACGTTTTAAAAAAAGCAAAAGTAATTACATTATTGAATCAATATATAATAAATATATTTACAAACTAAATGTCAAGTTTGCCAGTTACAATTTTGCATGCAAATATTCGCACATCTTCAGTTAAAATTGTAATCTGAATGCCGGTGAAATCCAGAAATTCTATTTTATATGCACTCACAAAAAAATAGTTTTATAAAAAAAAAAAAAAAAAAAAAAAAAAAAAAAACTAATTTTATTTTTACTGTGACATTATTTTCACTAACTGAAGTCATCTGAAAGTAAAATCTCAATCTCGGTGTCCATAATGAAAAAAAATATTGAAATGTAATATCTAGACACACGGCAGTGTGTCAGCCAAGTTCACAAAGTAAAGGCGACACACCGGCCGTGGGTTATTTTATCCGAACCATTTCGGGCCCCTTTTGACCCCTCAATAACTTAAATTCTGTTTGACCTACACACTTGCAATTTTTCGTGTCGTGTAAGACTATCTTCTAATTTCCGAATCCTTTAATTTTTTTTTTAAATCTTTTACCGTTCACGAGAAATTGACGTCTGAAAATCACTGTTTTTACCACTGACTCACTGACTCACTTATTCACTCACAGAAATGTTTGACTACTTCCACGTGACTTAGGAAGTTGAAATTTGGTGTGGAGGTAGGTTATTGGATCTATAAATAGGAAAAAATCAGAAATCACCATTAATTAAACATTAATGGTTGGTTAGAAGATAAATATCGGATTATAATGGGAGTTTATGAGAATTTTACAAAATACCATAAAAAGTGCCAAGTTGGCGTCACTTTTGGCGAGTATCGGGGCTAATCTCTTAAACTACCAAACCGATTTCAAAAGTAATGGTACCAAAATGACGGTATTCGCCCCGGTTCAAACATAGACTATATCTTATGTCTGTGCCACTAACCAAAAGAGAGTTCAGAAGTAAAAAACATTATAAAATGTGATTTTTGTTTTACTGAAGGGCCTAGAAGCACAAAATTTGGCATGTTGATTATTTATAAGACATAAATGTTCACTAATGACATTTTTTAAAAAATACCAAATTTAAAAGGGGGGAAATCCGCGAAGAGCTGTCTGAAAACGTTCTAAATAGCGATTTTAAAACAATCTCAGCAAACAACAAACCGATCTTAAAAGTAACGATATCAAAATGATGATAACAGTTCTTGCTCCAACATAGATTATGTCTTATGTCGATGCCACCAATCCAAAGGCGGTAAAAGAGAAAAAAAGTTCTAAAAATGCGATGTCTGTATGTTAAGGGACTGGAATTATAAAGTTTGGCATTTTAGAGTTTATGGGAATTTCGCAAAATATCAGAAATAGGGCCAAGTTGGCGTCACTTTTAGCGAGTATCGGGGCTAATCTCTGAAACTATGAACCGATTTCAAAATTAATGGTACCAAAATGACGGCATTCGCCCCGGTTCAAACATAGGCTATATTATATGCGTATAAAATTAACCAAAAGAGGGTGAAGAAGCAAAAAATATTCTAAAAATGCAACTTTTGTATTGCTGAAGGACCTAGAAATATAAAATTTGGCATGCTAATTATTTATAAGATATAAATTATCTCTACGGGCATTTGCTAAAAAATACGGAATTCAAAAAGGGTGAAAATGCACGAAAAGCGTTCTAAATTGGGATTTTTAAGCAATCTGAGCAAACAACAAACCGATCTTAAAAGTAATGATATCAAAATGATGGTGACAGTCCTTTGTCCAATATAGGCTATATCTTATGTCGATGCCACTAATCCAAAGGGATTAAAAGAGCAAACAAATTTCTAAAAATTTTATGTCTGTATGTTAAGGGCCTAAAAACATCAAATTTGGCATGTTCATTGCTTATAAGATATAAATGATCACTAAGAACATTTGTTAACAAATACAAAATTTAAAAGCAGTAAAAATGCGCGAAAAGCGTTCTAAAAACTTTCTATATAGCAATATTTAAGCAATATTGGGAACATAGCGAACTGATTTAAAAAAAAAAGATGTCAAAATGATGGCAATAGTCCTTGCTTTAACAAAAGTATTGGATAAATTGCCAGATTACAATGGGAGTCCATGGGAATTTGGCGAAATACCAGAAATAGCGCCAAGTTAGCATCACTTTTGGCGGATATTTTTTGTCGTCAATTTGGCGATATATCATCAAGTTGGCAACAAACTTTTTTGGTCGACGACATAATCAAGTAGTACCCAATCACAAAAAAGAAACATCCTTATTAGTGGAATTTAAAGGAACACAAGTCCTAATGTTAATTTTTTTTAAATTTGACTGAAAAAAAACAGTGAATAAATGCAGGAAAAAGCTGTAAGATTACTTAATATTAAATAAAACTAATTTAATGCTAAGTCGATTTCAAAAAGGAAACAAATACCTACTTATTTGACAAAAAATAATGATATCCTATCAAAAACATGAATGTGAAAAAATGCCAAGTTCGTTAAAGGTTTCGCTAATAAAAGAAGTGATTTGACAAAAAATAAGGATATCTTATCAAAAACATGAATGTGAAAGAATGAGAAGTTCGTTAAAGGTTTCGCTAATAAAAGAAGTGAGATCTAACTGCAAACCAAGTTCTTTCGAATCTCCTTAAATCATAGCTCCTGTCATGCATAATATTCTTCAATTGCTTAAAATGATTTGGTATGTTACTTGTTATTCAATAGAGCGACTTGGCAAGTTTTCAGCCACCAACTTTAATGTTTGAGTCAGAGTACAATTTAATATAGAATCTGATTGTCAATCGAGTGTTCGAATAAGTACATTGATGTTAAGGTATTGATAAATTAAGTGATCAACTTTAAGTTCTGATCAATTAAATAGAGAGATTTGAATAAGAGAAAACTTGCTGAGTCGCTCTATTGAATAACAAATAACATGCCAAATCATTTTAAGCAATTGAAGAATATTATGCATGACAGGAGCTATGATTTAAGGAGATTCGAAAGAACTTGGTTTGCAGTTAAATCTCACTTCTTTTATTAGCGAAACCTTTAACGAACTTGGCATTCTTTCACATTCATGTTTTTGATAGGATCGGGTTTACCAGGTTATTTCGTCAACCAAAAAATTATCGCCAAACTATAAGATTAAATGCCAATAATTGATGATCGTTAATGTCACATTCAATGACATTAAATACGATTCATGTGTTTAAAATGTCATTAAGTGATTTTTATTTCGACTTTTTATTAATATTTTTATTAATATTCTACTAATTATTTGTTTTTTCGCTATTTAAAATAAAAATTATGTCAAAATGTATAATTTGGCTATTAGTTTGGCGATTTGTATAATTTGGCGAAATTGGTCGACGGGATAACAGAGTAGTACCTAATATCGTTATGAGTAAAAATGCGATGTTTTAAATAGTGACGTCATTTTCTCTTCAAATGTTTTTTAAAAGTTACTGTTATTAGTAATATGAAAAAGGCATCCGTAATAATATTGTAATTCCCATTTATCTGGTTGCTGAATGACATCATTTTCCTCATTTGAAATTTTTCTTATTTTGCTTTAGACATTAATTTTTATCATAAATTATTTTCTGTTATTTTATTTACATTATTAATATTATTTCTCAGTAAATATATTTTTTACCTCAATTAGTGCATAATTATACTCAATCATTTTCGAAAATAAATTTTTATTATCGAGAGAAAAGCTAAACTGAGTTGCCACCATTTTGAAAAATATCGTAAAAAGCATTTAAAATTAAACATAAAATATAAAAATCTAAATAAATTAAAAAATAACTAAAATGGGCACAAATAAATAGCTTTCATTTAAAAAAATAATTATCAAAATCGGTTGAGTAGAAAATTCAGGGCTGATAACACGACATTTTTTAGCTTGTCTGAAAGAAATAGCATCGGAGGCTAAAAAACCACAAAAAAGGCACGAACAACAAGATCACTCTTTATTGGCGCATTAGCACAACTCCTACTTCGGTGGCATTAATACGAAGGTACCAAAAATATCAATGTTAGCGGAAATTTGTAAGGAGTTAAATGCTTTTTATTTAACCAAATAATGTCGGCGGATACAACCATAAAGTAACTTTAATAAATTATATATTATATTTTTCTCAATTAATATCAAGAGCTATTCGCTTATTGGTATAAAATTTATATTAAATAACAAAAGAACAAATAAATTAGTCAAACTTTAATAAAAATCTAAATAAATCATCGAATTTAAAATCATTTGATCACTTAACAAACAAGTGTAGCGGGTTTAATGTCAAGGAAGTGTAACATTTATGTTCATCCATTATTGGCATATAATCTTACAGTTTGTCTATTGTTCTTTGGTCGATGGGATAAATTAAGTAGTTATATATTTACTTATAGTATTTTTAATAAAATGAAAGAAAAACGTGCAAGTTAAATGTATCTAATATATGTATTTTTAATTTATGTGTTTTTTAATGAAAGTCATGTATTTTAAATAAAGCTAGTGACAGCTTTATATTTAAAATGAAATTATGGCGAAGGAAACCTATTTGGCGATTGTTTCGAGTAGCTAAAATAAAAATAGGAAAATAACCGTCGGGCATATAAAAAATAAAACAATCAGATCGGAGCTGTTGATGACAGTCACAAGACTTATGCTGGTATTTATATAGGTACTATAGCAAAGTTTGCAACATCTCTGGTGTTAAACTAGGACTCTCGAGGTAATCATTTGGCTGCTCAGCAGCGGGTAGAGAGTTCAAATCCCGTCTGATGTAAGTTTGTTTTATTTAGAAATGCTTTCGTGTTAAATTATTATTCCTTCGGGAATATTCTTATGTTAATTGTTATTCAATTTCTAGAATTTTTTTAGTTGTGAATGTTTTATTTGAGAAATTACATTGAATGTATTTAATTGGCATGGCTTTTAATTCTTTTAATAAAGTTCTGTACTTTTTTCGTTCAAATCCATGGTTTATTTTTCTTATCATGCATTTTATATAGCAATGCAATGACTTTTATAATTATTCTGATACATCAAAATTTTATGCTGTTGTTATCATTTTATAAATTTTGACAGCAGCAATTATTTTTCTTTTTAAGATATTAGAAAATCTTCAGTTTTTATCAAAAAATTAAATGACTAGTATTAAAAAATGCTCTGACGAGCACCAAAAAAGGTTGATATGTTTTTAAGTATGAAAAAGGGTTTGACAAGTGCTTCTGTTAATTACTGAGCATGAGGAATCGACAAGGGATTCCTTCTTGGCTACAACTCACTTCAATGCCAACTTTGAAAAAATCATATTTGCGCTTTTTCCATATAAAAGAAAATTGCGGTTCTTTAGTAGAACTTCCCACCGAGCTTTAGATGTTAACCAGGAGTGTAGTCGTAAAAATAACATTGGATATATGCTCTAAGCAGAGGGATACCTTAGAATGTGTATGCTATAAGCTTTCTTGAGAAACAGAGGGTATATGGTGTTCTATTAAAAAGTCCAGAAGGTATACGGCGTATAACCTGCACTACATCCCTGATGTTAACTGCACAGTTCACTCTTCACTATACTACGAATCAATTTTCTGTGCAATTATACACTTAGGGCATGCTTGGTACAGTGCATGAATGTGATACCTGCAGGAACTAGGTTTTTGGCACTATGTCGTCTTCCCTTACATTTATGTCTAATTAAGCTGTATCTTTACTGGTTATGTCTTTACACTATACATTTTTATAGTAACTGCGACTGATTTGTTTTCACGGAAAAAGCGCAAATATGATTTTTTCAAAGTTGGCATTGAAGTGAGTTGTAGCCAAGAAGGAATCCCTTGTCCTTCCTCATGCTCAGTAATTAACAGAAGCACTTGTCAAACCCTTTTTCATACTTAAAAACATATCAACCTTTTTTCGTGCTCGTCAGAGCATTTTTTAATACTAGTTTTAATATACATTAGTATATATTAAAATAAAATAAAACTTTCAACGTTTCGCGCCGTCTTCTGCGGGCGTCTTCAGGAAAATATGAAATGGAAGGACTACGTTTGCATCTTGTTCGAGAGATAGTATTTCTACTACATTAAAAACTAAATGAATTAAAATTTTAAAAAATGTTGCCAATTACACGTGAATAAAAATTAAGTGGAGATTTTCGGAGTAACACGGGAAAATAAACCATGTAATGATAATTTATCCTACAATATACCAAAAATATGGCATAACATCATAAAACCTTAAAATTTTTATTTCCTTCCAATATTTTAATTTTTATTCACGTGTAATTGGCAACATTTTTTAAAATTTTAATTCATTTAGTTTTTAATTTAGTAGAAATACTATCTCTCGAACAAGATGCAAACGTAGTCCTTCCATTTCATATTTTCCTGAAGACGCCCGCAGAACACGGCGCGAAACGTTGAAAGTTTTATTTCATTTTTATATGTACTAATGTATATTAAAATTCCTGTTTTGTGCACCACAGAGCAATGTGTTATTATTAGTTATTTTCTTTCTGCCCCCCCCCCCTCTCTCATGTAACAATATTTACGTGACCATTCAAAGCTGTCATGACTTTATTTATCTGTCTCATGCTCTAAAATCTAAATTTGAAATTTGATGCAGCTAACGATTTATAATATAATTTTTTTATTACCTGAATTTTCTTATACATTTTTAAACTTTTTTTTAAAATATAAAATCATGGGTATCAATGTAATTTATTTTATAGCTGTTATACTAATATTTTTATCTATTTCTTTTTTTTCTTTCCTTCTTTTTTTTATGAATGACAAACTTTTCTTTCTTACCGACATTTATAGTCTTGATAATGGTAGAAAAAATGTAACGAAATTTGTAGATCAGTTCAATTTATGTAATTAATAATTGCATGTAAAATATTTTCGGATAAGTATTTTAAATATAAAATATTTTTTTTTCAAGATATTGTTCAGTGTTAAATTTTGTTCAGTTATAAAGTATTCAAATAATAATAATAATAAAAATCCTAAAACTTTTCTCACTAATAAAATGTTATTATTGAAATGAATTATCGACATAAATTCTACAAAAATAATTTTGCGCGGCTTGTATTCGAACCTGCATCCTCTACAAAAGTTCAAAGCTTAAAACAGCTGCGTTACTCCACTAAGCTACCAGGAACGCACTGAGAAATCTACTATAATGGAGAAGTTCTAGAATCAGTTGACGCATGTGCAATTGTCTAGAATTTGGATTTTAATTTTACAGAAGCTGTTTTGTGTTTTAATGTTTATGATAACTTATTTTTTTTATATATTGATATCAGCTACAACTTAAAATGCTAACATTTCCAATCTTCGTCTGTAACGTAATTAATAAAAAGGATTACCAGTTGTAACTTTCAGCCTCAGATCATTCAATTTATCTTCTATGTGTAGTACGACACCTTTCGAAATAAGCCATATTTTTGAATTGTTAATAACACTGAAAGAGACAAATAATAACTTTGTGATAAAAAGAAGAGCTTGTTTACAATAATTATATATATATCTAATAATATTAACGCAGTTATATGTCTATTATTTTAAAAAATGATTGTTTAATAAAAGAACTTACAGTATTTCAATAAAACGTCGATGAAGTTCGAGAAAACTGACGTAGTTTAAAAAAAAAAAAAGAAGCCGAAATTTTCAATAACCTATCACAGCAAATACAGATATGATTGATTTGACACGTGTTGTTATAAGAAGTAGAGATTAGGGGGCATTGTTCACAAAAGCTAAGGCATCAACGGTTTTTTATAAAATAGCTTAAGACCCCGTGGGTCCAGTTATCGCAGTTAACGTTTCTTCTTATTGCAAAGTTTCATAAAAAAGTTGCAAAATTTGATGAGATAAATTACAACTCCGTGGAGGAGGCGTCTATGTGAGAAAATGCAAAAAGTAAATTTTTACACGCCCCCCCCCCCCCTAGATTGAAAATTTCCAATTAGGGAGCTTTTCTTTCTCTATTCCTGAATTAACCAAAAAAACCAAACCCAGAAATTTCATAGAAATATTAAAATTAAAAATTCTCCAAAATTCGAGACTTTCACCATTTGACAATGCCTCTGAGTAACATGTTTTTGTCTCATTTTGAGTGTAAGATTAGGGATAATCCACAAACTGTCCAATGTTAAATGTTGATGTAAGAAAGTGCCTCTCATTTGAACATAAAATAGAAGTGTATAGAATTTACACTAAACTTGCTTTAAAAATATGCTGGTGATCTGCATTAGAAGTCTGGATGGGTCGAAATATCTGGGTCCGGTCCCAAACCGACCTATGGAAAGAAAAGTTCGGTTCGGTCTTAAAAAAGTTGAAATCATAGCCCGGCCCAGCCTAAGTGAATTCCTGCATCGTTTTTTGTATTGATATGGATAAAAATTGTTTCGTATGGGTGAGTTCCGAGCAAAAATACTTATAGCTTTTTCTTTTTTCATATTTATAATTTAAAAAAAAAACGCAAAAGGCTGTGGTATATTTGTTTTATTAGCCATTCTATATTTGCATGTAAATGTCTCACTTTTCCTATAATATCGTTCATCAATATTTCTTGTGTTGGAGACTTTAAAAGATGCTATACAATAAAATCTTTTAAGATCGAATCTCATGGGAAAGAAAAAAATGCGTTATAGGCAAGTTCTTTTCTTAGGAGGTATAAATGTAATCTATGTTTTCTCAGGTATTATTATATTAATTTTGCATGGACCAACTTTGCATTGATCTTTTCCGTTTAAGACAGGATTCCGTCACAGGCAGGTAATTTGTCACTGATTTTCCTGTATTTTATTTTTTTCTTTAAATCTACAATTCTTTTGAAAAATGCATTTTAATTTTTTTATAGTAAAATAATGGCAATTTTAAAAAATATATTTTTTTGTTAAAAAATTTTGGTTGAGACAAATTTACGATGATTTGAGACAAATTTACGAGACAACGATTTTTATACGGGTTGTGCTGAGACCGGAACTGAAAATTTAGTTCCGTGCAAACTTAGGAGGAAGGAAGGTAGTCGCATTTCAAAATTTAAGAAAAAAATGTTAGGCCTTGCCGAGTCTTCAGAAAAAACTAAGATCTCGGGTTTTGCCTATCCCCAAAAGACGGACATTTTAACTGGCGGATATTTAAATGAACAAAAAGGAGGGGGTGCGAAAGGCAGACGTTAAACTGAATCAAAGCTTAGGCTACAAAAAAGAACTGTTTTTAAACAGTAATTAAAAAAAAGCCATGTAAACATTTTACTAGAAACCAATTTTTGTTTAAAACTTTAAATGCGTTTTTCTGCATGATGGATTATTTTTACCATTTCTTGTCTTAAAATTATTAACTCAAGAATCGTTAAAGATATAAGGTGCAAACGTGTAACATGTATTTTTTATTATTTTACATTAGTTTTGCTTCGGTAAATTTGAAAAAAATGTTTAATTTTGAACATATGATTTTAGAAAAAATTAGTTACATCATTTTTTCAATAAATATTTTTAATTTTTAAAAAATAATATTGAATTTTTTAAAAACATCCTGTATCAAAACTAAAATTGTATTCTCCCCTTTAATTAAATGAAAAAAATATGAAATCCGATGAATAATGTTTCGAGTTATAACGATTTAAAATTATCCCACTTAAAAAAAAAATACTAATCAGTTTTAAAAAAATTTAACTTTATGAAAAATTTTAGAATGTAATTTTGTTTGCAAATAATATGGTTAACTATCCCAAAACAGAAAAAAATCAAAATTCTAACTCAATAAATATATTTTTTGCATGTTTCCCAGACCTCTTATTATAATATTGTTTCTTGAATTAGACGCATTTCCATTTCTGTCTAATTCCTTAAGACCTAACAAATTATTTAAACGGCCGCAACTCTGTGAGTTTTGCGGGTATGAAGATGCAATTTTTTTGTGTTTAGTTCAAAAATGAAAAAAGCAATTTTTCCTAATTGGAATTTGTACACTATGGGGTCCGTATAAAAATTTAATATTCGTATTTTTTCAAATAGACTCCTCATAACGTTGCAACTTATGTCACTACATTTAGCTCCATTTTTTATGAAACATTGTAGTTGGAATTATGGGTCTAGAGGCAATATCTAACGAAATAACCTATTGTTTCGATATTTATTAATTGCCCTGTATAGTTTCAGTTACAAAAACATTTTAAATGAGGTAAATATTCATGTAGTGGCTTTGTTTAAATCAAAAAATCAGTTTCATAAAAATTGTGAAACATAACTTTTTATTAGGTGTTTTTTAATTTAAGGATAAAGTGTATTAAAAGACATATTAAACGAAACCCTGAGTGGATCTACAATCACACTTACCCACTTGGTTTAACTGATCCTTCAATGAAAGACAAAATCATGTGTAAAAATCTCGAACTTTACAATTTAATAACTCTGTTGATTTTTTCTCGACAGAAGTAAAAATTTTTGTGTTACATTTGTTATGATATGCATAAAAATTTACTAAAGATAAGTATAGGGATATGGGGATCGTATAAAAGTTAGATTTCGTAATTTTTATAAAATTGATTTTGTGCTTTAAACAATACCACAACATGAATGTATACCTCATTTAAAACGTTTTTGTAACTGGAACTATATGTCCACGACCAACGGTTCAGAAATTAAAGGTAGGCGTATAGCTAATACTGCTTTTTAGAATTTAAAGTTTGCACAAAAAAATGTAATTAATAGCTATTTGATACGCCCTATTTCCAAGCAACAAAATTTCCCGTATATTTTTAGAACATTGGACATAAAAAATTTCACACAGTTTTTTATTTATATTTTTTGTAATAATTATGTTTAAACTTTTTCCTGACATTTATTTGACGACAAAGTTCAATTTTACTGATACTAGGGTAGATGTGCCAGTAATGGACCCCCTTAAGGAATTTCTCTAAAAAATAATTTTTTATTAATAGTTATAATTATTGTATTCCATTTTTATTTTCATATTATATTAATCTTTCAACAATATTTAACTAATCCCATAGTTACATTTCCGAATAGAAATAAAAATTTAATTTTAAATAATGGAAATATGTCTAAACACCCAAAAGCCCAGTAATGGACCACCTATGTTCCAGTAATGGACCGCCTATGTTCCAGTAATGGGCCACCCTACAAAAAATTACAGATAATTTTTTTTAGTTGTGTTCTTAATTATGTAAATACGTAGCACCTATTGTTGTCGTTCAGTCCTTCCGTCTGTCCGTCTGTCTGTCAGTATGTCTGTTTGTCTCTCTGTCTGTCCGCATATAACAACGTAAAAGCTATCCAACCGAATCGTTTGTAATTTGAAATACATAATTATTACATAATTTTGTCAAGTCCTTTCAAATTTTATGAAAATCGGATGAATAGATCAATTACAGGGAAAATCAAAAGGATTCCTTTACATTACGGATAATGGGGGGAAAAGTTTAAAATGCATTTTAATCGTTTGAAATTTAAAAAATATAATTATTACATAATTTTGTCGAGTCATTTCAGATCTTATGCTAATCAGATGCCTAGATCAATTACAGGGACTATCAAAAGTATTCCGTTGCATTACAGTCAATGGGGGAAAAAATTGCAAATGCATTTTAATGGTGTTACACTCATTCGAACATAATAAAATTGACATGAACCTATGACGTATATATATATACTAAAATATAAGTTCTGTACAATCTGAGATACAAAGAATATTTATTATTAAATTACAGGGCCACACAAAAGTATTCCACTACATAATGCTATACAGGGAAACATTGTTTGAGACATGTTTTAATTATATTAAACTGTGCCACATTTTATGAATATGACATACGTTGCTGAGGTGCAATGAAAATTACTTCCTGTATGTTTATAGTAACAAAAAGAGTTCAATCACTGTACTGTATCCGAAGTATTGTCTACTATATCAGGAAGATCTGTATATTTTTAAAACTTCGTTATCGTACGAACACACCTCATTTGCTACGCTTTACCTGCAATTTCCAACTTGTACAATTGTATTTTGCTCCAGAACTTAATGAAAGCATACTAATAAAACAAAATATTAAAACTTAAGTTAGAAATTCATTACATTAAAGGATTTATAATGAAAAAATATAAAACAAAATATTTAAATTTAAGTTATGGATTTATTATAATCAAGGATTTATAATGTGGATATAAAACAAAATATTAATGATATTATAACGGTTTATTATTAACTAACATTAAAGGATTTATATTGTAAAGATATAAAACAAAATATTTAAATTTAAATGATTTATAAGATAAAGACAATGTTTTACTGAAATCAAGTTTAGATAAAATAAGGCATTAAAAAAAGTCTCCATCTTCATTCATATCATTATCTAAATGATGTGCTGTGCAACTATGAAATATAAATAATAGATCTTCAATTTTATCATCCCTTTCCGAAATTCCAAACTATTCAATATGGAATTTTAGAATGCATTTAAAATGATAATAATTCTTGCACTATCCAACCATTTTCAGATAATCATATAGCCCATCAATTTGGCACAGATTGATTCCACAATTGCCCTTCAGAGATGCTTATATGGATATGTTATCACAAATGGAACAATCTCATTATTTGCTGAAAAACATCCCATAACAGTGATTTCTTCTTTTTCGTTATTTGGTACTACATAATACACATCTTTAACTGATTTTGGTCAAAAATTTTCCTTGTTTTAAGAGAACAAAAGAAACCTTGTTTTAACCTTATTGAAAATTCTCTCTGTATGCTTTAGAATTCGGAAGAAAATATTAATAATATCTTCTTCCAAATATGATTTTACATTTCTGAACCAACTTAAAACAACTTCTCTTGTAACGGCACATCTAGATTTTGTCAAATGTTCTGCTTGTTTTTTGTACCAATTTTGAATGACTTTTTAAAAACAATTATTTATAAAGAAATTGCCTTTCTAATAGGTAAAATTTAAGTATTAAATTTGATTATTTAGCTTTTCAGTTTAATTTCAGTAGAGATAAAAATTTTTGATTTCACTTTTTGTGTTGGTCACTTGGGTGGTGGTAAATGGTCATATAGGTCAAGAAAATATATATTAAAACAAGTGACTTAGTCTGTCTGTAGCTTTTCAACAACCTTAGAATACCGAACTTCAATACAACCCCCAAAGTAATCTAGTTTTAAAGTAATTAATTCTTTGTAAACTTATCGTACGAATTTTATACAAATTTATAATTATGCTAACTGAAGAGTGTAGTCACTATTTATGGTGTCGAAATTGGATTTTGCTATTGAAACAAAAAATTTTGTTTTGTTATGATATATAGATGGCCCCCTGAGAAAATTTTATATACATCGTTCAAAAGTACACTTTACTTCCAATCAGTTAAACTTACCAGTAACTTTATTCTGTATTAATTTGTTGCAGAGTTAGTACGGGGTATTTACTTTTTTTAATGACTGTACTACGTTTCCCCTGGACTATTAACCTCTTCCCTGATTTGCCCGTACGCCATATGGACAATGTGTTTTTGACAATAATTATTTGCCTGTACCATGTACGGGCATCCATACTCCAATCATGATTTATTATTCTCACCAGTAATTTTTTATTGTAAATTTTGTATTATTTAACTCGAAAAGTTTTCTGATTCAGTTAGGCAAACATATCTATTTTAAAAAACCAGCGATAAAAGATTAAAAATTGTGTAAAAGTCATGAAAAAAATAAGCATTATCTGAAAGTTTTTTCAAAAATATTGATCAGTTAAGTGGTTAATATTAAACGACTTTTTTCAAACGCGTAATGACCTAAAATTAAACTACGATGGCAAAGCCATATAAAAATCTTAAAGTGTTTATACTATTCATCTGTTGAATACATTATACAATATTATTATTAGAAAAGTTTATACTGAAAGAAAGAGATCTCATATTGCAAATTTTGTAATTATCGCGTATGTTAGTAGCTTCCGTGGTATATGTGAATGATTACGAAAATGCATTTTAAGGACTATCCAGAGAATACTTTATTGTGGAAATATAAAGCATTGTTTCTTCTATTTCCATTAAACTTTTCTAAGAAGAAAGTTGAAAATTATATTTATTTTACTAAAGGAAATTTTGAATACAATAGAAGAGGAACAAAATTTGCTGTATTTCTTAAAAAATATAATAAATTTGAGCATTGAAAGCTGTTACCTAAAATAATACTTCCTCTAACTACGAATTTTATTTATGAAAATGCTCTAAAAATGTTTCTCGTTTAATATTTAATAATTACATTTTTAAATATCATTTCAGCTAAAAGAATCTTCTAGCTTTTGTTTAAGTATCTCTTCAAAATCTCAGATACAGTAAATTAGATAAGTGTCATCTATTTAAATACAAAATATTTCTAATCAAAAGGGTTTACCGAACCATATAAATAGAATAAAGGCATTCTAACTCTTCTCCTAAACTGAATATTCTATTGAATTTTTAAGATTTAACTCACTTAAAATGAACACTGTGATTCAGCTTTGCATAGGTTATGGAAAACTTAAGTTGAAACTACCTCTGTCTTTATAAGACTTAATTACCCGAGAATTAAGTTCATTGAATCTTCTTTAAGATAATTGCTTTTATCTATGTTATTCTTCGCAAAATGAGAACAGCATTTTTATTAACCTCTTTTCTAATAGTATGCTTTAAATATCTCGTCTCTATAATTAAGTTTGAGCTTTTAATGTCTCTAAAAATGAAATTTTTATGGAAATGATGCAAACTTTAACGTGTCTCTTAGAAAGCAAGCATAGTATTTAGCGAAACTGCACATATTAGAAGACAAAAAAGTTGTTATTGCAAAAACAAAAGGTGATTTAAAGCGATATATTTTTTTAATTATCAATTACTAAATTAGCTGTAAATAATTTATAAAAAATTAACTACTTCGAAAATGTGAAATGTTTTAGGTAATGTAATTTTTTTCGGAAATAGTTCATCGAAGGTGCTATTAAATCTTGGAAACCGTTAATTGATGATTTTAATGTGTAAAGTATATTTTGAAAAACAAACTTGTCTTTTAATGAATTTCTGTAACAACAACAACAAGAAAAATCCTGGTGTTGTTTTTACATAGCAAATAAAAATAAACCAATGCGTTTATATTTGATTAAAACAATTTGAGTATTGTGATCTTCATTATCCCAGGCTATTTCTTGTACTTATGCATATATAATACGCATTGACTTATTTTTCTGATAGTAATCAGCAGTAAAAAAGATGCAACTATTTTCTGATTGTAAATAAAACTTGTTTATTTTATATTCTGTTATTTTTAACGTGCATAAAAATTACAAATAAATGCATTAATTTTAATTAATAGGAATGTACGATACTTGATGTAATTCAAGGTATCATTTCTTACATTTACTTATATCGATAAAATTATATTTTTAAAAAGTTCACGTCATTATATCTCATTATGATTCCCTATAATTATTGCTGTATTTAATAATCTGTTCAGATTTTGCAGTTTGATTGGGCATTATATAAATTCTTTTATTTTTTTTTTCGCTGCAAAATTTATGGACAGATTTTACTTGCGTCTTCATTTGGCTTCTACGCGTGAAATAAGGCCACAGATGTGTATTTCAGGGCATGAGCATTCTTTATTTTGGAATTTTACAATCGTTTGTATTTTCTTTCATAGAGTGTTCTGGATTTTAAAATAATTTGTGCATTCTTAAAAATAATAATTGATGTTTTTGATGATGCTAATTGATGTTTTTTTTCTGTTGGATTGTCTTCATTAAAATATATTTCTGGCTTGATATGCTCATCTCCCCTTCGCTCTGCAAAACAAGAGGGGGGGGGGTAGAAAATTAAGCAATCTAACTTTGAAATTATTTGAAAATCTCAAATCTACAGCTACATTTTTATCAAACTACAGGGGCGTTTTGGCAGCTAATGTTGCATAGATTTCATATTAGAAACAAAATCTTTTGTATATCTTATTTAGCTTAAAACACGAAAGATTCGCGAACATTGCTCCAAATTTTCGAAAATTTCTCCATCTTAAATCTGATATCTCTTCAAATAATAGAGAAATATTTTCCAATCACAGTGATGTTCCTGGAACTAACTGCTCGTACATTTTAAATTTTTTGGCGAAATTGTTTTAGACGATGTTTAAGTTAGATTTTTATTTTCCGTTTTAATGTTTCTAATTTAACTTATTTAATTAGTCTTTTTTTCTGCTGCATATATTTAACATATCTTATGAAGAAAATTCTGGTTCGAATCGACTATTATCAATCTGGAAAGGGTCATTTTGACCCTTAATGGCGGTTCTAGAGTTAAGTAGAGAACCATCGAATTATATTGGTAAGTTTGCTACTGATAATTTGAGGCCTCTGTTAGAGTCTGAGTTCTGATCATTGACACAGATATTCCGCCCGTTACATAGTATTATGGATGCAAGCGGATTTTTCCTATAGCAACTATGAATTTAAAATCCAAAAAAATACATAAGAAGCCTTGAATTACTGATTCTCTTAATATAGATGAATTTAACGTAGAAGATAAAAGTATTAACAGAAAAAGAAAAAATTATTTGTATATTTATGACGTTATAATTAAGACGATCTATAATATTAATTACTCATCATACGTACTGTAGGGTAAGTCTTTCAATAATTTTGAAAATCGAAAAAAAAATTGACGGATTTACATGTTTCAGACACTGGAGATTCCGAAAAACATATTTTTAGGAAAAAAAATCTGGCTGACCGTCTGTCTGTGTGTCTGTAAACGCTCTATCTCCCTAACAAATTGATATAGAGATTTGAAATTTGTTGTGTACTTAGTACATAGTAACGGAAAGTAGCCTATTGAATATAAGTAACCACGATTATACGGAACTTTGTTTTTTAGACTCTCGAAATATTCGCTCTGATGAAAGTACATAAAAATTTTCGAGCGCAATAATTTTAAGGATTAAATGTAAAAGACAACAAAAAAAAAAGAGAAATTTTTTTTCATAAAGAATGAAATCGATCGGATAATTAGTTGCCGAGATATTTCTAATTCTACTTTCCACTCTCTTCGGGTTTTCATCACGCTGTATTTAATCAAAACTCCATTCAAATATACAATTTAATTCGAGACGCTAAATCCGACCAAGTAAATTGTTAGTCAATACAATTATCATTTTTGTAATTATAAGTATGTTTCTTTTACGAAGTTCGGTACTACATTATTTCCTTTCAACCATAAAAACTATCGCCAAATTAAAAGATTAAATACAATATAGACATATCGTAAATGTCACATTCACTTGACATTAAAGACGTTACACAAATTTGTTACGTCAGCAAGTGATTTTTACTTCGACGTTTTAGTTGTATTTTTATTAATTTCTTACTAATTTGTTTTTTCATGCCAATTTCTATAATTTTGCGAGTAGTTTGGTTATTTATATAATTTGTTGAAATTGGTGAATTGGATAATCAAATAGTATTTGTAAAAATAGTGTCCGTTTAAATTTTATTTTGGAACTGCAATGCATTTTATAAATAGTTTACACATGTTTTATTTCCATATTTTATACTAGCTGACCCGCCCGGCGTTGCCCGGGTCCGTATTAACAATATTAACGAACTTGAAGTTTGTATGATTTTATCATTAACTCGAAACGTGCAGAAATGCATTGTCTGAAATACGTGGCCACTCACTGTGTGAAAAATCGGTTAAAAAAGCAACTAATATTAAGCTCTAAAAATACTCAAAATGAGCAATGAGAAACGCGGGAGGGAATCCAACGATTGCGTGATTTTTGTGTTAAAGTGTTGATATTTACCCGTAAAAATTGATGGAATCCCATCAACAGATGGTTTTCTCATCGCCTCCTATATTCTTTTATTCATAAATTCATTCACTCATAATTTATTTTAACATTCATTTATTTATTATTTCATCATATCTATATCCAATAAATATTAACTTACCTTTCAAATCCTTTCCGGCCGTTATTAACCTCAGAACATCCAATAATCTATTTAACTTCAATAGCCTTTCATAATTTGTTCCACGGACTCCATCTTTAATTCCAACCTACATCGACAATAACTTATCTACGACTAATCATATTTTTCCGTAACGATATTTTCCCCGCCAGATGGCGACTTGGAATATCGTAACAATAATCGAATCTTTCATTCGCTTTACCGAATCGATCTTTCGATTCGTACACATGTCGTCTTCTGATTGGCTCGTTTCGTGGGCGTGCTCGCAAACGACGTTTTCAATCCGGCTTGCTTAGTATAAATACACGATGTTTATTCCTGTTCTTCGCCGCTTTTATCTCCCTACAAATGGGATATCAAGTAACTGTATTAAGGCTGGACCTTAATCTGGATGTATAATTCAATTATACTTGTTTTATTTAAATTTATTTTTAATTGTTTTAACCTGCACAATGCTGTCAACTATATGTTCAACTGTTAATGTGTTCATCTGTACCAATGTGATGGAGTTCGCCGTGTCAAGCCATCTGTAATGCCGATTCAACTTCTCCAAGTAATGAAATAAATATATTAGTTTTATTTTTGACTTTTTATTTGCTGCTAAAGAGATCGACATCAAATACTGCTCACACTTATTTTAACTTCCACTACAGTGTTAGGTACCAGCAAAAGCTCCATTGTGTTATCTGCTTCTTTAATGATATTTTTCAGCGTATATATAAACCTCCAAAGGTTATATTACGCACATTAAGGGGTTATGGGCGGTAAGCCTAACCCTGGAAGCCATTTTGAGCAGATCGATCTCGGCAGGCAAAAGTGAAGTGTTGTGTTTTGAAATATCCTGGATTACGTTTTATGATTTCTTCCTTATGAAGAACTGAAATTTTTTTGCCAAACCTTATGATTTAAAGAACTTTTATTGTTTAATTTCAAGAACTTTAATTATATTTTCCCAAGAACTTTGTTTTGATTTCTGCCGGATTTTTGTTTACAGAACTGTTTAGTTATATTTTGAAGAAGTTTTGATTTATCTTTTGCTGAACTTTTATGATTTACAGAATGAATTAACTACGTTTATATTATTTCATGTTTCAATTATGCTTTAACAATAGACTGTTTCTGATTTTTGTTGAACTTTATGATATTTTGAAATTTTTTTGAGAAGTTTGACTTGGCTATTAACAGAGAACCGACGAAAAAGTCGGGGGGGGGGGGGGCGGTAACACTTAAAATTTTTTTGCTTGCTTGAAGATTTATCCTGAAATTTTTTTTTAAAAAATGGCCACTAATCCAATTGATAAGTTAAGTACAAGAAATTACGCCACATGGGCGTGTGACATGAAATATTTGTTGATGGAAAAAGGCCTTTGGGATATTATACAGTTAAAGCAAGAAACCCCAGTTTTAAGTGCAAGTGTTACTGCCGATATGGTCAACCAATTTACCTCCCGTGCTAACAAAGCTCTTTCTTTAATCTACTTAAACATAGAGCCTGAATTTAAGAGATTAATAGAAGATTGTCAAGAGCCTGATGAAGCATGGAGAAGATTGCATAAAAATTTTCACCCTGACTCACGCACCCATCATATGACCTTGTTCAATGAACTTATGGAAGAGAGGATACGGTATGGAGAACCTATCAACTTATTTGCAACTCGTTTGAAGAAAATTTACTCCGAAATAAAGCTCATAGATGAAAATTTCTCAGAATGTTACCTTACCTACCAATTTTTACGATTTCTACCCAGCAGTTTCGACAATCTTGTCCAACAGGTCTTATCCAAACCTGATGCATCCTTTAAGTTTGAGTCTGTTGTGGACTCACTGGTAGCTGAAGAAACAAGGCAGAAGTTACGTGATCGAGACAGTGCCAAACAGGTCAGCGTCTCTACTACTGCTAAGGGGAATAGGTCCTTTAAGAGCAAACCTCGCTTCAAGAAGTCTCGACAGTGAAAGTGTTGGAGATGTGGGAAGTTGGGACATATCCAGGTCAACTGTTACGCCAGATCACCTGATCGCCAGCTTCGTCATCCTTCTCCTTGTTCCAGATCCAGACATCCTCGTTCTTCCAGTGGATCCAGTTCCCGAGGTCGACACTTTCAACGGTCTCCCGAGAGATTCCAGACTGACTCATCATGCCCATCTGACGACTCCGACTGTGGTTCCCGAGACTCATCACCTGCTTCCAGACACTCCAGACCCAGATGCAAGACTGCCAGACGACCCTCTCCTCATTTCTCTAGTTGCAGAGGCGGTGGCTCTCGCACGAAACTGTCGGATAGTTCATGTAAGTCGAATCTTTTTGTTTCACATTCTAGTATCAGTAATGTTGTTAATGATTCGGAATGGATATTCGACAGTGGTGCCAGTCACCACTTTTGTAACAATAGAAAATTGTTTTCTAAATTTGAAGAGTTAAATGAGGAAATGTCTGTTGCTGTTAAAAATGTATTGTTTCCCTTTAAGGGCAAAGGGGAAGTAAAACTACGTTTTGGTCAAAGAATTTTTACCTTGTGTAATGTAATGTATTCAGACCAATTACGTAGAAATTTGATCTCTGGTCCCCAGTTAGACCTGAATGGTTTAACTTTTAAAGGAAGCAATGGTGAGGTAAAGATCTGTCGGGGGGGCGAGTACTTATTTAGTGCATTTCTAAAAGACCGTATTTACAGGTTATATCCTAAAATTCCAGTTTCTAAGGGTAAATCAGTAAAATTCGAAACCTCTGCTGTTAAACATGCTGAAAAAATGTTAATGTGGCACAAAAAGTATGGTCATATTAGCCCTTCTTTAATTGCCCATACTAGCCGTAAGCAGGGTGTTCGAGGATTACCTAATTTAAAAGAGACTACTTTGTTTTGTGAGGCCTGTAAATTCGGCAAACTTAAAAATATTTCACATAAACATAATAAAAACATCCGTTCCAATAATCCACTTGAGTTGCTTTACGCCGATTTGTGGGGTCCCTGTCGCATAGAAGGTAGAGGTGGTGAAAGGTACTTTTTATCTATTATCGACGACTATTCCCGCCGTGTCTCAGTCTACCCCTTAAGGCTTAAATCCGACACCTTTGATGTCGTGAGAAAGCATATTTTAAGGGCTGAAAACTATTTGAATAAAAGAGTTAAAAGTTTTAGGACGGATAATGGCGGGGAATTCGATAGCATTTCTTTTAAAAATTTCTTTGAAGAAAAAGGTATCCACCACGAATTTACCAACGCGTACACCCCACAGCAAAATGGGGTTGCCGAACGTTTTATGGCAACTGCGGCTGATGGAATGAGAACTTTGCTCGTCGATAGTAACTTAGACCCCAAATTCTGGCCAGAGGCCTTAAAATATTTTGCCTATTCATGGAACAGAATTTGTCCAAAACTGTTAGGAAAGACTCCATTTGAGCTTTACGGGAATAGAAAGCCGTCTGTTAGGCACTTAAAGCCTTTTGGGACCGAAGCTTACGTTAAATCGCCAAAGCAAAGGACATGGAAACTCGAAGCTCGTGCAAGAAAGGGAATCCTTGTAGGATATGCTTTTCGCACGAGGGGTTACCGAATTTGGATTCCTGAGACAGATGAAATAGTTGAGTCCTCTAATGTTTGTTTTAACGAAAGTTCTGTTGGTCTTAAGCGCAGTGTAGCTGTGCTGGGCACCGATGATTATGCCCTCTTTTCTCCCAAGGTGCCGGTCAATCGAGATGTTGCTGTTGAAGATGAACCTGAGGTCATCCCAGGTCCTTCCAGCAGTTCTCAAGATTACCCACTTGGGGGGGAGGAGGACATTGATTCGGGGTCCAGTACCAGTAGCCCTCCAACTATTCCCTTACGTGAAGATGTTAGTTGGATACGAAAACCTGTAAAACGTAAGAAGGAGAACAGAACAGACGTTTATTATTACGAACTAGGAAAAACCAATAGGTTACGTTCCCTGAACGAGGTTCGTAAATATTGTCAGGACAACAACATTCTATTTAAACCTGAAATTTTTGATTTTAAAGGATCCAACTCCTACTGTGGCATTATTCCTATTCCCGTGGAGTCTGAAACATCAGAGAGTGAGGACGAAGGTTCAAGTGAGTCAAATTTTTCTCGTATTTCAGCATGACTAGCAGTAAACTCTGATACCCCCCGTACGTTTAAACAAGCGTGCAAGTCTGAACAGAGCTCGATCTGGTGGGAAGCAATGATGCGAGAAATGCAGGTAATGAGAGACCGTGGGGTTTGGCATTTGGCTGAGTTACCAGCACATGTTACGCCAGTAGGTTGCCGGTGGGTTTACACGACAAAACGGGATGAGAATGGACGGATAGCCAGGCACAAGGCGAGGCTTGTTGCCCAAGGGTTCAAGCAAATAAAGGGCGAGTCCTATGAAGAGACTTTCAGCCCTGTTGTGAACTTTGGCGTTATCCGATTCTTTTTCTCCCTTCTTGTATCGTGTAGCGGGTGGTCACACACTCAGTGTGACGTGACCTGCGCCTACCTGTATGCACCACTGAGCGAGGATGTGTATATGCAACAACCACCCGGATTCTCTGAACCAGGCAAAGAGCATCTATATTGCAAACTAGATCGTGCTTTGTACGGATTGCACCAGAGTGGTAGAGAATGGTTCACAGAGATACATAAAACATTATTAGACATTGGTTTTAAGAAATTATCATCCTGTAATTGTGTATACATTTTCAATTCTAATATTTTACTTCTTTTATACGTTGATGACATTGTGATCTTCGAAAAAAACTAAAAAGCTTATACATAATGTTTTACTTAAACTAAAAGCTAGGTTTGATATAAAAGAACTTGGAACGACAAAAAGACTACTTGGTGTCGAATTCGAGGATACTCCGGAAGGAGTTGTAATCCACCAGAGAAGCTACATCCAAGATGTATGTAATAGGTTTAGTTCTTTTAAAGTTCCAGTTTCTTCATTACCTATAAGTAAAGGAATAATTTTCTCAAGATCCAGTTGTCCCGTATCTGATGCCGAAATAAAGGAAATGTCACATCTGCCCTATCGTAATTTACTGGGTTGCCTTGCCTTTGTGGCTAACCGTACTCGTCCTGACCTCTGCTATGCCGTGAATGTTTTAAGTCAGTTTCAAGCAAACCCTGGTATAGTTCATTGGGATGGGTTGCTACGATTGCTGGGATATTTAAAAGCAACTATGCATTACAAGCTGAAACTCTCGTGCAGATCTAATGATCTCGCAATTTTCACTGATGCTGACTTCGCGGCTAACCGTGATGACCGGACTTCGATCGGCGGTCAAATAGTCATGCTTGACGAAGCTCCTGTCGATTGGCGCACTTTTAAACAAAAGTGCGTTTCTTTATCGACTATGGAGTCTGAATTCGTCGCAATGACTGAGGCCGTCAAGAACCTAGTCTGGTTTGACCGGATACGTCGCGAATGTGTACAGGAAGGGATCATACCTGTACTAGGGAGGACAGCTGTAATGAATGCTGATAATCAAGCCGCAATCGACTTTGTTAAATCCCCAGTGGAAAATTACAAGTCCAAGCATATTGATGTAAAGCTCTTTTTTATAAGAGATCTTTTCAATAGGGGGGAATTTTTACTTAATCACGTGCGTAGCAGGTCAAACTTGGCAGATATTTTTGCCAAACCATTGTCTAAATATGAAATACTTAACTTTATAAAGATTCTATTTCTAAGTGATGTACAATAGTCTTTTTAATCCATATTATAAATTTTTTTGTCATGTATTTCTTTTTAAACCAACAGCTTTTAATTTATAGAGAAATCTTATTTTTAAAGTGTTTGTACCTGTGTTTATACAATTTTTGTTTATATGTATATAATTTATTTTTTGTTTGTTCATTCTAGGCATCTAGGGCCAACAGCCATTTTTTTGTGAGTGAATGCATTCCAGGTACCGGAAGATTGTCAGGAGAATAAATGAGTCCCTAATTCATATAATGAATTTGAATGTTAGAATTTTTGAAAGAGCCGTTGTGTTGTCCCCTAGGACTAGATGCCTGGAGTTCAAGTTCATAATGAAAATTTAAATTTCTTTCTGCATAAATTTTCTTGTTGTTAATTGTAATAAAGATTTATTTAAATATTGTGATCAAGAAATCAACTAGAGCTGGTTGTAACATTTCCAAATTGGAAATTGTTAATTTTCTAAATGGTACGTCATATTCATTTTTCTTCTTTCATACTTCAAATTTTTGAAAAGTTTCTATTTGCATCTTTTAGAGATTAACTTTCATGCTTGGCTTTTTAGTGATCTCTTATCTAGGATATACGCGCCTCTGTCACTGGATTGAGATTTTTCATGTGCCAATTTATTTTTGGAAAGTTAATTAATTACGCAAATATTTAAACTTATCTTATATAAATAAAATTTAACTATTCCTTAAGAATTTTATTGTTAACTTGTTCAAATTGTTAAAATTATTCAAATTGTTAAATAATTTAAATTGTTAAAATATTCAAATCGTTAAATTTTTCAAGTTGTTAAATCATTTAACTTGTTAACATATTCAAATTTTTCTTGTTAAAATTGTTAAATTGTTTAAAAATTGTTAAAGTTTTTTTTCAAGTTCGAAGTGTTTAAGCTTCGTTTAAATTTTTCACGTTCGAAGCACTTTTAAAAGGCTTCGTTTAAATTTTTTTTCTGACTTCAATTGGTGAAGTCGTGTATTTTTCGAATTTTTTCAACTATTGCAGTTGTTTCACTTTTTCAGTTCAGAAATGAACTAGATGGAATTTCAATTCCTTAAGTTTTTGGGGTAAATCCTGACTTGCTCTGGTTAATGAGGTACTCCTAGTTGACATGATGTGGAGGTACTACTACTAACAAAACAAATTTTTTTTTTTTTTTCCAATTTTGTCTTTTGAATTTGTGAATGTAATTGTGATATCTATGGATTTTTCAATCCTTTGCTCTTTGAGTTCATTTGAAACTCTTTTTACAGAGGCAATGAGAGGGGGGGCATTGATGGAATCCCATCAACAGATGGTTTTCTCATCGCCTCCTATATTCTTTTATTCATAAATTCATTCACTCATAATTTATTTTAACATTCATTTATTTATTATTTCATAATATCTATATCCAATAAATATTAACTTACCTTTCAAATCCTTTCCGGCCGTTATTAACCTCAGAACATCCAATAATCTATTTAACTTCAATAGCCTTTCATAATTTGTTCCACGGACTCCATCTTTAATTCCAACCTACATCGACAATAACTTATCTACGACTAATCATATTTTTCCGTAACGATATTTTCCCCGCCAGATGGCGACTTGGAATATCGTAACAATAATCGAATCTTTCATTCGCTTTACCGAATCGATCTTTCGATTCGTACACATGTCGTCTTCTGATTGGCTCGTTTCGTGGGCGTGCTCGCAAACGACGTTTTCAATCCGGCTTGCTTAGTATAAATACACGATGTTTATTCCTGTTCTTCGCCGCTTTTATCTCTCTACAAATGGGATATCAAGTAACTGTATTAAGGCTGGACCTTAATCTGGATGTATAATTCAATTATACTTGTTTTATTTAAATTTATTTTTAATTGTTTTAACCTGCACAATGCTGTCAACTATATGTTCAACTGTTAATGTGTTCATCTGTACCAATGTGATGGAGTTCGCCGTGTCAAGCCATCTGTAATGCCGATTCAACTTCTCCAAGTAATGAAATAAATATATTAGTTTTATTTTTGACTTTTTATTTGCTGCTAAAGAGATCGACATCAAATACTGCTCACACTTATTTTAACTTCCACTACAGTGTTAGGTACCAGCAAAAGCTCCATTGTGTTATCTGCTTCTTTAATGATATTTTTCAGCGTATATATAAACCTCCAAAGGTTATATTACGCACATTAAAAATCACTGTTAAGTCACGTAACTAATTATTTTTTTCACTTAGAAATCCCAAGTGAAATATTTTGAATTTCAAATTAATTATATCACTCTTAAATCCGACTATACCATGAATGAAATCGATGCTCGATGGTAGCTAAAAGTTTGGTATATAGTATTATAATTTCAGAGCCATTTAACAAAAGTAAGTGTTATTTTTAATCAAATCATGCGTAATGTTCACTATGTGGATAAATTTCTAACCGTAAACTTTTGTACCGTAACCATAACCTACCTGTAACCTAACTGCGACTTAACAGTACCCTACCGTAAATTATATATAACATAAATGTAACCTAGCCTTCACTTTATTGTAACCTATCCTTATTCTAACCGTAACATAAATGCAATTTAACTTTAACCTAACTGTAAATTAAACATAAACGGGAAACTGAACATAATCAAAGACTTATCTAACCATATATTGGGTTCATGTCCATGGAAATTATTTTGTCTTGTTTGGATCTGGTTATGATTCATTAGAATATTTTCGTCGGGTTTAGATTTCGTTAGATTCAGATTTTAGGTATTTTTTGAAATTGAATTTTAATGTTCGAGTCGGATTCATGTCTATGGAAATTATTTTGCCTTTCTCGGATCCAGTTATGGTTCTGTGGAATATTTTTGTCGGGAACAGATTTGGTTCAATTCAGATTTCGGCTTTTTCTTGAGATGGAATTTTTGGGTTCGGGTTTTCTTGCGTGTTCACGCAAATTATTCTGCCTTGTTCAAATAAGAACATGCTTCACGGGAATATTTTTTTTTCAAGTGCAGATTTGGTTCAGTTCAGAATTCGTGATTTTTTCAAAGAAATTTTTTTGGTTCAGATTCGGTTCATGTGCATGGAAATTTGTTGTCTTATTCGGATCCGGTTACGGTTCTTTGGAATATTTTTTATTAGATTCAGATTTGTTTCGATTCAAATTTCAGGTATTTTTTCAAATAGAATTTTTAGTTTTGTTTCAAATAGAATTTTTAGGTCATGTCCACGGAAATTATTTTGTCATTCTCAAATCCAGTTATGATTCTTTCGAATATTTTGGTCGGATTCAGATGTGGTTTGGGTCAAATTTCAGGTTTTTTTTTCAATTCGAATTTTTTAGGATCGAGTCGGGTTTATGTCCATGAAAATTATTTCGTCTTGGTTGGATTGGGTTATAGTTCTTTTGAAAATTTTTGTCGGGTTCAAATTTGATTCAGTTTAGCTTTCGGCTTTTATTTCAAATGGAATTTTTGGGTTCGGGTCTCCTTGCGTGTTCATGGAAATTATTCTGTCTTGTTCGAATAAGGACATGCTTCACTGGAATATTTTTGCCAAGTTCAGATTTCACGATTTTTTCAAAGAAATTTTTTGGGTTCAGATTGGGTTCATGTCCATGGAAATATTTTGTCTTGTTTGGATCCGGTCACGTTTCTTTGAAATAGTTTTGTTAGATTCAGATTTGGTTCGATTCAAATTTCAGGTATTTTTTCGAATGGAAGTTTTAGGTTCGTATCGGGTTCATGTCCACGGAAATTATTTTGCTTTACTCGAATCCAGTTATGGTTTTTTCGAATATTTTGGTCAGATTTAGATGTGACCTGGGTCAACGTTCAGGATTTTTCAACTGGAATTTTTTAGGTTTGAGTCGGGTTTATGACCACGGAAAGTATTTTCTCTTTGCTGGGATCGGGTTGTAGTTTTCTGGAATATTTTTATCGGTTTCAAATTTCGTTCGGGTCATATTTCGGGTTTTTTTAAAAGAAAATATTTAGGTTCAGGGGAGTTTCATGCCCACGAAAATTATTTTTCCTTGTTTGGATCGGGTTATGCTTCATTTGAACATTTTTGCGGGATTCAGATTTGGTTCGGGTCAGTTATCAAATCCATAGTTTTTTCATAGAGAATTTTTAGATTCGGGTCGGGTTTATACCTACGGAAATTTTGTCTATCACGGATTGGAGTGTGGTCTGTTTTTTCTTCTAGTTGGCATCTGTTTATGTTTAAATTAGTCTGAACATTAAGGTTATAATCAGATTTGCTACTGTTCTTTTTATGGCTATTTCTGATAAATAATTTACTTTGCTATTTGATAACTTATTATGGTGTATGAATCGTTTACGAATTCAAACAATTGTACCCCAAACAGCTATCTTATTTTTGTTTTAAAAACAAATTAAAGCCATGTTACAATTTTAAATTGAGTAGAACATATTTAAATTTAATCAATGATTAAAAAATAAACTCCTAGAAAAGTTTTGTGTATTTTGTTTTTACTGCAACACAGCTAATGACTCATACATCTAATGTTTGAAATGCCAAAAATCTGCGAACAACCATACAGTAAAAAGAAATTAATAGAGTGGCAGTATAATGTCTTGGGGTGACGCCATAAATGTTACTCTAAAATCCGCTACATTAAGTCCAAATAAGTACCAATAAAACCATGTGGTTTGACACTCCGATCAATTCAAACTAGTTTAAACCCGCATTTCTTTGTTTTTGTTTTTTACCTTCTAAACTGTTATTGAATAGATGACTAAAATTTCTTTTAAAAAATAACGTTTTGTGCCATTATTGGCTGTAATACACGATCGGAATGCATAAAATATACAAATAGATCAATCATAGGCAAGAATTATTTGATTATTTTTATCATATGACTTTGAAATATCAATATGAAGCATCATTTACGATTTTGCTTGGAAAGTTAACATTCTTTCATTAATGTCTTAAAATCGTCTGAACTCTGAAATCTAGATTTTAGATTAATATTTGTTATTTAAGTTTTCATGCATGATTTTAAAAGAATGTTTTCATCAATATATTTTATATATTGACATGGAATTATTAATATGTTGTTAAATCATAAACATTTTTCATCTAATTTATAAAGTATTAAAAAGTTCTGAAAAAAAGAAAACTTTTATTAATACAATTTTTAGTTCAAATCAAAGGTTTTCAATATTTTGTTTAATTTTATTTTGACATTTAATTATTTCTAATTTTCCAATTTCAATTATTTTAAAAGCAAACATTTATTTTAATAATTAATATAATAGAAAAAAACATTTTAATAAATTACTATTTCTTCGTAAAATATGCTTCAGCTCCAATTCATTTCTTTCAATTCGTCTTATTTATACAAAATTCCTTCCTCGTGCTTTTGTTTGAGACATTAAAATTTCAGCGATAAATGGTTTCATATTGCAAGCCTTTTTTTTCGGATTACTTCACCTCCACTTATCTTTTTCCTCTATGGCGTACAGCAGCTGTGATAAAAAAAAAATCCTCATTTAAACTGACAGTTTGCCAGTCTATGAATTTTAAAGGTCTGTCCCAGCATTTTTAATTATTTCTGCGAAAATTTTATGCAACCAACCAACCATAAGAAAATGAAAGGAAAAAAAGCAAAAAAGGGGATTTTTTATGCGAGTGTGCTTTGGAATTTAATTAATAACTCAGTTAATAAATAGAATTTTGAAATTCTGAGCTTCACGTGCATCAGGAGAGATATTGGGCTACTCTCATAAAAATTTTGAGCTTCGTACGTCCTATAGATTTTGCTAGCCATCGCAAACAGACAGACACACACACACACACACATACAGACAGACAGGGCGTTTTGTTCTTTTATTAGTATAGACTATACATATACATGATGATTAAGTATTATGGTGGTCCCCAATGACTAGTTTGCTTATTGATAGTTATGAAAAATATGCCTTCGTCGTTTGAACAGAATTAAAACATTAATAATAATTTGACTACTTCGGTGTTTTTCTTGGAATAACCTAAAGCAGAACATGCAGTCGATAATAAATATATACAGTATAATTAAAAATTGTATAATCTTGATTTACAAACAATTCAAACTTTTGTACGTCCAAAAAGTAAATTAAACTGTCAGTACATGTGATTTGCCTAAGACATTTATCAATATCTGTTTTTTAATATCTTCGAAATGACGCTGCAAGTTTTCCGAAAAAGAAAAGAAGTGAAAATTTTAAACATTGTCAAAATTTGTAAAAGAATGAAACAAAAGTCTGATTCATTTCTCATGCAGTTAAATCCAAAAAAATATTAATAAAACGTTTATAGGTTCGTTGAAAAACGATGTTGCGGAATGAATAAGATGATATATTTTTGTTTATTTTATTAACATTCGAGAGGAAAATTATTAATTTTGACTGTTTAATATCTTTCATTAGGTAGTGTTTATCAAAAAAAAAAAAAAAAAAAAAAAAAAAACTCAGAACAAATATGCTTTAACAATGTTTACTTTAACGTAACTTATTTTGCATAGAATCAAGCCTTAATGTTTTGCTATACTTATAGGCAATTATTAATTCTTAGTCTTATTTACTGATTATAGATTAAGCTTCGATGTTTTGCTGTGCTAATATAAGAATATTAATATATTCAGTTACTTACTGTTTGTGAAAATATTGATTAGTTTTATTCTTAGAACCATTGTTGTATTTTTTATTGATACACGGAAAAGAGATTCAGAAATGCAATATATAGTAGCTGTCAAAACTTAACGGTACAGAAGTTAAATTTTCCATATAAAAAAGGTTAATAACGTTGTTAAATGTCAAAAAAATAATATAGAATATTTGATAGAAGGAATAGTATTTTACATATTTTTCTTTATTTATTTATTTTTCAAAAAAATATCAGTAAATTTTAATACTAGGGAAGTGCAATAAATGAAGACCAACAATTTTGACGCGAGTAGTGTTGTTCTAGAAATTTAATTGTAGGGATTAAAAAACCCAACGCATCTATCCATCACAAACTAGCCGTTTTCAGATGTTCTGACAAATTATGTCACGCAATTTACTTATTTTTGCTGGTATTTGGGAGAAGGAGCAGTCTCAAAAGTCGTTGCTCATATAGAATAATTAGTTATAAGATTAGGAACAAATATACTACCTGCACTATGGGACGAAAAGAGACCATAGGCATGGCCTTATGCGCTCAATCATGGCGAATTATAGCAGTACCTATGGCTTACATTCCGGACACACTGGTTGAGAGGAGATAGCACGTACCCCTCTGTTATGCGAAGTTGAACTTAATTCAGGAAATGTCGTTGCTGAGTCTTTAGACTGCAATGCTATTTCTGACAAAACAGCCATTGCTACACCCCTTCGTGGCCATCTACTGTCTCATTTCGATGATTTCTTGGTGGATGGAGAAGTTACCACTATAGAAAAATAGATCAGTTGACGAATCTTTGAGAATGTCACTGAGATTGAGTAATGACCGTAAATGAATTATATTGGTCTATACATTCAGCAGAAATTGCAAATAATGAATAAGAAAATGATCATACAAACCTTTTACCAAAACAAAAAGGAGAGAAGTTTCTGATATTTATGTGAAAACAATAAAGAAAAATAATGATGTATATGATCAGGATGGGCAAGATGTTAAAAGCAATCAAGAAGCACTCAAAGGAAGTAACAAGCCATATGATGATTACGCGATGATCACGATATTTGCAGAAAAGCGGCACTACTGTACAAAAGCAGGATATTCTTTTTTAAATATGGGATGAATTTGTAAAACAAAGTTGACAATACATGTCAGTGTTCATGTTGTCAGTGTTCCTTTGGGTTTGGGCGATGATCAAAGCTATCGAAATGTCTTTACAAAATTTTAAAGAATACCACAGAGTCATAGCTTATGTTAAAGAAGTATACATAATCAAACAACGCAGAGTGACCCACATAGTAACTACGAGGGATGCCTTCCGGAGCTTGCTCTTCAGCCAGTCATGGATACTTTTGCCAGTAACGTTTGATGCCAGTAACGTACAAGAAAAAGTTATAGAAAACATATATTCCCTTTTCTCAATCCCAAATGCAGATCCGAGTAGGTGTACATGAATGTATGTCCAAAAGAAGCACTCGAAGGGTCTGGACATTCAAAGGTCAAAGGGCGCGGCCGCAGCAGTTTAAAGTAAGCATAAAACTATCCACTCGTTCACTATCCAGTTACCTAGAAGTGTCACTGGAATTTTGGTTGGCAAGTGTTTCTAATTACCCAAGAAATAAAAGGTGATTCTTGTTCCAAAGTTCATCAAAAGATAAAGGAAACGTGTTATGAGAAAATGTTGTTAAAGTGTATTCAAAGTCTAGGAAGTGCATTAAACGTTTGACTGATAAATATTTCACAAAATTGAAAAAGTCCATGGGCAACGACAGTCAACCTTCTGCTTTTGGATCAGTCGTCAAGAAAAAGAGAAATTGGGAGGAAATGTAGAGGCTATATCTCACCTACCAATACTATAAATTACTTCCAACAACTAGGTGTGCAAATCTTGCATGACAGTGCATGATGTAAAATCTTTGCGACGAGTGGTTCCAGTAAGATTTGTATTTTCCACAACTAGTTCTTTCCAACAACGCCATTCTGAGTCAAAGTCAGCGAAAAACCCTTTTTGCAATTCCCTATTTAGTATATACGTCTTAATAAAAATAAACTGCAATAATCAGTATAATATTTAATAATATGTATACACTATAATATTTATAATACTAGGATTTATAGTGTAATAAGGTGTTCCGGTGTAATAACGCCAAGTGTTAATATTACGCATAAATTATGAAATAATCTGGTAAGTGACACCCATGTTCTCTGCGCAGAAGAGTTTTGAGTCATATAAATCGCAAAAAACAGCTTAAAGTTGATTTGTTCTATTTGTAGGTCTTATTGCTTTTACAAGCAACTAAAATTAATGCTTGATCTAAAATTTGCGATAGACGTTTTGTGATGTGAAGACTATTTTTTTTATCCGGACATTCTTTGTTTATTGCATAAATTTGTAGTGCACTTCATGTACTTTCAAAATGTTGTAGAAGATTTTGGATATCTTCTCGAGATAACTTGTAGTTTAAAATATACTGCGCAATATTTATAGCGGGGTATAACGCCAATCCTTGGCATTAATACCCGGTTGATTCCCAACAGTGGCCGAACTACATCCTCAATACTGATTCAAATAAACACAGTTAAAGCCGTGAAATGTTTCTAATAATTCTATTTAAACAGTCCTTTTTAATCCAAAAGTATCTTAGAATGTGATATTCTTTTGCCTCCTCCCCCTCCCCACACCACACCTTTATTTTTCTAACACTTTCACAAAAAATTGAATATTTTCAATAGCTTAGAATGCAATTTGTCAATTTCTAGAGCTGTAGACTTTGTATTTTTATAATTGGGCAATCTACATGCCATTATTCCATCTTATTTTATAATTTTGTTTGCATCGGGTTATTACCCACATAGGTGGGTAATAAAGCTAAATAGCATTGGTCAAGAAATCACTCCATTACATTTTATGAATACTTATCTGTTAAATTATTTTTTTTTATATAGATAGTCAATGATTTGCTGTATCAAATCCTATATTTGTTTGAAAAATACAATCTAAAACTAAGCCGTGAAAATCGGTAGAACCTTAACGTGGCGTTATTACCCCAGGATACCTTACTATAAATCCTAGATTATTTAAATTTATTTTTTCTATAATTGTATGTCAAAGCTTTTAATTTTAAATTTAAAATACAAATTCTTTTATTTAAAAAAATGGAAATGATAAATTTTATTTAATAATAATGAAGAAATAAACAAATTTTATAACTTTTCCCTCTGGAATTAAATAGAATTTACATTGTGAACTGATATTATCAGATAAGCGTCTTATTCCAAGAAAGAGGTTCGAACCCACATTTTCCCTGGGGAAACAGAATGTCTTCCTCCATCTCCTTTGACCACTCAGCATTTTCAACTTCGATCAGTTTTCCTCTGAAAAGAAAGAACTCAAAAGCTTGTTTCCCACTCAGTTTAGCTACACGTGAGCGTCTAAAATGCTTATTGCGTATGATCAAATCAACCGAAATTGGTCAACTGTTAATCTTTGCCTTTTAAATATATGTTACATGATAGGTGAAATGCTCAATTTGTTTGATACACACATTCTTATAAAATTTACTATTTTATAAGGTTAATTAATGGAATACTTGAGCGAAAACTGTATGTTTATTGACCTTATGCTTAAACATTGAATGCTAGTCAAGAGGAGATGCTTCGAATCCCATTTAGTTTAGGTATCGATGTTTGCAGTGCACCCGATTTCATTTTAATCTTTCATTTCCCACATACAATCTACAAGAGCAAATTTATAAAACTATTTTTATATTCTAACTATGATATGATGCATTTTTGCTGTTTTCTTTTTATTTCTTTGATTGTTATAGAACTGCCCACTGAAGTTCTTTGACAACCACTGCTGCACTGGCGATATCTGAAGCACTTCAAAAATATTTTGATACGCAAGTCTTTTAAAACTGTTATACTAACGGCAAAACCTAAAAATATACTGGTATGCAAAAATTAAGGCCGAAGCAGATAAATTAGCAAAAAAGCCGAAAAAGACAACCGAACGAAATTAAGGCCAATTAGGGGATAGATCAGAAACAAATGCAGCAGGACATGCCCATATATGGCATATGGCGTAAAAAGAGGAAGTGTTAAGGCGGGATAAAACACAACAGCGGTGACCGTTCAGAAATTTGGTGAAATTTTCTGCACTATGTAAAGTGATTTCAACGACGTTGTTTTACTACTATTGTGTGATATAGACAAGAGGCAACTTAGGAGATGTCATCTGGATAACTTTACACGAACTCAAATCATTTGGAAGTTGTAAGAAAGTCGAAATGTGACAAGTGTTGCACAAGAGTTCATTATCGCTCACAACATCGTTTTACGAGCCTGGGTTGAATTTAAAACGAGGGAATCAGCTGTCGGAGAATTCTGATGTGGTCGCCCACTAGCAACAATAACAGCAGACGACCTTTATGTTGCCCTACAGGCGAAAATAAACAAGCGGCAAGCAGCTGTAGAAATCGCAAGAAAGATTGAACTGACTACTGGACGTAGGATATCACGTTTTACCATGGATAAAAGACTGCACAAAGGTGGTTTATATGCGCGACGCCCAGTACGGCATGTACTATTAATGGGGAGCGTCAGAGATTTAAAAAATCACCTTTTCCAAATAGATGGCGCTGAATTTTACTTGAAAAAGGCAATAGAGAATTACTGCTGGCACACCCCTTTTCGGCAGTCTAAACACGTCACTCCCTGTTGAAATCGAAACTTTGGTGAATAAGCGGAGAATTCAGATGTATGAGGGAGATAAGGAAAGGATGGTAATTTAATCTTGCAGGGGATCTTGGCTCTTTTGTTTCGGAAAAGATAAGGGTAGAAAAAAGAGAGAAAAAAGGTTGTTAGTTGTTTGGCTATTCGGGCCGGTGTTACAATTAAATATTTTCAATGGGAATATTTTTTATTATTATAGAGCTTCAATATTAGGATTTTTTTAGGTAGGTTTCGTAAGGAATTCTACCTACTGCAGTCGTTACCATGATACGACTTTTGAAAAACAATTTCATAATGTTTGATTATATGATTCTAGGAACCCAAAACCAATCCTACATAAAAAGTTAATATGTATATACAATCGAACCCCGTTATAATGAACTTCAAGGGATCGAAGTTTTTGTTCGCTATATCCGAACCGTTAAAAATGTTAGAGTTTACAAAATATGCATATAATACCTGATACCTATATGTTCAATAATGATGTATTAAGAAAAAAAACGTAAATTTTATTAGATATGATCATTAATGAATTAAATTGACTAAAATTGATTACATTAAACTGGCACGATACTAAATAAAATAACTAAAAAGGGAGACTAATAGAATAAAAAATACAGTATACAGGGGTTGTACAAAAATATGGAAACACCTTTTGAAAGGCTTGTTTGAAAAGAAAGATTGATTTTAATGAACTATGTAGATGGCGCTGGCGTTTTTGCCTACTGTCGCCACCTATACAACTTCGTAAAATCGCTGCACAGTTCAGTAGTTGTTGGAGCACTGTTATGTGAGGTTGTCATTGCATTATGTCAGAGTTAACAGACTTCGAACGTGACCAAATTGTTGGCGTGTGTATGGTGGGTGCTTCTGTAAGCAAGGTAGCCAAGGTTTTTAGTGTTTCAAGAGGTACTGTGTTGAAGATTTATTCCGCATATTTGAAATGCGAAAAAACATCATCAGCTAAATAAAAGCGCGGACAAAAGTGTGTGCTGAGTGATCGTGACAGACGATCATTAATGAGGATTATCGCGAAAAATAAGAAGACCACAGCTCCAAAAGTTACTGCTGAAATGAATGTCGTGTTACCAAACCCTGTGAGTACCAAAACAATTAGAAAAGAGCTTCATAAACAGGGAATTGCTGGTCATGCTGCAATTGAAAAGCCGTTCATCAGTATGCTAATGCCTATAAAAGGAAAAAGTGGTGTTTAAGTCCTAAAGCCTGGACTATAGAGCAGCGGAAGAGATTAATATGGCTGATGAGTCTTCTTTCACAATGTTTTCCACTTCTTGCCGAGTTTACGTCTGGAGAACGCCATCTTAAGCCAGACTGCTTGTTGCCAAGAATAAAACATAACGAGAGTTTAGTGATGGTTTGGGCAGCCATATCGTGGTTCTCTTCTTGCCCCATGATAACTCTGTCAGGGCGTATTACTGCTCAGACTTATATGAACATTTTGGCTGATCAAGTCCATACAATGGTATAAACTTTGTTCCCCAATGGTGACGGTATTCTCCAAGACGACAACGCCCCCGTTCACACAGCTCACATTGTCCAGGACTGGTTTTCTGAGCACGAGGATGAATTGTCTCATCTCCCCTGGCCACCAAAGTCACCAGACCTGAATATTATCGAGCCTTTGTGGTCTACATTGGAGAGGAAAGTGCGTTCTCTCTATCCACCACCAATACCGTTATATGAACTTTCCATCGTTTTGCAGGAAGAATGGTACAATATTCCGTTGGCAAACATACAGAAACTGTATTTATCCATTCCGAGAAGACTGGGAGCTGTTTTGAATAACAACGGGTACCCTACACCATAATATGCAAGGAAACCTGTTTTTTTTTAAGGTGTTTCCATATTTTTGTCCAACCCTTGTAGCTCCGATTATCTAAACATTCGAGACCAACCCTGGTTCGGATAAATGTTAGGATAAATGAGCAAACAATTTAAAGAATGATCCTGACTATACTAAAATCTTTATACTTTATCCAGTCTTAGGATGACTAACACTAATAATTGGCGTGTTAAAAGTCGTTTTATTTTTATTTTGTTTGCTTACTTTTTTATCATTTAAATTTTCCTTTTTTTCATCATCTTGTGAACTCCAGAGAGTATAACTTAAGGAAAAAAGCTTTTGATTATTGCTTGCTTCAAAGAAGACTTTTTTTTCAATGCTGCCATATCTCGAATTATTCTTAAATACATTAGTTAAATAAGTTGGCTTAAAAGTGTTACTGAATTGCTATGAAGGAGTAATGGAAAATAACTGACGGGTTGGTTTGATCACACCTACAGAATGACTACCATAAAAGAGAAAGAATGCAGGTCTTACTACTCTTTAATAAAAAGACTTATCGTTAATTTACACCATGTTTTACTAGCCAGCATGCATTTTCTTATAAAATTAGAGTCGAAAACCTTTTTTCACATCAGCGAAAAAGTAAAAAGAGAAGAAAAATGATCGACTAGAAAAAAAATTCATAAATATCGCAGAGATATAAATCGACAAAATTCCAGTAGATCAAAAATCTGGTATTTATGAAATCCCCATCACTTTATCTAATAATTTTAGAAAAGTCTACATCGGCATGACTACGCGGAAATTTTTAATTAGAATTAAAGAGCATCGCAGAGATCTAAAAGAATATAAACAGATTACTGCTCTTTCCCGCTTCTACTTGGCGAACAAATGTTGCCGTATAAATTTTGATGAGGCCAAAATCATAGTTCCGTGCAATAACCCAGTTCAAGGTAAAATAAGAGAATCTATCGAAATCATCGCGCGAGAAAATAAACCATGTAATGATAATTTATCCTACAATATTCCAAAAATATGGCATAATATCCTAAAATCTTAAAATTTTTATTTCGTTGCAATGTTTTAATTTTTACTCACGTGTAAGTGGCAACATTTTTAAACTTTTAATTCATTTCTATTTTAATTTATTAGAAATAGTATCTCTCGATCAAGATGCAAACTTAGTCCTTCCATTATCATATTTTCCTGAAGACGCCCGCAGAAGACGGCGCGAAACGTTGATATTTTGTATATTAATATTCTTGTTTTGTGCACCAATGAGCAATGTGCTGTATTTTAATAAATACATTCTTATTAGAAAAAAATTCATTATAACCGATTCTTAAGATTCCGGAGGTTCGCTATAAAAGGATAAAATAGCATTAAATACAATAGGAAAACGGCGGGACCAAAATTTTTCTTCGTTATATCTTGGAGTTCGTTATAAACCGGGTTCGCTATAATGGGGTTTGACTCTATGTGTGTGTGTGATACCATTAATTGTAAAACAGTATATGAATAACTGAATATAAGACAAGATTACCACATTGAAATAAAAAAAAAAAATGAATACAAATGAAATCTGCAAAACCAAAGCAGAATCATCAGGCCACAAATACTTTGAAACTACAAATAAAGTGTGTGTTTTCATCTTCGCATAAGCCATGAAAAAGAAAAATAATACGAATTTGGTGCTACCAACTCACATAAAACTAAAATTAAATGAAAAACATTAAAATTAAATCATAATAACATTATTACATTGGATAGAAAAAAAATAATAAAAAATATATACCTTACACTATAGTTTATCCTAAAAAGATGTAGCACAAAATCATTTAATTTGACCATATTAACTTAAACTCAATACCTTATATATAAATATATATACATATTGTATATATTTGATTAAGGATTTTTAATAGAAATTTATTAGCTGTATTATTATATGTACTGCAACCAATTGTAACTGTTCCGAATTTAATTAGATTCTTATGAAATTTTACTATAGGAACTAACAGGGATAGTTAAAGTTTGCATAGTTAATGTCTAATAATTTATGATAACCTCTAATTTTACGACTGTTTATAATAATGTCATCATTAGTTTTTTTGGAAAGATTTATTAGAAAGAATAGTGGGTGTAAGCAGTTGATGATAATAGGATTTGATAATTGCAGCTGATGATAATGGGAGACAAATATGTTCGGGATGAAGGCAGGGAAAAATCGGTAGCTTCAGAGCCCCGCCCGCCCACTAGCATATTTCAGATGTGTATATTGCTGGGACGATTACTGTTTCTAAACCAATAGGAGACCGTCATTATCACGGTCAAGTACACGCCCACACAGTTTGATTAACAGGAACTCGTGGACAATTGATCGTGTGTGTTTATTATTTATTTGTACTCGGATTGTTTGAATTTGTACTCGGTAATTAAAAATTAAAGGTACGAAAGAATTTTTTTTTTTCAAAATGACGGAATTTTATTTACTTCAATTAGAAATTATACTTCCTCTGATCCTGAAATAAATAAATAAATTAATAAATAAAAATTAAAGTAAGAATTTTGCTTATACTGATATTTTCGCAGAATACTTTTTTTCCCATTTGTTTAATATATATATAAATCATTTTGGAACGATATTTAGAATATTAAAAGGGTTTGAAATATTTTTTTTTAAATGTCTTATTTATTAATAAAAGACAACCTCCAATAATAATAATAAAAAAAATCACCAACGGACTCTCGGCCCGCGATGGACTCGAACCCATATCCTCCGGTTTCAAGCTCGACGCTCTAACCATTCAGCCAGTCAGCTCACTTTCATCCGCAACAGATTATCGTTATAATTAGCACCGTCAATTGTCCACGAGTTCCTGTCAATCAAACTGTGTGGGCGTGTACTGGACCGTGATAATGACGCTCTCCTATTGGTTTAGAAACAGTAATCGTCCTAGCAATATACACATCTGAAATATGCCGCCCGCTAACCGTCTTTCAGTATCTTTAATTTGTCTAATTTTTCCGTTAAATTTGTCCGGTTTCAATTCCTCGTATTTTTTTTTTCCTTTTCTATTAAGAGTCCAAAGCTATTCAGGTCGTAAATAAAGAATTTTGGCGCTATCCGTGGTCACCTTCCGGCGACAGCGCTTTCGCGCAACAGACTAGGTCTATTCGGGTCTTTGGTAGGGGTCGCCGACGGAAATTGGTCGCTCACCGCGGCGGTGTACGCAAACACCCACCTCCAACCGCCGTCCCAGAGAAATATGTTCGGGATGAAGTCACGGAAAAGTCGATAGCTTCAGAGCTCCGCCCGCCAGCTAACCGTCTTTCAATATCTTTAATTCGTCTAATTTTTCCGTTAAATTTTTCCGGTTTAAATTCCTCGTATTTTTCTTTCTTTTCTATTAGGAACCCAAGGCTATTCGGGTCGTAAGTAAAGTATTTTGGTGCTATCCGTGGTCGCCTGCCGGCGACAACGCTGTCGCGCAAGGGACTAGGTCTATTCGGGTCTTAAGTAGGGGTCGCCGACGGAAATTGGCCGCTCATCACTCATATTATCATTATTTGATTATAATAGCATAATTATTTGGAGATTGGTCCACGCAAGTGATTACAAAGTTTTGTTGCAATTTAGTGATTTCCTGGAAAATATGCTTTGTATTAATGTAAACAAGATGTGAAATATTACATTTTAAAGCCTTAGTTAATTTATTAATAACCAAAATTTTCCTTTGATTGAAATATTCACTAGGTTTATTATAATGTATTGCAATTTTATGAATAAAATATTTCTTTCTATATCATTTGTAAATTGTTTTATGATAGAATTAGTGTTTAATTTGGATGGAATTCCATATTCATCGTAAAATCATCTACAATATTTAGAGTTCCAGTGATTACATATCCATGATCATTATTAATGTATATTATTATTAATGTTATTATTAATGTATTTTGGTAGAGAGGAATCATTGCATTTGCAGGGGAAGTACTATCAGCAGAAATATTTTTTGAGAACGAATTATAGTTAAAAAATTTTATTCCCATAATTGGATATTTAAAAGTTTTTTATTGTTATTTTTAATTAATCGTCCAGAAAGATATAAAAATAACTAATCATTAAGGGTAAATTCAAATGTACCCAAAGTGTATAAATTACGATAATCAGACACAAAAGGAATAGAGAAATAATAAATTAAAAATTTTAATTGATTACTAAATCATTGAATTATTTGTAGAATAATTGATTTTTATTTTATATGAAAATTCTGTAAATGCAAATTTTTTTTTAATCATTTAAAAGAATTTTACTCGAAGTATTCATTCAATAGTAATTGTTTTGCAAATTTCAATTTTACACTAAAAACCTTTCAAGTGTCATTTACCATACTTATAAGTTTTAGTTCTTCATTATCAGCAGTATTTACGAAAAAAAAGCATTCAACTGTTTTGTGTATTTTAACGCAACAAATCTCTCAATACGAATTGAGTATTTCCAGCTGAGCAAAAATTCGTATGATAACTTTACCAATCAGTTTGATTGTGTTAAAAATAATAGTAAATCTCTCAATAGCTCAGCTCAACAAGCGCAAAACGTTTTGACGTATTTACAAAATCTTTTTTTAACGGAAAGGATAAAAACTGGAATGCCTAGCTGTGGTAGCAATTTGAAATTGAATTGTGTTCTCACGTTTTTGATAAACAAATTACCTACTGAATTATAAGCGATTTTGATCATGTGACAAATACATTTTTCATCCTTTCTGAGTAGTTATTCTTCTTTCGCGTGGAAAGTCAATTGAAGACGTTCACTTTGAAAATATTTTCTGTAAGATCTATTGCGTTTAAAATAAGCCTATATCCAAAATTTCAAGCAAATCTGATATTTTTATCACGAGTTATCGCGTTACGTACGCACGTACATACATACAGAACGGGCGGGTACATAAGCTCTCAGGCTTTGATAGCCTGTAGTTTCAGGCTCTAGTTTCAGGCATTTCAGAATAAAAATAAATTTAAACATAGATTTGAGAACGGCCTAAAAATATCTGTAAAGTTCTTTATTTCACAATTTTATTTTATTTCCCACTCCTTTAATTCTCCTCAAAAATTTCAGCATTATTTTCAGTGGGGATAAACGCAGTGATATCAAATCAGATTCGTGGGTAAATAAATGCTCATCAATTCTGTCTTATGCCTTTGTGTCCACATGACTGTCTGTCTGTTTGATAAATTCACAAAAATCTGCATTCTTTTTCGTCACAGACTATTTCATTATCTGAAATGCAAAAACCAGTCCCTTTGATCTCATTTTCAACTGTCCCTTAAATTCAGAGGTAAATACATTACACGTCCTATACCAAGGGACTGGGACCGGAAGTTTTGTCCCTTAACTGGAGGTGTCCCTTATTTGGAGGTTTCATTGTACACTATCTACCAATAAGTATTTGGTAACTTTCAGTTTTTAACATTTTGTTAAATATTTAAAAATATACTTGTCGGATTCTTCTGAAACTTCAGGATTATGAAGATTATGTCTGATCTCATATTTATCAACATTCATTTGATAAGTAGGACAATTAGGGGGCCGACAAAAAATAAAAGAATAACAGAAATATTTGGGATCACCCTGTACATGAAAATGCACGAAATGATTTATCGCTGCAGAATACAAAAATGTGGATACTGCACAACATGTACACTGATTGGTGTAAGAATAGCATGTATATTCATGGAGAAAGAGTGATTTTTTTAAAAAAAATCACCTTTGTTAAAGGTTTTTTGTTTATATCATGCAGGGTTTTTGACCAAATTTAACGGAAATTTCAGAAATATTGGCAAAATCTATTAGAAAAAATATAGCGCAATTGGAATCTAAATATATTAAATATTTTATGAAATATGAGTAGTTTTATGAAATAATTTTTATCTGCGCATGCGCGAACGATAAAAACGACTCTTTTACATAATTTAATAGTCAATTCTATGGAGTAACTTATAAAAAAATCCAATCAAATGTGAAAATTCAAAACGATATCATTATTATAAATAAGCTGTTTTTACATTGCTCTCTAAAAACGGCTGAATGATAAGGGATTCTCCACAAATTGACATTTTTTATTAACTAACTTTTAGGAAAAAATTATTATTTAATGTATACAATATCTAATACAATATTTCTGTTAATAAGTATATTGACATCTGTGAGAGAAAAGAATAAAAGCACTTTTCCTTTTCCGACACAGGTGTCAAGATACTTATTAGCAGCAATATTGTATTAGATATTGTATTCATTAAATAGTACTAATTTTTTCCTAAAAGTCAGTCAATTTGTGGAGAATCCCTTATCATTCAGCCATTTTTAGAGAGCAATGTAAAAACAGCTTACTTATAATAATGATATCTTTTTGAACTTTCACGATATTTGATTGGATTTTTTTTTTATAAGTTACTCCATAGAATTGACTATTAAATGATGTAAAAGAATCGTTTTTATCATACGCGCATGCGCAGATAAAAATTATTTCATAAAACTACTCATATTTCATAAAGTATTTAATAAATTTATATTCCAATTGCGCTATATTTTTTCTAATAGATTTTGCCAATATTTCTGAAATTTGCGTTAAATTTGGCCCAAAACCCTGCATGATATAAACAAAAAAACATACCAGAATTTTTGAATTTTTTGTAATCACTTTTTCTCCATGAATATGCATGCTATTCTTACAAAAATCAGTGTACATGTTGGGCAGTATCCACATATTTGTATTCTGAAGCGATAAATCGTTTCGTGCATTTTCATGTACAGAGTGATCCCAAATATTTCTGTTATTCTTCAATTTTTTGTCGGCCCCTAATTGCCCTGCTTATCAAATGGATGTTGATAAATATGAGGTCAGACATAATCTTCATTATCTTCAGACATAATCTTCAATAGTTTCAGAAGAATCCGACAAGTATATTTTTAAATATTTGACAAAATGTCAAAAATTGAAAGTTTCCAGATACTTAATGGTAGATAGTGTATATACAGGGTGTATCTAAATTACTGGGCAAAACTTTAAGGGGTGATAGTACACACCAAGACAAATAATATTAAATGGGAAACTAAGGGTCCCAAACGTCTTCCGAAGGAGATAGGCGCCATCAAAGTTTAGGGTCCAAAATTTCAAATGATTATAAAAAACGGAAAAAATATGTCGATTCATTTGCGGTTTTCTCGAAAATTATTCTTTATGTCAGTATTGTCTTGAAGATAAATTATAAAGGTAAATTTCAAAAAATGCCGATAGAGGGCGCTTTAGACTTTGGAGTAACGAACAACTTTTTTTTACCGTTATTTTTTGCATCTCATTAAATGTTTTTAGAAGTTTAGACATAAACTTAAATTTTGAGCTCAAAATCTGTGGTTAAGTAGCGCAAACTGAACTGTGTTCAATGGGAGTGGGTAGGTTGAAATTTCAAATGATTATAAAAACCAGAAAAATTGGTCAATTGATTTGCGGTTTTCACTAAAATTATTCTTTATGTCAGTATTGTCTTGAAAATGAATTATAAAAATAAATTTCAAAAAATGTCGATAGAGGGCGCTTTAGACTTTGGAGTAACGTACAACTATTTTTTACCGTCATTTTTTGCATCTCATTAAATTTTTTTAGAAGCTTAGACATAAACTCAAATTTTGTGCTGAAAATCTGAATCGTTGAGAGTGGTTAAGTAGCACAAACTGAACTGTGTTCAACGGGAATGGGAAGGTTCAAATTTCAAATGATTATACAAAACGAAAAAATTGGTCGATTCGTTTGCGTTTTTCTCTAAAACCATTCTTTAATCAGTATTTCCTTAAAAATAAATTTTAAACATAAATTTCAAAAAATTCCGTTAGGGGGCGCCATAAACTTTAGAGTAACCAACAGCAATTTTTAACTGTTATTCTTTGTATCTAATTAAATGCTTGCAAAAGTTTAGACTTAAATTTTGAGCTCAAATTCTGAATCTTTGGGAGACGTTAAGAAGCGCAAACTGAACTGTGTTCAGGAGTTCAAATGTTACTCTGCCCACCCTATGAACACAGTTCAATTTTTCGCTATTTAATTAATCACAACGATTCAGATTTTGAGCACAAAATTTAAGCTAAGCTTTTAAAACATTTATTTAGATAGAAAAAATAATGGTTTAAAATAGTTGTTGGTTACTCTAAAGTTTAAGGCGCCCTCTAACGGAATTTTTTGAAATTTATCTTTAAAATTTATTTTCAAGGAAATACTGACATAAAGAATGGTTTTAGAGAAAACCGCAAACGAATCGACCAATTTTTCCGTTTTTTATAATCATTTGAAATTTGAACCTCCCCACCCCCATTAAACACTGTTCAGTTTACGCTACTTAAACAATCTCAATGATTTAGATTTTCAGCTCAAAATTTAAGTTTATGTTTAAGCTTCTAAAAAAATTTAATGAGATGCAAAAAATAACGGTAAAAAATAGTTGTACGTTAGTCCAAAGTCTAAAGCGCCCTCTATCGACATTTTTTGAAATTTATTTTCAAGACAATACTGACATAAAGAATAATTTTAGTGAAAACCGCAAATCAATTGACCAATTTTTCTGTTTTTTATAATCATTTGAAATTTGAACCTACCCACTCTCATCGAACACAGTTCAGTTTGCGCTTCTAAACCACAGATTTAGAGCTCAAAATGTAAGTTTATGTCTAAACTTCTAAAAAAATTTAATGAGATGCAAAAAATAACGGTAAAAAATAGTTGTTCGTTATTCCAAAGCCTAAAGCGCCCTCTATCGGCATTTTTTGAAATTTACCTTTATAATTTATTTTCAAGACAATACTGGCATAAAGAATAGTTTTAGTGAAAACCGCAAACGAATTGATCAATTTTCCCGTTTTTTATAATCATTTCAAATCTTGGACCCTAAACTTTGATGGCGTCTATCTCCTTCGGAAGACGTTTGGAACCATTAGTTTCCCATTTAATATTATTTATCTTGATGTGTACTATTACCCCTTAAAGTTTTGCCCAGTAGTTTAGATACACCCTATATATTACGGTTATATCTAAATCTGCCAAATTAATTTTTTTAACATAATTCGACGTTTGTAGGAATATAACTTATGTGCCCAATGTTTTTCATTTACATTTTTTTCTTTCTGAGCATATATAATGTTAGGAAAATGTTCTAATTCTATTAAAAATATGACTGAATTTTTTTTATCCAATTTTTTTGGATCATCCTCTTATATCGGTTTTAAGATGATATCTGTTTGTATAGATCTATGTATGGTGAGTGCGTACCATCGAATCTAAATTTTCGAAATTGTCTTGTCTGGAAAAAAAGGGAAATAAATTGTTTTTTATTAAAGAGAAAAGATTTTTTTAGAAAAAGTTTATCAAAATTGGTGTTTTAAAATTCGCAAACCGAAAAACCGCAAACTACTCATACTTTTCTGGTTTGCGACATAGTAGGCAAGGAAACAAAACTACCGCTCTGAAACAACAATGCTTATAACTCAAGATGTTATCCAATTTTTGGAAAATTAGAAAAAAGTCTGATTACAAATCACTTATGGTCAACTATAATCAGGGCCGCGGAGACAGTGGGAGAAATGGCCGAAATTTTAACTACTTCGACTCCGACTCCGGGCTAAGCTGATATACTAGCTAAGCTAATATGCTGTTGGCTAATCTAATATGCTGATGGTTAAAATTATTATGGAAACGCGAGAAAAGTAAGGAAAATTTTCACTATTTCGGCATTAATTCAGTTCTTAGAGCTTTAGAAGAAAAAAGAGAAAACAAAAAATATCTTCCGTTTTTCTGAATTTTTCAATTTTGCATCCCACAAACCCGAAAAATCCAACTATCGAAATCTAAAGAAGAAAACAAAACAAAAATTTTACTATTTCGGACCCGTAGACTAGAAAAGGGAAATTTTTTTACAATTTTGATGTTAATTCCTGTCCTTCAGAGCAGAAGAATTTCGATGGAATGGGGAAAAAATAAATAAATAAAAGAAATATATAAATAAATAAAGATGAAAATTTTACTAGTTTGAAAAAATACGGAATTTACTACAGATTTTAGTTTAATTGCAGAAAAATTTCGATGGAATGGAAAAAAATAAATTAAAAAAAATGTATAAATAAATAAAGATGAAAATTTTACTAGTTTGAAACAATACGGCATTTACTACAGTTTTTAATTAAAAACGGTTTTCATCTACTGCGTACGCCAGCCAGTGTATTGGTAATCTGTAATCTTTAACTTGGGTAGCCTGATATAAACCAAAAATTACAATAATAATCTCTTTTATGGATTATGGATAGTTAATCCGTTTAATTTCACTTTAATCTGCCTGACAAAAAAAGCCGGAGTTGAAGTCGGATTGTCTTCTAGTGACTCCGACAATTTTTCACAAAAATAGGCCCGACATCGACTCCATAGTTCTGATTATAATCAATTGCAATGATTGTATATACAGGGTGAGTCATAAATATCGAAACAATAGGCTATCTCCTCAAATATTGCCCCTAGACCCATACTTTCAATTGCAAAAATTCATAAAAAAGGTGAAATTTCCGATAAGATTAGTTGCAACTCCATGGGGGGTCTATTTGGAAAAATACGAAAATTAAATTTTTATACGGCCCCCGTAGGGCAAAATTCCCAATTAGGAAATTATTCCTTATCCATTCCTAAATTGAACAAAAGAAATTGCATCTCCGTATCTAAAAACCCCACAAAGATATTAAAATCCAAAATCCTCAAAAATTCCTGACTTACACCACTTTTCTGTGCCTTTAAACTGTGATTTCTTGAGTCTATTTCAACGCTAGTTAGGGAACATTCACAAATTGCAATTTAATAAAAATCGGTTTAAGATAGCGCTTTTTCTTTGGACATAAAATAGCAGCGTATAGTTTTTACGCTAAATTTGTATACCAGACGTCTGCCCGGGTCAAAATATCTAGTTCAGGTCCCAAACCGACCCATAGGGGAAAAAGTTCGGCGTGGCCTGAAAATATGTCAACATCGTAACCTGGATCGGTCTGGAAAATAGTTTAAATCATAGCCCGGTTCAGTCGCAAATTTCTACATAGTTTTTTACTTCGACGTGGGAAAACAATGTTTCATATTTAGGAGTTCTGACCAAAAAATTCTTTTATAGCTTTTCGTTTTTTATATTTATACTTTTTATTATTAAAGAAGCGCCAAAGGTTGTAATATATTTATTTTATCAATGAATTTCTATTTATATGTAAATGTCTCACTTATATTTTAATATCGTTAATCCATATCCCAGGCGTTTTAGACTTTGAAAAATGTTATACAGTAAAACTTTTTAAGACGGAATCACATAGGAAAGAAAAAATACGTTATAGACAGATGCTCTCCCTAGAAGATGTAATTGGAGCTTATTTTTTTCTCAGTTACTATTGTATTTATTTTGCATGGATCAACATATTTTCCGTTTAAGACAGAATTCCGTCATAGGCAGATTTTTTTCACTGGTTTTATTGTATTTAATTTTTTTAGTCTTTGAATAATCTATTTAAAAAAATAAATTTTAAAGGTTTTTTTTGTAAAATAAAGATTTTAAAATCTATATGTTTTTCGTAAAAAATTCAATTGAGCCAAATTTTATTTATTTTATGTACGTATTAAGTCAGTCAGAGACAGTGATTTTAATATGGGTTTTGTCGAGACCGGGTTTGAAAATTTCATCCAGAGTGCACCTAAGTTGATGGAAGTAGTCCCTTCCTTTATGAAAAGTACACTAGGCCCGGCCTGGCGAGTCTTCAGAAAAAAGTAACATCTCGGTCCTGGCCCTACCTGGGCCTAGAATACATATTTTTTAACATCCTCTGGAGGACGATAAAAAGCCTGAAGTTGTCAGAGCTAAATTTAAAAAGAAAAAAAAGACTTAATCTGCATCTTAGAAAAAGCATTTTTTTTTAAATAACTGACGATATTTAAACAATACACTTCGTTTTTCTACATAATGAATTTTTTTAACCTTTATTTCTTGTATTTCAATTATTAAATGTTAAGAATTTTTAAAGGGATAAAGAACTTGAAACACGTCATTTTTGATTTTTTTACATTAGTTTTGTTTCGGCAAATTTGAAAAAATGTTTGTTTTTGAAAATATGATATTTTTTACAGTTATATTATTTTTTCAATAAACATTTTTAATAGTTTTAAAATTAATATAAAAAAACCTTGGAACAAAACTAAAATCAGCTTTTCATCTTTAATTAAATGGAAAGAGATTGAAATCCGATAAATAATGTTACGAGTTATAACGATTTTTGATTGTCCCATTTAAACCAGTACTAACCACATGAAACTTTTATAAATTGTATGAGAAATTTTAGAATATGATTTTCTTAGCAAATTATAAGGCTAACCATTGCAAAAAAAAGAAAAAAATCCAAATTCTAACTCAAGAAATAGATTTTTTACGCGTTTTCTAGAACTGTTAAAGCAACATTGGTTTTTGAATTGCGCGCATTTCAATTTGTGTCTAATCCCTTAAAACCTGATGAATTTTTTAAACGTCTATAACTTTGCGAATTTTGGAGGTATGAAGATGTAACTTTTTGTGTCTTATTCAGGACTGAATAAGGAAAGTTTTCCTAATTGGAATTTTTGTCCTACGGGGGCCGTATAAAAAATTTAATTTTCGTAACTTTTGAACTAGACCCCCAGGGAGTCGCAATTTATCTTATCAAAAATTTATCTTCACATTTTTTAATGAATTTTTGCAATTGGAAGTATGGGTCCTAAGGGCAATATTTAAGGAGATAGCCTATTGTTTCGATATTTATGACTCACCCTGTGTAAGAAAGAGTCAGAAAATGCGGCAGAAATTTTCGCGTTGTCAAACAGGATTTTTTTTTTTTTTTTTTTTTTGAGAACTGGTTTAAATTTTATAATATCTAATCAAAAAATGCCTTGAGCGTGCACATTTTTTCACATCTTTCTTAGAATATCGCTCATGGTAATTTTATGTGTTTTTTGTAAGCAAGATGAGCTAAATAAAACTAAAAGTTAATAATTTTTCCATGAGCATTTCAGGCTGTTGAATAAGTTCTTTTTAAATAAGGCAACATTTTAGCTGTAACCGAACGCGAAAATTAGCATATTTTAACTTATATTTTAGACAAATCAGTGCACTGTAAATTTCTATTCCAGCTTATTAAAAGAAGGTTTCACAAGCGAAAATCGCTAAATAGTTTCCCTGTGTATAGAAAAAAAAAAAACCATGATCATTCAGAGGCTACTTTAGTCAAACGAAAAGACTCATTTGCTAATGCTAATCTTATGGGAGAAATTTATAAAAATAACTCGACTTCAATATTTTTAAATGATGTTTTTTTCATCGGATAGCTAAGACCGATCTGTACAAAGGCAGTTTCTTACATTATCGATTTTATTTGTGGGTATATTTAATGTGGACATTTTAATTTTCGCATCCGCTTTCAAAAATAAAAACATCCTCTAAAAAAATCTACAATTAAATCGTTAAAGTAGAAAACAGCCTTTGTACAGATCGATTTCGGCTATCAAATGCAATATGTATATATATATATATATATATATATATATACATATAATTAAGTTAAAAAATAATAAATAAAAAAATAAAATAAAATAAAATATTGACATGCAACAAATATATATATATATATATATATATATATATATATATTGGTTTTCTCCTCTCAACGGTGGCTAATGGCTAATTTCTAAACCGGTAGTCATAGACATATAGTTCCAATTGCAAAAATGCTTTAAAAAAGGTAAATAATTGTTTTTCAAGCGTTTTAGCTCAAAATAAAATTTTATTAAAAATTTACGAAAATTAACTTTTTAAACGGTCCCCCGGTCCTATAAGTGATATTTAGTAAATTTTTCCCATTACTCTAACAAGCAAGAGAAAAAAGGTCCCATTCACATAACATTAACATTGACAGAGTTATAAAGCTTTAAATTTCATGACTTAAACCACTTTTCTGTAGCTAAATACGGATGAATTGGACTGAGCTTTAAGGGAACGTTCACTAAGTGCTTAAAGTATTATAATGGGGGTCTATTTTCAACGCTGCACAGTGGGGCAAAAACCCAAAAAGCTGGCCAAAAGTCGAAAAATGAAGTTACGATTTAGGGAATTTCGATTGTACAGTTGGCTAGAATAATGTTTGGAGAGTTAGAATTTGTATTTAAAAAAAGATTTTTGCTTTGCCCTTACAAGCAGCATCATTTCAAAAATGATGCTTGAAGGAATATCATTTAGAGCGAACAAAAACAGCAAAACAACAGTTCCTCTAAACGCGTGCTATATTTTATAATATTATCCGATTTTAATGATTTGAAATGGATGCATACTATGATAGTATGTACTTTGTTTGCATGTATTACAAAATTTATATTAAGCACGTAAAAATTAATAAATTCATTGTCATTTTTGATAAAAAATTTTAGAATTTTTTTTATTTTTTTTTATTTTAAACATAAAAAAGTTTAAATGTTCCACAGTGTTCCGCAACGAAATTTAATGGAAATAATAACTTGGGCTATTGTCTAGTGATTCATAAAAAACCAGCTGCCTAAAACTGCCTTTCTGCATTTCACGCGTATTTTAGTAACCGCAAGTAAAAATGCCACTTTTTCGGCCGCCTCAAAATTTTTGAAATTGACTACTTTTCACATAATTTAGCTGATAAATATTTTTCAATTTTTTGAATTATTCAATTTTATAATAGTTTATTTCCTATTATATTGTAAATAAATACTATAATAATAAGATTAAATTAATTTGATAAGTAAGCTTAGTAGTGAAAAAATGAAAATAATTCTCTATTACTGATCCGGTTGAATAACATTTTCTTATCTTTATAAGTAGTAATTTTGTTTGTTCTATTATAATTAGAAGAATTATTTTGCCATTGGCTATATTTGCTGATAAAAACTACTGAGCGTATTTCATTAACGCGAGTGAAAATCTTTATGAATATGACTTTCGCCTACATTAGCAATTTGGATTTGGTTTACAAGTGAGGATGTGATGACACATCTATTCTAAGTACATTTAAACAAATATTTAGCTATGAAGATGGTAGGAGGTTCTAATATATTTTTCACTTCTCCCGTGCTACTAAAATACATAAATGTTGCGAATAATTCGTGAATCGTTAATTTGAAAATTCCGAGATCTTCATTTCACTATCGGGCCAATCAAGATCCATTTTTTTTTCAAGAAATACGGGAGCTACTGTCAATGAATTGTATTGTATTAAACACAGGAGAATTAACTTATTTCTTTTAATACAATCCTTGATACAGAAGAAATAGTCGTTAATAACGAATTAGTGTAATACTCGACGTTGCTACCTATGTCAGACAACATCAAAACAGCTTCTTACCGATATGACATTTTAATCAGAAAAGGATAGAGATAATTTAGAATTCAGAATATCTACGTTACATGCTAAGATGCTTAGAGAGGGCTTACACCTCGCAGAAAAAATGGATAGAAAAAATGGAAAGCTCGTACTCTGCATGAAAAGAAGAACACTGAAATTGCAAAATAAAATATGCAAAAAATATTTCGTTTACAATTAAGACTTCTTGCCAAGAAACCAAATCTCAGATTTGGAAGCACAAATGATGGCAATACAATTCAACGGTTCTTTGAAAACACAACTATTTGTGCTTCTATAACGAGCGTATACGAAGATTTGATAAAACGATTCTCATAAGTAATTTCTTGTATCCATGTCATTTATTTGATCAATTTCGAAGATTTTTCCTAACAAACAGCTCGTAGATTTAAACTACATCCTGGTTCTATATGCCTACTTCAGTGCACAAACTATTTATTAATGACAAAGAAATAACATTTACTGCCAATTTGCCAAATGCCATAAGATACTCAAGATTCATGCAACAAACTGATCAAAAGGCATCGAGAAAATTTATCGCAAACATGCAGTAGCGCAAGAAAACGAAAGGTATTTTTATGTCTTTTAATGTCATCAGATTATTTCATTTCAAGTTTAGGTAAATTATTGTAGAAGAAATTAAAAATAATTGATCCTAAGAGTCACATGATCTTCTAATACTGCGAACCAGCTCTGCTAACTATTTCGACACCTTGACGTCTGAAGAATCTTTTTATTATACTACAATTGATTTTAAAGGTGAATTTCTGGAATATATTTTCTTTTTATTTTAATAATAAAAAAATAAATAGTCTAGTATTTTACCTACCTTTAATGTACTTAAATTTCGATTAAATGTCTCTTGGTTCCTTGAAAATTCCTTTTTAAGTTTAGCCTCGAAATTTTAAATTTTATTTAAATCAAATTGTTTTTACTTTTAATCTGTCATTATATTTATTTATTTATTTTTAAAGTTTAACTTCTGAATCCTAATTAGCATCCTGAAAAGTTTACGAAATTTATACAAATGGAATAACTTTCGAGACATTGTAGTTTTTGTTCAACCATATTTTATCCGCCATTTTTTTAATTTTAATTTTGTATTCTTACTTAGCATCCTCAAAAACACCTGTATACGAATTTTCGTGCAATTCGAATAACATTTTCATATTTCGGCCAGGTTTTCCGGATTTTGCCCCACTGTGCGCTGTCTAATAGCTAATTCCTAAATCATTTGCCACAAACATATAGTTCCAATTTCTAAAAGGTTTTAAATGAGATAAAGAAATATTTTAAAAGCAATTTAACTGAAGGTGCTACCACCGTATAAGTTTTACGGTAATGTTAATTTTTATTATTTAACTTCTAGATTGATTAAAGTAGTTGAAGACGTGAGTTTTAAAATTCTCTTTATCGTGAAAATCAAATTTTGGGAAATCGCAATTTTATTTTAAAAGGTGTGGTATTTTGATACGCCTTTATTTTGCTTAAAACGTTCGTACTTTTTTTCTCTTGCTCAAAATTTCTATTCAAATTTTAACTCACTTCCAAATATCCGATCGAGGTTCAATTTGCACATTTATTTATATTCAATGACAGTATAATATTAATACAATTTTAAGTGCCCACCATTTATTTATTTTATAGGATTACATCAATTTCTATTAGCTTAAGTAATCTAATACAATGGTAAATATATGTCATTTTGTAACGATTTGTGACTATTGCTTTTCATAAATTAAATTAACAAACTTTCTGTTATTTTTTTACTTATAATTTTAGTACAAATTTTGCTTTAATATGTAATCATCAACATGAATTTAAAAAAATTATTGTAAATATTATTTTACTCTCGATGTTTAATGTGAAATTTTATATCTTGCGTTTATTTTTATTTCCAGTAAATTTGTGACTGACCCCTAATTTGCAGCGAAAAAGATGCTTCAACTTTAAACTATTACTCGGTCAGTTTTAATCGCAGAGGAATGGGATTTTTTTTTTATTATTTGTTACAGTAGTGGAAAAAATTTACTAAATATCACTTATAGGACCGGGGTACCGTATAAAAAGTTAATTTTCGTAATTTTTTAATAAAATTTTATTTTGAGCTAAATCACTTGAAAAACAATTCTTTGCCTTTTTAAAAGCATTTTTGCAATTGGAACTATATGTCTATGACTAACGGTTTAGAAATTAGCCATTGGCCACCGTTGAGAGGGCCCTGTATATACTATATATATATACATATATAACCAAAGTAATTCAGATATTACCATACAAAAAACAAATGAAACCAGTACTTTTTACATTCATCTTATTGAAAACAGTTGAAGTTTGAAGTGGAATAGAAGGCAGATTACCAAAATAATGAAAGGTAAATGGATAAATAGACAGTAAAAGGCTTTTTTATTAAATTAGTCATCAGGGTTGCATGGTTTAATAAAAAATCAAAAGCATCAAACTAGTTTCTGTTATGGGTCGTGCTAAAAGCTGAGAAATTCGACTCACAAGCCACACGACTGGTCGGACTTTATTTACTGTTACAAATTAGGAAAAAAAGATATTCATTGAAGAAAATAATAACAATATTAATTAATAACAATAATAAAATATTTATTAAAAATGTATATGTATACTAAAATATTTACCAAACCTATACTCAGTTAAAAGTTAAAGTAGATATAAATTACATGTGACTCTGTAACAGGTTAGATTACAGTTATAATAAGTGATGTATATAAAAAAATTAAAATTATAACAATAATTACATTAAAAATTAGTAGATCATATATTATATTATAATATTCATTCTACATTTAGAAAAAAATTATTGCTACTGTTAAAGGTATTATTTTTGAACAATTATTAATATTACTGCATTAATTATTTAACTAAAAATATGTTACTACTACTTCAAGTAAACAAATAAAAAATTTTAATAATATATTAACTATATTTTATACTGATGGTGTTGCCTTAATTTCTTCCATGGGATTAATATTAGCGAATGAGTCTTTTGAGTAAAGTAGTTACTTCTGAAAAACTTTGTACAAGAAAAATTGTCCCTTAGAAAAAGCAGTCCACAAATAGCGACGGTACAGTTGCTTTGTCTGTTAGTGACCCTTTTTCCCCACCACAAGACAAAAGCCAAAGGTCAAGTCGGTTCTCCTCACAGAGACTGTAGGCAGGGGTTCTGCGGTTGCAGAATTTTTTTCCTCCGTTTTAAAACCGGAAGTTAGAAAGTTACTGGAATTTGAAAGAATCTTTCATTTTACCGTGGAGTTTTACGAATAAAATAATATTTTGAGAAAACAAAATGTCTTCTTGAGGGATTTTTCATATAATATCGTCCAAGAGGTATCCTATAACAAATTTATAAGTGAAATAATAATAACAATTGGCAAGAAAATACATAAAAACTAAAAAAATAATCGCTTGGTTGGTCTTTACGAGAAATCGACAGACTCGTATAGGGACACCTGGGTATTTTTGCTGGAACTAATGTCAGAAACTTTAAAATTTAATTTAAAATAGAAGGCCGTCCTTTTCTTTTATAAAATTTTGCAAAGTTACAGAAATAAGTTATTTCAATTACCAAAAAAATTTTTAAACAAATTGGTTGAATACCAAATGAGTAATTCTGTTTGTAAAAATACAGTATGGGGAGTATAGGTGAAAATAAGACTGGCGGTTACTCTTAACACCTGCTGATCGGAGCCGCCGTTTTTTGTGGTGCCAGAAACACAAAAATGGACACAGCAGGAGTGGGCTCGAGAACTCTTTACGGATGGGAGCCGATTTAGTATGATTAGTGATTCTGGACATTTACACATCTGGAGAGAGCAGGGAACATATAATCTACACTCCAACATCATCGAAAAATATCATTTTGGGGTTGCCGGAGTTCTTGTTTGGGGTGGTATCATGCTTGGTAGCCGTACGAACTACCACGTCTTCCAAGGAGGTTTAGTCTCTGGTGATCGCTATTGCACCGAGATTCTCTTGCCTCACGTGTGTCCTTTTAGAGGTGTTGTGGGTTCAGACTTCCTCTTCACGGACAATAACGCTCTCCGTCATCGTACAACGGTTATCGAAGACCTCTTGGAGAGTGAAGATGTTCAATGAATGGATTGTCCTGCAACGTATCGTACCTGAATCTTATAGAACATATGTCGAACCTTCTCTAGAAATGCTTGGCATCATGTGACCAAGTACCTGAAACGATTCCGTAGCTGAAGTTGGCTTTACAAGAGGAATCAGAATCGATGCCTCAATAGCTCCTAGATAACCTCGTCCTCAACATGGACAAACGTAGTAAATCCTTCATCGCAGTCCGAGGTCATCATATCCCCTATTAGAGACTAACTTTTTTCTGCCAGGTGCCTGTAAGAAGGACGCTTCTGTCTTCTCTGCATTTGTGCACCAAATGACCTTTACAATAAAGTGCTTATATATCCTTTTGGTTCTTTGTTTAGACGTTTTTTAACACTTGTCCCATATTTTCACACCTTGAAGACCTTATGTTATGATTTTGGTCGATGTGGAAAATTTTTGGGCAACGTTACATCCAAAAAACATCTCGTCCTTAATTTTTGCACACCAGTGTATGTATCAAAACGCATATTTTACAAAAATAAAACAAATCGGCAACTCGGATGTTGCGAGTCAAAATGGCGCGAGTATGTTTGGATAGTTATAAAAAGCATCATTATACATAATTCGGTGATATCAACATCGTTTCCAAAAAAGCCATTTGGTGACTCAGAACTTGAGTATAGCGATTTTGTTTCAAAAATTATGGCGCAAAAAAATGGCATAGAATCCATAGATGGGACATTAGGGATTGCAGGAATAAAAAAGTTTCCCCACTGTTTAATCTTTTGAGGTGACCGTATCACCTCAAAAGACCCTCAACCAACCTACTTACATACAGAGTGCCCACTCTCAACGGTGGCCAATCGCTAATTTCTAAACCGTTAGTCATAGACATATAATTCCAGTTGCAAAAATGTTTTTAAAAAGGTAAAGAAGTATTTTTTAAGCAATTTAGGCCAAAATAAATTTTATTAAAAATTACGAAAATTAAATTTTTATATGGTCTCTTGGTCCTATAATAAGATTTTAGTGAAATTTTACCACTACTCTAACAAGTAAGAGAAAAAAAGTCCCATTCCCCTGTGATTAACACTGACCGAGTAATAGCTGTTTAAAGTTAAAGCATCTTTTTTGCTGCAAAATAAGGGTCAATCACAAATTTACTGGAAATTAACATAAACGTCAGATATAAAATTTTACATTAAACATTACGATTAAAATATTTTTTTACAATATTATTTTTAAATTTATATTGATGTTCACATATTAAAGCAACTTGTACAATAAATATAAGTAAAAAATAACAGAAATTTTGTTAAATTAAGTTATGAAAAGCAACAGTCACGATAACTTTTCGTTACAAAATGATAAATATTTGAAATTCCATTAGATAAGTTAACAAAATTGGTGTAGTCCTGTAAAATAAATAAATTGTACGCACCTAAAATCAAATTAATATTACATTGTCAAAGAATATAAATATGTGAATTGAACCTCGATCAGATATTTGGAAGTGAGTTAAAATTTGAATACAGATTTTAAACTAGGGAAACATACATAAGAATATTATAAATAAAATAAAAGATTATAAAAATAATACACCTTTTTAAAATAAAATCATGAAAAGGAACAGCTTCATTTCCTTACAAAATAAAACATATGGAAAAATACAATTGCGGATGTGAGTTTCAAAACTCGCCTTATCGCTTTTTTTTCTCTCTCAGTAGGGGGAAGTGGGGTACATTGATACAGCTTTTTTCTAAAAAAAATTTTGGTGTCTAGAAAGCAGAAATATCAAGTTATTTTTCTATGTGATGTCAGCAAAACCTCTGTAGTGTGTTATAAAAATGTACAATCGTTGTTTTATATATTATTTTTGCATGTAATTTTAAAAAAAATCAAAAAAAGTAATTTGTATCAATGTGCCCCATCCCCGGGAAAATGGTACGTCTAGGAAAAATGGAGACAAAATAACACCAATGCATATTTTTCATAAAAAAAATTATTAGCAAACCATTTTATATTATTTTTAAAAATTCAAATCACCCACACTTTATTTGTAAGCAATATTAAAGCAATCAAATTGAAATTTTTAAGGACCTGATGTTCTGGCTGTTCTTTGTCTGATTGTTGGCAGTAGTAACTTGGTCATATCTGATACTTCAACCCCAGCATTATCTTCTTTCTTAGGAAAGATGAAAAATTACCAAGTTTTCTCTTTATAAATCAGATTATATACAGAAAATAAAGGATAATTATATTAAAAATTCTGTTTTTAATATAATTATCCTGTGCTGTTCTGCAGCTTGTTTCTCTTACGTAACACTTTTCATGTAGAAAATACTTTTTTCTCATTGATATAAATTTGAGATTTTTCAGGCTGCCGTCCTTTTTTTTAATTAGTTCTACTAGCACTATATGTTGGGTAAGTTCATACGTCTTCTCTTTGCAAAAATACTATAAAATGTTCTAATATAAAGAAATTAAAGTTATTTCACTTCAATTAAAACTAATATTAAAAATTTTTAGCGGAAAATGGTTGGATTAAGGAGTGCATTTAAAAAAAAATAATAAAAGGTAATGAAAAAATGAACTAGAAAAAGATTTAGGTTGTATCAATGTGCCCCAACAAAGACTCTATCAATGTGCCCCACACAACCATTTTGAATAAAATGAGTCTCAAATCCAATACTTCATAATTTATCTAACAAAAAATAATCAGAAACTGATAAAGAGTAGTTTTACTTGCCAGAGAGAGTATTTTTTCGGTTGAAAATACTGTAACAGTTTTATAATACCATATCAGTCGTACAACTCAAATTTACTTTTGACCTACAAAAACAATTAATCACTCGCCCCATTTCAACAAACAACTGAATCATTCCAAAACTTTCTGTATATAATTGAGTGCACTAGTATCACCTTTTGGAGCTGTTGTGAAACTTCCTGTGATGACCCTGTGTGCAGTACAGGGGGTGTATCAATGTGCCTCATGTATCAATGTCCCCCACTTCCCCCTATATACCAATCTGCACTAATGTAACACTTCAATCTCCAAATTTACAATGAAAACCGATTGACACATTTAAAGGTTTTTCACGATTTTCCAAAATTCGAATTTCTCGATAAAGAGAATTTTGAAACTCATGTCTTGATTTATTTTAACCAATCTAAAAGTTAATTAATTAAAATTAACACTACCTTAAAACTTATATGGTGGCTTCACCTTCAGTTAAATCGCTTTAAAAATATTTCTTTACCTCATTTAGAACATTTTTGTAAGTGGAACTACATGTCTGTGACAAATGGTTAAGGAAATAACCATTGGACAGTGTTGTAAATGGACGCCCTTTATAATACTTTAAGCAGTTAGTGTACGTTCTCTTAAGGCTTAGTCCAACTCATCCGTTTTCAGTTACATAAAAGTGGTTTAAATCATGAAATTTAAAGTTTCATAATTCGTTCAATTTTGATGTTAAATGAATTGGACCCTTTTTGTATTGCTTGTTGGATTGATGGAAAAGTTTTACTAAATATAACTCTTAGGGCCGGGGGCCGTATAAAAATTTAATTTTCGTAATTCTTTAATATTTATTTACCTAAATCACTTAAAAAACAATTCTTTACCTTTTTAAAGCATTTATGCAATTGGAAATATATGTCTATTACTAGCGATTTAGAAATTAACCATTGGCAACCGTTGCGAGTAATTACACTGTATATTAAACTATCAACATTTACAATAACATATGCATATTATCTGTAACATAAACACTTATACGAATTTTAGGAATAAAATCTTTTATTTCATGATAAGCAGATTAAATAGAAATTTTGTTAACGCAATGAATTTAGTTATTTTGATTAAGATGTGCTTTTTAGCTAACATTAAATGATTAACATAAGCTTTAATTTACACTGGATAATATAACATCCATTACAGCCCTAATATCGTTTTTAACGGGATTTAAAACACAGGAGGTGAAAATTATATTAAGATAAAAATGTTGTTAATAATAGAGAAAGAAACACTTATGTGCTATTTTACATGTCGTGTGGATATTTTTTACGGTATAAGCTAAAACTTATCGCTTTGAAAGTCATTATAATTTATCGTCTAATGTCCCTTTAATGATAACTTTTTATGTCACGTACTCATCGCAACTACTCCAAAAAAATTTATTTGTAAATGCTTAGAAAGCGTCCGAGAGTTTATATTTTAAAGAAGAAAACACTTACCTTAATAGATGCAGCTTTTGGGAGCGATCCAAAGTTGAAACTATCATAGAATGCATCTAGTAGGGCCATTTATTTTTGATGAGCAAAAATTATTTCGTTAAACGTCTTTGTCTCATGGCTTCTTTGTTCCCATTTAAACAGAAGGGAAATTCTTCCACATCACGACAAATGTAAAATAAGTGCTTTTAGTACATCAAAGGTAAACACATAAAAATAAGTGTAAGATTGTTTTTAAAAACATCATGATTTCATCTTTATGTTTTTTGTAAATTTATCTTTAACCTCATAAAAATACACCTTTCAAAACTGAAATCTAAACAGAAAAATATACGCATAAATAAAATGTGAGTTAATGAAAAATGTTTTTGTTAGTAATTTTATAGGCATCGGAATTGGCAAGCTTTTTTGAAGTAAAAATAATTACTGAGCTATATCGGGAGATCTTACGCGTCGTAATGTTTCTATCACAATGATAAAACGAATAGTTAGTTTGAAAGTAAAACATCTGAAGTAAAACAAGCAAATAAAGTTCTATGAAACTATATGTGCACTTATATAAAAAATATATAAATAGAGTAAGTAGAATTTTAAAACATCATGCTTTCATTATTTCATTCGTGTTTATTAATATTTTTATCTTAATTACATTTTGACAAGTTGAAAAGCAATGATTTATGAATTAGGTTTGTCTGCCCATTTGGCCATTTGACTTTGCTCTAACTCTCATAATTACACAGGTATTGACCCGAAATTATTTATATTATTGGCGTTTAATATAACACGATCTCAAATGGAAAAATGAAGTATGTAGCACTTATAGGGGGGGTTGGATTACAGATATAACAAAACTATTTCTTTAGATTACAATAAATAAGAAAAAATCGTTTCAAGTGGATTTTAAAGATTTGCATCATTTTAAACAAAGTGAAATTGATATAAATTTATGAAATGCGCTAAAACACGCCTTTTGTAGAATATGCCGTGAAAAAAATACAGGGTAAGTCAAAGGTGTTCTAAATGTTTATCAGGAAAAGTCATTTGCGGTATATTTTAATGTTATTGAACTATTTCAAACATAATGGAATTTACATTAATTTTTGATGCGTACTATAATTTTTTTATTGAAACATATAGGATGCAGTGATTGCATTTACCATTCATTTACTGGGATGCACAAAACAATTGTTTTACAGCAATGTCTATGATTGATTATTCCTGGAAGTGCATTTTAAAATTGTGTTACCGTTTTCAAGTTTAATTAAATTTTTGCTACCACATTGTACGTACAAAATATATTGATCATCTGCAGTGTTTAACTAAATAATTCATAAGTATTATTGATTAAGTTTGTGAATTTCTTAAACAGTTTTTAATTGCAACACGTATTTTTAGGTTGAATTATACAGCGAAACCTCCAAATAAGGGACACCCATGGGACCGGAACTTTTGTCCCTTAAATAGAGGTGTCCCTTATTCGGAGTTTTTGCATTTTTTAAAATTAATCATTCATAAGGACATAAAAAATAACAAAACATTAAAATTGAATTTTAAATGTACCGTAAAATGGGGTGAATCGGAACACTTTTCAACTTTAACGTTAAAAAAAAGCAACAACTGATTTTTTAATTTTTTTTATTTTTCTACTAGAAATTTCGGTCTTGTTCTAGTCTTTACTTTTTAAGCAAAAATGAAACATTTTTACTGTTTATATATATATTATTTATTTTTTCAATGGTGTTCCGATTCACCCCGCAGATAGGGGTGAATCGGAACAAATGCTATAATCTTTATTTATTCCGATTCAAACTTTAATAGGGTTAATAAAAACAAGTAATAATGATAAGGGAAGAATAGGAACATGTAGTTACTGTGAAACCAAACCTTTATTTTATATACAAGTAAAGATATGCCTTTTTAAAAATTAGATAACAACTTTTAAATCAAGAAAAATTAAAATTTATTTTAAGGAATTATATTCGAGTTGCAGAAGTAGAATTTAATACAAATTTAGCTATGTTCTGTGTTATCCTTTACTAGTAGTCATTGGGTAAGTGAATCTATTGAGTAGCCCTAATTGCTGCATGTATTAATAAGATCTACTAATACGCCCTCATCCCCAGACCTTAGTACTGTTTTCATCCCTCTCTTTTTTAATTGTTTTTCCATATTGAGATGTTTGTGTAATGTTGTGGATGTCAGAGAATAATTTTATGCAGTTTTTCTAACTAATTTGCTATTTTTAAATTAATTTATTGTGTGTTCCATGTCTGTTGGATTAGGCGTTGACTTTTTTGTTTAACCAAGTGATTTCTTGACACCTTTAAACTCTTCAAGTAATAAGAACAAACAAAATATTGTTACAATACATATTCATACATATGTTTTCATATATTACATGAAACTATTACTGCATAGAAAAAATAAACCATGAGAGAAAACGTGTTCCGATTCACGCCGTAAATCTTAAACCTCTGATGTTACGAGCCATTTTTCATTTTTTATTATGTAGTTTAGGAATAAGTAGAATTTGTTACAGAGTATCATTTACAGGTCTATCATTAATTAAAAATCCCCTCTCTTAGGTTTAGAATGCGAAAAATACTGTAGTTACATGCAAAGTTTTGAAGACGTTGAAAAATGAGGTTTTTGAGGATCCTCTTGAAATTTTTTTTATATACCCCAGTACTTGTGCAAACATGTCAAAACTGAATTTCCCAGCTCATAATGTTATTATCTTTTTATAAAAAAATTGGCAATTAAAAATATCATCACATATATTTATAATGAATTTATTTGTATGACCGGGAAGTTTCGTTCCTATTCACCCCGCTGTTCCTATTCACCCCATTTTACGATACCCGAAAGTTACAAATTACATTAATTTGGCACAAAAGTAATAGAGAAATAATTAATTTAAATTTTTTATTGATTACTTAATTAGTAAATGATTTATAGAGTTATTGATTTGTATTTTTATGTAAATGTTTCTATAATGCAAAAAGTGCAATAATATTTTTTAAAATCTTACTTGTGAAGTAATCAATAAAAAAGCGACTGTTTTGCAGATTTCAATTTTTCTACTATTAAATTTTTCAGATATTCATTTTACCATACGTATAAGTTTTAGTACTTCATTATAAGCAGTATTTATAAAAAAAATATTCAACTGCTTTGCATATTTTAAAGCATCTGTGAAGTTCTTTATTTCAAAAATTTCCTTTCTCTTTCATTTTCAGAGTCATCCCTCACAATTTTCAGCATTCTTTTCACTATAGCCTGGGAGGTGGCAGCACAGACAATCATCTTATCGAATTCACGGCGGAAATTCTAGAATTAGTTAAAACTCAATATGCATGTTAAAATGCAATCGGTCAACTAAGTCATATCTTGGTGGAAAACATTTAAAAATCTGAATTTAGGGTTGACTCGTAGATTTACCATTATGTTTTCCTGCACTCAAATCTATGAAAATATGGAGGACAGGGTGCAGGAAACCCCAATGATAAACCTACGAATCAACCATTAAAATCGGGTTTATATGCATTTTTTACCTAGATATGACTTGGCAGACCAATTGCATTTTAATATGTGAATCGAGTTTTAACCAATTCTGTAATTTCAACTGTGAACTCTGAAGTCATTGTCTGCACTGCCACCTCTGGCTCTAATAGGGATAAATGCACTTCGATATCTTCATCTGAATTGTGGATAAATAAATGCTCATGGATTGAGTTGCATACCTCTGTACCAACATAACTTCCTATCTGATAAGTTCACAAAATTCTGTATTTTCATTTTCATCACAGACTACTTCATTATCTCAAATACAAAAATCAACCCCTTTAACACTCTTTACTCGTTTATGCAGTGTGATTGGGCAGCATTTTTCTTTGCAAAACTTGTTTTTGTCATACCAGTAACAAAGGAAAATAAAATTTGTTATTTAATTAGTTTTTATTTTTTATTATTACTAGTAAACCGAACCCGGGGTTTCCGGGTCACAAAGTAAAGGTGAAAAACTTTTTTAAAATTTAAAATTGGAAAGTCTAATAAATTTTTTCTGCGTAATATGCTTTTTAAACTGCCAACTAATTCCAAATAGCAATTTTATATGAAACATATTATTTATGTAATCATATACAGCTTTAAAAATTATCGGTACTTCCGTATTAGACGTAAGATAAAAGTTATTAGCCAAAGATTTCGCCAAAGAATAAAATTGTATTCTCAGTTTTTAAAAACAACTAAGGAAATATGACTCCCAGATATTCTTTAAAATACATTTTTGTAAAGGGTAATTGATGTATCTTTTGTAAAGTAAGTTTACAACGAACTAAAAGTCCATTAAATTCATAGATAAAAACGAAATAAAACCAAAAATATTCACCGGGTTTTATAGCCGACGATATATTCACATAACAGGTTTTTAATTACTATTTTTTTCAGTTGCTATGAAAAAATGACAACTAAAATATACAATGATCTGTTATTTTTCATGGCGAAAAGAGATAGATGGAGGTGCAGTATGCAATTAAAACGGTTTGATGGGCTTTAATTTTCCAATTTAAGTCTCTCATTCGGCCCAAACAAAACAATCACGCGGAACAGAGACCGAATTTTTTAACATCATTTTTTCTCTAAATGAAAAAGATCTGATTATATTTTAGCATTATAAAATAGCATTTCATTGTGTTATCAATTAAAATTGCATCGCTAAAACTTTTAATTTTTTGTGAAAGCACGCGGTTGTATTTGATGAAATGCAGCGAATTTTAGGGTTACATTTTTGGGGTCACCTCTAGCCACTAAACTGTATCTCTATTTTTTTTTCTTTTTTACTCTATGGCTATTTTTCTTCTCTTTCCCACATAAATGCGATACTCAAGTTGCCACCATTTGAGAAATTGAACCAAAAACTACAAAAAAATTAATATCTCAAAAACAAATTGAGATACAGTTTTCTAACAAACGGCTTTTAAAAGTGCATTTTTTCCTCTGAACGATGGTATAAAGATCGAAAACGTGCAATGTCTAGAAGTTAAAAAATTTACAATAGCGAAAATAGCAAAATCGAAATTTCATCGGAAAGTGTTGCCATTCAAAACATGACGTATGTGTTACGCACAGATACGTTTGGCCTTTATTATATAGATGTACTTGAAGGATTTTTTTAAAGCGGTGACAACTGAATAAAATTTGTGTTAGAAATGCCCGAGTCGAAAGGGTTAATCTCATTTTCAAATGTCCCTTAAATAGAGTGTCCCTTATTCAGAGGTAAATACATTACACTTCCTATACCAAGGGACTGGGACCGAAAGTTTTGTCCCCTAAATAGAGGTGTCCCTTATTTGGAGGTTTCACTGTATTTGTATCGTGTGTTAAATTGTATTTAGTATGTTAATAGAAGTTTATGGAATAAAAATTAATTTATATTCAGTGCTCGATCAGAAAAAAATACGTTGCTGTTTATGATTGGTAATTGCCGGATGTGCGCTTTAAATTATGCGTATTTTATCTGAGCCAAATTTTACTTAATGTATTGTGTATTTATAGGTAATACACAGGACTGGGTACAAAAGAATTCTAGTGCATTTGCATGTATTGACGAAAATTGCTAAAAGAGAATTCCCTTAATGAACTAAATTTTAGCATACTATGCAGTATATAATCAAATCTAAATCATACACAGGGCAACCCAAAATAATTAGACTACATTTTTTACTATGAATGGTTGTTGCTAAAAGTGAATTTTTGAATGTGTTATATGTTTTCTAAACTGCTTATTTACACATTTTAGTTTCCTCATTTTAGGAAGTAATTTTTCTAGTTTTTTCTTGATGTATAAGGAAGAGTTGAATAATGGATGCTTGACGCAGGATTTTCGTTTCTGTTTTATTGTGTTAGGTTATCTTTAACCTCATAAAAATAAAATTTTCAAAATCATCAAAACAGAAAAATATGGGGGGATATAAATGTCATTTAAAGGAAAATGTTGTAATGCATGGTTTACTTAATTTTACAGACTTTATTATTTCATAACTTTAAAATTTTTCTCTTTAGCAATGTTTCTAAAATAAAGATAATTGGAGTACTATGTCTTTAAAATCTGTTCAGTAAAATCTGCCAGAGAAAAATCGAGCTTTAAAATAATTTATTTGATAATAAAAACCTAAGTAATATTAATATGAATATCCAAAGATTAAAATTCATTGTTTAAATAAAAATCACGCTAAAAATGTTTTAAACATTCTTTTTTTTAAGTCATAAGAACTATCGTATTATTTATATATCAGCACGTAATTCATTAGATCAAAAACAAATGGGAAAACGTAACGCATTGCTGATAAAACTTTCATTATGTATTTTTGTCTATCAATGAATGTTACTGTCAGGTTCTGATAGCACCTGTGCTAAAGAATGGAATTTCTACTATTTCTCTATTTGAATATTTCGTATTGTATGATTGTGTACAGAATTTCCAAGGTGACATTCCTTCTTTGTGGAAAGGGGAATTGCCAGATAATCCTATGCAGGTGGTGTGTTAGAGGAAGAGAAGATTGCTGACAGGCATGTCCATCTGTCAGTGAGGTATGCGGATGATGAGCAGATTAGCAGCATGTCACTAAACATGAATGGAGTGGGGGAATGTGCCCAATGAGGAAGCTCCAGAGGGGGTTGACATTCGTGTGACCCAGTGAGTTGAGAAGGGCATGTTTGTCTCATTTTAATCATTCCGTTCCTGGGTCTCGTACCTAGAAGGTGTATGCCAGAGGTTCTGGTAAAGTGTGCTCTGTGTTGTAGAGCATAAGGCAGTTTGTCTGGTGAGCAAAGGACACAGACGTCCTGGTGTTTAGTGCTCTGTGCTAAGAAGTGCAGGCCTAGTATACTTGTGTAGGGAGACTCAAGGTTGAGCTCCGATAAAGTGAATTTAACGTGTATTGAGTGTGAGGTGGAAAGTGTAATTGGAATAGTACACAACCAATCTTTACTGTATCTAATTTAATGTTGAACCGGATCACCTATATCCGAGTTGTAATTGTATATATTTGTAAATAGCGTATTTAGTGTGTACATATATTCTTAATAAACTGATAATTCAGTTACCTGACAGCGTAAGTCTTCATTTACACAAACCTCACAGTGGGTGACCGATATCACCTAGTAATATTGGTGGTGGCAGCTATATCTACCACGGACATTCTTCAAAGTTGTGTGGACTGAGAGGAACGTCCGACAAATTGTTGGCAGCGTCGGGATAGAATCGCCTGAAACCAGTGACCAGCGAGCCGTGTTGCAGTCTGTTAATGCCGGAGTATCCAGTGGAATTCTTGCGTGGTAATGCCGGATCGTCGAATGTGTGCTAAAGTGTTGTGCCATATCGTCGAGTGTGCGCTAAAGTATCGTGCCGGATCGTCGATTGTATGCTAAAGTGTCGTGCCGTATCGTCGAGTGTGTGCTAAAGTGTTGTGCCTGTGCCGTATCAGTATTAGAAAGAACTAAACTGTTGTGCCATATTACCGCTACATCGTGGAACTACCTGTGATTAGAAAAGTACCCCAGCAAATAAAGTATAAGGTAAGGGGTTTTGATCATAACCTTCTACTGACATCTCGAACCAAAATTTGTTGTTGTATAATTAATAGTAATTTAAGTAAATTGGCTATATTATTTATATGTTTTATCAATACTTCCTACCTATAAAGTGTTAATAACCATATTGGCTAGTGTTTTAAGGAAAGGTCATAATAACTTGAGCTAGTATTGACTGTCTATAATTTTTTAACTAATTGTGTTAATATAGTTGGAAGGAATAATTAACTTTATTTAAATTTAAATTATTGTTAAAGTAATATTTAAATGAAGCAACATTTTTTAAGTTTGAAGATTGTATAATAACATTTGCTTAGAATTTTAATTGGCCAATAGTAGTGTGAAAAAAAAAGGGCTCAAAAGAGAGCCATAGTGAGGAAAAAAAAGGCTCAAAAGAGAGCCATAGTGAAAAAAAAAGGCTCAAAAGAGAGCCATAGTGAAAAAAAAAGGCCCAAAAGAGAGCCATAGTGAAAAAAAAAGGCCCAAAAGAGAGCCATAGTGAAAAAAAAAGGCTCAAAAGAGAGCCATAGTGAGGAAAAATAAAAGTGAAAATCTTCTAATCAAAATATTATATTTGTTTTAAGTGTGAGAACAAGTATTGAATTCGGAAATATTTTAGTGAGGATAATGGTAGAAATTTATATGTGCATGTTATACAATTTTTCTTTATGTGAATTTTCTTGATTGACACCAATACTTCTATTCAATTTCAACGTATCAGTATTTTTATGTAAATTGTATGTTATTATCTAAGTGTATAAATTGGAATCTATATTCATAGTGGTCAAATTGAATTACCATTTTACCTTTTGTTTTATTGGAAGTATATTGGGTGATATCAATGGTTGAGGAAAATTAGAGTATTCAGTAGGTTAATTAGAAATTAAATGCATTGATTATCTGAAGGGTATTAATTAGTAAAATAAGTGGAGATGTAGCTGTACTAAGTTACACTGTAAAAAATTTTGTGTAAGGTTCCTAAGAAAACATGTGGCAGCTATTCTGCCACAGGTTTTCCCAGGAATTTAATCATAAAAATGTCAGGAAAATTACATAAACCAGGAAAGTTCAGAAATCTATAATCTGGGATGTTATTCATGAAATCTCAGTTAGGTTTCACAATTCTGAAAAGTCTAGAACCCTTTTATCTGTAACGTTACTCATTTCTTCTGTGTTAGGTTCCACCATTCTGAAACCTACAATCTGAAACATTACTCGTGAAATCTCAGTTAAATTCCACCATTCTGAAAAGCTCTGAAACCTATAATCTGGAATGCTACTCATAAAATTTCAGGTAGATTCCACCTTTCTGAAAAGTTCCGAAATCTTTATTTTGGTATGTTACTCATAAGATCTCAGTTAGGTTCCGCTATTCCGAAACCTCTTATCTGGAATACTACTCATGAAATCTCATTTATGTTCCTTCACTCTGAAAAACTCTGAAACCTATAGCATGGTATGTTACACATAAAATCTCAGTTAAGTTTCTTTATTGTGAAACGATCTGATACATTTCACGAAATACGGTAATGTTCCTGGGTAAGCCAGTGGCAGCAATTCTGCCACAGGTTTTCACAGGAACTTTACCAAAAATTTGTCTGGAAAATTATACAAATCTGAAAAGTCCAGAAATCTATAATCAAGTATATTAAAGCTATCTTTCAATCAGAAGTTACTCCTAATCTTCAGCGTATTATTAAAAGAGTTTTAAGATGCCCCACAGTTATCATAATATCTCATCAGAATTCATATTTTCTAATTATTTCTTTCGCATTAGAATCGTCTGTAATTCGTTGAATTTTCTTTTGTCTTTTTCATAACAGAAATAAATTGGTTAAAATATTGATGCAAAGATAAATTATGATGAATACACAATCAGAAAAAAAAAAGAAATATCCAAATGCGTGCATTGTGCTAGGATCTACAAAAAGAAATGGTTAAGTTTTTCTACTTTTATATTAAGCTCAACATATTAATTTGAAGGTGTAAATAAATTAAGAGATGATGTAACAAAGTACATTTTTGGCAAAATCTCATACATAGCAGTTTTTTAATAAACTTTGGATAATTTTACCACATTATTTAATAATTTAAACATATGAGCAATTCGTGACATTTTGCATAACACGGTAGATTTAATCTCTATCAAAGCATTCTTAAATGTTTTTACAATATCTGAATATCTGGTCTTTTTGGGGAAATATGTGGCTATTCGAAGCTTCCCCCCTTCCCCCACCATGTTTACTTTACTTGGATTAATTTTCTTTAATAATTCTATTCCTTAAGTAATCTATATAATACCACAGTAATAAATGAAAAAACGGTTTTTGATGCATGTTTTATGCAGGGCATAATTCTTTTAAAATTTTACTCCAAAACGTTAAGGTTTAATAACAAAAATTTTCAAAACCAGTTGAAATACGTCAAAATGTTTGAAAGAGAATTTTTAAATTATAATAAAAAATAACTTTAAAATTTTAACTTAAGCATTATCATATATAAAAACATTCATCCATGTGGTTTATGCACGAAATTCAAATTCAAATGTTAAGAGATACAATAAAATTTATATTTAGCTGACGAATGAAGATAATATTTTAAAAAAATTGAAAATCTTAATACAGTGTACTCTTGATACTTCAAATGAAGTACATTTTTCTCTTTGATATTATAAATTCCTCTAAATGACTTATCAGAACAATTGGCTATTACAAAATATTTTTTAGAATCCCTTCGACTTAAGATACACCTTCGACTTAAGATATCACAAGAATACTGTAATTTAAAAAATAATACAATAAAAAATAAAAATTCACAGAACTTTTATTATATGCATCATATTATGGTTAAAATTACAATCTAGAAATAAAACCTAGAATAATTACAAATCTAGAATTTTATCGCAATTTGCTTAATTTTTTACATAAAGTAACTACCTACACCAACTTCAACAACTTTCAACTTCAACAATTTTAGTTCAATGAAAGTGCGAGTCCCAGTGCCTTTGAAACGATATTTTATGCTACAAAAATTGTCGAGAGATTTATAAAGAGATTGTCGAAAATGCACATCTGTTCAAATTCGACATCTTCAATTAAAATTTCATTTTCTCCTTCTTTCGTTCAGCTGCAGAGGGATTGTCTATGAATTTGCAGATCTTCAAAGCTAAATGATTCAGTAACTCACATTTTTCTGTCCATTGCATGAAATCTTCAGTTAAAGCTTTAGTTAGAGTAGAAGAAAAATGTTCTGAAAAAATCTGAAAATCCTTTGCGAGTTGGGTGCTTTAATATACAAGTGACTGCTAATATTTAAATTTAATTCTGCTGTTCCAATGTCTTCATTTTTTTCTGTTAATGAACTATCATTATCTTCAAATGTGATTGTTACCCAAGGTGGCTACAAAGAAACAAAAAGCATATTATAGGTTTTATTTTTTTATGCATAAATTATTGAATGCAATAGTGTTTATTCAGTTTCTATAAAAATCAAAATGTTTATTGGAGAAGTTATTCATATTTGCACTTTGTATTATGCAATAGTTTGATGATAAAGAATACTTGAATATATGTCCTAAAAAGACTGTAATAACAATACGTAATGTACTGCAACTATTTTTGTATACTCCCAGAATGTTCTGCAAAAAATGAAAAAAGTTGAAAATAGTCAATATATACATTTTAAATGGAGTTTTTGCAAGTGCACTGTTGTCATGTTGCGCATGAACAAAAATGAATATCCATGAAATGTACAGGGTTTTGTTCCATTTTGTAAAATGGATTGTAATATTTTGGATTTCAAGTGAAAAATTTGAATTTATTAGATAAAAGCGGATTTATACATCGTTGAAAATTTTTACTCTCAATTATTTATTGATTTTGTGAAATCTCCATTCAGTAGACTAACTATAGTTTGTGAGTCTTCAGGAAAATTTTCCACAAGGAATCTATATCTTTTCCCCCCCTTTTCTCATCATCTTTTTATCAGTCCCCGTTTCGTGATCCGTGTTGTGGGTATGATTTTTTTACGCGCAGATCAGGTTAGGAGTACGCAAAATATACATTCGTTATTCAATACAAATGACTCGTTCTTAAAATCCTAAAATGATCAACCGTTTATGACCGTTTAAGATGTTTATCTTTCACAATTACTTCAAAGCCCCCTCCCCCCCTACGTCGCAGGGTTTTGCGGATCTTAGTTTTGCCACTGTCCTCGATATTGATATACAATATGAGTTCATTTACGCTTTTACACATTTTTTGGTTAGTTCCTTGCAATATAGCGTAAAATTAGAAATTTCCGCCGTCGAGTAACACTAAAAAACGATTAATTTTACCGTAATCAGTCAGAAACTAAATGGGTGCTACTCGCCAAGCACGATGGTTGTAAGATATATCGATACTAGGGATAAAATGGGAAAAAATCGTTTATAATTTTCGCAGTACAAATTGACGATTATCCCAAACACTAGAAAAGAAATTAGATAACTCTTTTTTGGTTTAAAATTTCTTAATCGCTGCTGGTGGGAAAGCATAGTTAATTGTCAAGAGATCTTTTTTCATCCGAGCTAATTACGCATGCTACTATACACTATGAAATATTTAAAGCAGGGGACGTAGTTTATCTTGAAATTAAAAAAAGTTTCCCGAAATGTCTAATTTTAATGTTTAATTCTGAAATTCCTTAAAATCTCTTCCTCCGACTTATTACACAATATAATTAATTTCATTTATGACAAAATTTATGTAACGCAATTCCAAGTTAATGTTACTTTTAATATACTTAATCCAGGAATCTCATTCCTGTGCGAATTAAAGTGTGCCTATTGACAAAATCTGCTAAAAAACTGCTAAACCCGAAATTTTGATGAATCTGCATTATACAAGACCCATGTTCCTGCGCAAACTCGCTTAAATTTACTAAATAAAGTCCACTTACTTCGTGAGGCTGATTATTTCGGGTTTTGGTGGGTTCTAAATCAAATATAAAGTGACTGGTAACCCCCCCCTCTTAAATAGGCTTAAACAAAAACTTTTGTTTAGAATTATACGTTTTCTTTGAAGTTTGGATATCAGTTTATTAGAAAATTAGGCGAGACTAATCAACTCAACAATGTTAGGTCAAGTGTAAAAGGACCCCCCCCCCCTCTACAACTAATTCAGCTTTACCTAGATTTTCCTTGTCGAGAACCAATTAGTTTCAAATTTTGGCCTCCTTTTATTAGAAGGATTAATTACTCCTTTAACACGTTGAATTTAACGCCAGTCACAGATGACTGACACGGAAATTTCCGTTTTCTTAATGATATCCTTTAATAAAATAAAATGAAAATTTTAAATAAATTTTCAGCAATTACTTAAAACAATATAATATTTAGTTTTATATTATAATTTTACGCTGTCGGCCACCGGCGACTGACGCGGCTAAAACGGAAATTTCGATGTCAGTCACCGGTGAATGACATGGCGCTTAACATCTTAATGCAAGGGTTTTTAGGTTAAGTATTTTTTTTTTGGGGGGGGGGCGGAGAATCCACCACTTTCATTTTCTTTACTGTAAATTGCATTTTCCTTGCATAAAATTATCAAATAGCTTCAAATTTTGGGTACATATTTAACAGAAAGATGGATTAATCTCACAGATACTTAATTTTATTTTTTAACTATTATAATAATTGCAGCAAACTTTTAACTTTCCCCACACCCCCCTCCCTCACTTCAAACACTTATAAAATTTGTCCGATGTTCTATAAAAGTAGTATTGTGAAATTTTCAAAATGCATTTGCTAACCCGGTCAAAATAAAGATGTTAAAAAATTTGTCAGATTCAAGGTATACTGTGTAACACTGAAATAGTTCAACAAATCACAATAATAAATGTAATAAGATTTAAATTCAAAGTGATACTTTACGCTTTAAATATAGAAGTAAACTCACACATGTTAAGTACGAAATTATTTTTCACGTTTCTTCTCAATTCTTTTGGTAATAAATAATTCGGTATGTTTTTTCTTACATTTAATTTTGCAAGCTTTTTTGGAAGCATATTTCTAGAATTCCTGTGTTAATATACTAGTTAATGTGCATTTAAGTTTTCGAATTATATAACATAAATATTGTGTTCTTTTAAACAAAATCACAGAAATCCTCGATGTTACACCATCACCTGTTAATGTGGTTTCGAATACTTTTCCAATTCTTTATGCAGCTTTATGTTAATTTGATAAATTATAATATTGAAAGTTATTTTGTAAGCGAGATTTTGAAGCCTCCATTTGCGTGGATTTTAGTTGCGCTTTGGAGGGCTTGCTAACGCGGATATCCGAGCTCTTGTTTTTCAATATGGTCATAATGCATATTTTAAATTTGATTACATAATATATTCAAATTTGGAAATTAAGTTTGAGAAATTCTCGATGTTACGCCACCTTATATATAACAGGGATTCAGAGCAGTTTTTTTAATGTAGATTTTATTTAATAAATTTTAATTTTAATATTATTTTCTTAGAATTTTTTATGCCTGTTTAAATAGATAGAATTTAATTTGGTCTTTGCCAATCCCCCCCCTTCTTCCCCACACAGCTACGTTAATGCGGATTTCCGAGCTCATTTTAAATATTGTTAATTTGACTGCGGTAATTTCTTGGTTACATATTTTTCTGTTATATACAATTTCAGCTTTTAGTTGAGTGTCCTCCGATCAAATGGAAATTTAAAAATATTAGTAAGCTACAATGTTGATAGTTAGAAATATACGAACATTCCATATGATTTTATATGAAGTGTTCGTAACTTTATTAATTGTCAATAATTAAAAATCTGCGTACTGGTCAGTTGCCAATGTTAATTTTTATCTATATGTTGCACAAGCATACAAATGAAAGATATAATAAAGACATATGCACATAAATTATTCCAATTATTCAGAATTTTTTAAAAGAAAGTAGCATTCAAAAAGCATGCCTTTCAAATGTTAAAAAATTCAGCAGTTAAAGTATTGACTTCATTAAAATCTGATAAAAATCCAGCAATTTTTAATTTATGTAATTTTTTTCTTAAATTAATATTATAAAGTGATACTATAAAATATTGTTTAGTTTCACTTAATCCTTCATTTAACTTTCTCAAAGTTTTTAGCTTATGATAATGTGTATAGAATTTTTATAGTCTGCTTTTGCATATAAGTTAAATTGCACATGTAATGAAATGTAAAATAGTCTTCAATTTAAAAATAAAACAAATTACCGTATCATTCATTCCTAAAAGATAAATAACACTCCCAGGAGGTATATTCAAAAGCAGTTAATCATCATCATCTACTTCTGTTCCATCATCAAAGTAAGCTTTGACTCGAGCAAAAGAAATTTTCTGTTTCTGACCCTTGATAAATTAGAAGCAATAAAACTGGATTAATTAGTATTTTATTGCAAACATTTTTTAAAAATGACTTTCTTTAAATGTAAATGTCTTGCTATAAAACTCTACAAAAAAAAAAAAAAAAAAACCTCTGTAGATTGCAAAATGCATGTAGTGGCACACTGTCTCATGCATAAAAGATATGCAAAGGATATCTGGCAAAGATTGGATATTCAGATAACAAGTGCATGTTTGGAAGTTGCACCATATAAAAGTTACTCCAATTACACGACAATATATTCTTTCACTAAAAAAAAGAATTGAACATTTTCTGTACTTAAATGTAAGTATATTGAAACAAATAGTCATTTAAATAAACGTAGTTTTATTTTTATCTTTTCTCTAAAATAAAAGTAAAAAATAACGATTATAGTAAAAAATGAAAACAGAATTCAAATATAAGGATTTAAAAAAGTGCTCGCTAAAGTTACGCTTAAATAATGGCATAACTCAATTGCATTCTGTTTTAATCGGAGACTGCATTTAAGCTACCGATTTGTATAATGTTGGTAAAATTAACTTAACCTTATTAAAAAAAATATTTAACGCAAGATTTTCAATCAACACAAAATCTTCCAGAGTTTCCATCATAAAATTATTGTAATTTCAATAATCATGTGGTTATATTTTGTTAATAAAACATACACTGAGTTTCTTTGATTAAAAAATTTAAAAAGAAGTATATTGTTCGATTTTGATAATCTTAAATACATACTTAAGTGCTAAGTTAAAGAAAAATTTTAAATGGAGGATTATGCGATTTACGAGAGCTTAATTAAACATAAAATTTGCTTTAATTATTTTAATACAATACATCAATAATATCATACAAACTTACCTGGTAGTTGTTTAAATTCTAATCAACAAACTGAGCGCTATTTTTAACAGTTTATTGGTCAGTTAAATGAAACAGACATAGTTTATTTACGTTAATGAGATTATTTTATCTTCAAAGTTAAAAATTCGAGGGGAAATTTAGGGAAATTTGATAAATTTACGAAACATGAGGGCACTATAAAATGAATGATGTCTATTTGATCGAAAATCTCTAAGAAAATGTTATCAATGCAGAAAAATACTTAGAGTTTCGTTAAAGATCGAATTTCTTATTATATGGCATTTGGGGTTTCTGCATTAAAATTTTAATTAAAAGAATATTAGCGTACTTAGGAGTCACATTCAGGCACACTAACCTTACCACAAAATTAGTAATATTTTCTAGTAAGTGCCTTAAAATTGTACCTTTTCATCCTTTATATACATACAGTTGGCAAAAAAAGTATTTGTACACTCTAAAATTTTTAATTTTTAGCTAAATAAAAACAGATATTTTGTCAAAAATAGTTTTAATACAGTCTGTTTACCGTGCGTTTTAAATTACACAACAGAAAATTTCGATAAAGACGTAAAATAATTTTCTAATAGGAAAAGTTTAAAAATTTCTTGCAAAAAAAGTATTTGTACATTTCTCCATCCTGATATGTAATGTGTTTTATAGTGTTTATGGTTCAAAGGACTACTTTTACAGAAGCTGTTAATAATTTTTAAGTTCATATTATATTTGTCTGACATTTAATTTAATTTGCTCTTGAAGTAATTGAGTATAGAACCTAATACTAGAGAGGCACCTCTAGATATATTCAATCCTATGATTGAGCATAATAAAAATTTAAATTCGCAACAAGAATTTGTAAAAGCTATTAAATTACCATTACAACTATTGGATGTATAGTGAGAAACTATGAATAAATTAAAAGAATTGAAATTCAATGAAAACCAGGACTTCTTAGCAAACTAACAATGAGGGAAAAAGGTAGTGTTGTTAAAAAAGCTTTAAAAAATCCTGTGCGTTCGGTTCAAAAATTTGCTGGAGACCTTGCGACATCTTCTCGCATCAGAGTAATACCTCAAACAATAAAAAATATTCTTCTCAATGCAGATTTAAAAGGAAGAACCTCAAGGGAAAATCCATTCATCAGCGAAACAAATGGGCGAAAACGCATAGTATTCGCTTTCGCATACAGAAGTAAATCATTGGATTTTTGGAAAACAGTAATTTTTTCTGATGAGGAAAAATTCGGAATTTTCTTAGCATCAAGCATTCGAAAAAACTGGCGTAAAAATAAAACTGTTCTAGATCCATAACGTATACTTCAAACTATCAAGCATGTTGGGGGGAATATTATACTTTTGGGGTGTATAGCTTCTAATGGAGCAGGACATTTAAAATTTTTTGACAATGGAAGGACAGGTTTAACATACATTGATGTGTCGCGCCATAATTTATTAAACTGTGCCAAGAAATTATGCATAGAGGAAGCTTTTCACTTTCTGCAGGATAATGATCAAAGCATACTGCTGTGATCACCAGCACATGCTTACGACAATACTCGAAGACGACTGGTAACTCCTCTAAAATCTCTAGACTTGAATCCAGTAGAAATTTTGCAGATGCTATTGGATGCAAAAATCCGAAAAAAAAAATATGTATTAGTAAAAAACAGTTTTAAAGAAGCTCTTATTGTGTCATGGAATAACATTAACCAGACCACTACAAAAAAGTTGGTGGAATCTATGTCACACCATCTAGAAGTAGTCATAAACGCTAAATGAATTCGCACAAAATATTAATTCGTATCATTTTACTAAATTTTCATTAATTATATTACATTAATATAGTGTACAAATACTTTTTTTGCATTATATTTTTGTATATTTGTTTATTATAATGTAAAAAATCGATTCGTTTAATTTTGTTTCTGCTTCTATAATATTATAATGCATTAAATTAATGTATTACAGTATTTTTTGCTTAAATCTTTTGTTTAATTTCATTATAATTTAAAAAAATGAAGTGTACAAATACTTTTTTTGCCAACTGTATATAGCTTACACGTACTAAAGAGGAGAGGGGGGGAGAAATGACAAAACTTAAACATTTCTTTACTGATATGTCTTTAATTTCATGTTATAGACTGAATATTTTGAAAAATAAAAGAGTTGGATGGTGCTTCTCCCCTTTCCCCTTCAAGCGTTGTGTTTATTTACAATATTTTTTATGCTAGATTTATTGTTTTAGAAAGCAGTCGAACCCGCTTAAGACGTGACACCGATTAATACCCGATTTACTCCAGTTCCAACATCACCAAAACATCGCACTTACAACAAATGTAAAAAATTTCATCCCTTGGAACAAAAAGATCTCGCTTAAGACGCGAATTCATATACAGTGTTTCACATAAGTGATGGGACACTTGTGCTTTACAAAAGGAAACTAATCAAATAAATTAAAAAAACATGTACACATTTTTTTGTGGGTGTGTTTCATACTTAAATTTAGTAAAGATTACCATTATATATGCAACAAAAATCGTCTGAAATAAGCAATAAAAATATTTTTTGGGGTTTTATTTTTACTTAAAAGCAATTGGCAATAATTTATAAAATCGTCTGCAGTATTTCTCTCCAGTTTGTTATGGAATTTTTGTGTTTTTTAGCTCTGTGTAGCCATGAATGCTAAACGAAAAGAAACTTCGCCTGAAATTCGAAAATTAATTATTAATTTGCATATTGAACGTGGAAAATCTATTAGAAAAACTGCTGAAACAGTTAACTTGAGTCGTTCAACAGTTTTCAATATCATAAAACGATATAAAAAGAATCATATGATTCAGGATAAAAGAAGACCTGGCTGACCATCAAAGCTATCCAATGGAATAAAGCGAATTATCTTTCGAAATATTAAAAAAAATTCAAGAAATAGTGCTTCAAAAGTTGCTGCTGATTTACAAGCATTATATGGAATAATTGTTAATCCTGAGACTATTAGAAGGGTAATTCGATCTACTGGATATCACGGTAGAGTAGCCAGGAAAAAAATCTTCGTAAGTGAAAAGAATAGAAAACTCAGACTAGCTTTCGCAAAATCCAACATAAATACGAATTCTGATTACTGGAATAAAGTTATATTTGCTGTTGAGAGTAAATTTAATATATTTGGTTCTGACGGTAGAATCTTGGTGTGGAGAAAACCCAGGGAAGAATTTCGCAAACAGAACTTGGTACCAACAGTAAAACATGCTGGAGGACGAGTTATGGTATGGGTGTGTGTGTCGTCCGCTGGAGTAGGTAATCTTGTTTTTATTGACAGTACAATGGATCAGTACAAGTATATTGATATTTTAAAGCAAAATTTGAAATCTTCAGCACGAAAATTGAACCTTCATAACGATTTTAAATTCTACCAGGACAATGACCCCAAGCACACTGCTCTGAACGTTAGACTCTGGCTGCTATATAACTGTCCTGAAATAATAAAAACACCACCACAATCTCCAGACTTAAATCCCATAGAGAATATTTGGCAAGAATTGGAATCAAGAATTCGCAAACACAACATTTCTTCAAAACAACAACTAAAATAGGTGCTTCAAGAAGAATGGGGTAAAATCACTCCAGAAATCACAAAAAAATAGTCGAATCCATCCCAAAAAGATTAAATCATGTTTTAAAAGTAAAAGGAAATCCAACAAAATATTAAAACCTTTTAAAAAGTAAAATTTTTGGATAAATATTTGTTGGAAAAGTAAGTGTCCCATTACTTATGTGAGCCATTTTTTGCTCCGTTCTGAACAATTGTATTTTTACTAAATTAATATTTTAATATTTTGACAAAATGTATGTTATGTAATAATTGTTACTATTAAATATGAAACACACCCAAAATTTTTTTGCACATGTTTGTTTATTTATTTTATTGCAGTTTCTTTTTATAAAGCACAAGTGTACCATCACTTTTGTGAGACACTGTACCTAGATATTGAGTTTTTAATGTGAACATCAAACTATTTCCGAATAGTAATAATCGCTTTATTTAATGACAGAAAGATTACTATTCGAAAATAGTGATAGACATTGTAAAAAGAAATCCTCAAGACTGGCATACTGATTAAATGAGGGGATTATTACTAATCGGAAATAGTAGGTATTTGGATAAAAAGTCGCGGTACTAAAATCAAGAATTTCTTCAAACAATCACGGATAAAATAATTTCGTAAAACTGGTCGAATTTGGAAAATAGGTTTGAAAATGTACAATAAGTCGGACATAAGCACTTTCACACCAAAGATAGTTGCTCTAGATCCCACATATATATTTTTTTTTCATCTGAGGCAACAAAATGTCCCACACGCAAAAATATGTTCTTATGGATAATAAAGACCAAGAAGAGTCTTCAGAGTCTAAACTGGGAAAAAAGATATTCGAGATGCACAATTAAATGCGTAGTAAAAGCTTCGGTAAAAATTAATGACTCTAGTTTCATACTCGATTCATAACTAAGCGATCAAAATGATACACACACAAAAAATTGATTTTTACATGCAAAATATAGCTCAGGAACTGTACAGGGCAGAGATTTGAATAAGAGCTTTGAGATGTAGAATTAGTAGGGTATACGCACCTTTGTGCTATTTTTTATAGCTCAAGATCCCGTAGTCTTTTCACAACTGGAATAATAAAATGACATACAACGCAAAATAACGATTTTTCTGTAATTTATTTTTCTGACCAACCACAAAATAAGGAATGGTACACACAAAACATATATAAATTTGCACAGATTATCAATAACTTCTATTTTACAATAAATCCGAAACGTTACACTAAAGCTCACAAAGAGTATGCCTACTAAAACTAAGGAATGTTACACAGAAAATATTCGGAACGTTTCACAGTTGATCAGTAATTTCCACTTTCTCAACTATTCCAAAAAGTTACACAACATTGTGAAAAGTATTACACCGGATTTCTTGGTATTCTTGGATCAGAAGAAATAAACCGAGAAAACCCAGGAATGTTACACAGTAAATGTCAAGAACATTGCGCAGATTTTTTACAGTGTAGAAATTTAGGAAATATTAATTTGGTAGGTTTAACTATTCTTGTGGGGTAGTAATAACAATCGGTGAAGGTATGGCTTTCTTATTGAAACTGAAAAAGGTTGATCTTCAGGTGCTAGCTGAAGAATTAGGTGTTGAATTCACGGAAGATGATACCAGAATTCAGCTCAGGAAAAGGATAATGGACAGTGATGGGTATGACGAGGGGATTATTACGGAATTATCTAAAACTATTGTTGCAGAACGAATAAAACGCGAAGAGTTAGAAAAACAGGAAAAATAAGAACGCGAAAAATTAGAAAGAGAATAAAGGGTTGAAAAGTTAAGGATGGAACAGGAATTAGAAATGGAGAGACTAAAGGTTCAAGGATCGGCAAATAATTCTAATGTCTCTAGGAAATCTAATAATGAAAGTAATATAGAAAAATTGATCAAAAATGTGAAAACTCTATCTATCAAAGTACCGGAAGGGACTGAGGGATGGAGTTTATTTTTCAACAGTCTAGAAAGGGCATTCAAAACTAAAAATGTACCGGAAAACCAGCAGGCCGAAATTCTACTAAATATGTTAGGAGATAAGGCGGATAATTTTTTAATTTATACCACTGCGGAACAAATGGAGAATTATGAGGAATTAAAGGAGTTAGTTCTAAGGGAACATGAGCCGACACCGAAGGCGTGTTTGGAAAATTTTAAGAAGGCTAAGAGAAACCAGAATGAAACTTATGTATTGTTTGTATCGCGTTTAATAGCGACATGGGAAAATTATTGTAAGATTAGAGGTGCTGACTCTTATGAAAAGGTCAACCAGTTAATAGTTACTGATAAATTAGTAAGTACGTTAGATGAGGATACTGCGTCATATATTGGGTTAACTCACCAAGGTAAATGGTTAGAAACTTCTAAAATTGCTAAAGAATGTGAGAATTATTTTGATGCTAAACATAAGTCTTACGCCATTACGTATAAAAGTTTTAAAGGTAAAGATAGGCACGTAAACAATGAAAAAATGAGACCGAGGGAGGATAGCAAAATTAGTGGTAATTGGAGGCAAAACGGGAATAAAGAGACTAGTTCTTTTTCGGATAGGAAAATAGATTTTAAGAAGCCTAGTGATGCTTCAGCGCCTAAATGCTTTAAATGTGGTTTGAGAGGTCATTACCAACGTTTTTGTAATAAAGTGGGTAATGAGGGAAATAATGGTAATAAAGGGCGAGATCCGAAAGCGGGTGTGTATAAGGTTGTGGTAAAAGAAAGCAAAGAGTTACCTAATGGAGCTATTGTGGCGAGAATATCGGCAAAGGCCGAACAGAGAACTAACGTTATTGGTGAGAAATTAAATAAACTTGAGAAAATTGAAGTTAGTGTAAATGGGCAAAAAGCAAAGGGAGTGGTTGATTCTGGATGTGAAATTAGTGTTGTTCATAAAGATTTCGTACCGGAAGAGAAATTAAAAGGAGCGGGTAGTATATATATACAAGGGTTATTCGGTGAAGCAGTTAAATCGCCGTTGGTTAAATTACCGTTAGCTATTCCGCAATTCGGACAAACTAATATAATTCATCAGGAAGTACTTTGCGCAGTGACTGATAATATTAATGAGCAAGTAATTTTACATCCCGAAGTGATTAATGAGTTGTCAGGTGTCAACCGCGAGGGACCATTGCTAGAGGCCCAAGAGTTAGAAAAGTCGGAAATTATTGATAACTTGAATGGAAAGGAAGGTATGAATAATGATAGTTGTAATATTTACGCAATAGAAGCGAGTTCCCAAAATGTACAAAGTCAGAATCCAGAAAAAACAGAAGTGGAGAAAGATAATAAAGCTATTGTTAGCAATTCAGATATGTTTAAGGAATCCCAATTAGAATGTAAAGAATTAGAGAAAGCTTGGGAATTAGCTAAAATGGATAAATGGGATTATTATATTGTAAATGGCTTATTATATCATAAAGAGAAATTGTTAGGCGAAACTATAGCGCAATTAGTAGCACCCAAAATAATTCGAGAAGAAATCTTAAAATTAGAGCATAGTTCGGTATTTGGAGGGCATCATGCAGCTAAGAAAACTTTACAGAGAATCAGGTGTTCATTTTATTGGGAGGGGATGGCGAAAGAAACTAAACAATTTTGTGAGTCATGTTTAGAATGCCAATTGACTAGAGGGGTTGAAGTAAATGATAGAGCTCCTATTTCTCCAGTGTCACGTCCGGAACTTCCATTTCAGGTAGTTAATGTTGATTTAATTGGGCCTATTGATCCTAAAAGTTCCCAAGGACATCAGTATATACTATCTTTAATTGATCACCATACCAGGTGGATGGATGCGATCCCTCTAAAAAGTTTAACTGCTAAAACCGCGTGTGATGCGTTACTTCAAATATTTATGAGGACAGGAATTCCAAATATAATTGCCTGTGATGACGGAACCAATTTCACTGCCGACTTAACGAAAGAATTTGAGAAAAGGTTAGGCGCTAGTCCACGATTTTCGACCCCACAGTATCCACAGTCTAACGTGCTTGTGGAACGATTTAATCAGACTCTTAAACGTATGTTACATCATACTATTAGAGAAGAAGGAAAAAAGTGGCATGAACAAATACCATTTGTATTATGGGCGTATAGGGAAGTCCCAAATTCTACGACGGGAATCGCACCTTTCCAATTGTTATATGGTAGAGCGCCGGAAAGTCCTTTATCGATTCCCAAGTCATCCTGGGCAGGAGAAAATAAGGGGGCGCAGTTAGATACTACGCCGATTCATGAGTATCTGAATAAACTTAGGGGACGTTTAGAAAGAGCCGCAAATGAGGCAAAATTATCGTCTGAGGTGCAACAAAATAGAATGGCGTATCATTATAATTTAAGGTCAAAGGAAAAAACGTTTGAAGTAGGCGATAAAGTAATATTGTTAATCCCCGATTCAACTAATAAATTATATTCTAGGTGGCAAGGGCCGGCAACTATCGTCGAAAAGCGAAACCAGCATTCTTTTATAGTTGAGTTAGCCGACGGGAGAAGGAAGCATGTGCACTAAAATAAAATAAGAGAATTTATTGCTAAATGTAATATAGTTAATATTGTTTTCGAGGGAGATGAGGAATTTGGAGAAGTTGGGGAAATTCCTATTTTGAACAGGGATCAGGGAGTGGAACGAGATATAGAGAGATTCGAAATAAAAGGGTTATCTAACAATCAAGTTAAAGATATAAAGTCTATTTTGAGGGAGAATAAAGATGTGTTTATGGGTCCTGTACGACCAGCTGATGTAGGGGAACATCGTATTGATCTTAAACCGGGGGTGGAAAGGAAAAAGCCAAAGATATATAGTGTACCGGTAGCTTATAAAGAGGAAGTAGATAGGCAGATTCAGGAGTTATTAGAATTAAATCTAATCGAAGTGTTAAATGCTGAAATTAGTCATCCAATTGTCTGCGTGGCAAAAAAAGACGCAACTGTTAGACTTTGTATAGACTATAGAGCTTTAAATTCGGTAACTCAGATTCCAACCTTTCCGATGAAAGATTCTCAAGAAATCATGTATACCGCAGGAGCGGCTAAATATTTATCATCAATTGATTTATTGAGGGGCTATTGGCAGATTAAAATGGCAGAGGAGTGTAAACGTTTGACAGCTTTTACAACGCATAATGGAACTTATCAGTGGCGTACAATGCCTTTTGGATTATCAGGGGCGGCTGCCACGTTTCAGAAAGATATGAATGAGGTTCTTCAAGGTCATCGGAGGTATGCGGAAGCATATATTGATGATTTCATCATTTTCTCCGACACCTGGGAAGAGCATTGTGAGCATGTTAGGGCTGTCATTGAAGAACTTAAAAGCAGAAAGTTTACGATTAGGCAAGATAAATGTAAATTTGGAGAGAAATTAACTAAGTTTTTAGGTCATGTAATTTGAGGTGGAATGCATACACCTGATGAGGAAAAAATAGGAGCAATAAAGGATCTAAAGAGACCAAAAACTGAAAAGGAAGTTAGATCTGTTTTGGGATTAATGGGATTTTACCGATCTTATATTCCAAATTACGCCGAAATTGCTATACCTTTAACCGAATTGACTAAAGGGAAGGTTAAAAATACTGTACCATGGGAGGAAAGGGCAGAAAAAGCATTTAATACTCTTAAAGATGAGTTATGTAAAGTGGCGAGTTTGGCCACACCTATCGTAGGCCGGGAATATCAGCTCCACGCAGATGCTTCCGACCTGGCAGTAGGATGTTGCCTTACTCAAAAAGATGAAAAAGGTCAGTATAAACCGATAGCTTTTGCCAGTCAGAAATTGTCAGGGGCTCAGCGTGCTTGGCCGAGTATAGAGAAAGAGGCTTGGAGTGTTCTCTTTGGGTTGCGAAAGTTTGAAAAATGGACCTATGGATCTCAAATTGAGATCATTACGGATCGTAATCCATTAAAATTTCTCACCGAAACAACCCCAAGATCACCCAAACTCACTAGATGGGCTCTTGCCTTGCAACGCTGGAACCTGAGTATTTCTCATCGTCCAGGAGCTCAACATTTAAATGCTGACGCAATTTCCAGGCTACATAGAAAGAGCTGGGAAGAACAACCAGTTGTTAGCCCATCAGCATCAACGACCCAGTAGTGGACTACCTTAAAGGAATGTCGTCTCACATTTAATTTTTTTGTGTATGTGTAAATATTTTTAAATTTTTGTGTTTATAATAGTGTATTAGTACGTGTATTGTTTTTGTAATATTAATATTGGTACAAGGTTCAGTAGAGATGTCAGTAGATAGTGTTCAGACACCTGGAAGTACTTATGTAATAAGCATAATGAAGAAATCTGTAAAGAGACTATTGAACTCTTCTGCGATATTACTATATGTCTGGGGAAAATTAGCCCCAAAAAGGCATATTTTCCGCTAAGGTGGGGGGTGTCAAGTTCTAAGTAAACATCTGCTACAAAATGGAAATTCTATTATTTCTTTATCTTAATATTTTATGTATTGTACCGGCTGTGTACCTGGAATTTTCAAGGTGACATTCTATCTTTGTTAAAGTGAGAATTGACAGTGGGGGAGTCAGGTGGGGGGTGTCAGGTTCTGATAGCACCTGTGCTAAAGAATGGAAGTTCTACTATTTTTCTATTTGAATATTTCGTATTGTATGGTTGTGTACAGAATTTCCAAGGTGACATTCCTTCTGGAATGCGCCCAATGAGGAAGCTCCAGAGGGGGTTGACATTCGTGTGACCCAGTGAGTTGAGAAGGGCGTGTTTGTCTCAGTTTAGTCATTCCGTTCCTGGGTCTCGTACCTAGAAGGTGTATGCCAGAGGTTCTGGTAAAGTGTGCTCTGTGTTGTAGATCGTAAGGCAGTGCGTTTTCTGGTGAGCAAAGGACACAGACGTCCTGGTGTTTAGTGCTCTGGGCTAAGAAGTGCAGGCCTAGTATACTTGTGTAGGGAGACTCAAGGTTGAGCTCCGATAAAGTGAATTTAACGTGTATTGAGTGTGAGGTGGAAAGTGTAATTGGAATAGTACACAACCAATCTTTACTGTATCTAATTTAATGTTGAACCGGATCACCTATATCCGAGTTGTAATTGTATATATTTGTAAATAGCGTATTTAGTGTGTACATATATTCTTAATAAACTGATAATTCAGTTACCTGACAGCGTAAGTCTTCATTTACACAAACCTCACAGTGGGTGATCGATATCACCTAGTAATATCGGTGGTGGCAGCTATATCTACCACGGACATTCTTCAAAGTTGTGTGGACTGAAAGGAACGTCCGACAGTTACCCTATCTATTTTTATAGAGAACAAGAATATTCTTTTGTGTTTAAATAAATATATTGCAATTATTCACTCTAGGAAATCCATATTTTTTTATTATCATGAATGTAAGTATACATAGAGGATTATTGCTGCCAAATAGCTCATTCTTATTATTTTAATTTTAGAGGTATACTGTTGACATGATTGTTTGAAATTATGAAGCATCTTATAGAAGTCACCAAGGTCAAAATAGATATTTCACATAAGTCAAGTAATTAAGTTTTCTATGCAATTCCAGGAGGTGGAAAAATATATCACCGAGTCAATCAAGGGTTTTTTTTCTAAGTAATGACAGTTTGAATTACATGAGTTTTATTAGGTAGCTTTCAATACAAAAAGTCCTTCCGGCAATGCGGGGAGGAAGAGGTAGCTTTCATATACTTATACATTTATTTATTTATTTTAAAGTAAGTTACATTGTTCAAAAATACTATGCTCAAATTAGTGGAAATAATCTTATAAAATTAGTGATTTTATAAGATTGAATACTAGTTTTTGTCAAGACTGAATATTAATAGGAATTTTTAGAAATTAGTCATATTTTATTCAACCTGGTTTTATTTTAAGCGATTTAGAGAGTCACCAAATTCCACGATATCATAAAGTGCCATTTTAAAGCAACATGATGGATCGGTCAGATCAGACCGTTTCAAAATGTCAGCCATAAGCAAAATTCAAAGTGCTATAACTCAATCTTTTTTTAAGATATAGACAAAACAAAAAGTGTTCTGGAATCATTGTTTTAAGTTTTAATACGCAAAAGAAAAATATTTTTCAACTTTTAATTATTTCGCATTTAATTTTAAATTTTAAAATTTTTTAAAAATTTAAAATTGCCACCATTTGGAAACAAAATGGTGAATGATGTTGGCCAACAAACTCGGTCGAGACATTTGTATGTACTATGTACATACCAAGTTCCATTGAAATCGGTTCATAAATACGCGTGTTATCACGTGACAAAATCAGATCGTTTCAAAATGTCAGCCATAAGAAAAATTCAAAGTGCTATAACTCAATCATTTTGTAAGATATAGACAAAATAAAAAGTGTTCTGGAATCGTTGTTTTAAGTTCTAACACTAAAAAGAAAAATATTTTTCAAATTTTGATTTTTTCGCATTTAATTTTAAATTTTAAATTTTTTAAAAAAATTAAAATGGCCACCATTTTGAAACAAAATGGCGGATGATGCTGGCCAACGAACTCGGTCGAGACATTTGTATGTACTATGTACATACCAAGTTTCATTGAAATCGGTTCATAAATGCGCGTGTTATTACGTGACAAAAATCAGATCGTTTCAAAATGTCAGTCATAAGAAAAATTCAAAGTGCTATAACTCAATCATTTTTTAAGATATAGACAAAATAAAAAGTGTTCTGGAATTTTTGTTTTAAGTTCTAACACGTAAAAGAAAAATATTTTTCAACTTTTAATTCTTTCACATTTAATTTTAAATTTTAAAATTTTTTAAAAATTTAAAATGGCCGATATTTTGAAACAAAATGGCGGATGATGCTGGCCAACGAACTCGGTCGAGACATTTGTATGTACTATGTACATGCCAAGTTTCATTCAAATCGGTTGATAAATACGTTAGTTATCGCATGACAAAAATCAGATATATATATATATATATATGGTTATATATATATATATATATATGTCAACATTTGAACGGAGGGTGGTTTTGGGGTCTGGGGGTCATGATCGGTGAAAATATACCAAAATTTTCCGGAAGTGCTTTCCTCCGGACGGCTGCAATAGGTAGCTTTTTACTTTTTGTAATGAAAGCTACCTAAAAGTAAAAAGCTACCTATTGCAGCCGTCCGGAGGAAAGCACTTCCGGAAAATTTTGGTATATTTTCACCGATCATGACCCCCAGACCCCAAAACCACTCTCCGTTCAAATGTTGACATATATATATATATATATATATATATATATATATATAACCATATATATATATATAACCATATATATATATCTGATTTTTGTCATGCGATAACTAACGTATTTATGAACCAATTTGAATGAAACTTGGTATGTACATAGTACATACAAATGTCTCGACCGAGTTCGTTGGCCAGCATCATCCGCCATTTTGTTTCAAAATGGTGGCCATTTTAAATTTTTAAAAAAATTTAAAATTTAAAATTCAATGTGAAAAAATTAAAAGTTGAAAAATATTTTTCTTTTACGTGTTAGAACTTAAAACAACGATTCCAGAACACTTTTTATTTTGTCTATATCTTAAAAAATGATTGAGTTATACCACTTTGAATTTTTCTTACGGCTGACACTTTGAAACGATCTGATTTTTGTCACGTGATAACACGCGTATTTATGAACGGACTTGAATAAAACTTGGTATGTACATAGTACATACAAATGTCTCAACCGAGTTCGTTGGTCAGCATCATCCGCCATTTTGTTTCAAAATGGCGGCCATTTTAAACTTTTTAAAAATTTAAAAATTTAAAATTAAATGCGAAAAAAATTAAAAGTTGAAAAATATTTTTCTTTTACGTGTTAGAACCTAAAACAACGATTCCAGAACACTTTTTATTTTGTCTATATCTTAAAAAATGATTGATTTATAGCACTTTGAATTTTTCTTATGGCTGACATTTTGAAACGATCTGATTTTTGTCACGTGATAACACGCGTATTTATGAATGGATTTGGATGCAACTTGGTGTGTACATAGTATATACTAAGGCCTGAATCGAGTTCGATACTCAGTTCCATCCGCCATCTTATTTCAAAATGGCGGCCATTTAAAAAAATTTATAAATTTTAAAATTTAAAATTAGGTACAAGAAAGTGAGAAATTGAAAAAGATTTTTCTTTTATGCATTTTACCTTGATACAAAGATTCCCGAGCATTTTTTGTTTCGTCTGTATTTAAAAAAATGGCTGAGTTATCGCATATATATATTAATCGATTTCAATATGAGTGTGCATGTGCACCTAAATTAAGATTTCGACCAATCTCATAATCAGGTTCTACTAATTTGAGCTTAGTATTTTTGAATAATATAACTTAATTTAAAATAAATAAATAAATATATATGTATATGAAAGCTACCTCTTCCTCCCGGCACTGCCGGAAGGACTATTTATTTTATGTGTTAGATCTTAAAATATCTAACGTATTTATGAACCGATTTGAATGAAACTTGGCATGTACATAGTACATACAAATATCTCGACCGAGTTCGTTGGCCAGCATCATCCGCCATCTTGTTTCAAAATGGCAGCCATTTAAAAAAGTTTAAAAATAAACGCGAAAAAATTAAAAGCTGAAAAATATTTTTATTTTATGTGTTAGATCCTAAAACACAGATTTTAGAACACTTTTATTTTGTCTATATCTTAAAAAATGATTGAGTTATAGCACTTTGAATTTTTCTTATGGCTGACATTTTGAAACGATCTGATTTTTGTCATGTGATAACACTCGTATTTATAAATCGATTTGGATGTAATTTGGTGCGTACATAGTCCTTAATAAAGCCATGACCGAGTTTGTTAACCAGTTCCATCCGCCATCTTGTTTAAAAATGGCGGCCACTTAATTTTTTTTAATTAAAATTTGAAATTAGGTACAAAAAAGTGAGAAATTGAAAAAGATTTTTCTTTTATGCATTTGACTTTGATACAAAGATTCCAAAGCACTTTTTGTTTTGTCTGTACCTTAAAAATGTCTGAGTTATAGTACTTTTAATTTCTAGTGTTGCTCACATTTTGAAATGATCTGGTTGTCGTCACGTGATAACAGGCGTTTTTATACACGGATTTGGATGAAACTTGGTGCGTAGATCTGACATACTGATGCCTAAACCGAGTTCGTTGGCCAGTTCCAACCAGTGTTGGGCACGTTCACAAAATAAACGAACTAACTCAAACTCACGTTCAATTTCTGAAAAGTGATTTAAGTTCACGTTCAAATTCAAAATGTTTCAAACGAACTCGTTCAAATCAAACTCATTTGTAAAAGTGAACGAAGTTCACTAAAAAGTTCACTTTTTTTATGTTTGAATATTATTGTCCAAATTTACAAAATTTTGTGAACTAACCATTTGATTATTCGATATGTAAGATGAGGTATGCAGGGACGGAAATTTCCAGACCCGATCCATAAAAAAAAATGTCCGACCTGATATTAAAATAAAAATTTCGGTCTGAGCCCAGCCCGGCTCGTAGAGAAAATTTAGCGGCCTGACCCGGCCCGATATAATAGCTAAAATCAAGGCTCGACCCGGCCCGATATAATAGCTAAAAACAAGGCCCGACACGGTCCGATATAATAGCTAAAAACAAGGCCAGATCTTGGCCCGGCCCGAAAAAAGAAGTTAAAATTTCGCACCGAACCCAACCCGACCCCGAGTACATTTCTACAGGACATTGATATTTACCTTTACGGAAGAGTTCTGGCCAAAAAAACTTATCTTAGTCCGTTTATAATCTCCATTTATGCAGAAGTGCCGTAGGCTGCGATGTTTATGCTTTCTTTTAAAATCTTTCCGATTTCTTTAAAATTATTCCGATTTAGACATATTTCCTCCTTACACAGTCCATCTTGTACAGAGAGTTTACTGTATATATCTATTTTCGGCGAAATTGTATACAGCCCAGGTCCGGTTCGGCGCGACCCGAGTCTGCAGAAGAAATAAGACTAGGATACTACCCAGAGAAGTGATATCCAGACTCAACCCGTCCTGAGGCTCGTGTAGGCCTCTAAATGGCATTTGAAAGAGGGAAAAAGTGTACTAAGGTCAAGAAAAATTTTAAATAAATTATGAAAAAAATTGAACGTAAATTTGAACGTAAATTTCGTTCAAACTCGTCTATTTTTTGAGCTTCCGTTCAGTTCAAACTCGTTTATAAAATAGTGAGCGAAGTTCAGTTCAAAGTTCACAAATAGTGAGCGAAACTCGTGAGTTTTCGTTCAGTGAGCGCGTTCATGCCCAACACTGGTTCCAACCGCCGTCTTGTTTCAAGATGGCGGACTATTATATTTTTTTGTAATTTAAATTTTAAAATTAGGTGCAAAAGAGTAAGAAATTGAAAAAGATTTTTCTTTCGTGTTTTGACCTTGATACAAAGATTCCAGAGCATTTTTGTTTCATCTATATCTTAAAAAATGGCTGAGTTTTAGAACTTTCAATTTCCAGTGAGATTGACATTTTGAAAAGGTCTGAAATTTGTCACGCGTTAATACGCATATTTATGAACTGATTTCGATATAACTTCGTGTGTTCATGGTACATACCAATGTCTTGACCGAGTTCACGGTCCAACTTTATCCGCCATCTTGTTTCAAAATGGCGGCCATTTAAATTTGTCAAAAATCTTTTAAATGTATAATGATGTATAAACAAAAAATTAGAAATTGAAAAAAGGTTCTTTCTAAACTATTTATCTTAATAATGAATTCCGGAATATTTTTTGCTTTGTCTTTACCTTAAAAAACGCCTGGGATATAGCAGTTTGAATTTCTAATGTGGATGACATTTTTTTTTTTTTTTAAGTCAATTTTCCCGCGACAGCACTTGTATATATTAATCGATTTCGATGTGAGTGTGCATGTTCCATGAATTAAGATTTCGATCAAGCTTATTAGGTTTTTTTTATCCATCATGCTGCTTTAAAATGGATATCGTGGAATTTGGCGACCCTATAAATCGCTTAAAATAAAACCAGGTTTAATAAAAAATGACTAATTTCTAAAAATTCCTATTAATATTCAGTATTGACAAAAACTAGTATTCAATCTTACATAATCGTGTTCCACTATTTTGAGCTTCGTATATTTGATTTATATAACTGAATTCTAAATAAATAAATAAGTATATGAAAGCTACCTCTTCCCCCCGGCATTGCCGGAAGGACTTTTTTTATTTTTACTTTTTTGACACTACAAAGATAAAAAAGCATCTTAAATCATAGAAAACACTGAAAAACACACTTAAAGATCAAAGAATCATTTGTGAAGTTTTAGCTGTAGAAAAATGGAAATTATTGTTGTGATTCCTTTAGTTTTTGCTTTTGTTTTATTTGTTGGAACATACATAAATTCTCATTAAATATAATTTTTATGGCACAGGGACAGATACCAATATTATTTTCGTAAGTTATATAAAAACGACTTTTTTCATATAAGGTCGTCAAGCTAAAATGAAACTTAATACTCCCATGTTTTGTGAGATTTTGAATATAAGGCCTTTCATTAAAGAAATATCTATTTTATTATCAGAAAAAAAACGAATGATGTTTTTTTTTAAATTAAAAAGTAATTTACTCTGTTGAAAATCTTGTCCTGGTTTGAACCAAAATTCGGTGCTCAATAGATGCCACTATAAGATTGTGAAATCTTGACCCCGTATTTGGAGCTGCTGTTGAAGCATAGTTCGAATAGTTGGATTGGTACGAGACTTCACCACCTCATGGTGACAGCTAGTGAGCACCAAATTTGGTTCAGACTAGAGCAACATTTTTAACAGTGTATTATGTAGAAATATTACTAACCTAAGCAAACAATACACTATTTTCTCATTTAGACCATTGTTTTCACATTTATAGTAGCTAAAACCTATAAGAAATGTCTAAAGTGTAAGTGATTATGCATGTCAGTTCTTCTTAAAATATTAATTTAATTGCTACAAATTTTTTAAATACTTAATTGCGAGTCCATATACATAAAATTGAAAGTTGGAACATTTATAGACTTGCTTTAATAACTCGATTTAATAGAAATTTAAATAATCAAAAACTAATTTTGAGATGCATAGTACTGAGTCTATTATAATTAAATAATGAATACTTTAGCATTGTTACTCTAAACACTTTTAACTTTGACACTGTAAAAACAAGGATTAATAATAAAAGCTCAATATAAAATAAACTTTAGTAAAGCAATGTTTATTTTCATATATTTTAAACAAATAATTTGCGTTTCAGTTTGTCTTTAACTTATTACGGCTTTTCATTTTCTCTGTTAATTTGCTATTTTCCTTTGGTTTCTGAAAGGTATGGATTAGAATCCTTGCGCTGTTAGTAATCCTCCGCCCCCAAACACGAAAATCCCATTTAAAGTCAACACGCAACCAGACACAAACCGATAAAAAATAGTTTCCTCAGCCAACAAGCCAACCTAGACGTGCCAAAATAATTTTTGGTGACCCACAGCCGGAAGACACACGAAGTAAAAGGAATGTAAAACTGGTTTAAATGCAGTTATGAAAAGTAATCAACAATATCTCTATTATAAAGTTTATACTTCATAGAGAAAAAGAGACAAATCTATGTTCTTTCATAATCAAATATGACAAGACTTCTGAATACCGCACACCTAGGGATCATTGAATAGAGTCTTGTATAAGGTTGTTCATAATTTTCTTTTTCCGGGTTAAAATGAATCAAGTTTTTTTTCTTTGCGAATCGGGTTCATTCCATAATAATTCTTGAGGGTCATATTTATAATTTTTTGGTAGTCCAATTTTTGGGATTTTTAATAATAGTTTGAGTAGAACGGCATCTCCGATTAAAACAATAAATATCGGGATACGAATGAGCATCAGTTTACTGCATGAAAAATAAAATATTGATAGGAAATTTGCTCATAGATTATTCTTTCTTTAAGAATTATCTTTTGTGTACCAGAATTATTTTTTGTGTATAGTATGAATAACATTATCAACTTTTTGTTTTTGATACACAAAAGATGCATGTATCATATTTATTTTACTTTATACACACATACACATGTTACGTGTATGTAGATTGGGAGGTGATCACTATTCAGAGTTGTTAGTGTAAGAATATATGTATTAGGAACTGAATAAGTGTCCGCTAAAGAGAGATTTTCGGGAGTGTGTATTATGAAGTTGTTATTGTATATAGATTTTTAACATAAAAAAATTGGCCGCAGTTTTGAAAAATTGGTTCGCACATAACACGCAAAGCTCAAAACCAAACCCAAACCGAATCAAAACCGAAAAACTGAAAGTCAATCCCACCTGCAACAAAAAAGTAGACTCAATCTGAACCGCAACGAAAAAATGTAGCACCAATCCGATATGATGCAGAACTCTACTATGAATGTGTATAATAATGAGGATTTGGCTTCTTGATATCTCGTGTTTCTACTGCATCTTTATTTTAAAATTATTTTAGCTACTGGCTTCGAGTTTCTGCGAAATACTGTTTTTGTAAAGCTGTTTTAGCGTTTTAAAGTTTCAGTTTATCTTATTTTTTCAATTATTTTTACTCGCTCATTCCATTGACTTTTTTTTCTTTCTTTCACTATGCTTTAATTGTTGATCATTCTTCAATGTTCGTTCCTCCTGCTGTTCACTTTTTCGTGGATTTTCAATTGCTTTTAACAAGCAACTTTCATAAGTATAACATGGGTTTGCTTCAGGAAGAGATATTTGTGAGTGTAATTATACTTGTACACCAGATTATACTTCCATAGAATACTATTTAAAATACTGAATAGAATACTATATATAGGCCTGATTTTATTCTTTAGTTCTACTATACTGTATTGTTTGTAAAAATTAGAAATCTTTATCAATTATTTTTCTATCTATTGTATTGGGTTAGACAGACACATCACAAAGTATTGTGAAAGTTATATTACTACCTTCATGGTGCTCAATTAAAAAATTATTAGTCAATTAATAATTAACAGTCGTTTTTAAGTTCATATTAACCATATTAACTTCAAAGTCAAAATCAGGTGAAATTTTGCCCTTCTGAGCAGGAAGATAATTATTAATAGCCGATTTATTAGCGTTAAAATCATTGGTTAAAAACGATTTATCAGCAAGAAATGTACAATAATAATTATAAGGTGCATAATAGCGATAATTTGAAAATAGCGATCATAATAGCGATAATTAATAGAAATCTATCAATAATAGCTTGACTTTTCCAGCCAAATAATTGGTGGTTTTATCCTATCATTTAATTCATGTTTAAGTATTTTTAATTTCCTAAAGCGCTGGAAGGCATTGCCTGAAAATATGATTCTTGAACAGAATATCAATTGAATGGGAATATACAATTTTTAAAACCAATTTTAAATGCGTTCATTCAATATACAGAAGAATTAGTTTCAATTTTTTAAGAGTATCACCGATCATATGTTTTTATTCTCTGATTTAATTTACGCTGATATTATCTATACTAATAAAAGAACAAAACGCTCTGTCTGTCTGCGTGTGTGTGTGTGTGTGTGTATGCGATAGCTAGCAAAATCTACAGCATGTACGATGCTCAAAATTTTTTGAGAGTAGCCCCAAATCTCTCCTGATGTACCTGAGCTTCAGAATTTCGAAATTCTAATTATTAACTGAGAAATTAAGTAAAATCCAGAACTCACTCTCATCAAAAAATCTTTTTTTCGCATTTTTCTCCATTCGCTTGCTTATGGTTGGTTGGTTGTATAAAACTTTGGACGCAATAATTAAAAATCTGGGACAAAATTAAAGAAACCAATTTAAAACTGATTTTTTTTTTCCAAAGACCATTGAAATTCATAGACCTGCAAACATCCAGTTTAATTTAGGATTCTGATCACAGCTGCTGTACGTCAGAATGTTGGCACTTCGTACATTAGAATGTATGTGTGGTTAATGTTGCAGTAAAAAAATATACACGAGGCTTTTCTAGGAGTTACTTTTTTAACGATTGATTAAATTTAAATGTATTCTATTTAATTTAAAATTTTTTATGGCTTTAAATTGTTTTTAAAACGTAAATAGAATGGATGTTATCCGTACAATTGTTCGAATCGGCAGATGATTAATGCAGTAAAAAAATATACACGAGGCTTTTCTAGGAGTTACTTTTTTAACGATTGATTAAATTTAAATGTATTCTATTTAATTTAAAATTTTTTATGGCTTTAAATTGTTTTTAAAACGTAAATAGAATGGATGTTATCCGTACAATTGTTCGAATCGGCAGATGATTAATACACCGTAATAAATTTTCAAATAGGAAAGCAAATTATTTCTATTTAATGTGTTTCTGTTGCTCGATAAAGCTAGATGATTATTAAAACAAGTTGGAAATTTCACATGAAGCGTAGCAAATGAGGTGCGTTCGTACGATAACGAAGTTTTAAAAATATTGCTCTCATATATCAATCTCATAAAATTGTAAATAATTAATTACAATTAAAACGCTCATCAAACAATATTCTCCCTATACCATTATGTAATGGAATACTTTTGTGTGGCCTTGTAAATCAATAACAAATGTTCTTTGCACCACAAATTATCTAAAATGTATATTATAATATGTACTTTATAGTTGCATGTAAATTTTATTAAGTTCGAATGAGTGTAACACCATTAAAATGCATTTGAAACATTTTCGCCATTGACCGTAATGTAACGGAATATTTTTGATTGTCCCTGTAATTGATCTATGCATCCGATTTTCATAAAATTTGAAATAACTCGACAAAATTATGTAATAATTATGTATTTTTAATTTCAAACGTATAAAATACATTTGAAACTTTTTCCTCATTGACCATAATGTAATTAAATATTTTTGATTGCCCCTGTAATTGATCTATGCACCCGATTATCAAAAAATTTGAAATAACTCGACAAAATTTTGTAATAATTATGTATTTTAAATTTCAAACGATTAAAATGCATTTGAAACTTTTTTCCCCCATATTGACCGTAATATAATGGAATACTTTTGATTGCCCCTGTAATTGATCTATGCGTCCGATTTCCATAAAATTTGAAATGACTCGACAAAATTATGTAATAATTATGTATTTTAAATTTCAAACTTTTCGACTGGGTAGTTTTTTCGTTGTTATATGCGGACAGACAGACGGACGGACAGATGGACGGACTGAACGACCACTATAGGTGCTACGTATTTACATAATTACGAACGCACCTACTGATGTTGTCAAACTTGGCTTTTTGAACCAAATTTCCGGACGTGATATACCAATGAAGATCGCCATGAGACAGCATTTTTTTGTAAATTAAGATTTTTTTCGAATGAAATTTTTAGTTTTGGATTGGGTTTATGTCCATGGAATTTTTTTTGTCCTGTTCGGATCCGATTATAGCTATTTGGAATAACTTTGTCCGTTTCGGAATTGACTCGGTTCAGATTTCGGGGTTTTTCAAATTGAATTTTCATGTTCAGCTCAAATAATTTGTATACAAAAATTATTTTGTAGTAATTGAATCGGGTTATGGTTCATTGGAATTTTTGTCCGGTTCAAATTTGCATTGGGCCAGATTCCAATATTTTTTCATATTGAATTTTTAAGTTCGGTTCGGATTGCAATTTTGCCTGGATAGATTGCAATTACGTTTACGGTTTGTCTTAGGTTATATTGAATTTCCGGTTAGGTTACAGTTAGATCATGGTTAAGTTACAGTTAGGTTAAGGTTAAGATGCAGTTAGGTTATGGTTAGATTACGGATAAGGTTGCGATAAGATAAAGGCTAGAGGTTACATTTATGTTATGTTTCAGTTACGGTTAGGTTACGGTTAAGTCGCAGTTAGTTTACAGACAGCTTATGGTTACGGTACAATTAGTTACGGTTAGGAATTTGACCACAGTGTGAACATTACGCATGCTTTCATTAAAAAATATAGACTTCTTTTTTTACAATGGCTCTAAAATTATAATATTATATACACTTCGATTACATTCTATACATAGGTGCCTACCTTCCATTAATCTCCCATAATACGTGTGTTAATTTGATCCTAGTTTAATGAATTTCGAACCAGAAATTTTTTTTAACGAAATGAAATTAAATGAGTGCTACTTAAGAAATTGAAAGTAAATAAATAAAGATTCATGAAATGTTGTTTTTTTTTTTTTTTTTTTTTTTTTTTTTTTTTTGGTTCGAAATGAGGTTAACCTGGATCAAACTAATCTAGGTATAACGAAAGATTATTTGAAAGTTGACAGCTATGTTTATAATATTATATACTTTTAGCTAATCATTCAAGTATCGATTTCATTCACAGCATAGGCGGATTAGAGAGTGATATAAATAGTTTGAAATTCAAAATATTTCACTTGATATTTCTATGTGAAAAAAGTAATTAGTTACATGACTTAGCTGTGATTTTTACGGATAAATATCAACACTTTAACACGAAAATCACGCAATTGCTGCACACATGTTCTCTCCTGCGTTTCCCATTGTAGTCATTTTGAGCATTTTTACAACTAAATATGAGTTTTTATTATTATTATTATTATTTATTTATTTATTTTTAACTAATTTCTCACACAGTCGGTGGCCAGGTATTTCAGACAATGTATTTCCATACATTTCGAGTTAAAGATAAAATCATACAAATTTCAAATTCGTTTAATATTATTATTACGGATCCAGGCAACGCCGGGTGGGTCAGCTAGTTATGTCATATTTTTGATTGATTAAAAAAAAACATTAATTTATATATTTTTATGCTTTGTAACACACATTTAAGTAATTGGTTCCAGTCAAAGGAACTAATTACTTAAATATTTCACAGTATATTTAAGAAATTTTATTTATTATTTATAGTATACAGGGTGTCCCAAAAGGGTGTCCCGTTTACAAACTTAACATGCTGGTCTGTCATATCATGATGAACAATATTAAATAGGAAACTAAGGGTCCCAAACGTCTTCCAAAGGAGATATGCGCCATTAAAGTTTAGGGTCCAAAAGTTCAAATGATTATAAAAAACAAAAAAATTGGTCGATTCGTTTGCGGTTTTCACTAAAACCATTCTTTATGTCAGTATTTTCTTGAAAATAAATTATAAAGATAAATTTCAAAAATTTTCGATAGAGGGCGCTTTAGACTTTGGAGTAACGATAAACTAGTTTTTACCAGTATTTTTTGCATCTCATTAAATTTTTTTAGAAGCTTAGACATAAACTTAAATTTTGAACTCAAAATCTAAATCGTTGGAAGTGGTTAAGTAGCGCAAAATGAATTGCGGGAGGAGGTTCAAATTTCAAATGGTTATAAAAAACAGAAAAATTGGTCAATTGATTTGCGATTTTCACTAAAATTATTCTTTATGTCAGTATTATCTTGAAAATAAATTATAAAGATAAAATTCAAAAAATGCCGATAGAGGGCGCTTTAGACTTTGGAGTAACGTACAACTATTTTTTCCGTTATTTTTTGCATCTGATAAATTTTTTTAGAAGCTTAGACATAAACTTAAATTTTAAGATGAAAATCTGAATCATTGGGAGTGGTAAAGTAGCGCAAACTGAAGTGTGTTCAATGGGGGTGGGGAGTTTCAAATTTCAAATGATTATAAAAAACGGAAAAATTGGTCTGTTTTCGCTAAAATTATTCTTTATGTCAATATTTCCTTGAAAATAAATTTTAAAGATAAATTTAAAAAAATCCGTTAGAGGGCGCCTTAAACTTTAGAATAACCAACAATTATTTTTAACCTTTTTTTTTTTTTTTTTTTTTTTTTTTTTTTTTTTTTTTTTTTTTTTTAATCTAATTAAATGCTTGCAAAAGTTTAGACTTAAATTTTGTGCTCAAAATCTAAATCGATAGGAGGGGTTAAGAAGCGCAAACTTCCCCTCCCCTCGAACGCAGTTCAATTTTTGGCCGCTTAATTACTCACAACGATGCAGATTTTGAGCCCAAAATTTAAGTTTGAACTTTTACAAGCATTTTATTAGATACAAAAATAACGGTTAAAAATAGTTGTTGGTTACTATAAAGTTTAAGGCGCCCTCTGGCGGAATTTTTTTTAAAGATAAATGTAAAATTTATTTTCAAGAAATTATTGATATAAAGAATAGTTTTAGAGAAAACCGACCAATTTTTCCGTTTTTTATAATCATTTGAAATTTAAACCTCCCCACCCTCATTGAGCACAGTTCAGTTTGCGCTACTTAACCACTCCCAACGATTCAGATTTTTATCTCAAAATTTAAGTTTATGTCTAAGCTTCTAAAAAAATTTAATGAGATGCAAAACATAATGGTAAAAACTAGTTTATCGTTACTCCAAAGTCTAAAGCGCCCTCTATCGACATTTTTTGAAATTTATCTTTATATTTTATTTTCAAGAAAATACTGACATAAAGAATAGTTTTAGTGAAAACCGCAAACGAATCGACCAATTTTTCTGTTTTTTTATAATCATTTGAATTTTTGGACCCTAAACACTAATGGCGCATATCTCTTTTGGAAGACCTTTGGGACCCTTAGTTTAATATTTAATATTGTTCATCCTGATATGACAAACCAGCATGTTAAGTTTGTAAACGACCTTTTGGGACACCCTGTATATTAGTAGTATATTAGTAGTATTTTTTCTCGCTTCTTCATGGTCATGTATAAATTCATAATTTATTTATTGACCATAGATTAATTAATCACAGTATTATGTATTTAACCCGTCATTAGTAAATCACTGAGAAAAAATGGCCACCAAAATTTATACAAAATTCTTGAACAAAACTAATTTAAAAACGTGAAACCTTTCCTAATTTACCTCCAGTAGATAAAACAGATGCCCGAGACTATGAACTTGATAGGGCTTTTGATCTTCAAAGTTGAAATAGCGAAAACACAATCCCTGTTTAATTATTAATGGTTGGAGAGCTATTGGGGCACTTGATGATGAGCGGTGAGCATTATAATGTAAATATCCTTCAAAAAAGCTTTTTTATTGTAATGAAATATTTTGTTCTTGAATTTTTGGATTCTTCATTAACAATATTTATACACGATTCCACCGATAAAAGTTTAGGTAAAAGAACATTATCGCGTTTTTGTGTCGTAAGAATTAGCCATAAGGACCAAAAAATGAAGTATATGATTAAAGCTAATGGTTTAGGAATTAAATATTAGTCTTGGATAAATGGAAGCACCCTGTGTAATGACCATATATTTCTATTATAAAACAGTCGTTAATCATACAATTTTATATTTAATTTACAAAAAATCATAAAATAATTTATAAACAATAACTACTCTTAAAAAAATTAAACTGACCGAAATAAAAAATATAAAAAATAAAATATACCTTAAGACTTAAATGCTATATGAAAAAATAAAAAACCGGAAGAAATTAGAAAAAACATCAAAATTACAGTAGCTTTACTCGCTCGATTAGCAACAAAAAGTTCAAATAAGGTGGTCTGGGGTAATAACGCCAGGTGCTAATATTATGCATAATTATGAAATAATCTGGTAAATGACACCCATGTGCTCTGCGCAGAAGGTTTTTGAGTCATATAAATCGCAAAAAACAGCTTCAAGTTAATTTGTTTCATTTTTAGGTCTTATTGTTTTTACAAGCAACCAAAATTAACGCCTGATCTAAAATTTGCGAGATACGTTTTGTGATGTAAAGACTATTTGTTTTATCCGGAAATACTTTGTTAATTACATAAATTTGTAGTACATTTCATGCACTTTCAAAATGTTGTTGAAGATTTTGAATATCTTCTCGAGATAATTTGTAATTTAAAATGTACAGCGCAATAACTATAACGGGGTAATAACGCCAATCCTTGGCATTAATACCCCGGTTGATTCCTTACAGTGGCCGAGCTACATCCTAAATACTGATTCAAATAAACAGAGTTAAAACTGTGCAATGTTTCTAATAATTTTATTTAAGCGATCCTTTTTAAGCAAAAATTAGGTCACGGTCTGATATTCTTTTGCCTCATCCTCCCCCCCCCCCACACCACACCTTTATTTTTCTTACACTTTTATAAAAAATTGAACATTTCCAATAGCTTAGAATGCAATTTGTCAATTTCTAAGTTTGTATAGTTTGTATTTTTAGAATTGGGCAATCTACATGCAATTATTCCATCTTATTTCATAGTTTTGTTTGCATGGCGTTATTACCTATATAGGTGGGTAATAACGCCAAATAGCATTGGTGAAGAAATCACGCCATTACATTTTATGAATACATATCTGTTAAATTATTTTTTTGATATAGATAGTCAATGAGTTGCTCTATCAAATCATATATTTGTTTGAAAAATACAATCTAAAACTGAGCCGTGAAAATTGGTAGAACCTTAACGTGGCGTTATTACCCCAGGGTACCTTATGTATCATATTCTAGTACAGTAAAATGTTATAAAATATGAATATTAATTATGAAACAGACCATGCATTATTAATAAAAATATTAATTAAATCCGAAAAGATGTAAATATCTCCTAATTGTGCTATATATAACAGTTTCGTCTCATGAACATAGTTTTAAAACTATTCGAGTTGTTTAATTTCATTTATCATAAGTTACGTCTTTCGTTTTTTACAAAATAAGATATCTTGGGGGAATATCAGTCAAAACTATATGTAATTAATTTCGTTACAGCACTTCTGTTTTGTAGGTCAGCAAAAATTTTCTTTTTCTACTATGATGAACTTTTTATGTAACGAGGTACACTGTAAAAAAACTTTACATTGAAGACAACTTCCGAAATTTTTTTACAGTGAATAATTATATTAAAAAGATTTAAGTCATTGTGATGACTCTTAAGAGATCTTCCATTGTTTTTATTAACGCAGATACATCGGTCTGTCACGATAAGGACTTTTATTAATTAGAGTTCTGCAATTTAGCATATTTTTAAAATCTTTACCAATATTAGGATATAAAACCATTCATCCATTTGACAATGAGTTACATAAATCTTTTTTTTTCCTTATTAAAAAATAGTAATCCTAAAAGTAAACTAAAGAAAACTATAGACTCTTTTCAATAAGTTATATAATCTACAGAAATGGGAAAAACAAAATCACTTGCTACTGATTGTATAAGAATTGAGATTTTATTATTGAGTCAGAATTCCGTTAATTGGAGATCATGTTTATAATTGTATACACAAATGATATTTTGGAGAAAATCTGCATATTAAGATTTATATTAACTTTTGAATTTTTAACGGCAACACGCAATTTCAACAAGATGTTTTTAAAGTATTGCCTACATACAAAAAATTAATATTTACACAAGATTTTTTTTAAGAATAAACTTTCAAAACGTTCACGCTCTCATACAAACTTATTTTCATTTTTTAATTTAAATTTTCGTAAATTATTATCGCAAAAAACGGGTTTTTAATTTTTTAATTAAAGTGGACTTTGAAATAATATCGGAAAACTTTGTGAATATACATTATGGAATTGTTTGTTCATTCTTATCATAAATGTTTCTTATATGCTGAAGTTTTCAGGGACTCAAAAATATCACATTTTTATAGTTTAGGTATAAAATGTATTCAAGTGTTTCTAGAATAAAAGGACGCGGATAGCGTAATTCGATTAAAAGATATAAAAATTTCCAGTTTGTACAATGTTAGATTGTTTAAATGTAGGTAAATCTTTAAACCCATTTATTGCAAAGCGCATTTTCTTCAATATTGAACTTATGTTGGTGTACTTAATTTGTAGGAAAAATACAGTTATGGGATTACGTACAGTTATTTTCCTTTGTATATTGATAAAATTGTTTCCGGGACTTTAAACAATTAAAGACATATTGTCTGAAACCTATAATACATTTAAACAACAAATAATTCTTTAGTTATGGCAATTTTTTAGATGATCCAGAAAACGGAGTTTTATGTTTCGTATTTATAAATATACCTTTTTTTTCTTATTCGTAAATTACTTACATATATATATATATATATATATATATATATATATATACATATATATAAGTATTATTTTGGATGTGACCATACTTTTAGAGCGAAAAAAATTGGTTACAAAGATATTTGATAAACTAAATACCTTTAGATTCCGAACTTTAAAATTAATGCATTTCGATTCATGTGTTCACATTTCAGTAAAAAGAAACATCTCCAGAAATGGTTTAATTCGTATCGATAGGCTGAGTTCAAGGATAGGAGACGTGTTTGATGATATTGTGGAGTGGTACAGACTGGGTTCTGAAAAGGGTTATCCTCGGAACTTTATGAAAAGTATAATGAACGATTTTGTTAAAGGTAGTTGTTATCGAAATGAACTGAAATCATTATTGAATGAAGTTGACAGCTTCGGCAAGTTTCATGATTCAGATTGTTAGTTATTTGTGGGGTATCGCTGGTCGATGCTTTAATTTTCTGTTTCGTTCGCTTTCAGTTAATTTCATTTTTGGTTGTGACGGGCCTGAATGATGTTGCATGCTTAAAATCTGATTTAACCCAGCAGTGCATTTCATTAGCCGTGCCGCCTGTCTCCTTGTTTGTTTTTCTATTATGTGTCACGGTTCAGATATTTATGAGTTATTATTTTGATCTATCAGTTTTATAGTTTATGGATTAGTTTATAGTTCATGTATTAGTTTTTTAATTTTGTCTAACAGTTTAGATGTTTGTGAGTTATTGCTTTTAAGATTAGTTTTGTAGTTTATGTATTCATTTTTTTAGTAAAATAGATGTGGTGTGTGATTTGAGTTAATATACCAGTTTTAATTATATATATATATATCAACATCATCATCATAATCAACCGTATTCGATCCACTGCTTGATGTAGGTCTCCCCCAGAGTTTTCCAATGTTTCTTGCCTAGTGCTTTCGTCATCTAGTTTACACCAGAAACTTTTCTGGTGTCGTCACTCTGCCTTACTTGGGGTCGTCTTCCTGGTATATATATGTATATATATATGTATATATGTGTGTGTGTGTGTGTCAGAGTTGGGCAGTATCGAAAATACATGTATTTGAAATACATTTTCAAAATACATTTGTATTTTGTATTTTGTATTTTAACCCAACGAAACGAAAGTATTTGAGTAATGTATTTTGTAATGCTTTTTCCAAGTATTTTGTATTTTCAAAATACATTTTTTTATCAAAATACATTTATATATTTCAAACTTTGCGGTTTTGTAAACCGAAAATCAGAGATTCGCAACAAGGAAATATCGCCTGTTTTGTTAAAGTCAGACTTCTTTTCTGGGCGTTTATAAACATAATTTTCAACTAGTGATATGATAAAGATTGTTAATGAACAGGATGTATAGCTTTCCCAGAAGCATTTATGCTGAATGGCTACAAATATATTGTTATAATTTTACTGCTGCTGTGAGAAAAAAAAGTTCAGTGATAGACAGGAAGTATTATTAAGGGTGTATTCGAAAAAACGCTTTTCCATCTTCAACAGCTCGAAATTTTCCGATACAATTTCAGACACATTTTTAAACGTAGAAACATGAAACTTGCTGAGGGGATTCTTGAAGGGACGTATGAGGTGCCATGTGATTTCTTTTTACGCTCAATTCATTAGAATTTGAGTTACAAACAATTACCTTATCAGTATGACCCTTTTTTTCGTTCCCAAATCTCCCGCTGGGGAGAATTCGGTTCGAAATGCCGTTTTTGATTGCTTTTTTTTTGCAATATTTTTTGCATTTATCAAAGAATCGACAATCACGGCACCTTGTGTACTTTCCAAATAAGAGATTTTGAAAGTTTGGTGTATTTTAGAGCAATAATGAGTTCAAAAATAAATCGGAAAATGGGCAGTTTGAATCGAAATACACCCTTAAGAGTTTTAATTCTTATTGGTTTTTTTTGTTTTTTTTTTTTGTTTTTTTAATTAGATGCATTAAAAATGCAATGCTATTATTTATTATAAAGGCTCGCGAACTGTTGAATAATACTTTTGACGCTCCTAGTGAAAATATACCACGAGAATAATTAACTGTGATAATACATGGCATGCAATATTGGACGGGAAATATTTTTAAATAACGTCTGCTCATGAGAATGGAAAAATTAAGAGAAAATGCCATTGTATAAAACAAGAAGTTCAGTTACATGTAAAACTTTTTAAATTCGAATAAACTTTAAACTCTTTGAGGTTAAGATTTTGAACTGTGAAATATCGATTTTAGCAATGTTATTTCTAGTCTCTCGGTATTTATTGAATCGAGATTTTATTATGTGGTTTTTAAAACATTTGATATTTGTTTACTAGACGTGAAATACATTATACAACTAGTTCAACTATTTATTGATGCAAAATTCTAATGTTCATTAATTGTATTTATTTTTGGATATATAAAATATAAAGATTTTGGTTAAAGATTCGTTCTTACTAGAATTATACATTTGTGCCGTATTATGTTCTATAAATTATATTCTATCAAAAACATTTTTTTAAAGCTTTCTTTAAATTTTTTAGTAAATAATTAACGCGGTGCAGATTTAAACTAATGCCTGACCAAAACAGGATTTTCAAGTTTAAAGCTGATTTCGATTCTTTATGTCCGGGCAGAAAAAAAAAAAAGTTTTCAGATAGAAATTTTAAGCAGAATCTATGCATATATAAAAATGTATTATTAATTTAGTTTAATTAGATTAATAAATCCATACACCTTATAAATATACTTATGATTACGTTAATTCAAGAATGTCCATGCGTTTGTTTAAAACAAAATAAAAGAAAATTATTATTATATTTTTTTGTTTTTGTTTTTTGACTAATTATGGAATGCATTTATTCGTTATTAATTGATGCAGTTATTTATATGATGAAAGTTCAAAAATCGATATCGTTGTTCATAGTACAGAAAGAGAATTGTGTTTATTGTTTGACTTTTAAATTAATCGAAAATAATATCAAGTAAAATATCGTCGAATAAAATAGTATATTCAGCAAGTATATTTAGTAATATATTAATAGTAGTTCATTTTATAAAAAAGGTATTTCAAATATAACCTAATTGAGAGAATTCATAAAAGATTCATTTTAATTTATTAAACACTAGTTAATCCGTCCGGTGTTGTTTGAGCCTGCAATAAACAATAAATTTCTATATTTTATATCTTTAAGATTATTTTGTCTGAATTTATATTTGTGAATGAAAAAATTTCGAAAAAAGTATTTATTTTTACTAGTAGATGTACTCGTAAAAAGACATTTTCTAGATTTTCATGTAGGGCCTTTTTATTGCTTTAGAAAAGTTCTTGTAATCTGAACTCTTTGAAAATTTTATCGGTGATAAATATAACAGTTTTGCAGCTTCTGTAAAAATTTCGCGAAAAAACATTGATATGCAGTTGTAGAGATCTGCACGGGCCCGGGCCTGGCCCGTGGCCCGTACCCGGCCCGGCGGAATCGTTTCGAATTTTCTAACGGGCCGGGCCGGGCCGGCAAAAAAATTGAACGGGCCAGACGGGCCGGGCCGGGCCGATAAAAAAAATTTTCGGGTCTGCCGGCCCGTTCTGAAGATTTCAGCAGAAACGATAAAATATGAGCTATTTTCAACGAAAATGGTTTTAACGAGAACAAGTATAAATGTGGCCATGCTAGTTTGACAGCGTCAATATAAAATGCACGTTTATAAAAATGCACAGTGTATCGGCATCGGAGAATTACATTATGTGTAACCCGTTTTAATATTTTTTTTAGCTGACTCATGCCGGTCCGAGATCACGCTTGCATTACTTTTCTACATATAGACTGGCCGGACCGGTACTAGACTTAATTATTGGCAGAAAACATGATTTGTAAAATTATTAACAGCGATAAAGAACTTATGTTAGCTTAGTCTTCGGATATATACTTCTTAATGATTTTTAAATTAATTTCTCAATAATGCGAAAGTTTGACACATTTTCTGATTAATTTTAAATTGTAAAAGTATAAAAGTGATAAGCCTAACTATTGAAGGGATTTGGAATCGAATAGCGTTTTTCATTTTTGGTAAATAAAATACTTGTATAACCTTGTTGAGATATAATAGTTTCTCAAATGATTGCAGGTTTTTCTCCCTTCCCTTGCTATTGCTTCCGGAAATTCTATTCAAAACGCTAATTATGACAGTATTTTATTTGTTTGCAGTATTCTTAAATTGCTTGTATCAAAAAATGGATAACGCCATTCGATTATATAGTTTCTGAATAAAGATATCTGCTAATCTTATGCGTTTCTGAGGGAAAAAAAAATGAGTTTAGAAATGTATCAGAAAGGAGCTTCTTTGAATTTAAGAATGAATTTGGATTTGAAATCTATAATAAAATGATATAGAAATATATTTATAAATCTTCTTTTATTAAACAGCTTCAAAATTAACGATGTTTTTAGTTTTCTTTCTTTTTTCTTTTATTCTAAGCCATATTAATTTTTTAATGAATCTTTATTCGAATGTTGAAAGCCTAAGAATCTATGTAATCATTAATGTTGTTAATGTCTATTTGCTGTAAAATATACTATAAAATCCTTCCATAGATATGTATGCAGTATTCTTTAAAGGAATCTTAGTTATATGATAAAAATCTGAATTTTTTAGAAATCGTAGAAATTGTAACGGGCCAAAACGGGCCGTGCCGGGCCTGGAAATTCCGGCCCGTGCAGACCTCTATGCAGTTGTAAAAAAAAAAAAAAAAAAAAAAAAAAAAATGCTTTTTTCTGCGTTACGTCCTTAAACATAACAAAAAAAAATCTTATCGTTTGAATTTTATGAAATTTTAATCGATTGCAAATATATTTGTATTCAAGCTTCAAACCCTCTTCAAGATTTTGGAAAAAGTATGTAGTGGTAAAGATAGGAACTATAGTCAATCAGAGGTACCGCCGAAACACTTTGCTTTTTAGATTTTTCACCGAAAATTTTTCAAACGTTTCTCTTTTTTTAACTTGTATTCGTCAGAACATTACGAAATTTTTCTAGGTCATGCAAGTCTATCTGATCAGAAGCTTCAAAAGTACTATGCTCAAATTCATACGTTTATAGTTACATTTAGCATAGAAAAACTGTAAGGCGACTTCTAACTAATGACTATAAGCTAACTTCTGGAAGGCGCAAATTTTTTGAAAGTCTTAAAATTCGTAATTTTAGAAAAGCAATTGAAATAAAATAATAAAATAAAATAAAATAAAATAATAAATAAATAAATATACAGATTTTGTCAATCAATACCCCCTCCCCCCTCCGAAAAAAAAAAAAAAAAAAAAAACTGAGCCGAAAGTGTGCTTTGCCGAAAGGGAATAAAAATCAAAAGTGAAAACGATCCTTTTTGAAAATTTCCTGTGTTCTATATAATATGAATTCTCATATAGACTTATTTATTTCTTTTTTATTCATGTATTAACACTTATTTATTTCATTTTTAACACTTTCCAACAAAGTTTAGCTTTACGCTAAGTTTGTTTATCAATTCGATTTGTTTGTCTGTCCGTGTTCTAACTCACGTAAATATAGACTGACTTTCGTGAAATTCATAGATGTTACTGGTTGTCAGGCATGTTCGTATATATTGGAAATGAAGTTTGTAGCATTAACAGTTCATTTACAGAGGCACATAAAATTATGGTTACATTGTGGTCTATGGAAAAAAATCGTTTGCGGTGTATTTTAATGATATCTATTTTAAATATATAAAAATACAAATTTATGTGCAAAAATTTATATATATCACTAAAGTGTATTACACAGCGATTGTTGTTGAATAGGATGTGCACAGAATGTAGCATTTATTTACAGGAACGCATAAAAGAATTTGGCTACAGAAGAAACTGCACAATAATCGAACTTTTGAAGACTATGAGCAATAATTGCTGGTAGTGCGTTTTTAGTTATGGCACGCTTTTGTAAATTGGATTATTTTTAAGCTATTGGATAGCTTTTATCGCGAGCTTTGAGCGCGGCGACCGAATTTAGAAATTCAGTAACGTGAAAAAAAAAACCTAACACTCCGGCTAACGCCGTTTCAGTTCGGCTGACTTCGGCACTTCGGCAGACTTCTCACTTATTCAATAAAAGAAAAAAAATTGTTTTCTTATCGGTCATCACGCTCAAAAAGTGTAACTTGAATTTATATCAAAGAAAAAAAAACTTAAATTCATATCAAAGACAAAAAAAAACTGCATAAATAAAAAATAAATAAATAATTATAATTGCAGAAGTTGATAAAAAATGCTATGCAATAGCTTTACAGCGGCAATCTCCGAGTGCCACACGTATTTTTTTATATGACTTGGAGTCTCAAGATTCTATAGATCCTATACAGGATTGTACAAGAGCTCTCTAGTACTATTCGTTTATACTCACGGAAATTGCTGAACGGAAAATTTGAATTGCGTTATTCGATTCATTGAAATAATTTTTTGCATAAAGTCTATAGATCGTATATAGAACTGCACACAAAAAATTGGATATTTTTTCAACTATTGATACTATTGGCAGAAATTGGGTTGCCAAACATATTATGCCTTTATTTCAGTATCATTGTTCTCTTTAATAAATTCTAAACTTTTGTTACAGTATTCTGAATGCGCTGGGAAGTGTTTCATATTCTAAGCTTGGCGCATGACTTTTTGTTCTTGTTTTCCTTATTTTGAATTTCAAAAGCTTAATCAATTTTCAAAAAACACTTTGCATTTATAGTGTGAAACACCCAGGAAATTTAAAAATTTCAAAATGTATTTTGTATTTTGAATGTATTTTGAAAATACATGTATTTTGTATTTTGAACTTTTTTCTTTTGAAAAGTATTTTGTATTTTGTATTTTAAGCTCTAAAACCAATGTATTTTGTATTTTGTATCGAAAATGATTTTTTGATGTATTTTGCCCAACTCTGGTGTGTGTATATGTGTGTGTGTCGGATCTAATTACTATTGACACAAAGCGTCATTTGCAATAAATTACTAAAATTTAAAAAAAAACTACAGTGAATACAACGAATAATAATAATAATAATAATAATAATAATAATAATTAAAAAAAAAAAAAAAAAAAAAAAAAAAAAAAAAAAAAAAAAAAAAAAACGAAATTCTTCGATTGAGAAGATTGTGAGTATTCATATTTTTAAATCTTGATGTTTATGAAGGAAAATTATCGTCATCCCCAATAGAACTTTTAACTATTTATTGTCTAATGTAAACAAATTTACGCTTATTTTGTCAATTTTGTGCAAACTAAAAAAAAAAATCCTTAATGAGATAGGAGTTATTTAAAATTGATGTTACATCCTCTTAGATGACAATCATGAAATATGTTAGTTATGTTGATATTGTCATTTGATGATAAAATTAAGTTTTATCAAAATTTTGAATAAATCTTAATAAAATTATTTTGTTCTATTGCGTGTTATACCTTTACTTGTCTTAACTGAATCACCAAATGAAGTCATATCATTCCACCCTGCGAATAATGGTTTAGTGGAATTTGAGAAATTGATTAGTCCATTAAATTACCTGATGTTTATTTCTATTAAATTTTTTTTCGAAAAGCTATACACTAGGTATTTGTTAATAATTATATGCATCTAACCTTTAAATTCGTGAGTAATGTTAGGTAAAATTAAATTAGATTATCAAGCACCTAATGATGAATTATAATTGAAAGAATTAAATGCGCATATTGCTTCATTTTCACAAATTATTTTACACTGATGTTGTGTTTGTTAAAGCTCTAAATAACATTTGACACTAACTACGGGTGTGATGCTCATACTGTAGCATGGACAATAGTTGTAAGAAATGATTTTTACTGTGTACAAAAAACTAGTACGACAACTTCCTTAATAAAATGATTTTTATAAATTAATAATAATAAAATACAACGAAATTATTTTCTAATACAAGGGTCATTGACACTATCTTTCTTGGTTGATCCATGAGTTTTGGCATCATGGTGTTTAATTGTTTTTCGTAATCCTGTAGCTATAAATTGTCGTACAGTACTCTTATGAAAAGTCGCAAATCCTCATTAAAATATAATGAGTTTCTCTTGTAATTGTCATTTTAAATTTTGTAGTATTACTGAGATTTGGGATGGAGTCCACCGTTTTTCTAAATTTCAATTGGAACGATGTGACTTTCGTTGTGAATAATAATAATAAATAACAATAAATAAAATTAATGTGATGAGCGCTTTGATATTTTTAGACTGGAGAAACTCACAAGTCCATTATTACGTTTAAAAAAGCTTGAAATATTTATACAAATAGCCTTCCTAGAATACGTTCTGATACGTGACTTATCTCTTCTTACCTCATGCTTTTCGCGGAAAAGTTCGTTTTTCGTTTTATAAATTAATTTATTAAATTTATAATAATTTTTCCTTCTAGAATCAAACTTTGAATAAAAAACCTTTACACATAGAATGTCATCAAAATATATTTTAATCCATTCGTATATTTAAAAACTAAGTTATGAAATGTTTAAAATAGTATAATTCGTTATAAGTATACAATCTGTTTTTGAATTAGCTATACATAAATATTATTAAGCAGGCCACGAATTTGCAATAAGGTCACGTCAAGTTTCTACCAATTTTCACGACTTAGTTTGAGAACTTTTTTCAAACAAATATAGGATATAATACAACAACTTATTGGCCATGTATACAAGAAAGTATATTTTACCAGATATGTATTCATAAAATGCAATGGCGTGATTTCTTAACCAATGTCATTTGGTGTTATAGCCCACCTATGTGAGTAATAACACCATGTGAACAACACTATAAAATAAGATGGAATAATGGCATGTAAATTGTCCAATTCTAACAATACAAACTCTACAACCTTAGAAATTGACATATTTCTCTTACTTTCCCCTGCGACATCAGGACAAAGTAATAATCATTTGATATTTTATTTTTCTGAAATGAAAAAAAAAATAGCAGAACTAAGCACATTCAAAATCCTCTTTACCTTTTTGGTTATCAAGAATGACAGAAATTCTCTCTCGGGCATAAAATACAAACCAAGCTTTCTTCGGATGTAGTTCCAGCAGTAAAAAGTATTAACCGGAGTAACAACGCCATCGGATGGCTTTATTTCCCCGATATACATATCTTGCAGCATGTTTGAAACTACAACGTACTTTGTGAACACATACAAAATCGTCCACAACATTTTGAAAGTACATGAAATGTACTAGAACTTATTTAAAGAAACAAAGTATTCCCTAATAAGTATATAATCTTTGGGTAACAAAATTTATCTCGCACATTATAGAACGAACGTTTTTTCTTATATGCTTCTTTCAGCAATAAGTTCTGTAAATGGATCAAGTTAACTTTTAGTGATTGTGTGTATTTCAGATTACTCAGAACCCTTCAGTGCAGAAACCATAAGTACCATCTTCCGGATTCTTTCATAATTACGCGTAATATTAGCACTTGGCTTTATTACTCACCATGCGTTGTTAGCAAAGAACTTATTCTTTTTCTAATTTTTTTCAGCAAGTTTTCGCCTTTATCAAGAGTGGCACCCTGAAAACGTACATATTTCAAGGACGCACTACAACAGATAACTTTTCTATATTAACAAGGGTTGCAATACATTTATTTAAACAAAATACAATGCATCCCCTGAAATCAAAAATTGGATTTTTATTTATAACATTAAAAACAATAAGGATATTTTAACGAAATTTGTTGCAAACTTACCTCCCTTTTTGTAAAATAAAATGATATGACGATAAAATAGTATCTACTTCCACAATTCAATTCCAAAGAGTGCTGAACTAGACGCGCGATGTTTCAGTATGTAGTTCAAATTGCATTGCGAACCCCTGACCAAATTACTACAGGGTTTTTTTCCCAGATTTTTTCCTGGCATCATCAATAAAAAATAAAATGTAATGTAAATCCGTTGAAAATTTCTTAAAAATACCTTATAGATGCAGTATAAAAAAAGTCGAATCGGAGCAAATACTCTATATTTTTCAATGAATAAATAAATTGTGATTCTAGTTTCCAATGCAAAGACTGTTTATTGTAGTGGGTAGTATCGTATCGTAAAAACGTATAAATAAAAAATTCTTTTAAATTATCAACTATTTCTTTTATCAATAAAAATACTTTTTCAATAAAAAATGAATATTTGATTTTCGAAAGTTCACGTTATGTCTCGAAAAGCGTACCTTTTCTCTAAATTAAAAAAATATGCTTAGACCAACAAATATTGTCTTAATGTTAGCCTTGAGTACTTTTGAAAGCTATAAAAGGGCATAGAATCTCGTTTTTGGTCCTATAATCACTATAGAGAGATGCAGACACTAATTCAAAATGTTTCTCTTTATTTATATTCTATCGGGGCATTACAACCCACCACATTTTGACTGATACTGAAAAAGAATTTAAGAATTAATTTCGATATTTTAAAAATGTTTCAGTATGTGAACTGCCTATGAAAATAATAACTGATTAATTTTAGTTACTGTTCCGTACCTAATAAGAAGCGCTGTATTAGAGCGCCATCTGTGAAAAAGAAGAACCGTCTGGGTTCGAGAGTTTAGAAGGGAGTTGTGTTTTGGTTTGGTAAAAAAGTGGCGATATGATTTCGCATTTATAAGTTTTGAGTTATGTCGTGAAATAAATAATATTTTGTGTGTGACAGTCCACTAAATGAGTGAGTGTTGTGATTTCTTCCAGCTATCGTCGACATGTGGTCCAGTAGCAGCCGGAGTATTTTCGCAATTTCGAAACCAATTGCCGTGGATGAAAATGCGTTTTCGTTTTTTCTTACCTGGAATAAACTACAGATCGTTTGAATGGAACACCTGCAACAGTGAAAGAAATTAAGTAAGAGCATGAGTTTTATTGGTTCATGTTTGGGTTTTATAAAATTGTTCTTAAAATGTTTAAAGACGCGCGTAAATCAGATTTGCTGATTGCTGCCGCGGAATTAGGAGAAAAAGTAAGCGATAAAGCTACGAAAGCAGAGTTAATTAATATTATAAAAAATACGGAGAAATTTAAAAGTGACTCTGAATTCGTAAGTAATTTAATAGACGGTATAATTGAGGAACGTAAAGAAGAATTTGAGCGGCTCGAGAAATGTAAACAATTAGAATTGCAATTAGAGCAAATTAAATTGGAAAGAGCTAAAGCCGAATTAGAATTATCTCGTATGCAAACAAATTCTAAAACTAATGACAGCGATTCAGAAAGTAAAATTGATTCTCTGGACTCTTTAATAAAAAGTATTAAAACTCTAACAATTAGAATTCCGAGCCGCCCAGAAGGTTGGGGTCTTTTTTTTGCTTCCTTGGAAAGATCATTTATAACAAAAAATGTACCCGATAAATTTAAAGCTGAGATTCTTTTGAATTTATTAGGGAGAAAGCTTCAAATGTAATTTCTTACACAAGCGATAATGAGTTGGGTGATTATGATAAAGTAAAGAGAATTGTTCTTAGAGAATTTGAACCAACACCCCAATGTTGTCTTGAGCAATTCAGAAAAACTGTTAGGCAGTCGAATAAAACACATATGCAATTTGCATCACGTTTAATAACTAGCTTTGATTATTATTTAAAATTGAGAGAAGTGTCCGATTTTGAGAAACTGAAACAATTAATTGTATCAGACAAATTATTTCAATGTTTAGATAAAGATACAGCAGCTCATATTAGTGTTAAACAATCGGATTCATGGTTCGATCCCGTGACGTTAGCGAAGGAAGCAGATTTGTTTTTTGTGTCACGCGGTAAATCATTAACTGAGAATAATAATCAAAAATCTATGAGAAATGTGTCTAAACTATTTTTATCTGATTGTAAGAGTATAAAATGTATGCTTTGTTTTGAAAGCCACCCGATACATAAATGTAGGCGATATATGGCATTATCTGTTTCTGAAAGGATGGAGGTAATTAAGAAAAACAATTGTTGCTTTAATTGCTTAGGCAAACATTTAGTTAATAATTGTAAATCAAAATTTTCGTGCTCATTATGTAAGCGAGAAGGTAAAACCAAGAGACATCATTTTTCATTGCATTTTCCGAGAAATGAGATATTGCGCAATGCAAATGTGAATGGTGAAAATGGGGGGGGGGAAGCGCCTTTCCCCACCGTAAGAGTAAGGGAATCAAATCTCTCGGCAGATTCGCCAATATTTGAACCTAATCAAAACAATAGTAATAATAATTCCGTACTTTCTACGCGAGTAATAAATCAAACAAAAACTGTTTTGTTAAGTACAGTAAATTGTTTATTGAAAGATGAGGCGGGAAATTACTATAGAGTACGTGCGGTTTTGGATCAAGGGGCAATGAATAATTTTATGACGGTAGATTGTGCAAATAGCCTCAAATTAAAAAAGGAGAGAACTAATTTGGCAGTTTGTGGTATCGGTGATACATTCACAAAAATTAAATCTGTTGTTACCGCGACAATTTCAAATTTAGAAAGAAATTTTGAAAGAGAGTTGGATTTTTTGATTGTATCTAAAATTACGGATTTCATGCCATCAAAAATGTTTAATATTAATGTGCCAGAGTTAAAATATGTAAAACTAGCGGATGAAGACTTTAACAAACCAAGTCGCATAGATTTACTTTTAAGTGCTGAGATATTTTATGAACTGTTACGGCCAGGTCAAATTTGTCCGGTTAATAGTAATTTGATTTTTCAAAATACAGTTTTTGGTTATGTAGCAAGTGGAAGTGTTCCCATTCCAAGTCAGGGGAGGGTACATTGTGGTTTCATTCAGGACAATACTCTTTTAAACGAAACCATAGAGAAATTTTGGAAAATAGAAGATGTTGAGATTGAGGTACCCAAAAATAAAGAAACAATAATTTGCGAAGAACACTTTGAGAAAAACGTTAAAAGAGATAGTACAGGGAGATATATTGTTAAAATGCCGTTAAAAGAGGATCCGCTTTGCTTAGGAAAATCCAGAGATATTGCCCTTAAAAAGTTAAATTCGCTGTGGAATCGATTCTTAAAAGAACCTGAATATTTAACATTGTATAGAGAATTTTTATGCGAATATGAAAGGTTGGGTCACATGACAGAGATTTCGGAAAGGGGGGAAGAAGTAGGAACGTATTATATACCGCATTTAGGAGTCTATCGCCCTGATAAGAGTACAACAAAACTTCGTGTAGTTTTTAACGCGTCTTCGAAAACAACCTTAGGAAACTCTCTTAATTCCTTACAGTATAACGGTGGGGTTATTCAGGAAGATATTTTTAAAATAATGACAAGATTTCGTAAGCATATTTATCCATTCGTAGCTGACATTAAACAAATGTATAGAATGATTTTAATTGATCCGAGTCAAACTAAACTTCAGAGAATTCTTTGGAAGGAGGGGGTGAATGAACCAGTTAAGACTTATGAGCTGAAAACTCTTACATATGGAACAGTGAGCGCCCCATATTTAGCTACTAGAGTTTTGCTTCAACTATCGATAGACGAGCAAAACAACTTTCCCTTAGCATCCCCAGTTTTAGAAAGAGATTTTTACATGGATGATGTGTTGAGCGGCGCAGCCACTTTAACCGAAGCTAAAGAGCTGCAGTCAGAGTTAGTAGAGGCTCTCAAGAGTGCAGGAATGCATCTGCACAAGTGGCATAGTAATAATTTAGAGTTAAAAACAGAACCTGACAGTGATTATAATTTTAGAGAAGAGACAAAAACGCTTGGTGTGATGTGGAATCCTAGTAGTGACAGCTTTACCTTTCAAATACAAGTAGAAAGTGTAGTTTTGCCAACGAAAAGAAACGTACTTTCAACAATCGCAAGAATTTTCGATCCACTCGGCCTCTTAGGGCCTGTTGTTACCAAAGCTAAAATTCTCATGCAAAACCTGTGGTGTTTGAATCTAAATTGGAGTGATCCACTTCCTGAAAGAGAAGCACAAGAATGGCAAAGCTTTATCGAGTCCCTGCCAGTGGTGAACAATGTGAGTGTTAAGAGGTGCATTCTAATTGAGAAACCTGTTAAGATCGAGCTTCATGGTTTTTCTGATGCCTCCGAATCTGCTTATGGATGTGTTATTTATTGCAAATCAACGTCAAGTGATGGAGCCTTTAAAGTGAACTTGGTTTGCAGCAAATCCCGAGTAGCACCCCTTAAGCGCCTTACTATTCCAAGATTGGAGCTTTCTGCAGCCGTTCTCTTAGCAAAACTGATATCCAAAGTGAAAAGTGCCTTACAACTAGAGACTACTGACATTTATTTATGGAGCGATTCGATGATCGTACTTTCCTGGTTACGAAAAGAACCATATCTTATGAAAACTTTCGCTGCCAACCGTGTAGCGGCAATACAGGACTTGACAAAAGTTCAACAGTGGCGTCATGTGTCTTCTGAGAACAATCCAGCAGATCTCATTTCGAGAGGAATGGATCCTGAGAAACTGGTTAAAAATGAACTGTGGTTCAAAGGTCCGAAGTTTTTGACTCAACGGGACTATCCTAATCGTAAAATTCCTACGTCCATCATTAGAGACGAATTTTCACAAGAACTAAAAAATTTAGATCAAGACTTATCTGTTTTTTGTGTAGCTTCCAATCCTTTTATTGAAGTGTTATTTAATATTACTAATTGTTATACTAAACTATTGCATGTTCTAAGTTATCTTTTCAGGTTTATTCACAACTTGAAGAATCCAACTGAAAAGAGGGTGGGTCCTTTGAAAACTCAAGAAATATTAAAAAGTGAGATATTTATTATTAAAGAGGTCCAAAACAACGAGTTTTCTGAGGAAATTAAGTGCTTAATTCACCATAAGAATGTTCCAGATAAAAGTAAGATAAAATGTTTAAATCCTTTTTTAGATAGGGATGGAATAATAAGAGTAAATGGTAGAATAAAAAATTCTGATTTAAGTTTCAACAGTAAGTTTCCAATTATTCTACCTAAGAGTCATAAATTAACTAAGTTAATTTTAGAGGCATATCACAAGAGATATTTTCATTTAGGCCCTACTGCCCTATTACATTACGCAAGACAAAAGTTTTGGCCCGTTCAGGGTAAAGCAGCATGTAGAAAAGTCGTGCATGATTGCATTAAATGTTTTAGGTGTAAACCTGTAGGTGTTGAACAGTTAATGGGTGATTTACCAAAAGAGAGGGTAACTCCTGATTTTCCATTTAATTGTTCAGGGGTGGATTTTTGTGGGCCATTCCTTATTAAGTATAGAAATCAAAGAAAAGGAATTTTCCACAAAATATATGTGTGCATATTTGTATGCTTAGTCACAAAAGCCATTCATCTTGAAATTGTAACTGATTTTACATCGGAGGACTTTGTGGGCATGTTTAAAGAGATTTATGGCTCGCAGAGGTTTGTGTTCGAAATTATATTCGGACAATGCGACAAATTTTATAGGAGCTAATAAAGAGCTTTCTAAATTACATAACTTAGTTTTAAATCCAGATGAGAGACTTTCAAATTATTTGTCAACTGAGGGAATTGACTGGAATTTCCTTCCTCCAAGAGCACCTAATTTTGGTGGCCTCTGGGAAAGTGGTGTAAAGTCATTTAAATATCATTTTAAAAGAGTTTTAGGTAATTCTAGTTTGACATATGAAGAATTCTTGACGGTTATTACTCAAATAGAAGGAATTTTAAATTCCAGACCACTTGTACCTCTGTCATCAGATACTGATGTGTATGATGTGTTAACCCCTGCCCATTTCCTAATTGGCAGACCCTTAAATGCCATTGTTGAGCCAAATTTAACAGAGATTAAAGACAATCGGTTGTCTAACTGGAAAAAACTAACAAAAATAATTCAAATTTTTTGGAAGAAATGGCATATTCAGTATCTTAACAATTTGCAACAGAGGTCCAAGTGGATGGTAGAAAAAGATAATGTAAAAGTTAATGAGTTAGTGCTTCTTAAAGATGAAAATCTACCCCCTCAAAAATGGGCATTGGGTAGAATAATAGATGTTTATTTTGGTGAAGATAAACGGGTCAGAGTTGTTAAAATAAAAACTCAATCTGGAGTTTATAAAAGACCAATATCAAAAATTTGTATTTTGCCTCTCAATCTGTAATCTTGTATATATTTTCTGTGTGTTTTTCTTGTAATTATATATTTTCTGTGTTTTAATATTATCAATATATTGTTACTATTTTATATTTGCATTTGTAAAGACTGTATAATTTAATGGTTGAATGTAACCATTGCAACGTGGGGCGGAATGTTCCGTACCTAATAAGAAGCGCTGTATTAGAGCGCCATCTGTGAAAAAGAAGAACCGTCTGGGTTCGAGAGTTTAGAAGGGAGTTGTGTTTTGGTTTGGTAAAAAGTGGCGATATGATTTCGCATTTATAAGTTTTGAGTTATGTCGTGAAATAAATAATATTTTGTGTGTGACAGTCCACTAAATGAGTGAGTGTTGTGATTTCTTCAAGCTATCGTCGACAGTTACTGTTTTTTCAAATCAATTTTTATTTATTTTCAATTCCAACAACATTAAAAAATGGGAAATTATTTATAAAATTTAAGTAATTTAGGAAAATCCTATGTGCATTTTCGCGCTCGATGTCTCGAACAAATTATACTATATATTCTAAGATTACTCATATACTATCTGTCTTAAAGTAGAATAACTTATTAATGGACGAGATATCTTTTAAATAAGGTATGATATTTCAAATTAATTGCTTAGTTATTAATTCCTTTTATGTTCATTTTCTAATTCTCTTTAGTCAGAAATTGCTCCAACCGCATTTTCAGCTTCGCTTGGTTGGATGTGGGAAAATGCTTGCATAGCAAATTGATTAAAAGAGTAATTTAAAATTCGGGTCCGCCTTTTTCTTTTCATTTAATTTATTATTTTTCCTTTCTTTTTACTTCATTCAAATTAAGCAAAATAGTCCTTAGAATTTTTAAAGATACTTCTTCGATTTAACAAAATCCCTTGAGCTCTTACGACCTTTTCTTCAGAACAATTTATGAAACAAGGGTAAAAATACCTCTAGGTTTTCTGAAGTTTTTCTATATACATTTTTAAATTTTAGCGTTTTAGTTAACCCTTTCAGGGGCAAGGTATTTCTGCTCCAAAAATGTTCAAATAATTGATTCACACCACAATTCAAGAACAGACTTATTTGAAAATAATCAAGAGCTGTTTTTCGCGCATATTATAAACTCAAAATTGTACTAAAATTTTACTGGTGCCAGTTCGCAATTAGAACAGTAATATTAAGTGTTTGCAGACTGCAAACACCGCCCTTGAAAGGGTTAACCTTCTTTTGATATAAAAATAATTAATTAATTTAATTCTTTTTGAATGATGTTAAAACTAATGTGCTTTTGACTGTTAAAGCTATTTATAGTTATGTAATAAAGATTTGATGTTCTTAGTTTAATTGCATATTTTATATTTTTGCAATATTTTTGTTTCACTGTTAAGAAAACCTGATATGTAATTTTATTAGAGGAAAGTAATTGAATTTAGACCACTTCACTTTTTTTCAGATGGAACTCACTTAATTTTTCGAATAGCTGCGAAATATCACTACGCATGGTCAATCGGTTGATCTACTAACTAAAAAAATCTATATACACTGTAAAAAAAAATTCACGAGGTTACTAAAAAGTTTTTAGTAAATTTGTATTCCACAGAATTTTTTAGTAACCATTCCAAACTTTTTTTTTGCAAGTGAAACAAACCTTTCTTTTGTAAACTGAACAAAAGGATATTTTGTATAACTAACTTAAAACTTTTTAGTATCAGCCACCAAGCAAATTTTAGTAACAGCTCCAAAATTATTTTTAGTGCCCATACTCACAGATTCTTAGTAGCTATTCCAAACGCAATTTTTGCAATGGTAGATTTTCAGCAACGCCTCAATAGATGGCAGCATCAAACATTGCCACCTGCTCAGTTTTGATATGCTTCTGAAACGGAGGGAAAATCCTTACACTCGATGCGTCTTTGGTGGTGTCGAGCTTCGAACCCGAGACCTTTCAGTCTGGAGTTCTGTGCTATGACCACTAGGCTATCACGCCACACCAAGTGAACTTTAGTAATAGCTATTAAAAATATAAAACTATTAACTCTATTCATTGCTAGCTTTTTTCTAGTAACTCTTACAGATTTTCTTGTAACTGAGTAAGATTACTAAAAAATTTTTAGTAATTACAAGGATCACTAAAATTGTTTTAGTAGATCGACCCTTTTTTTTACAGTGTAGCTCTTTAAATATTAATTTCTTCTTAAAGCTTTAAGTTTTAGTTTAAATTGAAAAAAAAATTGAAAAATTGCCCAAATTCAGCGACTGATCTCCAAAGTTGGACTTTCAATCTCCTAAATTGACCAAACAATATCAGGATGTATGGTTATTTGTATGATTATATAAGGATATGCTGTAATTTAATATCTTGAAAGTTTGTGATATGGATCCTATTTAAACTATTGCATATACAATACTAGGTGGCTCTGCCCCCTGCGAATTATGCCCGTCAACCCTCGTTCAGCTTCACAGACTCGGAGAACACGGTAATGTTCCCTGTTTAATAAATATTACCAAGTTGTGTAAGATTGAATGATATTATCATTATAGCGGTGTAATATTCTGTAATCGAGTTCCCATTCTTTTCCGTTTGAATGGAGAATTTTTAAATTATAACGGCTTATCTATTGCTTTCATAATAACAGATGATGGTTTTAACGATTAATAAATAAATTCAATTAAATATTTGAAAATCAGCTTATATAAAGTGGTTAGAATAAAAATGACGGTATTTTTCTGATTTTTATATACATGCAATGGATAATATCCCGTTTTTAGTTAAACAACTACATCTGCTTGGGAATACCTTTCAGAACACAATATTTAAAGGCATTGTATTTTGAAATTTCTAAGCTTATATTTATGTTTTCATCAATTTTCACAGACTTTTAAGAACAGGTATAGTTTATTATAAATTCTTTTCTTTATTATAATACACTATCACATGTATTTTTTAATATATTATTTAATAAGAATATCGGGATTTTCAAAAGTGTATTTGTTGAATAGTAACTCGTACAAAATAAAACAACAGTATTTTTGCACGGATATTTACCTGTATTCACGCTGTATCAAATGACGTAACGTATAAACAAACAAGAAATTCAAAATGTTATATATAAACCATTTTTTACGATAAAGACAAGACAAAAAATGCTCCGCAATCTTTGTATCAAAAATCAAACACTTCAGATAGAACCTTTTTTCTATATCTTTTACCACTTTTCTTTTCTTTTAAACTTGTATCAAAATCAAATACTACAGAAAGAACCTTCTTTTTTCTATTTCTTTTCTGAAAAGTTTTTTGACAAATTTAAATGGCCGCTATTTTGAAACAAGATGGCCGATGAAGTTGACGAACGAAACTCGGTCAAGACACTGGTTTGTGCTTTGTACACACTAAGTTATATACAAATTGTTTAATACATTTGCATATTATCGCGCTACAAAAATCAGATAATTTCAATATGTCAGGCACAATAGAAATTCAAAGTGCTGGTGTGTACTCAGAGTACTCAGCCATTGTTTAAGTATAGACAACACTAAAAATGCTCAAATTTCTTTGTATCAAAGTCAAACACATAAGAAAAAAATCTTTTTTAGTTTCTGTTTTTTACCACATTTTAAATTTAAAATTAAAAATAATTCGAATGGCCTCCATTTTTAAAACAAGATGGCGGATTAATTTGGCCAACGAACTAGATATCCCACTCGAGACATCTGTATGTACTATATACACAACAAGTTACATCCAAATCAAGCTCATTAATACGCTTGTTATCACTTGACAAAAACAGATCATTTCAAAAAGTCTGACAAGATAGAAATTCTAAGTGCTATAACTCAAACATAATAAACACATAAAAGATAAATCTTTTTTTAACTTCTAAGTTTTGTAAATGTAATTTTAAATTTAAAATTTAAAAAAATGGCCGCCATTTTGAAACATTATCGCGAATGAAACTGGCCTACGAACTTGGTTCAGACATCGGTACATACTATGTACCAATTAAATTACATCCAAATAGGTTCATAAATATTAGTGTTATCATATGAAAAAAATCAGATCGTTTGAAAATGCCAGCCAAGCTAGAATTTCAAGTAGTATAACTCAGCCTTTTTTAAATAAAGACAAAACAAAAAATGCTCTGGACTTTTTGTATCAAAGTGAAACACAGAGAAGGAAAATAATTTTCCAATTCTACTTTTTTGTACGTATTTTTAAAATTTCAAATTTTCAAAAAAATTAAATGTCCGCCATTTTGAAACAATATGGTGGATGAAGCTGGACAACGAACTCAGTCGAGATATCGGTATATACTATGTACGTATTGAGTTACTTCCAAATCGGTTCATAAATACGCCTATTATCACGTAACAAAACTAAGACCGTTTGAAAATGTCAGCCACTCTTGCGATCGTTCCAATCTTGGAATTTCTGAAAAATTTTTACGGACCTACGCCGATCGTGACCTCTAGTGCCTAAAACTACCATCGTTAAAAAATTTTATATGTATATATATATACAGTGTGTATCTAAACTACTGGGCAAAACTTTAAGGGGTGATAGTACACATCAAGACAAATAATATTAAATGGAAAACTAAGGGTCCCAAACGTCTTCCGTAGGAGATAGGTGCCATCAAAGCTTAGGGTCCGAAATTTGAAATGATTATAAAAAATGGAAAAATTAATCGATTCGTTTGCGGTTTTCACGAATACTATTCTTTATGTCAGTATTGTCTTAAAAAAATTATAAAGATAAATTTCAAAAAATGCTGATAGAAGGCGCTTTAGACTTTGGAGTAACGAACAACTACTTTTTATCCTTATTTTTTGCATCTCATTAAATTTTTTTAGAAGTTTAGACATAAACTTAAATTTTGAGCTCAAAATCTGTGGTTAAGTAGCGCAAACTGAACTGTGTTCAATGGGAGTGGGTAGGTTCAAATTTCAAATGATTATAAAAAACAGAATAAATGGTCAAGTGTTTTGCGGTTTTCACTAAAATTATTCTTTATATCATTATTGTGTTGAAAATAAATTATACAGATAAATTTCAAAAAATGTCGATAGAGGGCGCTTTAGACTTTGGAGTAACGTACAACCATTTTATACCATTATTTTTGGCATCTCATTAAATTTTTTTAGAAGCTTAGACATAAACTTAAATTGTGAGCTAAATATCTGAATCGTTGAGAGTGGTTAAGTAGCGCAAACTGAACTGTGTTCAATGAGGGTGGGGAGGTTCAAATTTCAAATGATTATAAAAAACGGAAAAATCGGTCGATTCGTTTGCGGTTTTCTCTAAAACCATCCTTTATGTCAGTATTTCCCTGAAAATAAATTTTAAAGATAAACTTCGAAAAATTCCGTTAGAGGGCGCCTTAAACTTTAGAGTAACCAACACAAAATTTTAACTGTTATTTTTGGCATCTAACTAAATGCTTGCAAAAGTTTAGACTTAAATTTTGATCTCAAATTCTGAATCGTTTGGAAGGGTTAAGAAGCGCAAACTGAAATGTGTTCAGGAGTTGAAATGTTACTCTGCCCACCCTACGAACACAGTTCAATTTTTCGCTACTTAATTACTCACAACGATTCAGATTTTGAGCTCAAAATTTTAGTCTAAGCTTTTAAAACATTTATTTAGATTTTAAAAAACGGTTAAAAATAGTTGTTGGTTACTGTAAAGTTTAAGGCGCCCTCTAACGGATTTTATTTAAATTTATCTTTAAAATATATTTTCAAGGAAATATTGACATAAAGAATGGTTTTAGAGAAAACCGCAAACGAACGATCAATTTTTCCGTTTTTTATAATAATTTGAAATTTGAACCTCCCCACCCGCATTGAAAACAGTTCAGTTTGCGCTACTTAACCACTCTCAACGATTCAGATATTCAGCTCATAATTTAAGTTTATGTCTAAGCTTCTAAAAAAATTAAATGAGATGCCAAAAATAATATTAAGAAATGGTTGTACGTTACTCCAAAGTCTAAAGCGCCCTCTATCGACATTTTTTGAAATTTATATGTATAATTTATTTTCAAGATAATACTGACATAAAGAATAATTTTAGTGAAAACCGCAAATCAATTGATTAATTTTTCTGTTTTTTATAATCATTTGAAATTTGAACCTACCCACTCCCATTGAACACAATTCAGTTTCCGGTACTTAACCATAGATTTTGAGCTCAAAATTTAAGTTTATGCCTAAACTTTTAAAAAAATTTAATGAGATGCAAAAAATAACGGTAAAAAATAGTTGTTCGTTACTCCAAAGTTTAAAGTGCCCTCTATCGGCATTTTTTGGAATTTATCTTTATAATTTATTTTCAAGGAAATACTGACATAAAGAATATTTTTTGTGAAAACCGCAAACGAATTTACGAATTTTTCCGTTTTTTATATTCATTTCAAATTTTGGACCCTAAACTTTGATGGCGCCTACCTCCTTCGGAAGACGTTTGCGACCCTTATATTCCCATTTAATATTATTTATCTTGATGTGTACTATCACCCCTTAAAGTTTTGCCCAGTAGTTTAGATACACCCTGTATATACAGTATAACTAATGGTCCCAATCGGCTTTCGAAGGAGATAGGCGCCATCAAAGTTTAGGGTCCAAAATTTAGAATTATTATAAAAAACGGAAAAATTGGTCGATTCGTTTGCGGTTTTCACGAAAACTATTCTTTATGTCAGTATTGTCTTGAAAATAAATAAGAAAGATAAATTTCAGAAAATGCCGATAGAGGGCGCTTTATACTTTGGAGTGACGAACAACTTTTTTAAACTTTATTTTTTGCATCTCATAAAATTTTTTTAGAACTTTAGACATAAACTTAAATTTTGAGCTCAAAATCTGTGGTTAAGTATCGCAAACTGAACTGTGTTCAGTGGGAGTGGGTAGGTTCAAATTTCAAATGATTATAAAAAACAGAATAATTGGTCAATTGATTTGCGGTTTATACTAAAACTATTCTTTATCTCAGTATTGTCTTCAAAATAAATTATAAACATAAATTTCCAAATATGTCGATAGAGGGCGCTTTAGAATTTGAAGTAACGTAGAACTATTTTTACCGTTATTTTTTGCATCTGATTAAATTTTTTTGAAGCTTAGACATAAACTTAAATTTTGTGCTGAAAATCTGAATCGTTGAGAGTGGTTAAGTGGCGCTAACTGAACTGTGTTTAATGGGGGTGGGAAAGTTCAAATATTACCTAATTATACAAAACGGAAAAATTAGTCGATTCGTTTGCGGTTTTTTTCTAAAACCATTCTTTATGTCAGTATTTCCTTGAAAATAAATTTTAAAGATAAATTTGAAAAAATTCCGTTACAGGGCGCCTTAAACTTTTGAGTGACCAACAACAATTTTTAACTGTTATTTTTTGTATCTAATTAAATGCTTGCAAAAGCTTAGACTTAAATTTTGAGCTCAAATTCTGGATCATTGGGAGGGGTTAAGAAGCGTAAACTGAACTGTGTTCAGGAGTTCAAATGTTACCCTGCCTACCCTATGAACACAGTTCAATTTTTCGCTACTGAATTACTCGCAACGATTCATATTTTGAGCTCAAAATTTAAGTCCAAACTTTTAAAACTTTTATTTAGATAAAAAAAAATAACGGTTAAAAATAGTAGTTGGTTACTCTAAAGTTTAAGGCGTCTTCTAACGGAATTTTTTGAAAATTATCTTTAAAATTTATTTTCAAGGAAATACTGACATAAAGAATGGTTTTAGAGAAAACCGCAAACGAATCGACCAATTTTTCCGTTTTTTATAATCATTTGAAATTTGAACCTCCCCTCCCCTATTGAACACAGTTAAGTTTGCGCTACTTAACCACTCTCAACGATTCAGATTTTGTGCTCAAAATTTAAGTTTTTGTCTAAGCTTAAATAAAAATCAATTAGATGCAAAAAGTAACGATAAACAATAGTTGAACGTTACTCCAAAGTCTAAAGCGACCTCTATCGGCATTTTTTGAAATTGATCTGTATAATTTATTTTCAAGACAATACTGACATAAAGGATAATTTTAAAGAAAACCGCAAATCAGTTGACCAATTTTTCTGTTTTTTATAATCATTTGAATTTTGAACCTACCCACTCCCATTGAACACAGTTCAGTTTGCGCTACTTAACCACCGATTTTGAGCTCAAAATTTAAATTTATGTCTAAACCTTAAAAAAAAAATTAATCAGATGCAAAAAATAACGGTAAAAAATAGTTGTTCGTTACTCCAAAGTCAAAAGCGCTCTCTATCGGTATTTTTTGAAATTGATCTGTATAATTTATTTTCAAGACAATACTGACATAAAGAATAATTTTCGTGAAAACCGCAAGCGAAACGACCAATTTCTCCGTTTTTTATAATCATTTCTAATTTTGGACCCTAAATTTTGATGGCGCCTATCTCCTTCGAAAGACTTTTGGGACCCTTAGTTTCCCATTTAGTATTATTTGTCTTGATGTGTACTATCATCCCTTAAAGTTTTGCCCAGTAATTTAGATACACCCTGTATATATACCCCACTAAAAATATTCTTAAGGTTATCTGAAGAAATCGCCACTTTTTACAGAAATTCTACAGAAATTTCAAGAAAATTTGCAGACTTAGCTTTACCTTTAAAATATCTGCAAAAGTTTTAAAGATATTCTTACTGCAAAATGGGCAGGATTTCCCACAGATTTTGGGCCAAAAAGCTATAGATTTTCTACAGATTTTTTTTAGTGGGGTATACATATGTATCCATATATCTCACTTTCTTATGGACACGATAACTTCTATAGTTCTGCTCCAGTCTCTTATCCGATATCGAATCGGTTTAAAGTTGATATTACTTCTTAAAAATGGGCCAAAAGTTTATGTATGACAGATCTTTGATAAATTTAGAAATTGGCTCAAGGGGCGAAAAAAGCACACTTTTCGGAGAAAAAAAATCATTACTTCGTCAATTCTCAAGATATCAAATCCAATTAACATTTCTGTAAATGTTCTCAACATTATCTAAAACTTTTGTATTTCCAAGTTTTTGATTGGATTATTTCTTACCGATAAAAAAAAATTAAAAACGAAAATAAAAAGGGGGGTGAAAAAAGACAAAAATCCGTAACTTCGTCAATTCTTAAACTGTCAAATATAATTAAATTTATTTTACATCTTCTCAATAATATTTACAACTTTTATAATGACAAGTTTTTCATGGAACGAATTCGCATAGCAAAAGAAAAAAAAAATAAATAAAAACAGGAGTTGGAGAAAAACTTCAAATCCAAACTGCTTATATTCGGACTCTTTTTAGCACTTTCCAAAAAAGTTGAAAAGTGCTTATGCATTCGGTTTGTCTGTCCGTCTGGCCGTCTCTCCGTTTGTCCGTCTGTCCGTATGACCGTCTGGCCGTCTGGCCGCACTCTAACTCCCGTAAATATACTCGGATTGCTATGAAATTTTTATACGTTATTGAGGTTTACCCTAGCACGAACCCTATTGAAAATGAAGAATCTACCATGATTAGTTTATCTACAGAGATAATCAAAAGTTTCCTATTACATTACGGCCTATGGGGAAAAATCGTTAATATACTCGTATTGCCATGAAATTTTAGGACGTTCTTGACGTTCACCCTAGCACGAACCCTATTGAAAATGAATTATCTACCATGATTAGATTATCTACAGGGCGAATCAAAAATTTTCCATTACATTACGGCCCATGGGGTAAAATCGTTAATATACTCGGATTGCCATGAAATTTTAGGACATTATTGACGTTTACACTGGCACAAGTCCTATCGAAAATGAAGTTTCTACCATGATTCGTTTATCTACAGAGATAATCAAAAGTTTCCTATTACATTACGGCCTATGGGGAAAAATCGTTAATATACTCGTATTGCCATGAAATTTTAGGACGTTCTTGACGTTCACCCTAGCACGAACCCTATTGAAAATGAATTATCTACCATGATTAGATTATCTACAGGGCGAATCAAAAATTTTCCATTACATTACGGCCCATGGGGTTAAAATCGTTAATATACTCGGATTGCCATGAAATTTTAGGACATTATTGACGTTTACACTGGCACAAGTCCTATCGAAAATGAAGTTTCTACCATGATTCGTTTATCTACAGGGCGAATCAAACGTTTCCCATTACATTACGGCCTATGGGAAAAAATCGTTTCAAAGGAATTTTAAATATGTTATACCCTGTCAAACATATTAAAATATGCATTCTATAAAATATAAGGTGAAAATGTAGTTATTATTTATTTACAGGGCCACACAAAAGAATTCCTTTAGATAATGGTAAAAGGGGAAATTTTGTATGACATATTTAAAATACACTGGTGGACAAAATTAAGAGATGGGAGGCATTTTTCCAAATATCTCGAGAAATACTGGATACAAATAAATGAAAATTGGTATGGATATAACTTATAGTATGACAATAATATGTGCAAAGCAAAAATTAAAGTGCCATTCATTGGCAAGAGTTATTGGCAACAGTCCAATGTGAACTGAAATTCATGATGAAAGATGGCAATGAAAGTGAGTCTTGTTATGGTGTGTCGTTGCCTCTAGTAGGGTGTGTGGTCACCTCTGATAGATAGACAGTAAGCACAATGAGTATGCATGCTGTTAATAAGAGAGTTAAGGATTGCTTGCGGAAGACTCTCCCGCTCTTCCACCAGAGCAGTTTTTAACTCCGGAATGGTTCTGGGTGAGGGTTGGCATCTCGCAATAGCCCTTCCAAGAGCATCCCAGGCATGTTCAATGGGGTTAAGGTCAGGAGATTTGGCTGGCCAATCCATTCGATTAATATCCTCGCTTTCCAGTTACTCTTCAACCAGGCGAGCCCTATGTGGTCGGGCATTGTCCTCCATAAAAACGAATTCAGGGCCAACAGCACCCCTGAAAAGATGCACGTAGAATTGCAGGATCTCCTGCTTGTATCTCTGGGCATTCACGGAACCAGTGTCAAACACATGGAGCGGTGTGCGGGTATCTGGCATGATCCTGCCCAAACCATCAGTCCTCCACCAGCATAATTGTCCCTTTCCATGATGTTACTGTGATGGTATCGGGTCCCAGGTTCCCTCCATATGAATATTCGACGAGAATCAGATTGAAGACTGAATCTGGACTCATCTGTTAACAGAACCATTAGCCCATTGGAGCTGTGTCGAATGCTGATGCTGTCTGCACCATTGTGCACGCTCTCCTTTGTGGAAAGGAGTGAGTGGGATTCAAATGGCGGGCTTCCTGGCATACAACACTCTTTCGCTGAGCCTACTGGCAACATTCATCCTTGAAACTAATGCTCCTGTGGCAACAGCAAGGTCCCTAGACAGTTGTGTCTCTGTAGACGTCCGTTGAAGAGTATCTGGAAAGCGAGGATATTCATCGAATGCATTGACTAGCTAAATCTCCTGACCTTAACCCCATTGAACATGCTTGGGATACTCTTGGTAGGGCTATTGCGAGATGCCAACCCCCACCCTGAACCATTCCGGAGTTAAAAACTGCTCTGGTGGAAGAGCGGGAGAGTCTTCCACAAGCAATCCTTAACTCTCTTATTAACAGCATGCATGCTCGTTGTGCATACTGTCTATCTATCAGAGGTGACCACACACCCTACTAGAGGCGACGACACACCATACAAGCCTCACATTCATTGCCATCTTTCATCATGAATTTCAGTCCACATTGGACTGTTGCCAATAACTCTTGCCAATGAATGGAACTGTAATTTTTGCTTTGCACATATTATTGTCATACTATAAGTTATATCCATACCAATTTTCATTTATTTTTATCCAGTATTTCTCAAGATATTTGGGTTAATGCCTTCCATCTCTTAATTTTGTCCACCAGTGTATATTAAGCTATTTCATGTATAATAAAACTCATATATGTCACTGAAGCTTAATATAAATCATATGCTACTGTCTTGCATAATATGAAGTATTTACAGGGCCATACAAAAGATTTCAAATAGTATATTCTTTCCGAAGTACCGTATATGTGTCCGATAATGGCTGATGGAGGGATGAAATGCATTTTAATTATGATATGCGCGTTTATATTTCGCTAAATATATGCACATTATATGGTGTGTATAAATGTTATAGTTGATATACAGGGCTACCCAAAAGAGCTCCCCAACGTTACTGAATATGAGCGTAAATTATTTAAACGTGGTTCTTAAATAAGCTATGCATTTTTACGCTGAGCTTCATTCAATTTACTGAGAGATGTTTGCAGAATATAGATAAAGGGATATATAGGGCCACGCAAAGAATTCGGTACATGGACGCCTATGAATGATAATTTATGATAATGTGATTTCAGTTGTTTTAAAAGTGTTTTAGTTTACAATAAATTTTAGCCAAATGCTGACGTGTAATAAAGGTACAATGTAAACTACAGGGCTGAACAAAAGTATTCAAGTATGTTTCCATCTAATAGTATGAACTGCTGAAAAAGAAATTTCAAATTACTGGGTATATTCTTGCTAAACTAAATTTTCCCATTTTATCAACTGACATATGAAATACAGGGTTTTTCAAAAGTACTGGAATACATATTTGGGTATATTTGAATATACACTATTATTTCTCTAAATAACAAAGTTTTGTTAAAGATTTCATTAAGTGTTGGAAAGTGCTTCATAATCTATGCTTAACGCATGATTTTTCTTACTTGTTTAAATTCATTTTTGATTATAAACGCATCCAAATGACAGATCCTCTTATTTAAAAACTGTATAATGTAATGCATTGGACAGTTTTTTTCATATAGAATGAATATATTTCAAAAAAGGCTGCCGAAAAGGGTATTTTGAACAGAGTTACTCAAAGTGATCGTGATTGAAAATTTAAGGAAGTATTCAGATAATAAATTATGTTTTTGCTATCAAACGCATCCAATTTACAGGTTCTCTTATTTAGGAATTATATAATGTAATGCATTTTTAAGTTTTTTGATAAAGGCAGAATATATATCAAAAAAGGCTGCCGAAATGAGTATTTTGAAAAAAAATTACCCGAAGCGATCATTATTGAAAAATTGAGGCATTCAAATAACAAATTGCATTTTTTGACTCATTTTTAAATTTAGTTTTGCCGTCAAACGCATCCAATTGCAGGTTCTCTTATTTAAGAGCTGTATAATATTTCGTATTGGTCAGTTTTTTTTTTTATAAAGGCTCAATATATTTTTTAAAAATCAAAGTGGGCACTTCGCACAAAATTTCCCGAAGCGATCATGATTAAAGAATAGAGGATGTATTCAAATAACTAATTGGTTATTTTATTACTCAATTTTAAATTTAATTTTGCACTCAATCGCATTCAATCGACAGTTTTTTGTCATTTAATAGCTAGATAATTTGCCGTATTGGGCGAGATATATTTCAAAATATTTTGTCAAAATGGGCATTTGAGCCAAATTTAGCTTAAGATGATTCTCATAAAACCACTTCTTACAGAAAAATGAAATTAAGAATTTTTTTAAAGCCGCCAAATAAAGTTGCTAAACTGGGCTCATCTATAATTAATGTTTTGTTGCTGAAATGAGCCCTCTTCGAAATCTACCTCCGCCTATAGGGCAAGCCGACAGGGATTTTTTTTTGTAAAAAACGAAAGAAAATTATAAGACAATATATATATATATATATATATATATATATATATATATATATATATATATATATATGTGTGTGTGTGTGTGTGTATGTGTGTGTGTGTGTGTGTATGTATGTATATACCGGGTGTCCCAAAAATGACTGATGGATTTTAAAATTCAATAATTTGCAAACGGTGACAGCTATTTTAAAAAAAAAATTGCAGGAGGGTTATGTATAATGTCAGGAGTTTTTTACCGTAACTTTTGATTTTAGTTCGAATTTCAAACAATAGATGGCGCTTACGGCGATTGAAGCCCAGGTTGACGCCAAAACTGACCTCTCTCAGCACTGATCACCTGGCCTTAAATCGCCTTCAGCGCCATCTATTGTTTGAAATTCGAACTAAAATCAATAGTTGCGGTAAAAAACTCCTGACATTATACATAACCCTCCTGCAAAATTTTTTTAAATACCTGTCACCGTTTGCAAGTTATCTATCTATCTATCTATATCTATCTATCTATCTATCTATCTATCTATCTATCATTCTATATATATATATATATATATATATATAGCATTCCTGTATAGCATATTCCTGCAAACTCCTGCAAAATCCATCAGTCATTTTTGGGACACCCGCTATATCTATCTATCTATCTATATACATATATATATATATATATATATACTGATGGAATTGTTTCAAAGGACGGACGATACAATTAAAGATAACTGTCAAAAAATCACAGCGTGTGGAAAATAGCTTAACTTTAGAATGCAAAAGAAGTGTTGTGTATATGTAAAATTTGGTCATTTTGAGACGCATTTGGGTCACACATTTAGACGCATTTTGGTCATGTGATAGCACTTAAGAACTGTTTTTTTAGAAATCCGCACAAAGTTTTCTTAACTGGAAAGCTATAATAGAACCAGACAAAGAACACAAATGACCCCTGTAAGGTAACTTTAGCAATGACATTACTCTATCAAATTATTATCGGGTTTCAATTAAACCGTTTCGTAGGGCATTATTGATTTTATTTGTGGTGGAACAAAATTAACCCATAACTTTAAAGAAACACAGAAACTTTGAAACATTTTTTCTTTCAATTTTGAATAATACTGTAATATATGTGGTGGCACAATACTTAATAATAAAAATTAAATTAAATTAAAAAAAGCCTTGTAGACAGCCTATTGTAATAAAATTTAATTAAAAAATAACTTTTTAAAAATTTTTACTACTTTTATAAATATGAATATTTTTTCTTAGTTTTTTTTCCACATTCATTAGAATATACTGCATAAAAATGTGAATGGGTTTTTAGATGCATGGGATTTTACATTTAGTGTATTTTTTTCTCCTATACATTTAAAAATGAAGGATATTTTACAAACTCACAATATAAATATTTTATAAAGAAATAACTATAATCTTGAATGTTAAATGTATGCACAGAAATATTAAATACACCATGGAGGACAAGTAAAAAAAGTTCAAATCTACCTAAATTACAAAAAAGCGTTAGTATTTATCGAACAAACAATTTATGAAAATATGAACATGGAGAAAATTTATTTGCATTGGTAATTTTGCTGGATCTATTAAAAAAATTTACAATATCTCGTGATATAATTGTCGAATAAGAAAAAATAGGTGTTAAAATAGTCACCATTAAAGAAGCATGACAGTATTTGATTTGACTGATCAGTTCCTGGATGTTATCTGCTTTGCATACACTTTGGACATCAGATACGCTCAGAACCGTTTTAATTGGTCAAAGTTTGGGAACGTTAGTCGGGTTCTCAGATTTCTCTACAAAAATGATGTTTTGCTGGCGGAAGTGGCTCAGAATGATTTTGCAGGAATGACTGCTATCCAGTGTAGCTAGAAGACGTAATCGCCATCATTGTAACTGCTTCGATGATCGAACATTTAATTTTCTAAACCAGAGACCACTCTTATTTTTCCATTGCTTTTCTCACCATTTGTTTTTCTCTTCATTTTGCTATAACCCATTTCTTCTAAATTTTGATGTTAAACTTCTTGGTGACTGGCTGGGTGAAACATTGAATTTGGCAGCCATGGGATGGTTAATACTCCTTCGTTTTTTCACACAGCCGTCTCAATTTCTGTAACTTTGAAATTTTTAACCTTCCTACAAAACTTCGTTTTGTCTTTTGGCCAGGAGTCTCTTCTAGTAACTTTGTAGAACATCGTAAATAGTTCATTTGGGGATATTTTCGTGAAAAAATTAATTTAGAATCAACTTATTCCAATAATGAATATTTCCTTCGTAAAACTTGTAGACACTGCTCTTTCGACGCTATTGTGGAAGAAAGATTACACAGATTATTCAATAAACTCTAGGTTAATGAGCGTGCCCTTATATACGATAATACTATGCTTCACGTGCAGATTTCTCCTAATTCGTATTACTGTGCTATTTTGCCTAACTGCAGAGTTTGAAGATTTACAGGAAACAGTCTTTATAAACGTTTTAATCCTCTTAGTACCAATATTTAATATTTTCTGAGGATTCTTAATTTTACATGTTCTGAACCAGAAATTTAATTATTTTTATATTTAATGTTTTCATAGGAGACATCGATTCAATTCCATATATTAGGTGTGAATTATTAATTTCTTTTCTGGTTTGAAACATTAAAATTTTCAAAATAGAAAACAACTGGGGTCAAATAAGGCCCCAATGGTACTAAAAGTGTTAATGGATTTTGTGCACGCTCGAAGTTATTTTTGAAAGTGAGATTTGAATGCAGAAGAAACCATCCAGTTTTGAATATGTTTTCCGACATCACTTAGAGGATTTTTCACACTGCCATATTATTTAAAAAATTCAATGGAAGGAGACAATTAACACATATTTTGGAGTAATTTGACAGCAGCCTCAGTAGGGCTTACTGGCTTTGGACAGTATTTGAAAGATCTGTAATAAATATCAAGAGTCACAGAGGAGGTCCTTATTGCAATATGACGGAACCATAAAGACTGTCTTACAGGTAAAACAGAACAGGAAACCACAGCTAATCAACTGACAAATAAATATATTTGTGCTACAGACAAGCAAATGTCCCAAACCCTGTAGTCATGTGTTTGCATCAAAAAGATCTGTACGCCAAAATATCATTTTTTGTGCGTCAATGTCGAGAAACCACAGGAATAATGGTATGTAACACTATCGTCACTATCTTCTCATGTTTCTTTCACTAATATTTTCTAGATCAGCGCTTCCTGACCTTTTTCTTTCAAGTATCCTTTTCTTAGCTTTGCATTTCGAAGTACCCCTATTACTCATAAACACGACCCTTTCCCGCTGTACCTAATTAGTTAACGCAAACATGCCTTTTTACACTAAGAATTTTCTTATTACACGCATGTAATAAATCGATACAAATTACTTTGATATTTCTAACATTTTATTTTTTTAATCATGCATTTTAAAGTTAACATTTCTTTCAACAATATTAGCCATACATTAAGAAAAATCAATGTAACATTAAAATCAATTTTAAATAAATGATCACAAATTAACATTAAAAGAACAAAATCATACAAATAATAAATAAACACTTTAAACTAAATACTTGTTAAAATGAGGGAAGCTTCTTCATTAACATATGTTAATGATATAATTCAGTCTATTTATCAATGAAAATAATGGCCAACTTTCCAACAAGTTTTAAAAGAAAAGCATTAAAACCAGAAACTGTGACATAATTTAAACGTTCTGTAACTAATTTTAAAAAGAAAGAATTTAAAATAAAGTGGTGGAAAAAGAATATTGCATAATGATTAATTGAAATTTTCGGGAATATAAGATAAAATAAATAAATGTTAATTCAATATGCTTCGCATTGGACGGAGGCACTGAAATTACATTATCAATGAATAATTAGATATACTGGGCCTATTCCATAATTTCAGGTACAGCATGTTGGATTTACACAAGAGACCTTGCAATTTAAAACTTTCAATTTTTTATGTAATTTTATTTAAACTATTTATGAGATTTCCGTCAGTACCGATATTATTTTCATATACCCCCGTGGTACACCTACCCCATTTTGAAACCAATGTTCTAGACGAAAACCACAAGAGGACACAACTGGAGTCATTTTAGGTCCAATTCCGATGCTGTCGAATGCACTAAAAAGGAGCTATGGTAAATTCCTAATAATGGGATAAACAAAGCAGTCCTTCGGGTGTGCAGTCCTTTCTATGCTACAGTTTTTCAGGTTGTCCGGTTGCCCATGTCCTAAAACTGATTTACCATTTGTCAAGTTATGGTAAGCCGTCAGCACAATGTCAGCCGATAAAGAAAATAGATAATTTACGCCATATACCTTATTTGTCAAACTGTTACAGAAAAACTGAAACAGCCGATAGACTAAAAATTATACAGATATAATTTCAATTTATGCTAGCTTTTTTTGCTGAAACTATACAAAACTATAAAATTTTCAATACGAATTCCTTATTTTCCACAAACTTGGCTTTTTTGACTTTGTTTACTTTAAGATAACAAATGGGAAATCATTTGGTCAAGTTGTTTGAGGATTATCAAGGTTTAAAGTTTGGAAGCTCTAATATTGGACTGATTTGTATTCATTGCAAAACATACTGAAATGCGGTTTCAGCAGGTTTGCATAACTCAAGACTTACTCGGCAGAATGAGCTGTAGTTTTGAATTCGCATATTTGAAGCTTCTAAAAACATTTTTTTTATTAAAAATGCGTAGGTTACACTTTCTAAAGTGTAAAATAAAGATATTTTTTAACTAAAAAAATTAATTATAACAGATGTAAATTTTCCATTTTTCATTTTTGAGTAAAAAAATCCGGGCCAGGATTCGAACCAGGGATGTATTGGCTAAAGCCGCCAATGCTCGTCCAATATTCGTCCATCCCGGACACGAACACTGGAGGACTATTTCACCCAATTAACCTCAACGATCACTTTATCTGGTCTGATACTCTGGATCATCTCAACAGAATAAATCGAAGGTCAATATATGGAACTGCAGAAAATCGCTGCAGACGAAATTACATTTTTCACCCAAAAATGAAAAATGGAAAATTTACATGTGTTATCATTAATTTACTGATTGAATAATCGTGTTGAAAATTAATCTAATGTAATTCCATATATCTTTAACAATCATTGAGAGAAATCAAAATCTGTTAAAACGATTAAAATAAAATATGTTTAAATGAATTAATGAATGAATTTAAATCTGTTAAAATGATAGACTTTAAAAAATATTTTTCCCATATAAGTTTCATATAATTCAAATAAGAATATTCTACATTTCCTAAAGGCTTTTTATGTGCTTTTTTGCATTCAATATTATATTTTACTCCATTGTTTTTATATTGAAAAACTCTTATTGATTTAAATCTATAGAACATTAAAGACAAAGATTTAGGACATCAAAGAGCCTTTTAGAAATTAGTTTTGTTGGAGTACTTTTATATTGTAGATCCATTATAAGAATGATTTCTTGAAATAAATGCAAATTTACTAATGCGAAAATTTGAATTGCAAACTAAAATATAGTATATATTGCAAAATAAAATATAGTAAATAAAACTGATACAGAAAATTAGGAAAAAGTTATTAAATAGATTAAGAAACACGGTAATATTAGGAATTTTTTTTCGCGATACTAGTTGATCATATCATATCTTTCCTCGCAATAACTTTTTCAGAAGGTCTGATATCAATTAACCTCAAGAATTACACATTTTCTATGAGGATCCTGGCGCTGATTGAGTTCATTCTACAAGAGAAAAAGGAGAAGATAAAAAACATAGATTATCACTGCTCATATTTTGTATTTATCTTTCTAAGCCTTTTGTAGAAGAAAGCCATTAAACTTGTTTCTTGTATATATTTTCCTGTTTCAATATTAAAAAAGCATAGAAAAACGTATACATAAAAAAATATTCTTTATGTAGAAAATTATCTGCATCTCAGAAAAGGAAACTTCGATCAGTAACTTATTGATTCCCATTGGGTAGAAAAAAATGAAAAGCAAACTTGTGGCAATTTCATTTCATATGAACATCGATCAATAGTTAAAGATAGTGGTTCATGTTAAGTGTAATAATATTTTCCCCCTAAAATGGTGCAGATTTTAGATAATTATTCTATGACATTGACCTTTTTTGGGATTATTCATTTGTATTTATGTGTGCTATATTTTTCCCAGCAACGTAATAACGAATGGATATAAATTGAAATATCCCATTTGAAACGCTCTGGAAGGCAACCCTTGGACTCAACAGCTCCTTATTGAAAGATATACATTCCAGACCACTGCGAAATGATCTCTGTAATAATAAATTATTTACAAAAATGGGTCACTGTAAAAAATCTGCGTAACGTTCCTGACCGCAGATTACTTCTACTGATCCGAGATTATCAAAAAACTATTGTAGCATCTTCTACAATATTGTGCAACTTTTCAGAATAATTGAGAAAATAGAATTTATGGATCAACTGTAAACGTTCCAATTGTTTTGTGGGGATTACTTAGTTTTCTCATGTATACTTTTAAACTTTTCTGTAATTTTTCGGACCTTTTGTAAAAGAGAAATTATCGGTGAGCTATGTTTTGCATGTTTTGTGTGTAACACTTCTTAGTTTGTGTTGGGTGGGCAATTAATGGTGATGGCACCCATGTGGAAAATGTGTAATCAAAATAAAAGTTTTAATTTCTCCAATCTGTATTGTAATCAGAGATTAGTGTACTGACTGTGTGTCATATGCAAATTTCCTCCTTGCGCCCCAATCGAGTTTTTTCTATGGGGGGGGGAGGATTCGTAGAACAGTTTTTTGTGCGTACATAACATGTCCGTTCCTTGCGATACACGTACGGTTCCAACGCTCATTAGGGTTTTCGCATGCGCTGAGCATTTTGCGATGAAAAAAAATGGGTGTTGCCATTGGAAATTTCCGAATTTCTGTAACTATAACCGTAACCGTGAGCGTCATTTTGTTGCCGTTCACAGAATCTCGAGCTCATACCTCTGAATAGCTATATATGAAATTTCACCTCGATCGGTTGAGCGGACTGGCCGCTAGAGCTCGATATATCGGCAAAGTTTTTTTATGACCACCCTGTACATTTAAAAGATTTTTGACAAACTTAAATAGCCGCCATTTTGAAACAAGATGGCAGATGAAGTCGGCTAGTGAACTCGGTCAAGACATTGATATGTATTATGTACACACGGAGTTATATCCAAATCAATTTATAAATATGCATATAATCGCGTTTCAAAATGTCAACCACACTGGAAATTGAAAGTGCTATAACTCAGCCATTTTTCAAGATATAGATGAAACAATAAATGCCCTGGAATCTTTGTATCAAGCTCAAATATTCAAAAGAAAAATCTTTTCCAATTTCTCACATTTTTGTACCTAATTTTAAATTTTAATTAAAAAAAATTAAATGGTCACCATTTTGAAACGAGATGGCGGATAATGCTGGCTAACGCACACGGTCGAGACATTTGTATGTACTATGTACATACCAAGTTTCATTCAAATCGGTTCATAAATACGTTAGTTACAGCATGACAAATCGTCACCTGAGAATAAGATGGTTCTATCTGGCCAAAAATCAATTTCGAGTTAGAAGACTTTGAAAATCGGCATGCTGTTTACGTGCAGCTATTAAAGTTTGCAAAAAACTTTTGGCACTAACAGATTCATATGTAGGTATAGACAGTAATTCTACAAAATCAAAGTTTTTAAATAACATTTTCATGGATTTTTTTACATTTAAAAATTTTGATAGAACCATATTATTCTCAAACGTCGTGTTATCCTTAGAATAAGATGGTTCTATCATGAAAATACCATATTTTTCTTAATTTGTGTAATTTTTGATACTATAACAAAGTGAAATTTCGTTGATTAATTCTAATAAACTTCTGTGGATAGTAAAATATTCATTACTATGTATATTGTAGCACAATAACAGCAAATTACCGCCTCCACATTTTTATACTAATTAAACCATCTTCACAAAACTAATGAATATACGTAAGTTAAATATATTATTTAACTGAACATAAAATAGCTTAAATATTTAATTTTATTAAATAGGAGCCCAATAGCTTTCCTTTTTTAGCGAACTATTTCAGTGGGGGAGTATGAAAATTAATACAAAAAATATGATTATATTGATAAATGAAATTGAAATAAATTATAAATAAAAATTTTCTTATTACAGTCAGTTATACTCTTGATGTAAAGAAAAGATTTTATATCTCTAAGTAAAAAACTTTCTTGTTCTTTTTAAAGCAACAAAATAACTTTAATATTCCTATATTAGTCGAAATTTTGGAATGCTCCATAAATCATGCTTTATTTCATAATACAATTAGCTAATTTCTATTAAACATATTATGAAAATAGAATGTTTCATCTCTCGGAAATTACTTTAGCGGGCTCTGAAGGTCTTTTATTTTATCTTTGTTAATGCAATCCTTCTTTATTTGTGCTAATTTAGGATTTGATAAAGTCCTTTGTGGAAATGATGTTGATACTCCTTGTAGTTTGGAAGGGCTCCTTTGCAAATTCACCGCTGTGAAATTCTGGTCACAGCAGTTGTTTGTCTTAAACTCAATATTATAAAGAAATTGTGTGAATCATAATTGTATCACCTTGGTCTACGGAAAGAGATTATAGGCAAATTTTTTGCTACACGAGTGGAAATCTAAGAACTGTTCTGATTTCATTCTCAAGGTTGTAAATGGATTACTGCGATTTACTCTCAGCAACAGACGTACACATGAAAGTGGCGAAAAATATTCTGCTACATTCTTTGCTCTTTCTATTCGGCTCTAAATATTATCCACTTCTTGCACACATGATTGTTCAGGTGTACAATATCTTAGAGTAATGTCGTTAATATGTGGATGAGATTGTATAAGTATTGCAATTGCATAAGATATCATTTGGTTTCTATACTGAGGAACACAACTGTCACAATATAAAATTAAATTATCAGCATGTGGAAAGTCTGTTAGTATCTTCCGAACAGTCGTTAATACAGCTGAGCGTATATCATTCCCATCTGTCTGACATGTCGTCTGTCCACAAGCAACAATATGCTTTCTTTTGTTTCTTCCATGTTGCATGTGCTGTCATGTTATACAAGTTAATTTTCTTTATAAAAAAAGTTTCTGACATCACTTTTAGGACATGTTATAACTTTTCTAATACAAAGCAAATGACTGACTTATCAATGGAATTTCTATCATCATTTCTGAGAGTTCTGGTGGATTCAACTTCTCTTTTGTGCAGATCATATTTAAATTGCATGTCATTATTAATTTCTCCCTGAGTTTCAGCATGCTAATACTCCTCACAGTGATCACACTTATCTTTCTTTGGTTTATTGAATTCTATGTTGAACTACGTTATTAAATATGTGCCTATAACATGAAAGTTTCACTGGCTATACATTGCTTTCTCACCATTTCTGAAAGTACAAGTCATGCATTTTCTGTAAGTTAAGCCCTGATTCTAAATATGTTTTTTAGTGCTTGCTCTGTTGTAGTGTAACTCAGTCTTGGGAAAACTTTCAATATGAGCTTTTATTTTATTCTTGGTATCATTTGAGATTATTCTGCTTAAAAAATTTACCTCGAGTATTTTGTTCGTAACTGGAGACAAGGTATTGCCAGTAGGATGTACATAACTACATAAAGGCACTTTTAACTTACAAAAAATCCATAATACTGCTAACAATTGGATTAGTAGGAATTATTTTAACTGATTTTTTAAAATTGTTTTAGCATCAAGAATATCTAGACCTGGTGCTTCATCTAAACTGTCATCCATTCTTCCCACAGGACATTCTAAATCTAAATGAATTAGAATTGTCCTTCATCCCTCCATCCTTGCTTGGATCAGGTCCGTTAACAAAATTAAACACATTTCGTTTTGCATATTGGCGAATCGACGTACAAAAAACCATATTTAAAAGGATTTTCACTGATTCCCTCTATATTTTACAGAAGAGATTTAATTAACGAAATAATATATTCTTTCACATAAGAAATAAAAGATTGCCGGTTTTCATTAAATATTGTAAAATAAAATAATAATATATTATGTTATATACTGTCTGCGATTACTTTGCACATAGAACTCTGTTATTCTGACTGCTTTCAACAATTTTTGATGGAACTATATTATTCACTTTCGCATGCGGATGTAAATTATACATATCGAAATTTTAATTCAGAAAGGCATTCATTGATACAAATAGAACATTCCTATGCCAAAAAGTCAATTTTTTTCAAAATGTCAGTTAGAACCTTATTATTCTCAGGTGACGAAATATCAGATCGTTTTAAAATGTCAGCCATAAGAAAAATTCAAAGTGCTATAACTCAATCATTTTTTTAAGATATAGACAAAATAAAAAGTGTTCTGGAATTGATTTTTTAAGTTCTAACACTTAAAAGAAAAATATTTTTCAACTTTTAATTTCTTCGCATTTAATTTTAAATTTTAAATTTTTAAAATTTTTTTAAATAGCTGCCATTTTTAAACAAGATGGCGGATGATGCTGGCTAACGAACTCGGTCGAGGCATTTGTATATACTATGTACATACCAAGTTTCATTCAAATCGGTTCATAAATACGTTAGTTACAGCATGACAAATATTAGATTGTTTCAAAATGTCAGCCATAAGAAAAATTCAAAGTGCTATAACTCAATCATTTTTAAGATATAAACAAAATAAAGAGTGTTCTGGAATCGTTGTTTTTAGTTCTAACACATGAAAGAAAAATATTTTTCAACTTTTAATTTCTTTGCATGTAATTTTAAATTTTTTTAAAAATTTTAAATGGCCGCCATTTTGAAACAAGGTGGCGGATGATGCTGTCTAACGAACTTGGTCGAGACATTTGTATGTACTATGTACATACCAAGTTTCATTCAAATAGGTTCTAAAATACGATAGTTATCGCATGACAAAAATCAGATACATATAAATATATTTATGTCAACATTTGAACGGAGGGTGGTTTTGGGGTCTGGGGGGTCATGATCGGTGAAAATATACCAAAATTTTCTGGAGGTGCTTTCCTCCGGACGGCTGCAACATGTAGCTTTTTACTTTTTATAATGAAAGCTACCTAAAAACAATAAAAAAATGAACTGATGATTTAAAATTAATATTTAAATTAAAATAATAGTCTTTTTCCAAATTTTATGATTTGTTGTGTGACAAGTGGTATTTAGCTTTTAGTACACAAAATTTGAGCTCTCTGGCGCTTATAGTTTTTGTGCACGGACTCTTTGACAGACATACAGAGGACAGAGACGAATAGGGTTTCGTCAGATGAACGAAACCCTAAAAATACAAGCAAAATCGAAAAAGTGTATAGGAAGAGAGAGGAGGAATGGGGCATTTTTTATAAAAATAAGAAAATCAATTTTGTTTTATACAAAAGCAAAAATTTCAACTTATAGAAAGCATGATGAAGTACTTTTTAATGTTCCTGAACAGTGTGGAAACATAATATGCAAAATAAATTCAATAATTTACAAAATTGTAAGTTTTAAAATGAGCCCCATACCTTCCTTTTAAAGGGGAAGTATGGGACAGCTTTAAAACAATGCATGATAAGGCAAAAATGCTGTAGTGTTGGTTACATATATAGTCTAACAAAGATTGTAGGTTGATAGATCTATTTGAAATGCAAATAGGAACCAGACTGTAATCGTTTGTATAGCTGGCAATTTTAACAGAATGTATGTCGTCTTTACATAGTGCAGGTCAAGTTGTCAAAGAAAATAAAATGTCATTCATTTTTTTTTCCTGGTAAATTGTAATTTAAAACAAAAATTCTCATCTAAAGCTTCAACTATTCCTATAAAATTGATCATTGCTTTCTTGGCATACTATTTAACAAGAACAAAATCATTTACACAAATGTTGACATTTCATTAGACCAAATGATTTTCTACATTAATTTTTTTTTTCTTTAGCAATAATAGGAAAAGTTGTCATAATATGCAATTTCAGGATCTTCATCACAGGATGTTTCTGAAAATAATCTCTGTTTTGCTTATTTTCCTTGCTATTTTTTGTTTGGCTTAAGTTTTATAAAATTTTCTGCTATATTTTCTACTTATTTCTCTTTAAATTTAATCTATTTTATTCAAGTACTTGCATATTATTCGTAACTTACATTTATCTTCTTCAAAAGAAGGAATTGCACTTGTCCCATTCCCCCCTTTGCCGGCAGGTTACACTCCTCCCCAGTACCTTCTTTAATTTTAAACTACTTGTATTAACAATAGTACTGCTTTTAGGCTTAGTTTCAATTACGAATAATATAGAGATCTATAAATATGAAACCTATTACATTTAAATTTAAACAAGCCATTAATATGCAGCCAGCATAAGACGTACATGGAGCAAAATTACTTTTTGATTCTTGAAACAATCTTTTTCTTTATACAATTGTAAGCTTATCCATATCAGCAACTTTTTAAAACAGAAGATTGGGCTACCACTGCTTCATCTAGTATGTGATTGATGAAATGTTTAGAATGACACGTAAAGAGAAAAACCACTGTCCCATTCCTCCTACTATATATCACTCCACCGCACTCTCCCCTACACATAAGGTTAGATATCAATTCCAGGCGTCACAAAATAAGTAAATGAAGACATATTAAAATTCAAGCAAGACTTCTGAAAAGAACAATCTGATAGGTTTGACATTAGCCCATTAGTGCCTAGCGTCCCATTTTTAGGACAGTTTTAAAAAATCCAAGTAAGCCCTTTTCACTCCAGTAAAAAGGAGGATAAATAAATACTTTTTTTCTCGAGACAAATCCCTCGATAAATTAAGATTAAAGTTATTCTTGTTTTAAAGGTGGTGGGAAAATGCAAAATTTCAATTTTAATGAAGAAAATGATTCAGGCATTAATGGGTTAGTGCGCCAATGTTTTTGTATCAGACTTCACCTCTCACGTAAATAAACTGGTATACTAATATTAAATGTATGGGGCCGTTCTTTTAAAAATTTCTTGCTTGCATTTTAATGTATACATATTTTTTCTTAGCTCATGTTGAATTCTAGCCGGTTTAGTGCTAATGTATTCGATTTTGGTTTCATAATTTGTTATTTCTTTAAATTACTTTTGATTAGTCTTCCGTTTTGACTTTTCGATTGCGAGTCATTTCTGTATACTATATCTATTTGTATCAAACGAAAAACAAAATCTTCATTTGACTCTTTGTTACACTTGTCTTACTGTTGTCATAGTAACTCTTTGTATTTTATTATGTCGTAACAGTAACAGCTTAGTTTCCTAAATAACGAAGTTTTCTAAAATATTTCAAAAAGGTTTAGAAAGTGTTTCATAAACTAAGCTTAACGCATGAATTTTCTTATTTTTTTAACAATGCTTTATTTTAAATGGAAAAAGCTAGGCATTAGTTTTCATAATTTAATTTTAACAAAAATTCCTGAATTAAAAGAAATATTAATGGAATGTGGTTGTTAAACCGTTTGTAAAACCGGCATGTTAAACGTGGAAGAAATACAACCGTATTAATAGATTTAATCAGGAACTAATTTCAAAATTGTTGTAAAGAAAATAATTCAGAAAAGATATTTTATTCTTTACATCACTTTGCAAATCTTTGGGCTGACATTAAATAATTTATAAATAAAATAATAATATCTAAAATTCGAAGTATTTTTTAAATAAACGATCGTGACCATTTCTCTTTCTAAGAAAGAAAAAAGAAAAACGATAAAGAAGGAAAAGAATTGAAATTCTGCAAAAACTTTCAAAAGGTAATACATTTCTCTTATACATTATTTTCGCAACGGGGACACTATTTCTTACTTGTTACATTCCTTGGGCAAAAATTCACATTTTTTGCGAAGTTTATTGAATTTTTCAATATCTTATACATTTCAACTTGAGTTAATGGTATCTATAATACAAATAAATTTTGAGATATGTTTTTTAAAAAAAGAATTTATGTATTTTTATGCAGATGTATTTCATTTAAATTTGTGGTTTTCAGATTTGTTCAATAAATTTTATAGTTTAACTTGTCTGGGTCTTATTTTTGGTATGTAAAAATTATAAAATGTTTTCCAAATAAATCATTTGTTAAATTTTTAATGCGACGTATTTCATATGAGCTTGCATAATTTTTCACATGATTTGAATAAAGTTTTCATACCTTTTACGCTTCTATTTGTTACAATCACATTCTTTCAAGAAGTAAATTTTAAGGCATATGATATTTTTAAAGTAATACCTATATAAAAGGATGAAAATGCACAAAAGCCATTTTAGAGCAGCAAAAATCTCATTTTGGAGCAGTAAAACCCAATTTTGGAGCAGTGTATCCATTTTTGGAGCAACAAAAATTGGATTTTGGAGCAGTAAATATTTGGTTTTTGTAGCAGTAAGATCTTATTTTTTGCGATCGTTGAACGAAATTTACGTGTTTTTCGCAATTATTCGACAAAATTCGCGCATTTTTTACGATCTTACGAAGAAATTTGAAAATTTTTCGCGATCATTCGACAAAATTTGCTAAATTTGTGCAATCTTTCAACGAAATTCACGAATTTTTAGCGACCTTTTGACAAAATTTGCGTATTTTTCGTGATTTTTCAACGATATTTTTATTCTTCAGGATCTTCTGACCAATTTTGCGCTTTTTTGCTAAATTTTGACCATGTTTTGTTCTTTTTTCACAAAACTAGCAATCCTTTGACAAAATTCACGTATTTTTTGATTCGAATTCTTTCGACGAATTCGCGCATTTTTTTGTGATCTTTCTACATAATTTGTTATTTTTCGTGCTAATAAGAAGAAATTTGGGATCTTTTGCGATTTTTTGACGAAATCATCAATTTTTTGAGAAAATTCATGTTTTATCACTATTCTTACACTAAAAGTGTGGGTTTTTCGCGATCCTTACGAACATGGCATGTTTTCGCGATCCTTTGACAAACATGGCATACTTTTCACGATCTTTTGATGAAATTCGAATGTTTTACGCGATTTTGTCAAAATTCATGTCTTTTTAGAGATTTTTGGATGAAATATACATGTTTTTCGCAATCTTTGGATGGAATCCGCGTTTTTTGCGCAATCTAATGCGAACATCCGCATGTTTTTGCGCGATCTTTTGAGGAAATCCGCGTGTTTTTCGCGATCTTTTGACCGCGCGTTTTTATTTTTTGATGAAATTAGAGATCTGAGAAACGTTAAAAATTGAATTTTTCTTTGTTTTTCGATACGGCGAAATCGTTCTGAATTTCATTTCGGCATTAAGCATGTCTTGACGCAGATTTGGCACAAATATAAGAAAAAACGCTATTTCGACGCAGGTGTACGCAAAGTATGCAGCACTTGAAACGCAGTATATGCTCCGAATTTTAAAGTTTAGCCAATATAAAAGTATGTAGTGTTAGAAAATCATAAAACAGCGCCATTTTGTAGGTATCCTTTAACAACATGTGTGTTTTTTACCTATAAAATCCGAAACGGTATTGTGAGAAAAAATACTTTCCCCATTAAAACTTTACCATAAAAACCGCTGTTATATAGGAATGTCGGTAACTGTCAGCATCACACATGTTTGATCGAAAAAAAAAGTCAAGAATTGGCTGAAGGTGTCACTTAATATCAATACGTTCGAAGAATATTCCATATTTTTTAGTGCATTTTAGATATATTTGGATGATATATGTGAAATACTTCATATCAAGTAGCAAAATAAGTAGTAATGTTTACTTTTTTCTATCTTAAGAAAAAGAAAGTGTCGGATTCGTGAAAATTTTCGAAATCCGGTTTTAGACAGATTTACACGTTTTAGGGGTCAGAGAACCCGAAAAACATGTTTTTACAAAATGTCTGTCGGTATGTGACAAAAAAGCTGTGGGCGCTCTATCTCAAGAACTAATACACGGAATTCCACACAACATAAGTTTCTGATAGACCTTGATACACTCTAAAAAATAAAAGTGTAAATTTACACACAAAAATGTGTAAATCGATGATACAAAAACGATTTTTTTATATGTGTAATTTTGTGTGTAAATTGCCAAAATACACGCCTAATGTGTAAATTTCAAAATGCACATTTCAGTGTGTAATTTGATGATAACACTAAGTGTGTAAAAGTTATGGTGATCACTCATGAAATACCCACATTAACGTGTAAATTGCGCAAGAATACACATATATCTGCGTTATATTCTTACTCATTTATCTGTGTAATCTTCTGTGATTACATTGATAAATATGTATTACGCAAAAAACACATAAAAAACACATATTATTGTGTTATTATAATTTACACAGTTCTTTGCGTAATATGCAAAATACGCATATTCTATGGAGGTTCAATAACTGTTGTGTCTAGTGTATATGAAATATCTGTACTGCAACGGGTTAATGAAGAACATCGATCTATTTATGCTTAGTTTCAGAACCGTAGCTGCAATATTCATATAGTTTTGTATGGAGGAGTAAAATGGGGGGGGGGGGTAGTTGAAAGTCTGATTATTAGCTTATGGGGCTATATTTGTAACAGTGGATGCGATATAATAGTGTTGTTTGGACTCGGGATCATAGTGATGTACACACTTCTCATCCACTATCACAAGTGTAGCATCATAAGCTCCAAATCAGCATATCACACTCACTCCCCTCCTCTTAAAAACTCCCTATAAATAGGGAGTTTTACCTATAAATAGGTTTTTAGAACTTTACCCCTCTCTTTAAAACTATGCTACTATAGCAGCTACGGATCTAAAATTCAGTATATAGCCATTTAAGACATTAGTTTTTGATATTCCTCATCAACCATCATAGTACAAATATTACTTCTCTGTTAGTGGGGAAGTATGGGACACATTGTGAAATTTTCAATTTCTTTAATTATAAAATTGATTCTTCAAATTATGTTTCTATATTGCTCAAGGACATTAGAAAGTGTTTCAAATATTATTCTATAAATCAAAGTTTTTGTATTTGTGTCAAATAAAGTTGATTTTATTATTTTTGTAAAAAGTGTCCCATTCCTCCCCACTCTCCTCTAAATGTACACATAAAAACTGCTATTTTATTTTCTATATTCTTCCTTGCTTTTTAATTTTTTATTTTCCCCTCATTTATATATTATTCAGAACATGCAATTAAAAATTAAGATAAACAAAAATAAATAATTAATTAATGATAGATTTTAGACTAATCAGATAGAATAATCATAGTTGTTAAACTTGCAATCTCCACACTTTTTATTTTCAGAGTTCAGACACAATTTTTCATTTTTTATTTTTCAGACTCAAGATACAAAGTCAATTATATTGAAGGTACTGTGTTACATACAGTTATAAAAGTAAAATTTAAAATACTAAAAAAAAAATAGAAAAAAGGTATGTAAACTTCATCTCACACACACACACATATTACCTGCAAATATTTTAGCTGATTTGTTTATATATACATAAATCTCCTATATTACATGCTGAAATGTTTTCTTTTCATAAATATTCATCATTACAAAGAATTTGCCATATAAAATATTATCAGGACTATCAAAAAAGCTGTTGAATCATTAAAGTAACACATTTTGCATTACATTTATATTTAGAAATTTGTGTCTTAAAAAAAAAAAAAAAAAAAAAAAAAAATACAAATATATTTTAACATTAATGAAATTAATCCTATCTTCATAAATGAAAATTTCAAATATTCTAATTAAAATTTTAGATATCAAACTAATGCGTATTTTTATTTATCAGCTATAGTAAAAAATAAAACGAGAAATACTGTGTCTATATCCATATATCAATTGACTCTTATAAATTTTCAAAATTAAAGCTCGTAGAATTTATTTGATAATTACATTTGTGTCTTAAGTGTATAAAACTCACCCGGGGGGGATATTTATGTAGAGGGGGAGGGAGAGAATGATAAGTTCGATTTTGAATATTCATTATGACACAACTGTTATATTTTTTTATATACATACAATCATATGCTTTATGTCATATAAGCTCTGTAATAATAGGCAAAATTGGAATGGAAAAATGCATATTTGAAGAAAAAGCCATTACTTTAATATAAATTTTCTTCAGAATTTTTGATCTGGAGTTATTTTAAGTCAACGTATTTGCGCCCTTTTGCAATTTACTTCTGTGTATTTTTATTAATTCTATAAATAACAAGAAGAAATTATGTGTTCTTTACTATGACTATTTTAGTGGAACATAGTTCTTCTGATGTAATATTTTCAAATTAAAACACAGCTGAAAATTTAATGTAATTAAGATAAAAAATTAAAAAAATTAATTTCTCAAAATTAGGAAATGTAACGTAAAAACTCAAAAGCAACGCTATAGTTTTAATCGATGATAAACTTAGTTAACATTATAAGTTTCATAATTTAAAAAAAATTCAATAAATAAATAAAACTCAGATGAATTGTTTAACTTATAAATCAGAATATATAATTTATAGATATGGTATACATTTGTATAATATTTTATAAATAAACTATAATATCTTCCACACAACCGAACCAAAATTTAACACCTCCCCCCCCCCCCCCGAAAAAAAAAAATGTTAATGTTTATTTTGCTACTGTTAACATACATTCATAAATTCTTTTTAAGATGAAAAATTTTCAAGAAATAAATGACTTTAGATACAACAGTTGTTATTTTAATAGACATTTATCAGGAGTTATGCAATGTTGACATTTTTAAGGCAAGTAAATTATACGTGTAAAAAAAATCTTATACGTAAAAAACAATCCAACATGTATCATATACATTTATACATAAATATAAACAAATCAGATAAAAAGAATTGGAGGTAATACGGACGTATGACATTACATATCTTATATTTTATAAGAGAATAACTTACTATATACAGTTGGCAAAAAAAGTATTTGTACACTCTAAAAATTTTAATTTTTAACTAAATAAAAACAGATATTTTGTCAAAAATAGTTTTAATACAGTCTGCTTACCGTCTGTTTTAAATTACACAACAGAAAATTTCGATAAAGATGAAAAATAATTTTCTAATAGGAAAAGTTTAAAAATTTCTTGCAAAAAAAGTATTTGTACATTTCTCCATCCTGATATGTACTGTGTTTTATTGGGTTTATGGTTCAAAGGACTACTTTTACAGAAGCTGTTAATATTTTTTAAGTTCATATTATATTTGTCTGACATTTAATCTAATTTGCTCTTTAAGTAATTGAGTATAGAACCTAAAACTAGAGAGCCACCTCTAGATGAGGCACCTATGATTGAGCATAATAAAAATTTAAATTCGCAACAAGAATTTGTAAAAGCTATTAAATTACCATTTACAACTATTGGATGTATAGTGAGAAACTATGAATAAATTAAAAGCATCGAAATTCAATGAAAAACAGGACTTCTTAGCAAACTAACAATGAGGGAAAAGAGAGTGTTGTTAAAAAAGCTTTAAAAAATCCTATGCGTTCGGTTCAAAAATTTGCTGGAGACCTTGCAACATCTTCTCGCATCAGAGGAATACCTCAAACAATGAAAAATATTTTTCTCAATGCAGATTTAAAAGGAAGAACCTCAAGGAAAAATCCCTTCATCAGCGAAACAAATAGGCGAAAACGCATAGTATTCTCTTTCGCATACAGAAGTAAATCATTGAATTTTTGGAAAACAGTAATTTTTTCTGATGAGAGAAAATTCGGAATTTTCTTACCATCAAGCATTCGAAAAAATTGGCGTAAAAATAAAACTGTTCTAGATCCAAAATGTATACTTCAAACTATCAAGCATGTTGGGGGGAATATTATAGTTTTGGGGTGTACAGCTTCTAATGGAGCAGGACATTTAAAATTTATTGACAATGGAAGGACAGGTTTAACATACATTGATGTGTCGTGCCATAATTTATTAAACTGTGCCAAGAAATTATACATAGAGGAAGCTTTTCACTTTATGCAGGATAACGACCAAAGCATACTGCTGTGATCACCAGCACATGATTACGACAATACTCGAAGACGACTGGTAACTCCTCTAAAATCTCTAGACTTGAATCCAATAGAAAATTTGCAAATGCTATTGGATGCAAAAATCCGAAAAAAAATTATGTATCAGTAAAGAACAGTTTTAAAGAAGCTGTTATTGTGTCATGGAATAACATTAACCAGACCGCTACAAAAAAGTTGGTGGAATCTACGTCACACCATCTAGAAGTAGTCCTAAACGCTAAATGAATTCGCACAAAATAATAATTTGTATGATTTTACTAAATTTTCATTAATTATATTACATTAATATAGTGTACAAATACTTTTTTGCATCATATTTTTGTATATTTGTTTATTATAATGTAAAAAATCGATTCGTTTAATTTTGTTTTTGCTTCTATAATATTATAATGCATTAAATTAAGGTATTACAGTATTTTTTGCTTAAATATTTTGTTTAATTTCATTAAAATTAAAAAAAAATGAAGTGTACAAATACTTTTTTTGCCAACTGTACTATATTTTTCTGAACGAGAGCGCTTGCAATCAGCTGGACCCACCATTAATTTTCAACTTAAACATGATGAAGCCAAGTCAACGAAGATTACGATTTTACAGTTTTATATGTTAGATTCGCGTCTAACTCGGGGTTGAAGTAGTTCCTGAATACAACCATGAATTGCACTGCGAACTGAAGTTAAACTAAAATTACAAGTTAAACTTTGAAATGGATAAAAGTTTACAAGCTCCTATCCCTTTCGTAACGTCTACTTTAAAATTCACGCATTTATAATTTTTTCAACACAATAATTAGTGTAATTTCAGGAGTAATCTACATTTACACATTTTTATGAGTTTATGCACTGATAACAAACTTACAAACTTAATGCCATAAACTAAACACACATTAAAATAGGTATTTTTTATGACAAGTATGTGACTTTAGAAATTTACACTCTTACCTATGTGTTTATCATTATGTGTAAATTAGAATAACTTACCAATTTGTGTAAATCCAGACATTTTTCAGCATTTACACATTTATTTATGTTTTTCAAGTAATAACAAAATACACACTTAGTTTGTTAAGCTAAAATGCACATAAAAACAGGTAAAACTTTGCAAAAAATGGGTAATTTTCATGTCAGGTGTGTAATTTTAGGAATTTACACACATATATATGTAAATTTGTCTAATTTACACTTTTATTTTTTAGAGTGAATCCCGAAAAAACTACATTTCATAAACAAAATATATTACAATCACAATACATATCACAATATCTTTCAACAGCTAAATACACGTAAAAACCAACAAACAGCTGCGAAGTAGTTAATTTTTATGGTTCCAAAAAAATCAATTGGACACAGTGTCTTCAAATAGACTAACTGAACATATCAAGTAACACTTCTAACAAAAATCGTTTTCCATTGTGATGTGAATGTGTTGCGAATGCGTTGTGCCAGAGAAAAATGAGCAAAAAAATGTTATTAAAAATTACAAGAGGGGAAAATGTACTGTCAAAACATTCAGGGAAGAGAAAATCCCCACTTAACTTTGTAGATTGAATCATTTTTCTGTTGGAAATGATGGCTACAGGCATCCCCTCTCCTTGTTATGATTAAAATGAAGGTTTTTTAAATCTAAAATTACATAGTGGAAATATAATTCGCCTCAATATTTCTTCGAGGAGCCTTAAAGTCGTACTAGAGTAGTGCTCTAAATTGTGTGGTGTTCACAATGTGTTGTTAATTGGGTGACAAAGTATTGTACCGCACAACATAATTATATGAGCATATTTTTATCAACACTGTTTCAACATAATCAACAACACCGGTTTTAGAACATATTTCTAGCTCGTAATACTTTTGCAATATATTAAGAACACATTTCTAGATAGCAGCAATTTTGCAACTTTTTAACCCGGGAGAACGCGCGCTATTCAGGGTATGAATAGTTTTAACTTTGACACCAATAAAATCAAATTAAAACAGTCGGTTTATTTAGACGGAGTCAATTCTTACAAATTTTGCGGTAAAATAAGTTGAAGATTATTTAAAAAAATTAGTGGTTGCAAATGTAAAAAACATACGCACTCAGGGTCTTTTAGGCCCTGCGCGCGTCCTCCCGGGTTAAGAACTGAATCACAACATAAAAAACATTTTGTATATGAAGTAGTCTCATTCACAACACATTAATGTGTTCTTAAATGTGCTTATTTTTGTGTCTGAGAATTTGTAGTGCATTTTGATAAATTCCTGGAAAGTAACAACACGAATATTCTCTTCGGTTTTAACTTGTTTTTTGTAAAAGCATATCTATCACACATTACGGAATTTTATACTCCAAAAAACATTGCAAATGATATATTTTCCCAATTACTTTACAAAACTTGTTGAATAAGCAATCAAGCAGAAATGATAAAACTGAAAATTATTTACCTTTGCTATTTAGTGCACCTCTAAAGATTTTTCTTAATCTGTTTCCAAAAACTGTCAGAATTCCAAGCTACGATTTTTCTTTATTTATTGTGGATTCTTGCTTTCATTACCTCTCGAAAATGTCTCCATTTTTATCCCCAGTAGAAGAAGTAAGGTATTAAAAATGTCGTTTATGTAAATGTTTGCTTCTTCCGTTCACAGTAAAAGTTTTTTCTCCTTCTTGTTTAATGGTCCTCTTGAGCGAGATAAAGAGACATCTATTTCATTACTTGACAATCTCTTTGTCTTTTTCGTTAAATATTTGCAATGAAGGGATAATTTTTTCTTAATGTTTCAATTATAATACGCTTAAAATACTTAATCACATTTTACACAATCACAATTATCAAAATTTCATAATCGCATTTTTTTATATAATTCCAGAAAATTTATTCTCCCTATTACACTCTAAAAAATAAATGTGTAAATCAGCTAATTTTACCCATATATATGTGTAAATTTATAAAATTACACACCTGTCGTAAAATTTACACACATTTTTCTGAAATTTACTTGTTTTTATGTGTATTTAGCATACTAAAATAAGTGTGTAATTTGTTATCACTTGAAAAACACAGATAAGTGTGTAAATGTAGAAAAATGGTTAGATTTACACAAATTGATGAGTTATTCTATTTTAAACATACTTATGTGTACACAAACGTGTGTGTAAATTTCTAAAATTACACACTTTGAGCAAAAATTTAGCTGTTTTTATGTGTATATGACTTACGAAGTCAAGTATGCAATTTGTTACCGCCTTATAAACTCAGACAGATGTGTAAATTATATAAAATATTTGGAGTTACACAAATTTGTGTGTTATATATAATTAAAAATGTAAAAATTATCTTAGTTGCATTTATTGTCATTACTAGAGCTAGACCGAAAATTCGTTTTCGTTTTCGGCCAAAAATCCGAGTTTCAACGAAAATTCGTTTTTGGCAAAAATGCTGCTGAAAATTCGGCTAGACCGAAACTGTCTGAATTCTAGAAATCTTCATTCTTACTTTGGAAATTTTCATCATGACTTCTTGATTTGAACTGTTTCCGCTTAAATGATATGCTTTTTAGATGCGTTCGTAATTATATAAATAGGTAGCACACGTAGTCGCCGTTCAGCCCGTTTTCCATCTGTCTATCTGTCCGTCTATCCATACGCATATAATAGAGTAAAATCTACCCAACAGAATGCTTTGAAATTTGAAGTATATAATTACTGCAAAATTTTGTCGAGTCATTTCAAACTTTGTGAAAATCGGATGTATTCTTTAATTACAGGGATGGTCAAAAATTTTCCGTTACATCACGGCCAATTCAAAAAAAAAAAATGTTTAAGTGCATTTTGATGGTATTACTGCCTTTTAAACAAAATGAAATTAATGAATGAAATTAATATGCATTTACTGAGGTGTACTAAAATATATACTCTGTTACAATATGCGGTGCAAAATACGTTTATTATTCATTTACAGGGCCACACAAAAGAATTCCATTACATAATAGTATAGGGTGAAACTTTATCTTCGACATATTTTAACCATGTTAATTTTTTTCACATATAATGGAATTGATATACGTTGCCGAGATTTACTGTGAGTTGCATCCTGTATAATAGAAAGTGCACAGTAATCATAGGGGCACACAAAAGATGTCGGATACTATACTGCAACCGAAATACTGAATATTGGAGATGATTTCTAGAAGTGCATTTTTAGTAGTGATATGAGCTTTTAAATTTAACAAAGTGTTTGCTGATTGCGTTGTGTGTATAAATGCTGTAGATCATATACAGGGTAACACAACTGAAATTGTACAAGTTACAGAATATGAAAATAATAACTTAGATATGGTTTTTAAATAAGTTATGTATTTTTACGCTGAACTGCATTTACTAAACCAATATATGTTTATAGAATGTAGAAAAATGATATACAGGGCTACGCAAGGTATTAGATACATGGCTGTCTATGGAAGATAATCTCTGGTGATTTCACTAGATTTAAGCGTGTTTAAATTTTAGCTGAATAGTGGCATTATACGTATGTAAAGATTGTAAACAAAGGACTTGGCTGCACAAAAGAATTAAAATATGCTACAGTCTATTGGGTGTAAATTTCTGAAATTCAAATTTCAATCTAGTAGGCGTTTTAACACTCTAAAACATAGTTGAAAATGTTTAGGAATTTTATTTGTCTGACCTTACTCTAACTTGCGTAATATAGTTGGATTGCTCTGTAATCGATACATAATTTTTCATATTTTGTAGTCATGCATTTTTGCATAAGACAAATTTTACATAACTTAACAGCTATTGCATAAATTTGTTTATAGTACAAACACTCCTCATTTACCACGTTTGACGTCCAATTTCCAACTTGTTAGTTATTACTATGAACTTCCACTGTTTATAATTCTCGGTCATGTATGATTCAAAATCTTTGATCAAATTATAAAACAAACATGCACGCGCATATGGTGTTTTTCAGCTGCTCATTGAAAGTTGTGCACAGCTAACAGTAGCAGAAAATATTTGGTTTGAAACCGCAGAAGTGTTTTGAAAGATCTTTCAGAAAGATTCATCATTCTATGTCGTTAATGAAATAATTACATTTTAATTTATATGAAAATTACAAAGTTTTAGACAAAGGCACAGAATGCCAGCCAACTTCTGCACCGAAGATAGATTTTTCAAACAAGGGCGTTATTTCAGAACAATCACAGGGAGGCGAAGGCATGGCAAAGTTTTTTTGGGAGGAAGAGGCAAATATTTATTTAAGTATGCATCTCATCTATATTTAAATTTTTGCTAAAATAGTAATAATTATAAATTGAAAAATGATTATTTTTTTTATTACGACTTATTTAGAGTTAGTTTCGTAAAAAAACCCTTTTAAGTAGTACTTTTAAGTAGTAGTATTTTAGTTTATTTTAATGAGAATCATTAAATAACTGAAAAGTTATGTATATTTAAAAAATAAATACCCTTTATTGCATCTGTTCTCCATTGTTATAGACCGGGAGGGGGCAGCACAGACAACCACCTCATCGCGTTCACGGATGAAAATTCAGAATTAGTTAAAAATCGATTCACATATTAAAACGGGACCGATCTACTAACTCATATCCTGGTGGGAACCGACCGAAAACTCGGGTTTTATCGGTTGACTCGTAGGTTTATCATTGTGTTTTTTCGTACCCAAAAGTATAAAAACATGGGGAACTGAGAGCAGGAGACACAATAGTAAACCTACGAGTCAAATTCTGAAATCGGGTTTTTAGACGTTTTCCAAGACTTGGCAGACCGATTACATTTTAATATGCGAATCGAATTTTTAGTAATTCTGGTATTTCAGCCGTGAACTAGATGGGATGATTATCTGTGCTAATGCCTCACGGTCAATTAATTACTTAGTTAGTTAACTATTCTAAATGCTTATAATTACTGGTTGTCAAAAAATATAAAAGTTTCGTTCATATCATTTTTTCGTTTGAAGCTTCTACACACTCATAAGTTTTTGTGCATGTTTATATTTTTGATAAAAATGTGCCTCAATACACCTTTAATTAATTAATAATTGTGTACATTCATTTATGCATTAATAATTTTAAAAAAATTAATCTTTTTTTTTTTCGTTTTCAACCGAAAATAGAAAGCTTACCGAAATTTGGTTTGTGTTACGTTTTCGGTCTTAAAAACTTATTTCGGTCCATAGTCATTACCCATATAAAAACGATAGTGACAGTGATGTTTTTGTCATATTTTTGCAAATCACGATGGTTACATCCCATCTGTAACCAAAATGTCTGCACTCATAAAATCCCATTGTAAGTAAACTATGAATTGTTTGGAAACATTTAAAAATTGCAAAAAGTACGTTACTCAATGTGAAAAATACGTTTATGACAAATTTGAAAATTTTTTCGACGTTACAGCGAGTCACATCACATATGTGATCAAACGACCATCAGTATGCTGTTAAGTCACAACGTGAATTTTAAAAGTACTATTTGAAAAGAAAACACTTTTTTTTTTTTTTTTTTTTTTTTTTTATCGGAATTGTGTTAATGCATTTGTGGGATTTGAATATGAATATATTTTGTTTCAATCATTGCAAATGAACCTATATTCATTAATTTATTTTCTAACACAGAAAAATGCTATATAAATGCATCAATTTAAATCCATATACATTTATAAATTATGCTGCAAACATAATCTTGTATATAATCCACGAAATAATTTATTATTATTATTATTATTATTATTATTATTATTATTATTATTATGGAATTTTTTCAAATGCTTTCTATATCCCATGGAAAATTAATTAATTTGGTTAAACTTACAGAAATCTATATAATAAAGAAAAACACATTCGTAAATAACAGTAATATGACTTTGGTTTCAAAAATAATCTGAAACCATGTTTCTTTTTTTAAAACTATTGTATGCAGTCCAATTACACAAGATTAAAATGTTTCCATTAAAAAAAAAAAAAATCAGCATTTATTTCCGGCTAAATATTCTGCAACGAAACTGAAAACTTGCATATAAATAAACTTGTATAACAAAGTATATAAATAAAACGTAGCTGTAATAGACATGTAATCAAACCTCGCGCTTAAGCTATTAAAATTATTATGTAAAAAAATGAAATTGCTTATATACATAGCAAAATATTTTGTGATTTTGTTTATTGTCAACCCTCGGTATGTGGTTAATACGAAAGTATTTCTATTTCTATTAAATTTCAAAACTTTGAATTTATAACTTATTTTTTTCGAATGAAAATGCTTTTTGGTGTTATATATGAATAATAAAATAAGTAAAAAAAAATTGATGTAAAAAATCTATTAGTTTTGAATTTTAAATAATGTTTTTCTTCTGTTTTTTTATAATCCGGTAAGTTTGTACTGATTTATTAAATTTATCTTAAAATCGAAACAGCAGAAAATAATATCCAATTGAGAAAAGCAAAGATTTGGGGGGCGTTTTGTAATGAAAAGCTGCTTTAATGCTATAAAAAATAGTTGTATACATATAGTTGTATATATTAGTATACAGTATAGTTGTATATATTTTTTTCTGTTAATGTTTAAAGATTTTAAGTTGTTCTTTAAAAATTTGCTTGCCACTTTTTACAAACATTTTAAATAGATTTAACATTTTCTGAATGTAAAATAAATGTACACAATTTATTCTACAACGATAACATAATTTTTCAAATTTTAATTCATTGTTTCCCAGAAATGTCTTAAAATAGTTAGATCACAAGCAGTTTATTCAACAGGAAATTAATATAAAAAATGACAGATAAAGAAATTTTTTTTTCTTCTCTTATAACGCTGTTTTGTTTTTAAAAACACATTTTGCATCTGCTAGGAAAAAAAGTCGTCTGCGGTGGCTAACCGTAGAATAAAAGTAAACAGAGTACATGTAGTACGCTTTCGAACGGATGCAAGAAAGTTTTCTCGACAACATAGATCTGTATTGACACGGATTTTGTAATTTAAACAATGAATTGCTGAGCAGTTCTTCCAAGATCATACTTTATACAAAATATTTAAGTCCGAGATAAATACACTGGCTTTGGCGTGGTGTATATGCTTCCAGCCTTAGCTATTGTGCTTATGTATTGGATTTATTACTTTTCCAACAAAATCGAACAATAAAGAATGTCAGTGAAAAGCAGGTATGAAAGAAATTATTCTTGCTATTTGTTTTTCTTTAAATTATAAAGATTTTAATTAACTTCTTATAAACATGTTTTAAAATTTGAATATTTCATTAACTTCATTTAGTTTAATAAATTTGTTGTTTATTTTATTGAAATACATAATTTACCTAGTGACAATTTTAATCAGAAGATTAGAAAACTGTGATTTCAATAGCATTTTAATTAGATTTGTTTCCTTTTTAAAAATGACTGGTTAAGATCATGGTTTCATAAATTATAAAAGTATATGAAAAAGCATCACAATCAATGGTTATGTAATCAATAAACATTTAACGATATTTAAATTATTGAATAAAAAAGCCTTTTTAGAGAATGTTTTCAAACATAATTTTTAAAATTTTGTAATAATGTAATAATTGTATTTCATTACTTACTTTTCATTCTGGATAGCTTTATTATTTTATGTACTTTTTATTTAACTTGGCGCCAGTGTTATATATACATACATATATATATATACATATAAATATATAAATACATATGAAACTATGTTTACATATATAAGCATATATTTATATGTTTGCATGCATATATAGATACAATATGTGTATAGATGTATATATGCATGTGTATTGCATATATAATATTGGCGTCCGATTAACCGAAATGTACCCTATTTTATATCTTGATTGATATTATACAGATAAATTTCAAAATATATATACCATAAGCTCTATTAGAAAACGGTATGATTAAAATGGATTTCTTTTTTTTTTTATAATTATCATCTAATCCTATAAATAAAATATTGGGGATAATCATAATGAACTAATATGTTGTTCTAGTTTTATACCTATGATCTGAGTTCTTTTACATATTTTTTTACTTTAAAAATTAGTTAACCGTTTGCTATTGTATTAATTATTCTTTTCTTATTGAATCACATGCAAAAACATTATCTGATTTTTAATAAACTTATATAAATAAAATTTTCACCACATTGTTTTAAGAACGCAATTGTAGATTGTAATCCTTTATACTATTTATGATAGTATTAGATTTATAATGGCTCTGGCAAAAAAAAACATCCAGCAAACCAGATACATACTTGAAAAACGAATTAAAATTTTCACATTAAAGGCAAAATAGAGTAGATGCGGTGCTGTGTGATATAAACAACGATCGTTGTTTATTTTATCATACATTAAGAGTTATTGGATTAAATGTATAATTTCACAAATAAAAATGTATTTTCTTCAATGTGTTATTAAAACTATTTTTTAATAATAAAAAAAATGTTTTCAATATTTCTTTACTACTTGTAAACTCATATATAAAATGAATTAATCCTTTATATCACCTCGTTGTATATCTGTAACATTCCAAAAAGTGAAAGTTACTCATCCAATGAGAATCAATGTTACTTTTACTGTCAGCTTAAAAAAGAGCTATCTTCAAACATAGCAGTTGTCAGCCTAATTGTTCTTAGAATTGTCAACATGAGATACTGAGATAAATTTTCACTTCAAAGTTTTATTTCTTATTTCATTAGTTTTTCATCGTAATTTTAAAATGAACTTTGCAGATTTTTTAATATGATGGAAAATAGCTGAAAAAGAGATTTTTTACTATTTTGCATTTGAAAATTGATAATGTTGATGTGAAGTATATAAATTACTGCTTATTTTAAATATGAAAAAATATCTGTATTCTTATTTATTTATTTATTTTAGACATTTCTAAAATGATTCCTTTTAACACCCCAATAAATATTTGCAATTTCAACACTGAGTAGCACTTGAAATAATTAATGTTTCAGCTTGTTTATCACAATAATTGACATAAAACTGCACGTTTTCATATTTTTACATGCTGTAGTTTTCTTAACACTATTTCTACCAATATCAAATCCCACAAAAAGATCCCACAAAAAAATCCCACCAATATCAAATTCCACAAATTTCGATTCATTGTTTTTCTTTCTTTTTTTGTGATTTTTAGATTGAAATAGTTAAAAATATTTTACATAAATTAAAGACTTTTTTAAGCTTATTACATTCAAAAACTACTGTTAGTAAAAGCAACAAAAATAAAAAATTAAAAAAAGTATCATTTGATAGCTGTAGAAATATTGTTAATATAAGAGTAGATCTAAGAAGTCAAAAGATTACTTCACATACATAAAAGAAAATAGGAGCATTTGCTGCTTTTTTTTTTTAATTTTTATTTCATTTTTCAAATAGCATTAAAACTTATTGTACATTTTAGAATCGAAGTAGTTTGAATTTGTTAAGGTATTTATGCGTTGCAGCGATCTCTTGAAAATGGGTTGCCAAATTATAGAGCACATAAGACTTTAAAATAATATATATTACAATTATACGTTTCATAACATTTATGCTTATTTACAGTCATCATATGTGAAGCATACCTACATGACTTGTGTTTAAGATGTATACGATGACAAAGATACATAAATATATCGAACATAAGACGTAAATATTACTTATATAAGGATGTTTGTGAGGCATGACAAGTGTTTGGAATGTATACATGAGAACGTGAGTCCCAAATTTTGACAAATTTTTTACTTATAATTTTCAGATTTCTGAATATAAAATAATGCACTTTTACGAAACTATGAGAAGAAACATTGTACACAATACCTTGTAATCAGAATTAAAATAATAATAATAATTGTATGAAAAATAAATAGGTTTACTAAAAATTTTTTCACTGCGCATCTGTAAACACTATCAAAATTTTATTTGCATATTGTGTTAGCTATATGTATAGAGCAACTTTTGTGGAAGTCTCAAAAATATACCTGGAAAATTCTGAATGTGATCGTAGATAGAATAAGCTTAAAATCCGTTATTTTCAAAATAAAGTAAAAAGATGAGGGGCTCTATCCATATATCCATTGATTAGTGCCAATATAGAATACACAATGTGGCACGCACTATTATATTTGGATACAACCCCCCATTTGTTTGCTTCATTTTAAGAACAATAGATTTTGAGCTTCGACGATCACTTTCAGAATTTTCAAGCTATGCTTTTGAGATTGTCAAAAAATTGTTCTATACATTTATCTAACAAAATATTGAAGTGAAATTTTGATAGTGTTCACGCATGCGCAGTGAAAAATTATTTAGTAAACCTATTCATTATTTCATACAATTTTTATTATTTTTTAATTCTGATTACAAGGTATTATGTAAAATGTTATTTGTCATATTTTCTGAAAGGATTTTTTTATATATATATTAAGAACTCTGCAAATTATAAGCAAAAAAACTTGCAAAATTTGGATTTTTTTCTTTATAAAAACGCAATTTCTCTACGAATATACATGCTATCCACACAAAAAGGAGCACAGTTAATTACCATAAACCACTTAATCATAATCTACACTTTGAACACTTTTGCTACATTAGTTTTGACAGGGTTATCCAAAAGATATACGTTCTTTTTCAATTTGTTGACGGGTCCAAATTGAAAAAATGTTCATGGGGGGAAAGGGAAAAAATGTTCATGATAATATATGGTCTGTACTATTATGTTTACACACACCTGCAGTTGCAGGGAAATTTTTCATGTTTTTTTTCTAGATATTTAAGAAAATATCTAAAATCGCAAGCGGCCGGTCACCGTTCGCCATATAGAGTATATTTTTATATTACGCATATATATATTTCAAAATGATTTTGGTGACATCATAACTGCAACTTTGGTGTAAATCCCATTTTCTCTGTCCATCTTATCTGTATCAACTGCGTCTACTGTATTATAATCGCATGTATTATTTATAGTGAATAATACCATGCAATTAAAATGCATAAAATGTAAGTACTTAATATCGGTTTTCCTTTTTATATTTAATATTTTTTATAGTTGTTGTGTAATTAAATAATCACTAGTGACTTAGCGTTCAAAATGCGTATTAAAATACTAAATTAATTTCATTCAGTCACTAGTAATCAATAATCTTTCAATTCTATCATCAATAATCCTTATAATTTAAAGATTACAAAACATACTATGTATAATGCAAGAATATATATATTTTATGTAAATTTTATTTTGATTATGTTTTGAACATTTAAGCAGAAATATTTCATTAGTAATTTTAACAAATATTGCTGTTAAATGTCATGTAATTTGATAAAAGAATAATTCTTTATTAATTTTAATACAATTATGTTAATTATTAAATAAATCACTTGTAATTTTTCCAACAGAATTAAAAGTATTTTGGCCTAGGTTTGAACCGGGATTTTTTATGAGAGCTGCCAATGCTCTACTAATTGAGCTATCGTGGATGAATCTGGCGGACATAATTCAGCCAAAGAACTAGAATTATACTAAATAAAGCTAACTAATGGCAGACTGGCAGCTTACGCTAAAAGTCCTTGGTTTGAATCCTGCCCTGGACGCTTTTTCACCCATCTGGTCAAATTATATTAAAGGAAAATTCTGCTTGAACGTTATTGTTAAAAATACTAGCTGTGGAGCCTTACATGTGTGATGATAACTTGGAAGTTAAAGTGATCAAAAGCTTTCAAAGAGAGTGCAAAAATATAATTAGCCCAAACGAAAAAAGTTTGTAATAATTTATTTTAAAAAGAAACAAAAAATATGGGTTTTTTTCACTCTGTACATCGCAACAAATTAAAAAAAAATCACCATTTTATCAGTTATAAGTACAGTTAAAATTATGCCATTTTCAGAATATGGAGAAAAAATCTATATGAATTTCCAAAAAGAGGAAATTCTAAATAAATTGAAAATAACACAAGCTGCTACACTTGTAAGATGGTGTGAAAGAACTCTAACTTTTAACTTAATTTTAAAAAACAGTCTCCATACTGTCTATACTCAAATTATACATTCCTGTTCATAAATTATGAATGTATGATTTTCAGACTTCAAACCAACTCTAACAGAAAGATAACAGATTATAATTTAAGACTACCCTGTTTTTTGTAAATTAGGCATATTGTGATTTGTGGTCTTGTTTGTAAGTCAGTTTAAAAAAAAATAAACGCCAAGTATTACATGAGTTTGTTCTTTATGCAGTTTTGTTTCGTAACCATAAAAACATTATTTTTTTCACAATTTACATGTCAAAGCATAAAATAAAGCTATGTACACAAAAATCTGTGTATTTTAAAAATTACACAAAAGTGTGTGTTTTGCATGTTTCGCATACATATGTGTAAGAACATAATATTAACACATAAATCTGCGTATTCTGCATATAACACAAAAATGTGTGTATGTTGTATATTACACAAGATTATGTGTATGTTCCTATTACACAAAATATGTGTAAAAGTAGAATATTACACAAATATATGTGTAAAAATATTGCACAGAAATATGTGTATTTCAGTGCAACTTACACTTTAAAGTGTGTATTTCAAGAGTTATCAGATAACTTTTACACATTTGGACTTATCATCAAATTACACATAAAAATGTGTATTTTGAAATTTACACATTTGGCGCATTTTACACACCAAATTACACATATAGACATGTCGTTTTTGTATCATCGATTTACACATTTTTGTGTGTAAATTTACACATTTATTTTTTACAGTGTAGTAAATGTTTCTCTAGAAATTAACATTTACTTTTTTCATATTAAAATAAATACAATTGATTGCATGCTTTTGAAAAATATATGTAATAGATATGATAAATATTCCTTATGAATTAAAGAAAAAACATCAAGATATTGATGTTATATAATTAAAGTAAAATAAAATATTGTTACAAATACAAAAAAAAGTTATTAAAACACATTATGATATTACAGAATATGTATATTTCTTGTGGTTTTCGATCACTTACTAAAGAAGCATGCATTCTATGTGTTTGAAACATACATTAAAGTAAATAAACTATTTATAAAAATATCTATGTAGAAATGGAAAATGCTTTATTTGATCTTGAAAAGGAATTTCACAGGAATTTAAGTAAGTAAAACCAGTCAGATGTGGCAATCCAAAAACTTTCTTCTATCTCATCCATGTTAATACTTCCAGAAAAATGAAACATGGCGCATCACCGATTACCTAATTTACACCAAAATCGAATTTGCAGCAGCTTATTTGAAGTTCTAGCTGAATCTGAAATTTTATGGAAATCCATATTTGAGATAAATCATCCCATAAATCGTAAATAAAATTAGAAACACCACTTGTTGAGCGATTTACTCCAAAAACTAAAAAATACAAATTTATATCAGGGACCAACTGAACATGATGAAAATTAGTGCATTAGTTCCTGAGATAGAGCTTTTGCAATAATCATAAATAATGCCGCACAGCAGTGTCACCTGTTGAGTAATTTACTCCAAAAACTAAAGAATTCTAATTTATAAAAGGGACTAACAGAATCTGAAGTTTGATGAAAATACGTGCATTAGTTCCTGAGATAGAGCTATTTAGATAATCATGAGTAATGCCATATAGCAACACCATGTGCTGTGCGATTTACCCCAAAACGTAATCCGAACTATCATATCACATATTATATCAAGGAATAACAGAATCTGTAGTTTCGTGAAAATACGTCCATTAATTCCTGATATATTGCTATTGTAGATATCGTGAAAAAGGCAGCATGGCAGCGCCTTCAGTCGGGCAATATACACTAATAAATGTACAATGTACACCAATAAAAACTAATCAGATCTAGATCTTGTCAATGTCTAACAGAACGTAAAGTTTTGTGAAATTCCGTGCATTAGTTCTTGAGATAGAGCTATTGCGATAATCACGAATAAAGCAACATGGCAGCGTCACTTGTTGTGCGACTTGCACCAAAACATAATCAGTACCATGCTGTACCAAAGTATTAACTGAATCTAAAATTTTATGAAAATCCACGAACTAGTTCTTGAGATATGGCTTTGTTGAAATTGCGAAAAATGTAGCATAGCAGCAACACCTGGACTTGTTAAGGGACATACACTAAAAACTAATCGGACCTAGTTTATACACTCTAAAAAATAAAAGTGTAAATTAGACAAATTTACATATATATGTGTATAAATTCCTGAAATTACACACCTGACATGAAAATTACCCACTTTTTGCAAAGTTTTACCTGTTTTTATGTGCATTTTATGTGCAAACTAAGTGTGTATTTTGTTATCACTTGAAAAACATAAATAAATGTGTAAATGCTGAAAAATATCTGAATTTACACAAATTGGTACGTTATTGTAATTTACACATAATGATATACACATAGGTAAGAGTGTAAATTTCTAAAGTCACCCACTTGTCATAAAAAAATACCTATTTTAATGTGTGTTTAGTTTATGGCATTAAGTTTGTAAGTTTGTTATCAGTGCATAAACTCATAAAAATGTGTAAATGTAGATTACTCCTGAAATTACACTAATTATTGTGTTGAAAAAATTATAAATGCGTGAATTTTAAAGTAGACGTTACGAAAGGGATAGGAGGCTTACATATTATTCAGAGCTACACTTTTTATTTTAGTAAACCCATTCCATAAATAACATGGTGTCATTGCATTGTTGTAACAGTATTTTTAAGTAATAAATTAATATATTTATTTATTTTTATAAGATACTCTGACCACCTCTCTCACTCTCCCCGTTTCAGCAGCACGTGAATATTTAAAAGAAGTTAAAAAAATTTAATCTCGACACATGTAACAAATGTAACAAATATTTTGTTACATGTAACGTAAAATTTTATTCATTTAATTAGTAAATTTTAATTTAGTTTTCCGAATTCCCTTTTAAAATTTGTACATCAAATATAAGAATGCTTCATTGCATAATTCTAGGTTTTGATTAAATCGTAATTTCTTTCAGCCATCGCACAGACTGCTCTTTTTCATAATTTTACTTGTAATTTTCAGTAATAGAGCTAGATTTCATTCTTAAAGCGACATTAGGAAGACTTCATAACGAGGCATTATAAAAGAGATATAATCCCACTTTATGCTTATTCAAAAAATTAAATTAATTTTTTTGTACTGTTGGTATTCTTTTTTGCTGCCACCCCCCCCCCATTAATTAAAATGATAGTAGTTTAATCTTCAGTAAAATCTAAAAACTATTTCGAATTCATTTAATATGTAATATAAAATATAATTAATGTAATTAAGATAATTCTAAATTCGTATCCTGAGTTATTTATACATTTTGCACATCAAATATAAGTATGCTTGATTTTACCCTAAATTATATAGGCCGTCTGGTAGCTTGTAAACTTTTATCCATTTCAAAGTTTAACTTGTAATTTTAGTTTAACTTCAGTTCGCAGTGCAATTGATGGTTGTATTCAGGAATTACTTCAACCCCGAGTTAGACGCGAATCTAGCATAGAAAACTAAAATCGTAATCTTCGTTGACTTGGCTTCATCATGTTTAAGTTGAAATATAATGGTGGGTCCAGCTGATTGCAAGCGCTCTCGTTCAGAAAAATATAGTATAGAATAAATTATTCTCTTATAAAATATAAGGTATTAATGGCATACGTCCGTATTACCTCCAGTTCTTTTTATCTGATTTGTTTATATTTATGTATAAATGTATATGATACATGTTGGATTGTTTTGCACGTATAAGAATTTTTTACACGTATAATGTACTTGCCTTAAAAATGTCAATATTACATAACTCCTGATAAATGTCTATTAAAATAACAACTGTTGTATCTAAAGTCGTATTTTTCTTGAAAAATATTTATCTTAAAAAGAATTTATGAATGTATGTTAACAGTAGGAAAATAAACATTAACATATTTTTTTTTTTTTTATTTGAAAGAGATTGTCAAGTAATGAAATAGATGTCTCTTTATCTCGCTCAAGAGGACCATTAAACAAGAAGGAGAAAAAACTTTTACTGTGAACGGAAGAAGCAAACATTTACATAAACGACATTTTTAATACCTTACTTCTTCTACTGGGGATAAAAATGGAGACATTTTCGAGAGGTAATGAAAGCAAGAATCCACAATAAATAAAGAAAAATCGTAGCTTGGAATTCTGACAGTTTTTGGAAACAGATTAAGAAAAATCTTTAGAGGTGCACTAAATAGCAAAGGTAAATAATTTTCAGTTTTATCATTTCTGCTTGATTGCTTATTCAACAAGTTTTGTAAAGTAATTGGGAAAATATATCATTTGCAATGTTTTTTGGAGTATAAAATTCCGTAATGTGTGATAGATATGCTTTTACAAAAAACAAGTTAAAACCGAAGAGAATATTCGTGTTGTTACTTTCCAGGAATTTATCAAAATGCACTACAAATTCTCAGACACAAAAATAAGCACATTTAAGAACACATTAATGTGTTGTGAATGAGACTACTTCATATACAAAATGTTTTTTATGTTGTGATTCAGTTCTTAACCCGGGAGGACGCGCGCAGGGCCTAAAAGACCCTGAGTGCGTATGTTTTTTACATTTGCAACCACTAATTTTTTTAAATAATCTTCAACTTATTTTACCGCAAAATTTGTAAGAATTGACTCCGTCTAAATAAACCGACTGTTTTAATTTGATTTTATTGGTGTCAAAGTTAAAACTATTCATACCCTGAATAGCGCGCGTTCTCCCGGGTTAAAAAGTTGCAAAATTGCTGCTATCTAGAAATGTGTTCTTAATATATTGCAAAAGTATTACGAGCTAGAAATATGTTCTAAAACCGGTGTTGTTGATTATGTTGAAACAGTGTTGATAAAAATATGCTCATATAATTATGTTGTGCGGTACAATACTTTGTCACCCAATTAACAACACATTGTGAACACCACACAATTTAGAGCACTACTCTAGTACGACTTTAAGGCTCCTCGAAGAAATATTGAGGCGAATTATATTTCCACTATGTAATTTTAGATTTAAAAAACCTTCATTTTAATCATAACAAGGAGAGGGGATGCCTGTAGCCATCATTTCCAACAGAAAAATGATTCAATCTACAAAGTTAAGTGGGGATTTTCTCTTCCCTGAATGTTTTGACAGTACATTTTCCCCTCTTGTAATTTTTAATAACTTTTTTTGCTCATTTTTCTCTGGCACAACGCATTCGCAACACATTCACATCACAATGGAAAACGATTTTTGTTAGAAGTGTTACTTGATATGTTCAGTTAGTCTATTTGAAGACACTGTGTCCAATTGATTTTTTTGGAACCATAAAAATTAACTACTTCGCAGCTGTTTGTTGGTTTTTACGTGTATTTAGCTGTTGAAAGATATTGTGATATGTATTGTGATTGTAATATATTTTGTTTATGAAATGTAGTTTTTTCGGGATTCACTCTAAAAAATAAAAGTGTAAATTAGACAAATTTACATATATATGTGTGTAAATTCCTAAAATTACACACCTGACATGAAAATTACCCATTTTTTGCAAAGTTTTACCTGTTTTTATGTGCATTTTAGCTTAACAAACTAAGTGTGTATTTTGTTATTACTTGAAAAACATAAATAAATGTGTAAATGCTGAAAAATGTCTGGATTTACACAAATTGGTAAGTTATTCTAATTTACACATAATGATAAACACATAGGTAAGAGTGTAAATTTCTAAAGTCACATACTTGTCATAAAAAATACCTATTTTAATGTGTGTTTAGTTTATGGCATTAAGTTTGTAAGTTTGTTATCAGTGCATAAACTCATAAAAATGTGTAAATGTAGATTACTCCTGAAATTACACTAATTATTGTGTTGAAAAAATTATAAATGCGTGAATTTTAAAGTAGACGTTACGAAAGGGATAGGAGCTTGTAAACTTTTATCCATTTCAAAGTTTAACTTGTAATTTTAGTTTAACTTCAGTTCGCAGTGCAATTCATGGCTGTATTCAGGAACTACTTCAACCCCGAGTTAGACGCGAATCTAACATATAAAACTGTAAAATCGTAATCTTCGTTGACTTGGCTTCATCATGTTTAAGTTGAAAATTAATGGTGGGTCCAGCTGATTGCAAGCGCTCTCGTTCAGAAAAATATAGTACAGTTGGCAAAAAAAGTATTTGTACACTTCATTTTTTTTTAATTTTAATGAAATTAAACAAAATATTTAAGCAAAAAATACTGTAATACCTTAATTTAATGCATTATAATATTATAGAAGCAAAAACAAAATTAAACGAATCGATTTTTTACATTATAATAAACAAATATACAAAAATATGATGCAAAAAAGTATTTGTACACTATATTAATGTAATATAATTAATGAAAATTTAGTAAAATCATACAAATTATTATTTTGTGCGAATTCATTTAGCGTTTAGGACTACTTCTAGATGGTGTGACGTAGATTCCACCAACTTTTTTGTAGCGGTCTGGTTAATGTTATTCCATGACACAATAACAGCTTCTTTAAAACTGTTCTTTACTGATACATAATTTTTTTTCGGATTTTTGCATCCAATAGCATTTGCAAATTTTCTATTGGATTCAAGTCTAGAGATTTTAGAGGAGTTACCAGTCGTCTTCGAGTATTGTCGTAATCATGTGCTGGTGATCACAGCAGTATGCTTTGGTCGTTATCCTGCATAAAGTGAAAAGCTTCCTCTATGTATAATTTCTTGGCACAGTTTAATAAATTATGGCACGACACATCAATGTATGTTAAACCTGTCCTTCCATTGTCAATAAATTTTAAATGTCCTGCTCCATTAGAAGCTGTACACCCCAAAACTATAATATTCCCCCCAACATGCTTGATAGTTTGAAGTATACATTTTGGATCTAGAACAGTTTTATTTTTACGCCAATTTTTTCGAATGCTTGATGGTAAGAAAATTCCGAATTTTCTCTCATCAGAAAAAATTACTGTTTTCCAAAAATTCAATGATTTACTTCTGTATGCGAAAGAGAATACTATGCGTTTTCGCCTATTTGTTTCGCTGATGAAGGGATTTTTCCTTGAGGTTCTTCCTTTTAAATCTGCATTGAGAAAAATATTTTTCATTGTTTGAGGTATTCCTCTGATGCAAGAAGATGTTGCAAGGTCTCCAGCAAATTTTTGAACCGAACGCATAGGATTTTTTAAAGCTTTTTTAACAACACTCCCTTTTCCCTCATTGTTAGTTTGCTAAGAAGTCCTGTTTTTCATTGAATTTCGATGCTTTTAATTTATTCATAGTTTCTCACTATACATCCAATAGTTGTAAATGGTAATTTAATAGCTTTTACAAATTCTTGTTGCGAATTTAAATTTTTATTATGCTCAATCATAGGATTTCATACATCTAGAGGTGCCTCTCTAGTTTTAGGTTCTATACTCAATTACTTAAAGAGCAAATTAGATTAAATGTCAGACAAATATAATATGAACTTAAAAAATATTAACAGCTTCTGTAAAAGTAGTCCTTTGAACCATAAACACAATAAAACACAGTACATATCAGGATGGAGAAATGTACAAATACTTTTTTTGCAAGAAATTTTTAAACTTTTCCTATTAGAAAATTATTTTTCATCTTTATCGAAATTTTCTGTTGTGTAATTTAAAACAGACGGTAAGCAGACTGTATTAAAACTATTTTTGACAAAATATCTGTTTTTATTTAGTTAAAAATTAAAATTTTTAGAGTGTACAAATACTTTTTTTGCCAACTGTATATAGTAAGTTATTCTCTTATAAAATATAAGATATGTAATGTCATACGTCCGTATTACCTCCAATTCTTTTTATCTGATTTGTTTATATTTATGTATAAATGTATATGATACATGTTGGATTGTTTTTTACGTATAAGATTTTTTTTACACGTATAATTTACTTGCCTTAAAAATGTCAACATTGCATAACTCCTGATAAATGTCTATTAAAATAACAACTGTTGTATCTAAAGTCATTTATTTCTTGAAAATTTTTCATCTTAAAAAGAATTTATGAATGTATGTTAACAGTAGCAAAATAAACATTAACATTTTTTTTTTTCGGGGGGGGGGGGGGAGGTGTTAAATTTTGGTTCGGTTGTGTGGAAGATATTATAGTTTATTTATAAAATATTATACAAATGTATACCATATCTATAAATTATATATTCTGATTTATAAGTTAAACAATTCATCTGAGTTTTATTTATTTATTGAATTTTTTTTAAATTATGAAACTTATAATGTTAACTAAGTTTATCATCGATTAAAACTATAGCGTTGCTTTTGAGTTTTTACGTTACATTTCCTAATTTTGAGAAATTAATTTTTTTAATTTTTTATCTTAATTACATTAAATTTTCAGCTGTGTTTTAATTTGAAAATATTACATCAGAAGAACTATGTTCCACTAAAATAGTCATAGTAAAGAACACATAATTTCTTCTTGTTATTTATAGAATTAATAAAAATACACAGAAGTAAATTGCAAAAGGGCGCAAATACGTTGACTTAAAATAACTCCAGATCAAAAATTCTGAAGAAAATTTATATTAAAGTATACTTTAATATAAATTAAAGCCATTATAATGGCTTTTTCTTCAAATATGCATTTTTCCATTCCAATTTTGCCTATTATTACAGAGCTTATATGACATAAAGCATATGATTGTATGTATATAAAAAAAATATAACAGTTGTGTCATAATGAATATTCAAAATCGAACTTATCATTCTCTCCCTCCCCCTCTACATAAATATCCCCCCGGGTGAGTTTTATACACTTAAGACACAAATGTAATTATCAAATAAATTCTACGAGCTTTAATTTTGAAAATTTATAAGAGTCAATTGATATATGGATATAGACACAGTATTTCTCGTTTTATTTTTTACTATAGCTGATAAATAATACGCATTGGTTTGATATCTAAAATTTTAATTAGAATATTTGAAATTTTCATTTAAAAATGTCAATATTACATAACTCCTGATAAATGTCTATTAAAATAACAACTGTTGTATCTAAAGTCGTATTTTTCTTGAAAAATATTTATCTTAAAAAGAATTTATGAATGTATGTTAACAGTAGGAAAATAAACATTAACATATTTTTTTTTTTTTTTTTTTTTGGGGGGGGGGGTGTTACATTTTGGTTCAGTTGTGTGGAAGATATTATAGTTTATTTATAAACTATTATACAAATGTATACCATATCTATAAATTATATATCCTGATTTATAAGTTAAACAATTCATCTGAGTTTTATTTATTTATTGAATTTTTTTTAATTATGAAACTTATAATATTAACTAAGTTTATCATCGATTAAAACGATAGCGTTGCTTTTGAGTTTCTACGTTACATTTCCTAATTTTGAGAAATTAATTTTTTTTAATTTTTTATCTTAATTACATTAAATTTTCAGCTGTGTTTTAATTTGAAAATATTACATCGGAAGAACTATGTTCCACTAAAATAGTCATAGTAAAGAACACATATTTTTTTTTGTTTGTTTGTTAGTTATAGATTTAATAAAAATACACAGAAGTAAATTGCAAAAGGGCGCAAATACGTTGATTTAAAATAACTCCAGATCAAAAATTCTGAAGAAAATTTAGATTAAAGTAATGGCTTTTTCTAAATATGCATTTTGCCATTCCAATTTTGCCTATTATTACAGAACTTATATGACATAAAACATATGATTGTATGTATATTTAAAAAATATAACAGTTGTGTCATAATGAATATTCAAAATCGAACTTATCATTCTCTCCCTCCCCCTCTACATAAATATCCCCCCCGGGTGAGTTTTATACACTTAAGATACAAATGTAATTATCAAATAAATCTACGAGCTTTAATTTCGAAAATTTATAAGAGTCAATTGATATTTGGATATAGACACAGTATTTCTCGTTTTATTTTTTACTATAGCTGATAAATAAAAATACACATTAGTTTGATATCTAAAATTTTAATTAGAATATCTGAAAATTTCATTTATGAAGATAGGATTAATTTCATTAATGTTAAAATATATTTGTATTTTTTTCTTCTTTTTTTAAGACACAAATTTCTAAATATAAATGTAATGCAAAAGATGTTACTTTAATGATTCAACAGCTTTTTTGATAGTCCTAATAATATTTTATATGGCAAATTCTTTGTAATGATGAATATTTATGAAAAGAAAACAATTCAACATGTAATATAGGTGATTTATGTATATATAAACAAACCAGCTAAAATATTTGCAGGTAATATGTGTGTGTGTATGTGAGACGAAGTTTACGTACCTTTTTTCTATTTTTTTATAGTATTTTAAATTTTACTTTCATAACTGTATGTAATACACTACCTTCAATATAATTTACTTTGTATCTTGAGTCTGAAAAATAAAAAATTAAAAATTGAGTCTGAACTCTGAAAATAAACTGTGTGGAGATTGCAAGTTTATCAACTATGATTATTCCATCTGATTAGTCTAAAATCTATCATTAATTAATTATTTATTTTTCTGTATCTTAATTTTTAATTGCATGTTCTGAATAATATATAAAGGAGGGCAAAATATAAAATTAAAAAGCAAGGAAGAATATAGAAAATAAAATAGCAGTTTTTATGTGTACATTTAGAGGAGAGTGGGGAGAAATGGGACACTTTTTACAAAAATAATAAAATCAACTTTACTTGACACAAATACAAAAACTTTGATTTACAGAATACAAAATGAAACACTTTCTAATGTCCTTGAGCAATATAGAAACATAATTTGAAGAATCAATTTTATAATTAAAGAAATTGAAAACTTTACAATGTGTCCCATACTTCCCCACTAACAGAGAAGTAATATTTGTACTATGATGGTTGATGAGGAATATCAAATACTAATGTCTTAAATGGCTATATGCTGAATTTTAGATCCGTAGCTACTATAGTAGAATAGTTTTAAAGGGAGGGGTAAAGTTCTAAAAACCTATTTATAGGGAGTTTTTAAGAGGAGGGGAGTGAGTGTGATAGGCTGATTTGGAGCTTATGATGCTACACTTGTGATAGTGAATGAGAAGTGTGTACATCACTATGATCCCGAGTCCAAACAACAGTACTTTTATCGAATCCACTGTCACAAATCTAGCCACATAAGCTAAAAATCAAATTTTCAACTACACCTCCCCCCCCCCATTTTACTCCTCCTTGCAAAACAGTATGAATATTGCAGCTACGGTTCTAAAACTAAGCATAAATATATCGATATTCTACATCAACCCATTGCAGTACAGATATTTCATCAAAGAAGCCACTTTCTTGGTTTCCACGTATAAATTAGAATTTATCTTCGCCAGTTTTAAAGGATGTGTATGAACAAATAATTTGTCACTGATATTTTCTTCTGTAAAACTGATTTAATTTGCCCTTTCAAGAGAACAACTTTATTTGATACATCGCGTGGAAAATTCACGCAAACTGTTCTCTAACTGTTAAGATCAAATTTAATTTAAATAACAGAGTTTGTTGAACAGTGTAAATATTACTCTAATAAAATCGAGTTTTAAAACTTAGAAAAGTAATCATTTAAAAAGAATCACACTTTAAGGTGGTCAAGCTTAATATTTAAGTTATATTCAACATCGAATACCCTGAATTAATTACATTTTAATGTTTCTTGGAAATGTCTCTTAATATTGTTATCATCTTTCATGCATATATCAATTTCTAACGTTATTTGTCGTTTACATGCATGAAGTTTTGAAATTATGCTTGTTTTTCCATATTTAGATGACTTATTATTAATCTGTTCACATATTATTAAATCAAAACGGAAGTTTTTGAGGAAACGTTTTTACATTTAATTGGATTCGAAAATTAAAAATTTATACTTTAGTTTCAAGATTTGATATTTGACATATTTAAATTTTTAGTCAATAAAAATTGCAATAATTTGTTAATTGTAGATTTAGAAGATTTGTTTTCCATGATAATAATTCTTTGTTATAAACACGTATTGTATTTAAACACGGTGGTTGTCAAAGCAATATATACTAAAATGACCTTCCCCTCCTTGCTAAATTTTAATTTTAATGTGTCTTGTTTTTATTAGCGCAAAAATGTTTTGCTTGTCCGTTTTCTTTTTTTCTTGTTCATTTTACAAAAATGTTAAATTTACTGTTACTTTACGGACATAAATCGTGTAATAACACTATTATAATCATGATAAAATCCTATTATGGAGATTTTGCTGTATCATTACATTTCGAGGTTCTCGGAATTCATTTTTGCTTTTTTGGATCCATTTTGTATGTATGTGTGTATATATGTGCGCATATTTGGATTTCCTCACGTTTAGATTTAAGAATGTTTTTAGATTTTCATAGCACAATTTTTTATTTTTAAAATAATGTAGGCATATATGACTCTGGAGGGAATACGATGACGTCCAAACGGTATTTACGGTTGAACTCCTATTTGACTAATATTCTATAAAGAATTCTAGCAAGAACTGTATTATTCCCATACATACAGAACAACGGATTTGGAATCTAAATCAGTTTTAAACCACTTTTCAATTAATTTGTCACCAGAGAAAACCAATGTTTTCTATTTTTCATTCAACTGTAGAATTGATTTTATTTATTTATTTTATTTTATATTTTTTTGGCTCATTCTTTTTTATGTTGATTTAACTATCATGTTTCAACAAAATATAACTTAAATTCGAAGAAAGTTTTAAAAATAGGTAGAAAAAATATTTGAATGGGTTTTATTAATTGAATATTGCTGTATGAAAATTTAAGTATTACAGTTTCATAAAGAAAAATAGAGAAATATCCACATTCGAATCAAATTAAATATCCCATTACGATTATTACGTAATTTCAGTTATTAATATGAAATTAATTACTCATGCATTAATTCACATGCACAAATTTCAGCACTAAAAAAATCCATCATAATTTAAAATAAATATTAAAGTTTTATGAATGAAAATGAATATTTGCTTTATAACATGAGGTAATTTTCACCACTGGAAACATTTCACATTTAAAAAGATACGATCTAAGATTATTTCTTGTTATACTTTTATATTGTTGTATATTTAAACATAAAGTACTCTGCAAAATGTTTGAAATCTGAGTGCTTACACTTCGAAAATTTGTAAATTTATTATTTTATAGGTGAAAAGACGATAATTCACATGACATTAGATTTATTTATTTTATTAATATCATTATTCAATTTATTAATATCATTAATTTATTATTAATATCCATTTATTAATTATTTTATTAATATCATTATCTCCTGAAAAATCTACAGTTACAGCTATATTACCGTCTCTGGGGACAACGGTTAAGACTAATTTCTTTGGAAATTTATCCATCTATATGATATTAGAATAGACTCTATTATTTTACCTTTTTTTTTTTTTTTTTTTTTTTTTTACATATTAAAATTATTACTTGGATTAAAGTTAAATTTTTGTTGTACATTATTGATCAACCATAATTTACGCAAAATGAAAAAAATCATAAACGTTCTACTAAAAATCGAAACATATAACATTTAAAATAAGAAAAATAATATTAAGACTTTTAATCTTTAAGACTCATAGTATGAATACCCTTTGTATCAAAAGTTTTTTCGTTGTCATTTTTTCATTGCGGCCGGTACATCATTACAAGTGTGTTTTTTAAGAAAATTCTATCTTCTTGGCTATTCTATTAGTGCAAGAAGTATTCTAACTGAACTTCCTCATTGAATCAAGATTCACAAATCTGACACAATGCACGCTCCTGAGTGCCGGACACCTCTACTTAGCAAAAACCCCTTTTAATCAAAAGTGCATACATATTTGTTTATTTTAACCTCACAAAAACAGACAATTTTCATTATCAAACAAATTCCGCAATTCCAAAGTACCCACTATTGAGAGATTTTCGGTATTTTTTAAAAATATTTTGTGTTTTTAATCTTGTCGTACTCTAAAACTTCAAGACTTTCAATATAATCAGTGCAATGTCGAAACAGATTTATGATATCAGCTTTACGAAAATTGTAAACAAAATCCTTCCCCCTCCCCACTCCATATTTTCATTTAAAAATTAGATTGTTTTAAAAATCAAATTGGCATATGAGCAAGTTTTTACGTTGATCAGGGAATAATTATTACAAAAACTATTTAACTATCAATAAAAAATAAAAAAAATAAATATTTTATATTAATAATTTGAAGAAAAAATTACTTAGAGTTTCTAAATTTCTTTTGTTCTAAATAAATATCTTAACCTCTAATTTTCATTTTTGTATTTTTCGTATAAATGCATATAAATAAAATTACAAAAACCATTATTTTCAGTGCAAAATTAAGTTATAGCTTTTTACTTCTCCATATTTTATGTGTCCTTTTTTTACTAAAAATAATCGAAATGTCAGCATTAGAGTTGGTTTCAAATGAAAAATAAATGTGCGTTTTTACTGGCAGTTTCAGTGAGATTAACAGCATACACGAGTTTATTTTCATGCATTTGTGTATCTTATTTTTAGGTGCGTTCGTAATTATGTAAATACGTAGCAGCTATAGTCCGTCCGTCTGTCCGTCCACATACACTCTCAAAAAAACTTCCGTCAATTCACAGAAAAAGTACTGGCAGCAGTGCTGCCAGCAAATTTCTGTGAAAAGACGGATATCCGTCTTTTTTTTCCGTCACTGGAAGAAAATTTTCTGTTTTTTGAAGGAGCATCCGTCATGTTTTTCTTCGTTAAAAGAGAGAAAGTTTTCGTCTTTTAAAGGAAGTCCGTTACTTTTTTCTCCGTTTTAGGAAAGAAAATTTTCTGTTTTTTGAAGAAACGTCCGTCATGTTTTTCTTCGTTTTAGGGAAGAAAATTTTCTGTTTTTTGAAGGAACATCCGTCATGTTTTTCTTCGTTACAAGAGAGAAAATTTCTGTCTTTTGAAGGAATGTCCGTTATGTTTTTCTCTGTTTTAGGGGGGAAATTTTCCGTCTTTTGAAGGAATGTCCGTCATGTTTTTCTTCGTTACAAGAGAAAATTTATGTTTCTTGAAAGAAGTCCGGTTTGTTTTTCTCCGTTTTAGGGGGGGGGGGGGATTTCTGTTTTTTGTGCAATGTCAGCTATGTTTTCCTCTGTTTTAGGTGAAAAAGTTGTTTCTTTTTATTTCATTAAAGATGTTCTTTATAGCCAAAAGGAGTTACACTTTAACACATGAAATTGGCAGGTATCATTCAAAAAATGTGTAAAGTTTTGATAAAATTCAGATCATTATAAAATGCCGTCATGTTTGGTGTTTCAAATTTAATACCAAATGAAGTCGAAATGGAAGGCCTGCTTTATCCCAGTTTTCCATTTTATTGCAATTTAATTATTTATCGAATTATTAAATATTTACATAACTTGATCATGCTTCCCCCCACCCCTCTTTTCTGGGCTGTTTTTGCTTTTGTCGGGAAAAGCGGTTCAAAATGCCAATTTTGATGGCTTGTCCCGAAAGATCTATTTTGTTTACAAAAAACAGAAAACTGAGTGAATTTCGGTTGTTTTTAAATAACATTTGTTTGCATGCATTTCTGAACAAAAAAAAAAAAAATTAACGTATGTCACAAAGTTGCCCTTCTTGATGTGTCATTAAAGTAACGTCAAAAAAGCATTTCTGTATTTTCTATTGCAAATATCGTAAATATATTTCATAGATGAGTAGATATGGAGCAAAATATTGAATATAATTAATAATTTATTCCAAGTAAGGAATGGGAATGATTTGTTTATTTCGAATCGGTTCACTTATACCATAGTATCCATTAGTATCCATTAGTATAGTATCCATTAGTATCCATTAGTATCCATTCACGAAATTGCCAATCATTGAATAAAAATTCACTTACCTTTCAATGCCTTAAATCATACTAATGAAAATTCTAAAACAAATTTCTCCTGAGAAGTTATTCTATTTTAAAGCATATGAAAGTTTAAGAAATTTTATTCGAAATAAAAAAACATCCATAAACCTTTTATTTATTTATTTATTTATTTATTTATTTGGGGGGAGGATATATTACAAGAAGCTCATTTCCTAGGAAAAAAAAGGATTTTTTTTTTCAGAAATTTCCTTTTCTCCGTGTCTAAACAATAACAAAAAGATTGAAATATAAAGAAACTACATGCAGATTTGCTTATTACATTACGATCACTTATTTAAAAAATATTAGAAAGTCTCGATCTGCTTTATTCAACTATATCATAACATGTTACTTTGCATTTAATTTTTTTTTCTAAAATTTTTTATGATATAGAACTAGATTTTTTAAAATATTTCTATTTCAAAATTATGAAAAGAAAAATGAAATCGAAGCTAACGTATATTGTAATAAAGATTCTAAGTTTCACCCCCCCCCCCTCACACTCAAGCTGTGAATTCTTAAATTCTAGATCTATTTTAATACCAAATTTTAAATTATACAAAATATTGCACATTTCAGATATTCAACTTTACTTTCAAGATATGCATTACACTTCTTTCTGAATAATCAGCAATAATTTTAAGAGTAGTATTAATAATTTATATTTTGTGGTATATATATATCCATCCAGCTGTACATCCATACATTTTAAAAAATTCAGCTCTTTTATAAAACACATTTAGCTAAATATATCTCTCAGCTTTTGTCAATTATTGGTCTTATCACACATCAGGATTCATGATTTTTTTAAAAACTCCTACAGTATTGTTTCATTATTTTTCTTTTGATTTATAAAATAAACATTATGCACAAAAATATGCATGTCAAAGTATTACCAATATATTATTAATAATATTACACAATTTATGTAAATGATTAAAAGGCAACATTTAGGTTAGGGTAAAAATTTTTATTATACAAAATACATGGTAAACTATAAATCAAATGTAAACTACTATAAGACAATAAAAAGACAAGGAAATGTTTTAGTTAAAATAAAAATAACTACAGTAACTACTTACATGGGTGCCATGCCTATGATGGCACCCATGTGGAAAATGTTTAATAAAAATAAAAGTTTTAGTTTCTCCGATCTGTATTGTAATCAGAGATTAGTGTGCTGACTCTGCGTCATATGCAAATTCCCTCCTTGCACCCCGATCGAGTTTTTTCTATGGGGGGGGGAGGATTCCCAGAACGGTTTTTTGTGCGTGCATAACATGTCCGTTTCTTGTGATACACGTACGGTTCCAACGCTCTTTAGGGTTTTCGCATGCGCTGAGCATTTTGCGATGAAAAAAAATGGGTGTTGCCATTGGAAATTTTCCAGTTTCTGTAACTGTAACCGTAACCGTGAGGGCCATTTTGTTGTCGTTCACAGAATCTCGAGCTCATACCTCTGAATAGCTATATCTGAAATTTCATTGCGATCGGTTGAGCGGACTGGCCGCTAGAGCTCCGTATATCGGCAAAGTTTTTTTATGACCACCCTGTATAATTACAATCTAATTGTTATAGCCCAAGAAGAAAAAAACATTAGGCAGTTCCATTCGGTTAATCCAACACTTCATACAACAAATAAATGTAGCAAAAAAAGCAAATAAAAATTGTGTTCAAACAACACACTTAAAAACTTATAGGACCAACTATTAGGTTTAACCCTCATTGCACTGTGTACCACATATGACACAAACCTAAAAACATAATTATCAATGTGTGCCATAAATTTGGCCAGTATGATTACTGTAATTGATCAAGAATAGTCCAAAGAATGGAATTGCATTTATTTAGTCCATATCAGATGGTTGCATTTGACAAAAAAATTAGAAAAAATTGTGCAGTTGAGGTTTGAACATCTAAGGAGTATTTTTTATTTGCTTTGTAAGTTGATTTTATTTAATATTATTCAATAAGCATTTCATTAAATTACAAAATATTATTCCACTGAGATATAGCTTATAGGATACTAGTATAAAACCCCGCCAAAAATGACGGAATTTTCACTTGCATTTCATCTTTTTAATACTTCATACAAACAAACAGAATGCAGATTTTATTTTTGAAGAGTTTGTATTGTAAAAAAACACATTTTAAAAATAGCAATAAATTTCTACAAATACAAATGATTTTTTTTTTTTTTTACTTGATATTTAGTTTTTGAACAAATTTTAATTTCAAAACAAAGAACAGTATTTATTACAATAATAATGATAACTGGCAAATAAAACTCAATTTCTGAAGATTTCAGAAAACATTTAAATTTAATATTGAAGTTTTTAAAATTTCAAAATACATTCTTTATTATGATTCTTTATTGTGATTCGGCAGCGGTTTTAGTCGTGGGTATATGATAGATTCTTAGTTCGATGCTTTTAGGCATCGATTATGAAGCTTTGAGTTTTCTTTTTAAATTTAGATTTGGTGCAATCTAAAGGCAGTTAATATACACAAAACAACTTTAAAAAAAAAAATCTTAGTTTCTTATAGAAAATACTGCTATTTTCTATAGTAGGAGGCATTGATTTAAATCAAAGTCAATTTTAAAAACTTCAGCTTGCAACTTTAAAAATTCAATCCGTAAGTTATGAAAACCAAAATTATTATTATTGTTTCTTTTGTAAAATTTTAAATTAAATCTACCAGTTTTTAAAGCTTAGATTATATCCATTCGAAATTTGCTTACATTGTTTACGAAATTTGTATTTTTTATCAAATGCCATTTAAATGTAAGGAATATATAATATCATAAACTAAATAAAAATCATCAAATTTTAATTTAAGAGCAATTTTGATTTATTTGCATGCATTGCATCAAAGCAGATAAATTTGTAATTCAAGACCATGTGAAAAAATAATATTCAGTTATACTAATGCAGTCATGATGATATCTTATATATCCATAACAACTTGAAGAAAAAAAAGAGCTTATTTATTTAAATAGAAAACAAAATTTTAAAAAATTAACCGGATAAATGCTAGTATTTAAAAAATAATAATAATAAAACTAAATTTAAATTCATCTAAAACTAAATTTATGTTTTACAATATATTCCCAAAAAGGCTTCTAAAATAGCTCATAGATGGCAGCACTAAAGTTGTGAGAGACAGTGCTAGAGTGATAAAATAAAATACGATCGTACTCAGATAGTAAAAAACTTTTCCATTTTCCGCTGTTATCTTTATGTATTATAATTGGGTTTGATATACATGTTTTATATAAAAATATGCTGAAAAAACATTATTTCAAGTGGAAGAAATTTTAAAAGCATCATTTTAGCATCTGTTTTCAACTAAGCCTAACGTGGCGTCTAGCAACGGTTGAATTCAGATAGGAGTGGCACAACTTGGAACCGTTCTACACAGTTCTTCGGACGCATTTTATTATAAGTAGATAGTCCACTCTCTCTAATCTACAATCCCTTATAATCCACACTGTAACTGTTTTCAGACCATAATAAAAGTGGATTGCCCTTATGAATTAAGAAATTTTTAATGCATTCATTAGACTGAGATATTTTATGTACATTATGAATAATACGATATATTCTAAACACATTCGTTAGCTATATAAAAAGATAAAATTTCTTAGAAGTGATAAGTATCCCATGAGCAAAAATCTCATATTTTTAGAAAAACAAAGTTTTCTTGTCGATCAAGAAAGACTGATCTTTAAAGGCTTCAGGATACAATAAACAAAAAACTATAAAGCAAATAGAAATTTGTTCCATTAGTGTTAATTCATTTAAATAGTTTCTTGATATTGAATATAATTTTTTTATATCAAAAATCCTTTCTTTCACTAGAGGGGCTCCGCCCCCCTGCTCGCTACGCTCGCCAACCCCCCGCGTAATCGCTTCGCGATTCCAAGTTGTAGGCTACCCCTGTTTGCTGCGCTCGCCAATGCAGGACCGCATGGAATCGCTTCACGATACCTTATTTTCCATACACTCAATTTTGGAATTCATCTCATAAACGTGCACTTATTAAAATACCGAGCATTAAATATCCATAAAAACCAGGAAAATCTACCAAAATAGCAGCATAAGAAAAAAAAAAGAAGCGTACTCATTTCCAAGTCCACCCGAGACGGAGCCCTTTCCTGATTGGTCTATTCGACTCATGTAAGGTGTGGTCCACCCGGACGTGTTATTTCCGGAAACCTTACACATCAGCATCATTCCAGGAGTCATTCCTAGAGATTTGTTTAAGGCTAGTTTTTTTTTTTTTTTTTTTTTTTTTTTTTTTTTTGCTATAGAAGGATTTTTGTGTAATTTATTTGCAGTATGTTTTTTACATTTGTTGATAAATTCCTAATATTAAGATGTAAACAAAGAAATGACCTATAATCTGTACAATTCTATAATTCACAAAATCCTTGATCCCAACATGTGATTAGAGGAGTGTACTGTAACTATTATAAATAACAGTAAATTACCTGCCACAGAATAAATAATGAAAACATTTTTGTATGTATGTTTTTTTTTTTTTTTTTTTTTTTTTTTTACTAAAAACATACGTTTTAACTATATGCAGATCTGCCAACTGCTATGAAAATAAACCTTAATTCTTACAATTTTGAGTTATTATATTGAGTTATTATAAACTGCAATGCTATGATGAATGTCTTGAACTATGATTTTTTTTGCAAAAATCACAAACACATTTTTTACATTTGCAATTTTTGGTCTATGAAAAAATTTTCAGGAGTAATTTTGATGTGAAATTTCCAAAATTTTAAAGCATTCTGTTCCGGAAATTTTAAAATAACGACAGTTATTTTAAAAATTTGGACATAAAGCAGGATTGTACAATAAAGTTCTTAACATAAAATCCTCAATGTTTCTTAAACACCAATAAATTGTTTTTTCGTAAGTGTTTATAACAAGAATTTTCTTCTTTAAAAATTTTGTTGCCATCTTGTCAACAATCTGAGAAAACACACAAATCTTCCCTTAGTAGCTGAGTAAAATTGCGAATCTCATTCGAGTTTAGGAAAAATAGAGCAAAAGTAAAAAATGAATTTTGATAGACTATGAAGGGGAAAATATAGTCAATTTTCTTTACCCACAACTGCATAATATAGGCAATATATTTCAGATGTAAACAGTTAAAATGTTTTTTGTAAAGCAAAATATTGAGCATTTTAATCATAAAAGAAAAAATTAACTGGATCTGATGAATTAAGAAATTTTTAATGGATTCTGCATTCCTTAGAATGAAATATATTTATGCATCTTGTAAATAACTATTCAACTACTTTATTCAGAACGCATTTGTGTGCTGTATAAAAGTTAAAATGGCTTTTGAAGAGGCATTAGCTCTGTAGTATAAATATCTCAGTTTTTAAGAAAAACTTTTGTTAATGATCATGAAATCCTGATTTTTAAAAAGTCTCAAGCTAAATTAGAGCAAAAAGTAAAAAATGTAAAGCAAATCACTATCTCTGCAATGTCTGATATATTTAAAAAATAAGTACAAATCAATTCTATTAATTTTGTGATACATTATTTAAATATATTTCTAATATATATAGTTTTTTATATTACTTAAAATAAAGCATTTCTTTCATTCCTGTGTTATTTATTTACAGTGTCATAACAATATCTGATGATAAATCCCACATTAAGACTGTAAACAAAGAAATATGACCTATAATTCTCAAATCCCTTGGTCCTGACCTGTGAGAATTAAAAGAAATATATTGCATTCCAAATTTTGTCAAAAGGTCATCTAAATGAGTAGTGAATTTTGTTGATTGGTGGCCACAAGATGTTGCACTAAACTATCATGAATTTTGGTAAATGGCCGTGTAAAAAATAAACCTCATCTGATCGCAGAAGAAAATAAATTTCATCAAAAAGATGGTGGTAAATGCGTTAAATTTGTAAACTATCATAGAAAATGCAGATATCATCAAAAGGTCGAAAAAAGAAAACAATTTCGTGTGAATTTCATCAAAAGTTCACAGTAAACAATGCTGTTTTAAAAAAAGAATCGTGGTAGAGAAAAACAAAAGATTTAACTTACATTACAACTTTCTAGTATTTTTTCCGATTTACTACAAATGATTGGTTTAGGAAAGTAACATTTATTTTAAATTTAAATTTTTGTGAAATAATTGCAAAAAGAAAATAAATGTTTAAAAATTTACTGCACTTGCTAAAAAGTTTGATCCTGGCCTACTTTTACAAATATATATAAAAAAAAAAACTGAAACAAGAATAAATTCTAAAAATCTTTTTAAATTTTTCACAATTTTGAAAAAAATTAATGTATTGAGTTAAAAAAACTGGTACTTCTAGGTTATCCTGTCGACCAAAAAATGATGGCCAAACTATAAGATTAAATGTCAATTAATGGATGATCGTGAATGTCACATTCAATGACATTAAATGCGATTCACGTGTTTAAAATAAAGTGATTTTTATTTCGACTTTTTATTAATATTTTTATTAATATTCTACTAATTATTTGTTTTTTCGTTATTTAAAATAAAAATTATGTCAACATGTATAATTTGGCTATTAGTTTGGCGTTTTGTATAATTTGGCGAAATCGGTCGACGAGATAACCTAGAAGTACCAAAAAACTTCATTCTTTTAACGAATTTCAAAAAATGATCATAATAAACCAACCAACCAAACTCCAGATTAATTTCAATTTTATGCTTTATGGTTTTTTATTTTTAAAGATTGGCAGTTCTGCTATATGCTGATTACTTAAAATTTGATATTTTAACATTCAGGTAAGCTGAAAACATTTTGAAAGGACATGAGCTTATTGCTCAAACTCAACTTTTCTATTCGCAGGATTTTTATTATCCGGACATTTGGATCCTCTCTCGGGATTTATTTCTGCAAAGAGACTGAAAAAAAAATCACAATATAATAAAAAGAAAACAGTAAAAATATGGAAAATATTTAAGAATATGAAATTTATATGAACAATTTTTACACATAGATATTGTTGGATAAGATCTTTTCATTATTTTCCTATCATATGTACATTGATTTGAGCCAAAAGATTTCTATTCTTTCCTTATGAGATCTAATCAAGAATTGCATGCAGGTGAAATGAGGAGTGTCAGCATTAATAAAAGTTTTATCAATGAGTTATTGTACTTTAACATAATATAATTAAATCCCCCCCCCCTCATATCATAAATTAAGGGTGACTACAGGAATTGAGAAACAAAATTACCTGATTACACTTGAATCGATTTTTTTTTCGCATTAAATGAAGGGATGAGCTTGCCTTTGAGGTTGCTTTTTTAGGTGCGTTCGTAATTATGTAAATACGTAGCACCTATTGTTGTCGTTCAGTCCGTCCGTCTGTTTGTCTCTCCGTCTGTCTGTCCATCCGTATATAACAACGCAAAAACTACCCAACTGAATCGTATGAAATTTAAAATACATAAGTAGTATAATAGTGGGGGTTCTGCGGCCACAGGAGCAATGAGCAATCAATCACGAGGCTAATGAGCAATCAATCCACAGCATTCAACCCCCACAAGCGATGTTTATATGATCAAACACCCAATATGTTGACTTCACAATTTTTCATGTCTCGTCATCAAAGACACATTTTTATCTCATTTTCTTGTTTTCACCGATATTTGTTAGAAGGGTTTCGAAAGATTTTTACATGTCTTGCATTTTATAGTATAAATGTGTAAAAATATCTAGGGTGTATATATGTGTTTAAATATGATTTTCTGTTTACATGTGAATAGTTAACTATCTATACATATGGATCTTTGTATGACTATCTATTAATTAAATTTTAAAAGATTTAGTAAATTTTAAAAAGTTTTAACAAATTTTGAAAAGTTTAAATGAATTTAAAAAAGTTTAAACGAATTTTAAAAAAATGTTTAAGTAAATTTTAAAAAGTTTCAACACATTTAAAAATGTTTTAAGAAATTAAAAAATATATATATATAAAATCTTAAAAATGCTTAAAAAAATTCTTAAAGTTTTAAAACGTATTTAAAAATCAATTGTAAGTGCACTGTAAAAAATCTGCGCAATGTTCTTGACATTTACTGTGTAACATTCCTGGGTTTTCTCGGTTTATTTCTTCTGATCCAAGAATACCAAGAAATCCGGTGTAATACTTTTCACAATGTTGTGTAACTTTTTGGAATAGTTGAGAAAGTGGAAATTACTGATCAACTGTGAAACGTTCCGAATATTTTCTGTGTAACATTCCTTAGTTTTAGTAGGCATACTCTTTGTGAGCTTTAGTGTAACGTTTCGGATTTATTGTAAAATAGAAGTTATTGATAATCTGTGCAAATTTATATATGTTTTGTGTGTACCATTCCTTATTTTGTGGTTGGTCAGAAAAATAAATTACAGAAAAATCGTTATTTTGCGTTGTATGTCATTTTATTATTCCAGTTGTGAAAAGACTACGGGATCTTGAGCTATAAAAAATAGCACAAAGGTGCGTATACCCTACTAATTCTACATCTCAAAGCTCTTATTCAAATCTCTGCCCTGTACAGTTCCTGAGCTATATTTTGCATGTAAAAATCAATTTTTTGTGTGTGTATCATTTTGATCGCTTAGTTATGAATCGAGTATGAAACTAGAGTCATTAATTTTTACCGAAGCTTTTACTACGCATTTAATTGTGCATCTCGAATATCTTTTTTCCCAGTTTAGACTCTGAAGACTCTTCTTGGTCTTTATTATCCATAAGAACATATTTTTGCGTGTGGGACATTTTGTTGCCTCAGATGAAAAAAAAATATATATGTGGGATCTAGAGCAACTATCTTTGGTGTGAAAGTGCTTATGTCCGACTTATTGTACATTTTCAAACCTATTTTCCAAATTCGACCAGTTTTACGAAATTATTTTATCCGTGATTGTTTGAAGAAATTCTTGATTTTAGTACCGCGACTTTTTATCCAAATACCTACTATTTCCGATTAGTAATAATCCCCTCATTTAATCAGTATGCCAGTCTTGAGGATTTCTTTTTACAATGTCTATCACTATTTTCGAATAGTAATCTTTCTGTCATTAAATAAAGCGATTATTACTATTCGGAAATAGTTTGATGTTCACATTAAAAACTCAATATCTAGGTACAGTGTCTCACAAAAGTGATGGTACACTTGTGCTTTATAAAAAGAAACTGCAATAAAATAAATAAACAAACATGTGCAAAAAAATTTTGGGTGTGTTTCATATTTAATAGTAACAATTATTACATAACATACATTTTGTCAAAATATTAAAATATTAATTTAGTAAAAATACAATTGTTCAGAACGGAGCAAAAAATGGCTCACATAAGTAATGGGACACTTACTTTTCCAACAAATATTTATCCAAAAATTTTACTTTTTAAAAGGTTTTAATATTTTGTTGGATTTCCTTTTACTTTTAAAACATGATTTAATCTTTTTGGGATGGATTCGACTATTTTTTTGTGATTTCTGGAGTGATTTTACCCCATTCTTCTTGAAGCACCTATTTTAGTTGTTGTTTTGAAGAAATGGTGTGTTTGCGAATTCTTGATTCCAATTCTTGCCAAATATTCTCTATGGGATTTAAGTCTGGAGATTGTGGTGGTGTTTTTATTATTTCAGGACAGTTATATAGCAGCCAGAGTCTAACGTTCAGAGCAGTGTGCTTGGGGTCATTGTCCTGGTAGAATTTAAAATCGTTATGAAGGTTCAATTTTCGTGCTGAAGATTTCAAATTTTGCTTTAAAATATCAATATACTTGTACTGATCCATTGTACTGTCAATAAAAACAAGATTACCTACTCCAGCGGACGACACACACACCCATACCATAACTCGTCCTCCAGCATGTTTTACTGTTGGTACCAAGTTCTGTTTGCGAAATTCTTCCCTGGGTTTTCTCCACACCAAGATTCTACCGTCAGAACCAAATATATTAAATTTACTCTCAACAGCAAATATAACTTTATTCCAGTAATCAGAATTCGTATTTATGTTGGATTTTGCGAAAGCTAGTCTGAGTTTTCTATTCTTTTCACTTACGAAGATTTTTTTCCTGGCTACTCTACCGTGATATCCAGTAGATCGAATTACCCTTCTAATAGTCTCAGGATTAACAATTATTCCATATAATGCTTGTAAATCAGCAGCAACTTTTGAAGCACTATTTCTTGAATTTTTTTTAATATTTCGAAAGATAATTCGCTTTATTCCATTGGATAGCTTTGATGGTCAGCCAGGTCTTCTTTTATCCTGAATCATATGATTCTTTTTATATCGTTTTATGATATTGAAAACTGTTGAACGACTCAAGTTAACTGTTTCAGCAGTTTTTCTAATAGATTTTCCACGTTCAATATGCAAATTAATAATTAATTTTCGAATTTCAGGCGAAGTTTCTTTTCGTTTAGCATTCATGGCTACACAGAGCTAAAAAACACAAAAATTCCATAACAAACTGGAGAGAAATACTGCAGACGATTTTATAAATTATTGCCAATTGCTTTTAAGTAAAAATAAAACCCCAAAAAATATTTTTATTGCTTATTTCAGACGATTTTTGTTGCATATATAATGGTAATCTTTACTAAATTTAAGTATGAAACACACCCACAAAAAAATGTGTACATGTTTTTTTAATTTATTTGATTAGTTTCCTTTTGTAAAGCACAAGTGTCCCATCACTTATGTGAGACACTGTATATGAATTCGCGTCTTAAGCGAGATCTTTTTGTTCCAAGGGATGAAATTTTTTACATTTGTTGTAAGAGCGATGTTTTGGTGATGTTGGAACTGGAGTAAATCGGGTATTAATCGGTGTCACGTCTTAAGCGGGTTCGACTGCTTTCTAAAACAATAAATCTAGCATAAAAAATATTGTAAATAAACACAACGCTTGAAGGGGAAAGGGGAGAAGCACCATCCAACTCTTTTATTTTTCAAAATATTCAGTCTATAACATGAAATTAAAGACATATCAGTAAAGAAATGTTTAAGTTTTGTCATTTCTCCCCCCCTCTCCTCTTTAGTACGTGTAAGCTATATACAGTTGGCAAAAAAAGTATTTGTACACTTCATTTTTTTAAATTATAATGAAATTAAACAAAAGATTTAAGCAAAAAATACTGTAATACATTAATTTAATGCATTATAATATTATAGAAGCAGAAACAAAATTAAACGAATCGATTTTTTACATTATAATAAACAAATATACAAAAATATAATGCAAAAAAAGTATTTGTACACTATATTAATGTAATATAATTAATGAAAATTTATTAAACTGTTACGAATTAATATTTTGTGCGAATTCATTTAGCGTTTATGACTACTTCTAGATGGTGTGACATAGATTCCACCAACTTTTTTGTAGTGGTCTGGTTAATGTTATTCCATGACACAATAAGAGCTTCTTTAAAACTGTTTTTTACTAATACATATTTTTTTTTTCGGATTTTTGCATCCAATAGCATCTGCAAAATTTCTACTGGATTCAAGTCTAGAGATTTTAGAGGAGTTACCAGTCGTCTTCGAGTATTGTCGTAAGCATGTGCTGGTGATCACAGCAGTATGCTTTGATCATTATCCTGCAGAAAGTGAAAAGCTTCCTCTATGCATAATTTCTTGGCACAGTTTAATAAATTATGGCGCGACACATCAATGTATGTTAAACCTGTCCTTCCATTGTCAAAAAATTTTAAATGTCCTGCTCCATTAGAAGCTATACACCCCAAAAGTATAATATTCCCCCCAACATGCTTGATAGTTTGAAGTATACGTTATGGATCTAGAACAGTTTTATTTTTACGCCAGTTTTTTCGAATGCTTGATGCTAAGAAAATTCCGAATTTTTCCTCATCAGAAAAAATTACTGTTTTCCAAAAATCCAATGATTTACTTCTGTATGCGAAAGCGAATACTATGCGTTTTCGCCCATTTGTTTCGCTGATGAATGGATTTTCCCTTGAGGTTCTTCCTTTTAAATCTGCATTGAGAAGAATATTTTTTATTGTTTGAGGTATTACTCTGATGCGAGAAGATGTCGCAAGGTCTCCAGCAAATTTTTGAACCGAACGCACAGGATTTTTTAAAGCTTTTTTAACAACACTACCTTTTTCCCTCATTGTTAGTTTGCTAAGAAGTCCTGGTTTTCATTGAATTTCAATTCTTTTAATTTATTCATAGTTTCTCACTATACATCCAATAGTTGTAATGGTAATTTAATAGCTTTTACAAATTCTTGTTGCGAATTTAAATTTTTATTATGCTCAATCATAGGATTGAATATATCTAGAGGTGCCTCTCTAGTATTAGGTTCTATACTCAATTACTTCAAGAGCAAATTAAATTAAATGTCAGACAAATATAATATGAACTTAAAAATTATTAACAGCTTCTGTAAAAGTAGTCCTTTGAACCATAAACACTATAAAACACATTACATATCAGGATGGAGAAATGTACAAATACTTTTTTTGCAAGAAATTTTTAAACTTTTCCTATTAGAAAATTATTTTACGTCTTTATCGAAATTTTCTGTTGTGTAATTTAAAACGCACGGTAAACAGACTGTATTAAAACTATTTTTGACAAAATATCTGTTTTTATTTAGCTAAAAATTAAAAATTTTAGAGTGTACAAATACTTTTTTTGCCAACTGTATGTATATAAAGGATGAAAAGGTACAATTTTAAGGCACTTACTAGAAAATATTACTAATTTTGTGGTAAGGTTAGTGTGCCTGAATGTGACTCCTAAGTACGCTAATATTCTTTTAATTAAAATTTTAATGCAGAAACCCCAAATGCCATATAATAAGAAATTCGATCTTTAACGAAACTCTAAGTATTTTTCTGCATTGATAACATTTTCTTAGAGATTTTCGATCAAATAGACATCATTCATTTTATAGTGCCCTCATGTTTCGTAAATTTATCAAATTTCCCTAAATTTCCCCTCGAATTTTTAACTTTGAAGATAAAATAATCTCATTAACGTAAATAAACTATGTCTGTTTCATTTAACTGACCAATAAACTGTTAAAAATAGCGCTCAGTTTGTTGATTAGAATTTAAACAACTACCAGGTAAGTTTGTATGATATTATTGATGTATTGTATTAAAATAATTAAAGCAAATTTTATGTTTAATTAAGCTCTCGTAAATCGCATAATCCTCCATTTAAAATTTTTCTTTAACTTAGCACTTAAGTATGTATTTAAGATTATCAAAATCGAACAATATACTTCTTTTTAAATTTTTTAATCAAAGAAACTCAGTGTATGTTTTATTAACAAAATATAACCACATGATTATTGAAATTACAATAATTTTATGATGGAAACTCTGGAAGATTTTGTGTTGATTGAAAATCTTGCGTTAAATATTTTTTTTAATAAGGTTAAGTTAATTTTACCAACATTATACAAATCGGTAGCTTAAATGCAGTCTCCGATTAAAACAGAATGCAATTGAGTTATGCCATTATTTAAGCGTAACTTTAGCGAGCACTTTTTTAAATCCTTATATTTGAATTCTGTTTTCATTTTTTACTATAATCGTTATTTTTTACTTTTATTTTAGAGAAAAGATAAAAATAAAACTACGTTTATTTAAATGACTATTTGTTTCAATATACTTACATTTAAGTACAGAAAATGTTCAATTCTTTTTTTTAGTGAAAGAATATATTGTCGTGTAATTGGAGTAACTTTTATATGGTGCAACTTCCAAACATGCACTTGTTATCTGAATATCCAATCTTTGCCAGATATCCTTTGCATATCTTTTATGCATGAGACAGTGTGCCACTACATGCATTTTGCAATCTACAGAGGTTTTTTTTTTTTTTTTGTAGAGTTTTATAGCAAGACATTTACATTTAAAGAAAGTCATTTTTAAAAAATGTTTGCAATAAAATACTAATTAATCCAGTTTTATTGCTTCTAATTTATCAAGGGTCAGAAACAGAAAATTTCTTTTGCTCGAGTCAAAGCTTACTTTGATGATGGAACAGAAGTAGATGATGATGATTAACTGCTTTTGAATATACCTCCTGGGAGTGTTATTTATCTTTTAGGAATGAATGATACGGTAATTTGTTTTATTTTTAAATTGAAGACTATTTTACATTTCATTACATGTGCAATTTAACTTATATGCAAAAGCAGACTATAAAAATTCTATACACATTATCATAAGCTAAAAACTTTGAGAAAGTTAAATGAAGGATTAAGTGAAACTAAACAATATTTTATAGTATCACTTTATAATATTAATTTAAGAAAAAAATTACATAAATTAAAAATTGCTGGATTTTTATCAGATTTTAATGAAGTCAATACTTTAACTGCTGAATTTTTTAACATTTGAAAGGCATGCTTTTTGAATGCTACTTTCTTTTAAAAAATTCTGAATAATTGGAATAATTTATGTGCATATGTCTTTATTATATCTTTCATTTGTATGCTTGTGCAACATATAGATAAAAATTAACATTGGCAACTGACCAGTACGCAGATTTTTAATTATTGACAATTAATAAAGTTACGAACACTTCATATAAAATCATATGGAATGTTCGTATATTTCTAACTATCAACATTGTAGCTTACTAATATTTTTAAATTTCCATTTGATCGGAGGACACTCAACTAAAAGCTGAAATTGTATATAACAGAAAAATATGTAACCAAGAAATTACCGCAGTCAAATTAACAATATTTAAAATGAGCTCGGAAATCCGCATTAACGTAGCTGTGTGGGGAAGAAGGGGGGGGATTGGCAAAGACCAAATTAAATTCTATCTATTTAAACAGGCATAAAAAATTCTAAGAAAATAATATTAAAATTAAAATTTATTAAATAAAATCTACATTAAAAAAACTGCTCTGAATCCCTGTTATATATAAGGTGGCGTAACATCGAGAATTTCTCAAACTTAATTTCCAAATTTGAATATATTATGTAATCAAATTTAAAATATGCATTATGACCATATTGAAAAACAAGAGCTCGGATATCCGCGTTAGCAAGCCCTCCAAAGCGCAACTAAAATCCACGCAAATGGAGGCTTCAAAATCTCGCTTACAAAATAACTTTCAATATTATAATTTATCAAATTAACATAAAGCTGCATAAAGAATTGGAAAAGTATTCGAAACCACATTAACAGGTGATGGTGTAACATCGAGGATTTCTGTGATTTTATTTAAAAGAACACAATATTTATGTTATATAATTCGAAAACTTAAATGCACATTAACTAGTATATTAACACAGGAATTCTAGAAATATGCTTCCAAAAAAGCTTGCAAAATTAAATGTAAGAAAAAACATACCGAATTATTTATTACCAAAAGAATTGAGAAGAAACGTGAAAAATAATTTCGTACTTAACATGTGTGAGTTTACTTCTATATTTAAAGCGTAAAGTATCACTTTGAATTTAAATCTTATTACATTTATTATTGTGATTTGTTGAACTATTTCAGTGTTACACAGTATACCTTGAATCTGACAAATTTTTTAACATCTTTATTTTGACCGGGTTAGCAAATGCATTTTGAAAATTTCACAATACTACTTTTATAGAACATCGGACAAATTTTATAAGTGTTTGAAGTGAGGGAGGGGGGTGTGGGGAAAGTTAAAAGTTTGCTGCAATTATTATAATAGTTAAAAAATAAAATTAAGTATCTGTGAGATTAATCCATCTTTCTGTTAAATATGTACCCAAAATTTGAAGCTATTTGATAATTTTATGCAAGGAAAATGCAATTTACAGTAAAGAAAATGAAAGTGGTGGATTCTCCGCCCCCCCCCCCAAAAAAAAATACTTAACCTAAAAACCCTTGCATTAAGATGTTAAGCGCCATGTCATTCACCGGTGACTGACATCGAAATTTCCGTTTTAGCCGCGTCAGTCGCCGGTGGCCGACAGCGTAAAATTATAATATAAAACTAAATATTATATTGTTTTAAGTAATTGCTGAAAATTTATTTAAAATTTTCATTTTATTTTATTAAAGGATATCATTAAGAAAACGGAAATTTCCGTGTCAGTCATCTGTGACTGGCGTTAAATTCAACGTGTTAAAGGAGTAATTAATCCTTCTAATAAAAGGAGGCCAAAATTTGAAACTAATTGGTTCTCGACAAGGAAAATCTAGGTAAAGCTGAATTAGTTGTAGAGGGGGGGGGGGTCCTTTTACACTTGACCTAACATTGTTGAGTTGATTAGTCTCGCCTAATTTTCTAATAAACTGATATCCAAACTTCAAAGAAAACGTATAATTCTAAACAAAAGTTTTTGTTTAAGCCTATTTAAGAGGGGGGGGGGTTACCAGTCACTTTATATTTGATTTAGAACCCACCAAAACCCGAAATAATCAGCCTCACGAAGTAAGTGGACTTTATTTAGTAAATTTAAGCGAGTTTGCGCAGGAACATGGGTCTTGTATAATGCAGATTCATCAAAATTTCGGGTTTAGCAGTTTTTTAGCAGATTTTGTCAATAGGCACACTTTAATTCGCACAGGAATGAGATTCCTGGATTAAGTATATTAAAAGTAACATTAACTTGGAATTGCGTTACATAAATTTTGTCATAAATGAAATTAATTATATTGTGTAATAAGTCGGAGGAAGAGATTTTAAGGAATTTCAGAATTAAACATTAAAATTAGACATTTCGGGAAACTTTTTTTAATTTCAAGATAAACTACGTCCCCTGCTTTAAATATTTCATAGTGTATAGTAGCATGCGTAATTAGCTCGGATGAAAAAAGATCTCTTGACAATTAACTATGCTTTCCCACCAGCAGCGATTAAGAAATTTTAAACCAAAAAAGAGTTATCTAATTTCTTTTCTAGTGTTTGGGATAATCGTCAATTTGTACTGCGAAAATTATAAACGATTTTTTCCCATTTTATCCCTAGTATCGATATATCTTACAACCATCGTGCTTGGCGAGTAGCACCCATTTAGTTTCTGACTGATTACGGTAAAATTAATCGTTTTTTAGTGTTACTCGACGGCGGAAATTTCTAATTTTACGCTATATTGCAAGGAACTAACCAAAAAATGTGTAAAAGCGTAAATGAACTCATATTGTATATCAATATCGAGGACAGTGGCAAAACTAAGATCCGCAAAACCCTGCGACGTAGGGGGGGAGGGGGCTTTGAAGTAATTGTGAAAGATAAACATCTTAAACGGTCATAAACGGTTGATCATTTTAGGATTTTAAGAACGAGTCATTTGTATTGAATAACGAATGTATATTTTGCGTACTCCTAACCTGATCTGCGCGTAAAAAAATCATACCCACAACACGGATCACGAAACGGGGACTGATAAAAAGATGATGAGAAAAGGGGGGGAAAAGATATAGATTCCTTGTGGAAAATTTTCCTGAAGACTCACAAACTATAGTTAGTCTACTGAATGGAGATTTCACAAAATCAATAAATAATTGAGAGTAAAAATTTTCAACGATGTATAAATCCGCTTTTATCTAATAAATTCAAATTTTTCACTTGAAATCCAAAATATTACAATCCATTTTACAAAATGGAACAAAACCCTGTACATTTCATGGATATTCATTTTTGTTCATGCGCAACATGACAACAGTGCACTTGCAAAAACTCCATTTAAAATGTATATATTGACTATTTTCAACTTTTTTCATTTTTTGCAGAACATTCTGGGAGTATACAAAAATAGTTGCAGTACATTACGTATTGTTATTACAGTCTTTTTAGGACATATATTCAAGTATTCTTTATCATCAAACTATTGCATAATACAAAGTGCAAATATGAATAACTTCTCCAATAAACATTTTGATTTTTATAGAAACTGAATAAACACTATTGCATTCAATAATTTATGCATAAAAAAATAAAACCTATAATATGCTTTTTGTTTCTTTGTAGCCACCTTGGGTAACAATCACATTTGAAGATAATGATAGTTCATTAACAGAAAAAAATGAAGACATTGGAACAGCAGAATTAAATTTAAATATTAGCAGTCACTTGTATATTAAAGCACCCAACTCGCAAAGGATTTTCAGATTTTTTCAGAACATTTTTCTTCTACTCTAACTAAAGCTTTAACTGAAGATTTCATGCAATGGACAGAAAAATGTGAGTTACTGAATCATTTAGCTTTGAAGATCTGCAAATTCATAGACAATCCCTCTGCAGCTGAACGAAAGAAGGAGAAAATGAAATTTTAATTGAAGATGTCGAATTTGAACAGATGTGCATTTTCGACAATCTCTTTATAAATCTCTCGACAATTTTTGTAGCATAAAATATCGTTTCAAAGGCACTGGGACTCGCACTTTCATTGAACTAAAATTGTTGAAGTTGAAAGTTGTTGAAGTTGGTGTAGGTAGTTACTTTATGTAAAAAATTAAGCAAATTGCGATAAAATTCTAGATTTGTAATTATTCTAGGTTTTATTTCTAGATTGTAATTTTAACCATAATATGATGCATATAATAAAAGTTCTGTGAATTTTTATTTTTTATTGTATTATTTTTTAAATTACAGTATTCTTGTGATATCTTAAGTCGAAGGTGTATCTTAAGTCGAAGGGATTCTAAAAAATATTTTGTAATAGCCAATTGTTCTGATAAGTCATTTAGAGGAATTTATAATATCAAAGAGAAAAATGTACTTCATTTGAAGTATCAAGAGTACACTGTATTAAGATTTTCAATTTTTTTAAAATATTATCTTCATTCGTCAGCTAAATATAAATTTTATTGTATCTCTTAACATTTGAATTTGAATTTCGTGCATAAACCACATGGATGAATGTTTTTATATATGATAATGCTTAAGTTAAAATTTTAAAGTTATTTTTTATTATAATTTAAAAATTCTCTTTCAAACATTTTGACGTATTTCAACTGGTTTTGAAAATTTTTGTTATTAAACCTTAACGTTTTGGAGTAAAATTTTAAAAGAATTATGCCCTGCATAAAACATGCATCAAAAACCGTTTTTTCATTTATTACTGTGGTATTATATAGATTACTTAAGGAATAGAATTATTAAAGAAAATTAATCCAAGTAAAGTAAACATGGTGGGGGAAGGGGGGAAGCTTCGAATAGCCACATATTTCCCCAAAAAGACCAGATATTCAGATATTGTAAAAACATTTAAGAATGCTTTGATAGAGATTAAATCTACCGTGTTATGCAAAATGTCACGAATTGCTCATATGTTTAAATTATTAAATAATGTGGTAAAATTATCCAAAGTTTATTAAAAAACTGCTATGTATGAGATTTTGCCAAAAATGTACTTTGTTACATCATCTCTTAATTTATTTACACCTTCAAATTAATATGTTGAGCTTAATATAAAAGTAGAAAAACTTAACCATTTCTTTTTGTAGATCCTAGCACAATGCACGCATTTGGATATTTCTTTTTTTTTTCTGATTGTGTATTCATCATAATTTATCTTTGCATCAATATTTTAACCAATTTATTTCTGTTATGAAAAAGACAAAAGAAAATTCAACGAATTACAGACGATTCTAATGCGAAAGAAATAATTAGAAAATATGAATTCTGATGAGATATTATGATAACTGTGGGGCATCTTAAAACTCTTTTAATAATACGCTGAAGATTAGGAGTAACTTCTGATTGAAAGATAGCTTTAATATACTTGATTATAGATTTCTGGACTTTTCAGATTTGTATAATTTTCCAGACAAATTTTTGGTAAAGTTCCTGTGAAAACCTGTGGCAGAATTGCTGCCACTGGCTTACCCAGGAACATTACCGTATTTCGTGAAATGTATCAGATCGTTTCACAATAAAGAAACTTAACTGAGATTTTATGTGTAACATACCATGCTATAGGTTTCAGAGTTTTTCAGAGTGAAGGAACATAAATGAGATTTCATGAGTAGTATTCCAGATAAGAGGTTTCGGAATAGCGGAACCTAACTGAGATCTTATGAGTAACATACCAAAATAAAGATTTCGGAACTTTTCAGAAAGGTGGAATCTACCTGAAATTTTATGAGTAGCATTCCAGATTATAGGTTTCAGAGCTTTTCAGAATGGTGGAATTTAACTGAGATTTCACGAGTAATGTTTCAGATTGTAGGTTTCAGAATGGTGGAACCTAACACAGAAGAAATGAGTAACGTTACAGATAAAAGGGTTCTAGACTTTTCAGAATTGTGAAACCTAACTGAGATTTCATGAATAACATCCCAGATTATAGATTTCTGAACTTTCCTGGTTTATGTAATTTTCCTGACATTTTTATGATTAAATTCCTGGGAAAACCTGTGGCAGAATAGCTGCCACATGTTTTCTTAGGAACCTTACACAAAATTTTTTACAGTGTGAATAAAAGTATTAACACATGTATTATATAAGTGCGTACATGTATGAGTATGTTTGCATATGTGTGCACTGCGTATAAAACATTATGTGAAAAGATATTGTGTAGAAGTTTTAAATAATTACACATAAGTAAAATCAACATTTTTTTATTAAATTAAAACAATTTACAGATAAAAGCATATTTACAGGTAAGATGTATTAACATAACAACATTTTTCTTGATAATTTTACAATATATTAACAATTGGGTCAACCTTTCTTCAACCAGTACAATCTTGACTAATTTCACAATGTCCATAGGCTAAACTGGTGATACCATCTTCTAACAAATATCTTTTGTCGTCAAATGGTGATAAACATGCTTTGTTCTCTGTTAATGTATACAGACGGTATGCATCTTGAGCGATTCTTCTCTGCTTTTCAATACTAGTTTTTTCTTGTTGAAGGCACCGCAAATAATCTTCATGCTTAATTTTCTGGCGAACAACATAAGTCGATACGCCCTTCGCTCGTTTCTTCTCTTCTTTGAAGGATTTCAGGGAGTACATTTTGGACTTCAACCCGACAAACTGAAGGGCTAAATCACCATTAAGTTCATCCTTGAACTTGCCGATTGCTTTCTTGTTAACATCTGAGTACAGTGAATGATGTTTTGGATAGTCTGAGAAATCAAAAAGGCTTGAATGCTGTTTCAAATCATCATAAATATTTTGCGTTTTAATATGATAACACAACGAGTCCGTGTCGGTGAATAACAGCTTTGCAGTATCATCTTTATATGTTTTTTTAATAAAATTATAATGAAAATTGTACATTAGTATTTTAGAGAGCTCTAAAATAGCAAAACCAACATAAATCGGTCGATTCATGAGTATGCTAGTTTTCATCCTTTCAACAGCAGTTAAATCTTCATCATATGTTTTAAAAGATTTAAAAGTGGGTGAAGCCACTAATTTCTCTGCTCTTTTTTCGTTATTAACAAGCACAATATTTCTACGTTTTCGTAGATTTTCCATAGTTTTTCCAAACACGGAGTTATTCATTAGTTTAAAAAAGTCTTTTTCGAAAGAAGGTTTAGCTTCTTTTCTTTTCTCAGTATTAAAATGAATGTATTTCTGAAGCCAAGGTGCCTGCTTGAATTGCAGAGCTTTATGAACACATGAAAGTTCCAATCCAAGTTGCAAATAAAATTTCAGATTACGATAATGAACTACATAATTTCGTTTGTCATTCAAATTTGGTATAAGTTTAGAGGCTCCAACGAACTTTGTATTACCTTGTAATCTACGTGCATAGGAAGACAACATTTCCTGACTCACAGTCACTCTTTCAGGTGCGACAGGATATTCGTTATGTAATTTATGAAGTTTCTCAGGATATTTAAGATCCACTTCGAAAATATATAAAATTTCAGAATCGTCAGCTAACGATAAAATCCATTCTTCCGTAACATGTTCTGTCGTGTACCATTCAAATCTGCCAAAGGGTAGAAATTGGGACATAGCCCAGCCGTAGAGATTGTTAGCATCCCAGTACATAATGTAACTGGGATCCTCATCTTTATTAAATTCAGGTGTATTAAGTATGTTGGCTCGGGCATATCTATGACTAATCATGCTGATTCCCCCTCGAATGCCTTGTTCTATAAACAAAAGCATGTTGATATCTGTCGGCAATTCGAGAGGTGTTTCGCACATCTTCAAAGATGCTTGCCATGCAAGACTAGGTGCAGTCATAAAATGGGCACAATCCAACCCATAAAACTGCACACACAGCTTGCGAAAATTTTGGAACACGTCCGATAACTGAAGGACGTCTGACTTCACGTATAAATCGTGATAGTCCCCCAGTGTTTGAAGATGGAACGTGTCCCAAACAGCTTGAGCATGTGCATAATCTTCTTCTGATATATGCTGCTGTGTTAAATCATTAAAAAAGGCTTCACATGAAGGTAATGAGGTTTCCTTGAATTTTTCCATGGAAGAGAAATATTGATAGGGATACACACCTTTGCGCAGCAGCAGTTCGATGTTGGTCATATTATATTTTAAGATCTTGAAGTCTTCCACTCGTAAATTGGCCACCAGCTTTTCAAGAGACGCCGACAAAAATTGGTAACTGTCGATGAATTGAAGTGCTACTTGGCATTTATTATGTTGCTTGGTGAGTGAAAAAGAAATGTATTTTTCCATATTGTTGGCAATGACATTGAATTGATGATCTTTAATTTTGCCCAGACCCTGCATTATTAGGTGAGCGTCATAATTCTTCAGATTGTGGAAGACGACTGGAATCATTTTTCGAAGACGATATTGAAGATTACAGGATGAATGAAGTGCCCCTCTGTACTGTCCATTTAAATGGTTATGATCTTTGACTCTGTCCTTATTCAAGGGTTGGTGGCATAAGTAGCTTTCTTTCGCATTTTTGAAGTCTTCTTCATCTTGTGCAGTCATTTGAATCGGTACGATATGAGTTAATTTTTCTGCAAGTTCATCTTTTTCTTGAATGACGTCTTGCAAAAATTTTTCTACTGCATTTTCCCCTCTATAGCACTTAATTTTTTTATAGCATTCACCATCTGGCCCCACGACAACATAGGCATACCCGCATGGGAAATGATAAGCTGTTTCTTCAATAAAAGATGATTTAGGTGAAGGAGTGACTGAAGCAACAGGAATAAGCAGACTCTCAAAATCAGCGTAGATAACAAAGGGTACCGGCGTTTGCAGATGAATACCAGAAAACTTGAGTATGTTATCATTTTCACTGGGCATCTTTATAGCCTGTGCTGTATGTCGACGACAATATTCATCATGTTTATTCAGGAGATCTTGTCTTGAAAAACGATGAAGACATCGATAACAATAAAAACTAGCAGCTTTATGATTGGTGAGATCACCTAAAAGTCTTGAGAAATTTCTAATAAGACAATAATGTTGCTTTTCCCCATCACCGACTAATAACAAGTTAATAACATCCAGATTCTGCTTTTCAGAAATATACAGAGGACATACTTCATCTTCTTCATATCCAAATACATTAATCCGTAAATTGTTCAATTGTTCAATAATGGGTATCTTCTGAAGGGGAACAGGACACTCAACATTCCCTAGTTTAATATCACTTTCAAAAGGAATATAATGAGAAACTCTTTCGGGCTTCTTCTCTCGAGGCATATTCAGTTTGAATGCTAAAAGACACCACAACAAACACTTGTTATCTTCATTTTTGATATTAAGTATTGCTTTTTTATCATATAATTTCTTGGGTAAAGCTATATATGAACTTGCGGCAAGAGGGTGATATTTAGCAATCTTAAGTTCTAAATGATGAATCTTTTGAAGTTTCCATCCAGATCCTCTTTGAATAAATTCTTCAAAGGAGTTAGTAATTTTGGAAAATCCTTCTTGCATATGTTCTGTAATAGTGTCTTCTGTAAGTTCGGTAAAGCATTGACAGCGAAAATAAGATTGAATCTCCTCCATCTCCTGATTATCAACCATGCGTTCAAGAGATATTTTCATCACCATATACCATTTAATAGCTCCTTTTTCTTGAATTTGATTAATCAAACATTTATGAATTTCCTCTGAAAAGTCTCTGTGAAACACTGCTATGTCACTTTCTTCTCGCTCATCAGGATAAAACATGACAGTCTGAAACACATTAAGCGCATCACACTGGCTTTGTTTGAGTTTTTTGGACTTCAAATATGATGAAGTTATTTTCCGCTTTACACTCACAAGAGGTGCACGTGGGTGTTGAGTACGTATATGCTCTTTCAATTCAAACTGCCGTCCAAACTTCTTAGTACATTCACGACAAGAAAATCGCAGGTCTTCATGTGATCTAAGATGATGCATCAAATTATCCTCTCGTGTGAAAACATGCCCGCAGATATTACATTTAAATACAGATTGTTCTTGAGTTTTCAAATGTCTCTGTAAGTCACACTTCAATCCAAATGTCTTCTGGCACACATCACAGCTAAATAACTTCTCTTCTAAATTAATCTTCTTATGTTGCTCTAAGATGAAAGAGTTTGAAAAACTCTTATTACACATAGTACAAATCTTCTTCGCATCTTCGGAGGTCACAGTCTTCAAAGATGCATCTTCATAAGATGACATGTCAATATCCATAGGACTTTGAGAAAAATCATCCTTCGTCACAGGAAGTTGAGAATGTCTGTCTTGTTCTAATGATTTAACATTAGCATGCATTTTATAATGTCTAATCAAATTAGACTTTCGGCCAAAAGTCTTTTGACATACATCGCAAATATGTGACTTATCACCCAAGTGAATCTTGATATGCTGATTCAGGTTAGAAAGAGTTGTGAATAATTTTTCGCAGGTTTTGCACTGGAACATCTTCTTCAAAGCTAAAGGACTTCTCATTGAAGCGGCTTCTTCAAAAGGCATGATAACATCCATAAAAAATCAACGAAAAAAATTAATTCTTAAAACACCAATCTTCTCAAACTAAACTACACACTTAGATAAAAGCAAGAGCGAATGAATACACGTCTGAACTGTACGAATTCAACTTGTCGAATGACATAAGATGAAATTTTCATTGCTATTTATACCCATCGAGCCACGCTTCACATGAATTTTTTCAACCACATGAAGAGAATGAACATAAAATCACCAACTCAAAATGAAATCTCATGCAATTAGAATAAAAACATAATAAAAAATCGCTAAATTAAAAGAATATTCTTATCTCACAATAAATAATGTAAAAGACCTATTCAAAAATTCTAGTTGAAGAACGTTTTCATTCAAAATTTAATTAAAACTTCTAAAGTTTTGATATGTTGGAAAAAAAAAGTAAAAATTTTTTCAATGTATAATTATCAAAGATTAATTTTTCGAATGAATTTTATAAATCTCTTCTAATAAATAACTTGTTAAAAGAAAGTTTATCTAACAATGATTCATCATTGCTAGATAAATCTTAGATCGTGTTATCTATGATAAGATAAGACTCACCTCGGAAATAGATGAAGTCCACAAAAAATTACTTTTAACATTTGAATACAGTCTAACATTTACCTCCCAAAGTTTTATATAAAAATTAAGATATAATCGAAAAAACTTATGAATCTAAAATAATAATAATAATAAGTTATAAATGATAATGGTAATAATATGTGATAATAATAGTAAGTGAATAATAATAATAAGTGATTAAATATAAAAAATAAGAATGTTTCAAACAATTTTTTTAATTACAAATATGGTAGATTAAATAATTTAAACACTTCGCACCATTTTCAGGTATTAAAAAAATAATAATAATAATAATAATAATAATAATGATAGCAATAATAATTCTAACACACATGAAATGTATAAGTAATGAAGACATAATAAAAAGTCTATGAAAACACTCATTAATAAAAAAGTCTATGAAAACATACATTAATAAAATCAAAACAACTATTAAAAAATTTTATTAAATTTACTTTATAATTAAATTTCAATTTCAAATTCTAAAATATTAAAAAGATTAAGTATCATTGCTTAATCACAACTAATTATTATTTCTTAAATTATTTTTCAAATAAAATATTATTAATTAAAATTTATTTTAAATTTAAATATTATTAATTAAATTATTTTTAAAATTAAATATCATTAATTAAATTATTTTTCAAATAAAATATTATTAATTAAAATTTATTTTAAATTTAAATATTATTAATTAAATTATTTTTAAAATTAAATATTATTAATTAAATTATTTTTCAAATAAAATGTTATTAATTAAATTATTTTTCAAATGAAATAGTATTCATGAAATTATTTTACAAAAAATATATTACGAATCGAATTAATTTCCCTAAACCAAATATATAAATTTAAATAAAAAAATAAATATCTAATTAACTTATAACAGAAAACAAACATTGATAATAATAAATTATTTATATATTTATTACTAAACATTTTTTAAATAGACAATAAAATTCAACAATACCCATTCGAAAACTAAATTCATTTCTCAAAATTAATTGCAAAATTATTAATTAAAATTAAAAATAATAAGACATTCATTACGCTAATCCAAATAATAAATTATAATCACAATACATTCATTAAACAATCAATTCAAAATTAATTGTAAAGTTATTAATTAAAATCAAAAGATAATACTCATAAAACATTCATTACACTAATTCAAATAATAAATTATAAGCTTTAAACAATCAAACTTCTAAGATTCAATCTCAAGACGCAAAGTCATATCTTGAGAATCCCCTATAACTTCAATCCAATCCTACTCTAACACAACCAACTGATAGCCTAACGGATAAAGCATCGGCCTCCTAAGCCAACGACTTGGGTTCGAATCCCAGTCAGGGAGAAAAAATATTCTTTTTCCAATATTCTCAAAAATGCTTCAACATTAGTTCACATAAGTCCACTAGATGGCGACACTGAAAAAAAATCAAACTTGTAAAAAATTATTCAATGTCCACATCAAGTAGTATAGTAATGAGAGTTCCAGCCCGTCGGGCGTTGACCTCTAAGAGGGGTTGAAGGTCATCGGGCGTTCGAGCTGTAAGAGGGGGTGGGGTGAAGGTCATCGTGCAAGGTTAAGATGACGTCATCTTATAGGACGAGTGTGTTGTGACGTCATCTTAGAGGATGAGGGTGGGCTGGAGGATTGGATTGAAGTTATAGGGGATTCTCAAGATATGACTTTGCGTCTTGAGATTGAATCTTAGAAGTTTGATTGTTTAAAGCTTATAATTTATTATTTGAATTTGTGTAATGAATGTTTTATGAGTATTATCTTTTGATTTTAATTAATAACTTTACAATTAATTTTGAATTGATTGTTTAATGAATGTATTGTGATTATAATTTATTATTTGGATTAGCGTAATGAATGTCTTATTATTTTTAATTTTAATTAATAATTTTGCAATTAATTTTGAGAAATGAATTTAGTTTTCGAATGGGTATTGTTGAATTTTATTGTCTATTTAAAAAATGTTTAGTAATAAATATATAAATAATTTATTATTATCAATGTTTGTTTTCTGTTATAAGTTAATTAGATATTTATTTTTTTATTTAAATTTATATATTTGGTTTAGGGAAATTAATTCGATTCGTAATATATTTTTTGTAAAATAATTTCATGAATACTATTTCATTTGAAAAATAATTTAATTAATAACATTTTATTTGAAAAATAATTTAATTAATAATATTTAATTTTAAAAATAATTTAATTAATAATATTTAAATTTAAAATAAATTTTAATTAATAATATTTTATTTGAAAAATAATTTAATTAATGATATTTAATTTTAAAAATAATTTAATTAATAATATTTAAATTTAAAATAAATTTTAATTAATAATATTTTATTTGAAAAATAATTTAAGAAATAATAATTAGTTGTGATTAAGCAATGATACTTAATCTTTTTAATATTTTAGAATTTGAAATTGAAATTTAATTATAAAGTAAATTTAATAAAATTTTTTAATAGTTGTTTTGATTTTATTAATGTATGTTTTCATAGACTTTTTTATTAATGAGTGTTTTCATACACTTTTTATTATGTCTTCATTACTTATACATTTCATGTGTGTTAGAATTATTATTGCTATCATTATTATTATTATTATTATTATTATTATATATATTTTTTTTTTAATACCTGAAAATGGTGCGAAGTGTTTAAATTATTTAATCTACCATATTTGTAATTAAAAAAATTGTTTGAAACATTCTTATTTTTTATATTTAATCACTTATTATTATTATTCACTTACTAATATTATCACATATTATTACCATCATCATTTATAACTTATTATTATTATTATTTTAGATTCATAAGTTTTTTCGATTATATCTTAATTTTTATATAAAACTTTGGGAGGTAAATGTTAGACTGTATTCAAATGTTAAAAGTAATTTTTTGTGGACTTCATCTATTTCCGAGGTGAGTCTTATCTTATCATAGATAACACGATCTAAGATTTATCTAGCAATGATGAATCATTGTTAGATAAACTTTCTTTTAACAAGTTATTTATTAGAAGAGATTTATAAAATTCATTCGAAAAATTAATCTATGATAATTATACATTGAAAAAATTTTTACTTTTTTTTTCCAACATATCAAAACTTTAGAAGTTTTAATTAAATTTTGAATGAAAACGTTCTTCAACTAGAATTTTTGAATAGGTCTCTTACATTATTTATTGTGAGATAAGAATATTCTTTTAATTTAGCGATTTTTTATTATGTTTTTATTCTAATTGCATGAGATTTCATTTTGAGTTGGTGATTTTATGTTCATTCTCTTCATGTGGTTGAAAAAATTCATGTGAAGCGTGGCTCGATGGGTATAAATAGCAATGAAAATTTCATCTTATGTCATTCGACAAGTTGAATTCGTACAGTTCAGACGTGTATTCATTCGCTCTTGCTTTTATCTAAGTGTGTAGTTTAGTTTGAGAAGATTGGTGTTTTAAGAATTAATTTTTTTCGTTGATTTTTTATGGATGTTATCATGCCTTTTGAAGAAGCCGCTTCAATGAGAAGTCCTTTAGCTTTGAAGAAGATGTTCCAGTGCAAAACCTGCGAAAAATTATTCACAACTCTTTCTAACCTGAATCAGCATATCAAGATTCACTTGGGTGATAAGTCAGATATTTGCGATGTATGTCAAAAGACTTTTGGCCGAAAGTCTAATTTGATTAGACATTATAAAATGCATGCTAATGTTAAATCATTAGAACAAGACAGACATTCTCAACTTCCTGTGACGAAGGATGATTTTTCTCAAAGTCCTATGGATATTGACATGTCATCTTATGAAGATGTATCTTTGAAGACTGTGACCTCCGAAGATGCGAAGAAGATTTGTACTATGTGTAATAAGAGTTTTTCAAACTCTTTCATCTTAGAGCAACATAAGAAGATTAATTTAGAAGAGAAGTTATTTAACTGTGATGTGTGCCAGAAGACATTTGGATTGAAGTGTGACTTACAGAGACATTTGAAAACTCATGAACAATCTGTATTTAAATGTAATATCTGCGGGCATGTTTTCACACGAGAGGATAATTTGATGCATCATCTTAGATCACATGAAGACCTGCGATTTTCTTGTCGTGAATGTACTAAGAAGTTTGGACGGCAGTTTGAATTGAAAGAGCATATACGTACTCAACACCCACGTGCACCTCTTGTGAGTGTAAAGCGGAAAATAACTTCATCATATTTGAAGTCCAAAAAACTCAAACAAAGCCAGTGTGATGCGCTTAATGTGTTTCAGACTGTCATGTTTTATCCTGATGAGCGAGAAGAAAGTGACATAGCAGTGTTTCACAGAGACTTTTCAGAGGAAATTCATAAATGTTTGATTAATCAAATTCAAGAAAAAGGAGCTATTAAATGGTATATGGTGATGAAAATATCTCTTGAACGCATGGTTGATAATCAGGAGATGGAGGAGATTCAATCTTATTTTCGCTGTCAATGCTTTACCGAACTTACAGAAGACACTATTACAGAACATATGCAAGAAGGATTTTCCAAAATTACTAACTCCTTTGAAGAATTTATTCAAAGAGGATCTGGATGGAAACTTCAAAAGATTCATCATTTAGAACTTAAGATTGCTAAATATCACCCTCTTGCCGCAAGTTCATATATAGCTTTACCCAAGAAATTATATGATAAAAAAGCAATACTTAATATCAAAAATGAAGATAACAAGTGTTTGGTGTGGTGTCTTTTAGCATTCAAACTGAATATGCCTCGAGAGAAGAAGCCCGAAAGAGTTTCTCATTATATTCCTTTTGAAAGTGATATTAAACTAGGGAATGTTGAGTGTCCTGTTCCCCTTCAGAAGATACCCATTATTGAACAATTGAACAATTTACGGATTAATGTATTTGGATATGAAGAAGATGAAGTATGTCCTCTGTATATTTCTGAAAAGCAGAATCTGGATGTTATTAACTTGTTATTAGTCGGTGATGGGGAAAAGCAACATTATTGTCTTATTAGAAATTTCTCAAGACTTTTAGGTGATCTCACCAATCATAAAGCTGCTAGTTTTTATTGTTATCGATGTCTTCATCGTTTTTCAAGACAAGATCTCCTGAATAAACATGATGAATATTGTCGTCGACATACAGCACAGGCTATAAAGATGCCCAGTGAAAATGATAACATACTCAAGTTTTCTGGTATTCATCTGCAAACGCCGGTACCCTTTGTTATCTACGCTGATTTTGAGAGTCTGCTTATTCCTGTTGCTTCAGTCACTCCTTCACCTAAATCATCTTTTATTGAAGAAACAGCTTATCATTTCCCATGCGGGTATGCCTATGTTGTCGTGGGGCCAGATGGTGAATGCTATAAAAAAATTAAGTGCTATAGAGGGGAAAATGCAGTAGAAAAATTTTTGCAAGACGTCATTCAAGAAAAAGATGAACTTGCAGAAAAATTAACTCATATCGTACCGATTCAAATGACTGCACAAGATGAAGAAGACTTCAAAAATGCGAAAGAATGCTACTTATGCCACCAACCCTTGAATAAGGACAGAGTCAAAGATCATAACCATTTAAATGGACAGTACAGAGGGGCACTTCATTCATCCTGTAATCTTCAATATCGTCTTCGAAAAATGATTCCAGTCGTCTTCCACAATCTGAAGAATTATGACGCTCACCTAATAATGCAGGGTCTGGGCAAAATTAAAGATCATCAATTCAATGTCATTGCCAACAATATGGAAAAATACATTTCTTTTTCACTCACCAAGCAACATAATAAATGCCAAGTAGCACTTCAATTCATCGACAGTTACCAATTTTTGTCGGCGTCTCTTGAAAAGCTGGTGGCCAATTTACGAGTGGAAGACTTCAAGATCTTAAAATATAATATGACCAACATCGAACTGCTGCTGCGCAAAGGTGTGTATCCCTATCAATATTTCTCTTCCATGGAAAAATTCAAGGAAACCTCATTACCTTCATGTGAAGCCTTTTTTAATGATTTAATACAGCAGCATATATCAGAAGAAGATTATGCACATGCTCAAGCTGTTTGGGACACGTTCCATCTTCAAACACTGGGGGACTATCACGATTTATACGTGAAGTCAGACGTCCTTCAGTTATCGGACGTGTTCCAAAATTTTCGCAAGCTGTGTGTGCAGTTTTATGGGTTGGATTGTGCTTATTTTATGACTGCACCTAGTCTTGCATGGCAAGCATCTTTGAAGATGTGCGAAACACCTCTCGAATTGCCGACAGATATCAACATGCTTTTGTTTATAGAACAAGGCATTCGAGGGGGAATCAGCATGATTAGTCATAGATATGCCCGAGCCAACATACCTAATACACCTGAATTTAATAAAGATGAGGATCCCAGTTACATTATGTACTGGGATGCTAACAATCTCTACGGCTGGGCTATGTCCCAATTTCTACCCTTTGGCAGATTTGAATGGTACACGACAGAACATGTTACGGAAGAATGGATTTTATCGTTAGCTGACAATTCTGAAATTGGATATATTTTCGAAGTGGATCTTAAATATCCTGAGAAACTTCATAAATTACATAACGAATATCCTGTCGCACCTGAAAGAGTGACTGTGAGTCAGGAAATGTTGTCTTCCTATGCACGTAGATTACAAGGTAATACAAAGTTCGTTGGAGCCTCTAAACTTATACCAAATTTGAATGACAAACGAAATTATGTAGTTCATTATCGTAATCTGAAATTTTATTTGCAACTTGGATTGGAACTTTCATGTGTTCATAAAGCTCTGCAATTCAAGCAGGCACCTTGGCTTCAGAAATACATTCATTTTAACACTGAGAAAAGAAAAGAAGCTAAACCTTCTTTCGAAAAAGACTTTTTTAAACTAATGAATAACTCCGTGTTTGGAAAAACTATGGAAAATCTACGAAAACGTAGAAATATTGTGCTTGTTAATAACGAAAAAAGAGCAGAGAAATTAGTGGCTTCACCCACTTTTAAATCTTTTAAAACATATGATGAAGATTTAACTGCTGTTGAAAGGATGAAAACTAGCATACTCATGAATCGACCGATTTATGTTGGTTTTGCTATTTTAGAGCTCTCTAAAATACTAATGTACAATTTTCATTATAATTTTATTAAAAAAACATATAAAGATGATACTGCAAAGCTGTTATTCACCGACACGGACTCGTTGTGTTATCATATTAAAACGCAAAATATTTATGATGATTTGAAACAGCATTCAAGCCTTTTTGATTTCTCAGACTATCCAAAACATCATTCACTGTACTCAGATGTTAACAAGAAAGCAATCGGCAAGTTCAAGGATGAACTTAATGGTGATTTAGCCCTTGAGTTTGTCGGGTTGAAGTCCAAAATGTACTCCCTGAAATCCTTCAAAGAAGAGAAGAAACGAGCGAAGGGCGTATCGTCTTATGTTGTTCGCCAGAAAATTAAGCATGAAGATTATTTGCGGTGCCTTCAACAAGAAAAAACTAGTATTGAAAAGCAGAGAAGAATCGCTCAAGATGCATACCGTCTGTATACATTAACAGAGAACAAAGCATGTTTATCACCATTTGACGACAAAAGATATTTGTTAGAAGATGGTATCACCAGTTTAGCCTATGGACATTGTGAAATTAGTCAAGATTGTACTGGTTGAAGAAAGGTTGACCCAATTGTTAATATATTGTAAAATTATCAAGAAAAATGTTGTTATGTTAATACATCTTACCTGTAAATATGCTTTTATCTGTAAATTGTTTTAATTTAATAAAAAAATGTTGATTTTACTTATGTGTAATTATTTAAAACTTCTACACAATATCTTTTCACATAATGTTTTATACGCAGTGCACACATATGCAAACATACTCATACATGTACGCACTTATATAATACATGTGTTAATACTTTTATTCACTTACAATTGATTTTTAAATACGTTTTAAAACTTTAAGAATTTTTTTAAGCATTTTTAAGATTTTATATATATATATTTTTTAATTTCTTAAAACATTTTTAAATGTGTTGAAACTTTTTAAAATTTACTTAAACATTTTTTAAAAATTCGTTTAAACTTTTTTAAATTCATTTAAACTTTTCAAAATTTGTTAAAACTTTTTAAAATTTACTAAATCTTTTTAAATTTAATTAATAGATAGTCATACAAAGATCCATATGTATAGATAGTTAACTATTCACATGTAAACAGAAAATCATATTTAAACACATATATACACCCTAGATATTTTTACACATTTATACTATAAAATGCAAGACATGTAAAAATCTTTCGAAACCCTTCTAACAAATATCGGTGAAAACAAGAAAATGAGATAAAAATGTGTCTTTGATGACGAGACATGAAAAATTGTGAAGTCAACATATTGGGTGTTTGATCATATAAACATCGCTTGTGGGGGTTGAATGCTGTGGATTGATTGCTCATTAGCCTCGTGATTGATTGCTCATTGCTCCTGTGGCCGCAGAACCCCCACTATTATTATGCTTACATAATTATTACATAATTTTGTCGAGTCATTTTAAATTTTATGAAAATCGGATGCATAGATCAATTACAGGGATAATCAAAAGGATTCCGTTACATTACGGTTAATGGGAAAAAAGTTTCAAATGCATTTTAATCGTTTGAAATTTTAAATACATAATTATTACATAATTTTGCCGAGTTATTTTAATTTTATCAAAATCGGATGCATAGTTCAATTACAGGGACAATCAAAAATATTCCGTTACATTACGGTTAATGGGGAAAAATGTTTCAAATGCATTTTCATAGTGTTACACACATTCGAGCGTAATAAAATTGATAAGAATCTATAAAGTACATATTATAATATACATTTTGCATAATCTGTGATGCAAAGAATATTTTTTATTGATTTACAAGGCCACACAAAAGCATTCCATTGCTTAATGGTATAGGGAGAACATTGTTTGGTGCGCATTTTAATTGTAATTATTTACAGTTTTACGAGATTGATATATAAGAGTGATATTTTTAAAACTTCGTTATCGTACGAACGCACCTCATTTGCTACGCTTCACGTGCAATTTCCAACTTGTTAATACTGGAATGGACTTTAGTCGTTTGTTTGTTTTTTATTATTTTGCATTTATCATATTTTTTTTTTCGGAAAAAATGTATAGCTTTCGATTAAATAAATATATTAAATATATAAAATTATAAAAAAATATATATAAGTGTATATAATACATATATAGGTTTATTTATTTACAGGTATATATATTATGTATTTATATATGTATACTGCTATATATAATTACATATACATTGAAATATATCTAAAATGTATATAAATGAAAATATTTATATAAACATCGTGAATATTTTAACATGTGGCATATGTAACGTTTATTAAATAAATATATCTTTATAAATCATCCAAAAATCGTATTTTTCAACCTGCTTGAGAAATCTGGTAAATTGCTAAAATGGCTTTTAGTTGCCAATTTCGATTTTTTCGCCAGCCGTAACAACAGAGCATGATAAGGAACTTTTCCCCAAATATAATATATAGGCACCGAGATACCTAATTGCCATTATTTTGCCTGACATGGTGACCTGGCTATTGTTGTTTATTTATTGAAAAAATTTCTTTTTGCTTTTTTAAAATGACATAAATAGTTTTGTTCTATATAGTTATTATATAATATATTGTTTATTTATAATATCCTCTTTCAAATAATAAAAAATAATTTAAAATTGTATGTGTGTAACTGATGTTCAAAAATTAAGTTATCTCCAAATTGTTACAAAAAAACATCGCATCAAAACCGATATGACATTTGTGCCACATATTTTATTTAAACATCAAACGTTGTACTTTCTAATTTACATTCTAATAAACATATATTCTACGATAACTTCAAGTGAAATTAAGTTGACAACTAAGTACCAGACTTCATAAAGAAAACAAATGCACAAGATTCATTCGCATGAACGGTAAAAAATATTAAACCACAAAAATAGTAATTCGCAAAGCATTCCAACAATGAATGGACATGGACACTAATTCCTATAACGTCATAGCATGAAAATTTCATCAAAATCAGTTAAACCGTTACGGAGAAATTTTTATGGCTTGGGCCACCCTTATCATTTAGAGGTATTAAAAATAGATAACAACCTATTCTCAGACCTACTGAGTATACATATAAAATTTGATCAAAATAAGTTAAGTCGTTAATTTAAAATAAATAGTTTCACGCAAAAAGGCTGCTAAACTTTCTTTTATTTAAAACAATTTTTTATAACGTACATTTTAAACATATTACTAGTTTGTAAATAACGAAATTCCCTATATATTAATACTTTCACAGCAAAATAAAAAAATACTTTAGAGATTACATGTTAAATTTAATACAGACATAACTTAAATAAATAGTTTGGCGCAAAGAGACTGAGAAACTTCCTTTTAATTGAGACAATTTAATATAACATACATGTACGTTGCAGTTTGCTTCCCAAAACATCCAATTAGTATTATTGCTATAGTAAGCATTCTCCCACGAGAACCGAATGACTCGTACACATTTGTTTATCTGCTGACGATCAGGTTTTATCCAATTAGCCTGATAGCAAAGAAAAGGAAAATACATCAGATTCGTTGTGGAACTGATACCGGGCAGACGGCCCAAAATCTCTCCACTTTACGTCCAAGCGCAACCGGCCGACAAATGCGCCCCGGACTTACTCGGAATGGCCTAAGCTTCCCCCTTTTACCCTGATATGCTGTACATAGATTTATTTAGCCCAGAATTCCAATAAACTTTAGCTATATTATTAAGTAATGACTCCTACAATTATAATCTACACCCACCACATGGGGGCCGGACTATGAATCCTGTATTAAGTGGACTTAGAGCGTTCTAACCTGAAATGCAACTTTCAGCGTCAGATCACCTGCTTTACGCTGCACTGCATCTTTCGGCATACGGCATCCGCGTCTGTGTTTGCCCGCACTCTATTTGTTTTTCAAGAAATTACTGCTCGGATATTGCGAACTGTGTTGCTCTTCTCCATAGTATGGCGCTCTTGGAATCTAAAGGATTGTTGTCTACGCCTGTTGCGGACATCCAGTGAATTCGACGGCGGACCTGACCTCCCTCTCTGCACCTGTCGCTGCAATTGGCGAAAATTGGCTCCTTCCCGGCTGTAACAGATGTGTGTTTAAACAGTGGTTCTTCACAGTCTCAGCGGCGCGCGATATTGTGTTTTTTTTCTCTCTTTCGCTTTATTTACATGGAATATAAATGCTCCTCCGGCTCTCATTAAGAGCGGGTTTTTTTTAATTGGATACAGTATATGCAAGGTAAGCGATCACCATTTTGATTATTTTTTATTACGGTGCAATTGATTTAATATATTTTATACGAAATGCAGTTAGCCGACATATCTTTTATTCGGAGCCAGATTAAATCGGCCAGAACTGATAAAATTAAACTGCTATACCAACTAATTTTTTCATCCGACGATCACCGCCAGAACCGCCAAAATTTACGATTATTTTCCGGGTTTCCTTTTGCGACTCAAACTCCAGAATATGAGGCGAAATTGAAGGGGATTTCTGGCACTTTTGATAAGCTACAGTTAATTACTGTAGCGAACCTGCTAAATCTCGATATTTCGGGAGAAATTCCCGAGTTAGCTAAACGCATAGTAGATTCTTTAATAGGCATCTCTAAATTGAAATCTTCATTTGACAATGCCTCGAATTCTGAATCAGATGAACCCAAAAATACTTCTCATATCAGTACAGAGACAGCTAACTTCGCATACGAAGACAGTGATACACAAACCGAAGCATTTCACCCTACACAACAACATTCCATTCCTTTTCACGACTTAGAGCATCTTATAACACCCTTTAGTGGTGCAAAACACGAGGATATCAAAGTTTGGATTGATCGTTTTGAAAAGCTAGCGAACTCTTTTAAACTTTCCCATTTTCAAAAATTCTTGTTCGCGGAACGTGCACTTTCTGGGATCGCATTACTATACATTCGGGGTGAACCTAACATTTCCTCGTATCCCTCACTCAAACAAGCGCTTTTGCGCGAATTTTCGAAATCCGTTTCCCCCGCAGAAATTCATAGGTTACTCTCGGTGCGACATAAGAAGAATTCCGAGTCATTAATGGAATACTTCTTAAAAATGAAGGAGTTGGCTCAAAGAGCAAATATTGATGACATGTCTGTCATCCATTAAATCATCCAAGGTATCCCAGATCCACCGGCTAACAAATCTATTTTGTACGGATGCTCGCATTTAGCCGATTTTAAACAAAAACTTCTCATATATGACGAAATTTCTGCTTCCGACTCGCATCCTAAACCCAAAATTCATCACAATACACCTAACCGTGTCCCTCCCCCTCCCACCCCTACCCCCCCGAAGGATAGAACGCATAAGCTGGTCTGTTTTAACTGTAACCAAATTGGACATGTTAGCTCAGTATGCAATAAGAAAAATCTAGGCCCTAGGTGCCATGCTTGCTCCCGTTTTGGCCATGTCGCTTCCAAATGCAATGAGCGCTTTACTAAGCCTCAGAAACCGCCTGAGACCAACCCCCCTTCCCGCGCGGTCACTTCCGGAAAAAATCGACAGGTTCATACCGTCGAACTCACTCGCTCTTCCCACAGTATGCAAAAATCGGTCAAAATCGCTGATTTAGACATTACTTCCCTCGTGGACACGGGCAGCCCAGTTACGCTTGCCCGCGAGGATATTTATCGGTTATTAGGATCACCACCCCTGGCACCAGTACCCCTTAAATTTACCGGATTCGGTAGTGGCGATGTTCGCCCCAATGGCTCTTTTTCTACCGATATTGAGATAGACAGTTCGGTCTTTCCCGCTAATGTTTACGTTATCCCTTTTCCTCATATGTCCCACCCTTTTATCTTAGGAACAGACGTTATAAGTCAAGGTACACTTGTATGTAATGAGAGTGGTATATCTCTGACAAAACAACCCCAATCAGATATTTTTATTAATCTCATTAATGTCAGTGATGATATGCCTGATGTAGACTTAGCTCATATAACTGATCGCGCAGTTCGCGAGGAAGTACCTGATTTAATCAAATATTACCGTCCCACCAAATCGAAATCTACTAATTTAAAAATGTCTATCGTATTGACCGATGATAAACCAGTCTGTCAGCGACTGCGTCGAATGTCCATAGCTGACAAGGAAATTGTCCGGAATCAAATTCAGCAGTGGCTACATGACGGAATAATCCGACCCTCTTCCAGTGATTACGCCAGCCCTATCGTATTAGTCAAGAAAAAAGATAATTCCACACGCTTATGTATAGATTATCGTAACCTCAATAAAAAATTGTTAAAGGTCGTTTTCCCCTCCCCCTTATTGACGATGTTTTCGATCAACTGAAACAAGCAAAAGTCTTCACAACACTTGCCCTCAAAAATGGATTTTTCCATGTGGATATCGACCCCCGTAGCACCAAGTACACAGCGTTTATTACACATGACGGTCTCTACGAATTTCTCAAAGCCCCTTTTGGAATTACGTCCAGCCCTGCCGTTTTTTCAAGATTCCTAGCTTGTGTTTTCCGCACACTATTAATGAACGGTACTTTGATTCAATAGATGGACGATTTTATAATCCCCTCAGAAACCGAAGCCGAAAACCTACAGAAACTTCGAGAAGTCTTACAGACTGCGGCCGACTATGGTTTAGAAATCAACTTTAAAAAGTGTCAATTTCTACAGCGAAAAATTGAATTCTTAGGTCATATCATTCAAAACAATACTGTTGCGCCTTCTCCGTCAAAAATTAAAGCGGTCCTACACTTTCCGGAACCCACAAATGTCAGACAACTCCAGTCACTACTTGGTTTGACAGGTTACTTCCGAAAATTTATTCCTAACTATGCTTCTATCGCTCGACCCCTCAGCGACCTCTTATGCAAAACATCGAACTTCGAGTTCGGACAGGAGCAAAAACACGCGCTCCATAGCTTACGGCATATACTCACGAGCGCCCCGCTGCTACATATTTTCATTCCCGGTTCTGATCTAGAGGTACATACAAATGCTAGTAAGCTTGGATTTGGTGCTGTTCTCTTACAAAAAGCCGACGATGGTCATTATCACCCGATTTAGTACATGAGTAAAAAAACATCCCCCCAAGAAGAAAAGCTTAGTAGTTATGAGCTAGAGGTGCTAGCAGTAATAGAGGCACTTAAAAAATTCCGCGTCTACCTACATGGGACACAGTTTCGAATTATTACGGACTGTCAAGCGTTTCAGAAAACTCTAGACAAAAAAGACTTGACACCGAAAATAGCTCGCTGGGCTCTCTTCTTCCAGGAATTTGACTTTGAAATAAAGCATCGGCCAGCGACTAAGATGCCGCATGTAGACGCTCTCAGCCGCTATCCTGTATTAAATATAACTTATGATGAATTAACTCTTAAAATTATGAGAGCGCAGGAACAAGACCCATTTCTTGATGGTCTTAAAACTGCAGCGACGGACACAACAATTACTGATTTTGTTGTACGTAATAATATTTTATATAAAATACTAAATGATCGTGATTTATTGGTGGTCCCCGAGGCTATGCAAATTAATGTACTTCGGGATATCCACACAAAGGGTCATTACTCTGCTAAGAAAACGGAAGAAATAGCGGCTCAAACTTTTTTCATTCCTAATATATCGGAATTATCACGTACAGTAGTAACTAATTGTATCCCTTGCATCTTAGCTACAAAAAAATTAGGGAAACAAGAAGGATTTTTACACCCGATTCCTAAGTGTGACCACGCTTTAGACACTTACCACTGTGATTTTTTAGGACCACTCCCTTCCACGAATAAAAACTATCAGCACATTTTCCTCGTAGTCGACGCTTTCACGAAATTTTTATGGTTATACCCCGTTAAATCAGTGTCTGCCAAAGACGCCCTGGATAAACTCAAGCTGCAACAAGTCACATTTGGAAATCCTAGACGAATAATTACGGATAAAGGTCCTGCCTTCGCGTCTGCTGACTTTAAAAATTATTGCGACATACAAGGTATAGATTTTCACCCAATTACAATTGGCATTTGCCGCGGAAACGGCCAAATTGAAAGATATATTCGATCCATTATTCCTGTTCTCACCAAACTCTCTTTAGACGATCCGAAAAAGTGGTATAAACATGTACTTGCCGTCCAACGAATTTTAAACAGTACAACTTCTTCGGTAACTAAATATTCCCCATTTGAATTACTAATGGGTGTTACTATGAAAAACAAAGATGACTTACGAATAAAACAGCTCTTGGACCTCGAAAATGTAGAAATGATCATGGATCATAAAAAACAGTTACAAGAGAATGCCAAACTTAATATTTTGAAGCAACAGGAAATTAACCGAAAACAATCCAATAAACGACGTAAAACGCCATCCATATATCAAATAAACGATTTAGTAGCAATTAAGCGTACTCAATTCGGCAGTGGATTAAAGTTACGAATCAAATTCCTCGGACCATATAAAATTACTGCTATTAAACCAAATGATCGATACACCGTCATGAAAATTGGGAATCATGAAGGCCCCACTATAACAGAAACATCAGTCGACTATATGAAACCTTGGTGCATGACGCAATAGGGTCAACATTCTCAAACCCATATATGCCTGAAAACGAAACTTTCTCCGCGCCAAGATATCAATCAACCACACCCCCCTTTTTGACAGCTGCGGAGAGACAACAATTCTTCCAGCTGGTCCGTTTTTTTTTCTCTCTCCTGTGTAAAGTTTCTCGCCTGTTACGATAAACAAACACCATTAAGATTTGTTGTGAAATATGCATTTTCTTTTACCTTTCACCGCTTGGTTACGAATATTACTGTGTATTATTCAAGAAATCATATTTTTCTTCATTTTTCTTTATCATGTGTGAATACGGCCAGCGTCCTTCTCCAAGTTTGTGTAAATATGCTCAGTGCACCACCTGCTTCATATAAGTGCACCAATTTTATTTTTGTGTTGTTCACCAGTCATCCAAATTGTGAATTTACAGTGAAATCAATCAGTGTGCTCGCTTATGTGTAAAGTGAACTGCCAAGTTACACAGTTTTCTCATCTAATAGTGCTGTTTTGAAACTACAATTTTTATTAGAGGCACAATTTCTTTTTTTTTAAAGTATTATTTTTTTTTCTTTTCTTTTTCGTTTGTGAAATATGCTCCACGATTATAAACCTTTTTTTTTCTCTGCACGATCATGTTGGTGACAATATGCCAATGTTATCATCATATTTTTTTTTATCACTCGTCCTTTCGCTGACATCACTTTTGACTATTGACTATAGACAACTTTGGACAGTTTCACCAGGACTGCCAACACTTTTCGAAAAGAAACTATCGTTATTATCTCCATACTTTCAGCTCATCATATTGTTGTAATATATATTATCTGATTGTTATGTATATTATTATCTTTTGATTATTGTGTATTTTATTATGCAATTTCTTTCCTGTATATTGTAATATTGTGCCCCCCCCCGTCCCCAATTTTTTTTTCTCTCTCTTTCTTGTTTTTTTTTCTCTCTTTTCAGTTATAGTCTGAATTTTATTGTCGTGGCACGGATAACTTTGAACTTGGTACAACGGAGGAAAATTGTTTTTTTTACCCGCCGCCCAGACGAGGCAAGAAGCGCTAGAATTTTTTTTTAATGTTATATGGACCGTGTGCCTGCGTTTTTTCAGACGGAAATTTCGCAGAACATCACAAGAACAGACAGTTCTTGTTGCCTCTTGTGAGAGTAGCATTCAAGCAGACAGCTTGATACGCACAGACGGTGTTATGGCTACTCGCACTGTTTTGTTTTGGTTTAGTTTTCCTTCCGTTCGCAACTTGTTTTGTTTCCGTGTACCACTTAAAGTTAATTTAACTTTAATTAATTCTGTATAACCGAATTTTGAAAAATTCACCGTTTTTTTTTCTTTCAGTTGACAATAATTTAAATTTTAAATTATTTTTTTTTCTCTAATATATTTTTTTTCTCTCTTTGTGTTTTTTCTTATATTTATTTTTAAAATACATGTGCGAGGGCGCACTGTCGTCGATGGCCGAGTGTACGTTGCAGTTTGCTTCCCAAAACATCCAATTAGTATTATTGCTATAGTAAGCATTCTCCCACGAGAACCGAATGACTCGTACACATTTGTTTATCTGCTAACGATCAGGTTTTATCCAATTAGCCTGATAGCAAAGAAAAGGAAAATACATCAGATTCGTTGTGGAACTGATACCGGGCAGATGGCCCAAAATATCTCCACTTTACGTCCAAGCGCAACCGGCCGACAAATGCGCCCCGGACTTACTCGGAATGGCCTAAGCTTCCCCCTTTTACCCTGATATGCTGTACATAGATTTATTTAGCCCAGAATTCCAATTAACTTTAGCTATATTATTAAGTAATGACTCCTACAATTATAATCTACACCCACCACATACATTTTAAACAACGAAATTTCTTATATTTGCATGATTAAAAATATCTTTTTCATAGTTAATAATACGTCCAGTAAGCTAACAAACATATAATAACTAATTTTTTCTGAAAATATTTTTTGTTTGAGTTCGGGCAAACACCATGGTCACACGTTATAAAATATTTTTGTAACAAAAATTATAATTACTCGTAATTATCATTATAAGTTTTATTTGGAATTTCTAGTTTTCTTAAGAAAATAACAAGCATAAGCTACATTTGATATTAAATTACATCGCAGTTATACAATTTAATGCATAGCATAAAAAATGCTTAACTATGCCAGCTAAAAAGTAAACAAAGCTGTATAAAAAAATGAAGTTGATTATAACTGTTATACTAAAGGCGTACCTTTCATTAAATTCGACCATGTCGCCATTGTTCTTAAAATGACATTGCACTAGTGCACTATTAAAAACATGATCTAATAATGAAAAAAAAAAACATGCAAACTTGATTTAGTTTTCCATACCATTCCATTCCATTAGTTTAGTTTTCCATGTTCTACAAAGAATAATAATAATATTGCTCACCTTATGTTTGCTGCTTTTCCACCTGCTATTCGAAAGTTTGGAACGCGCTTGTCATCTGCAAACTTACGATTCGTAATCAAAACAGAAAATTAATTTGAAAAAGACAAATGCGCATGCGTGCGGGGAATAAACGAAATTTATTCGTCTTCAACAGACTTGCTGGAACGATTCACAGAAAAATAACGTCTACAAGGAGTACAGAAATTATTTGTTCGAGAATGAAGCAAATTGTAGTGTATAAAGACAAATATTTCTGACAGTGTATAACAACGCAGAAACTACCCAACCGAATCGTTTGAAATTTAAAATACATAATTATTACACAATTTTGTCGAATAATTTCAAATTTTATGAAAATCGGATGCCTAGATCAATTACAGGGCAATCAAAGCGATTCCGTTACATTACGATCACTGGGGAAAAAAGCTTCAAATGCATTTTAATCGTTTGAAATTTAAAACATACGTATAATTATTTTATAATTTTATCGAGTTATTTCAAGTTTTCTCAAAATCGGACGCACTTAACAATTACAGGGGCAATCAAAAGCATTCTATCACATTACGGTCAATGGGGAAAAAAGTTTCAAATGCATTTTAATGGTGTTACATGTGATATATGTTGCTGAGGTGTAATAAAAATTACTTCCTGTATATTTACAGGAACACAGACTTCAACCACTAAACTGTATCCGAACTGTTTACTTTATCAGCAAGATCTGAATATTTTTAAAACTTCGTTATCGTACGAACGCACCTCATTTGCTCTACTTCAGGTGCAATTTCCAACTTGTTTATCTTAGGTTTGGGTGAGAAAGAAACCAGCTGATTAAAACATAACGAATGCGTTTACTTCAAGAAGACGAAGAAAAATAACATTAGAGGATCTTTTCAAACTTTTATTTTTTTTACTTGTCGTCAGTTACTAACAGGTAAATAATTGCCATTGAAAACAAGAAATTGGATTTAACTTAAAACATGTTTCTTTTAGAGATAGTATTACTTTAAATTTCGGGAAATAGATGTGAATTTAAAATGTATAATTTTTAATTCAAAACAACAATATAAGCCTACAAACATATATTCTAAAAATCGCGCATTTTTTTCTCTTTTTGACAAAAATAATTCCATTTTATGTAACATTTTGTTTAGTACTATAAAGTATATCATAAAAGGCACCAGTTTCCGTATTTAAAAGAAAATTATTACACTGACTTTACTTGAATCGGTGTTGCAAGAGAAAAGAAAAACTCTTCGATTTGGAATTTACAAAATTATCACAGTGAGTGAGAAAGATTTGCATCATTTTAGAAGGAAAATAATATATCCGAGTAACTATATTTAAAAAATGAAATGTTTCATCTTCAAAATATAACTCGCCAGACAAATGGGAAGTTTTTTGCCAGATTTGACAGGATGGAAACGAATAGTACAATATTATTGATATAAATTTATCTAATTTAACAGTAAGTCCGCAAAAAATTGTAACGAACTTGGTTGAGGTCCCGGATGTAATTTTGAAGTGTTTTCTACTTTTGAGTCTGCCTCGTCCTTATATCGACGACAGCATTTGGTGTCAATCATAAAAATCAAATACATGTATCCAATTAATAAATAAACTACGTGAATACGAATTAAAATCTCAGAACTACACATTCAAAAAAAAAAAAAGGAAGAAAGAAAGAATATACACATACATAAAAAGAAACTTTCAGATCGAATAACAATGTATACCAAGTTCAAACGGAAGACATCTAAAACATAACTGAGAGTAAAACAATGTCGTTGAAATCACTTTATGCAGTGCAATGGATTTCACCAAATTTCTTAACAGCCACTGCCTTTGAGCTTTGTCCCCCTTAGCACCTCCTCCTTTTACGTCATATGCCATATATAGATATATTCCTCTATAGACATATAACATATATAGATATATATATAGACATCATAAATTGTTTTAACAAAAACTTATCATTGTACTAAAAGTAGATCCTTTTAAAAATAATTATGTGTTTATTATCTACATCAAACATCGTAGCAATCCATACATGGTGTCTCAAGATATCATGCGCTCAAAGACTTGCGGAATTAAAAGTATGCTATTTTTATTTCAATAGTACACAGATTCTGTAAAGAACTAGTCAGTTTTTAATGTTATATATTAGGAAGTTCAATTTGCTTAATTAATACTCGAAACTCCATGTTTATGCAGAATAAAATTTTGACGATACACTAATTCAAACTTTAAATTTCTTCTTGATTTTCGACGCGTTTAAAAGGTGCAATACAAAAGTGTAATGGCACATTTGTAATGTTGAAATATGGAATTAAATCAAAAAATTCAAAATGTTCCAAATTATTTTTAAAAAGTGCAGAACAAATCCTAAAAAATTCCTTAGAGAATCAACAGAAATAGTGAATTCCTGTGGAAAAAACTTATATAAACGTATATTTTTCTTTGGAACCATTGAAACGATTTCGTTATTTTTTTATATAGTTTATGTAATAATTAATTTATAAATTAATGGCTGTTGGTCGGTAAGAAATAAAACTGTAAAAATTATTAATTATGCGATTTCGAAAACGAAAAACTTTGCGTTTATTACTAACATCAGTATAATGGAATTGATTTTCAAGAATAATAACAATTCAAAGATAGCTTATATGCTGCAAAAAATATTGAAATCTTTCAGTATTTTCGTCAATATTATATGCTTTCCATAGAATTCCAAAACTGTTATTTTTCCCTTAATTTTTTCCTCATTTGTACCAGATGATGAATATTTCTATAAGAGATAAGTGCACAATCAACCCATGTCTTTACAATATTCATTTTTCGAGATGAATTCATTCACTTTTTTTCTCAAACTAAGCATAATACTGTTCATTAATACGGCTTCTTAAGAATGTGTTCTAGAAAATAAGTTATACAGAAGTCATTTACTGATAGTCTGTTATTTTTAATTTGCTATATTAGAAAAATATAAAAGAATATAAAAAAACTAACATTTCTCAAAAAAAAATGCTTTCGTGTTATTCCTTTGTTGAAATCCTGCGATAAATTATTAAACAACTATTATCTCCAGCACTTTTTTTAATTTCATTAAATATAGCAAATTCCTCAGTGTAAGAATAACAAAAGAATTCTATACATATATATATTTGCCTTAAAATTTATTGAATCTACAGCTGATAAAGAAAATTATGTTTACATCTCAAAAAAAAAAAAAAAAAAAAAAAAAAAAAAAAAAAAACGCTTCATTAACTATTTATAATCTAACAATAAAATCATAAAAATTCGCTGAAAAAAAAAATATTAAAACGATACAAAGAGTGAAAATTACCTTAAAGATTCGAATTGCCGGAGGGTTGTTTAAAAGTATAGGGTCATCTCTTTTACTTAATTAAAAAAAACAAAATTAACCAAATCAAGAAAAAAATTTAACTGAAAAAAAAGCATTATAATGAGATGTTGCATTGTTTCCGAAACTAAATTATTATTATATTTAGAAAGTGATATTGTTTAGACCCACGTATTTAATTTTAATTATAGATATATTTCCCAAAAATGTAGGTAAGTAAAATTCTCTTACTTAAGAATTCTTCATGGGGACATTATTAGTCATTATTACAGGTGATTCTAGACTATTGAAGTACAGCTGAAAGATTATAGAATTTGTTATTTGTAAAAATTTGTGTCGTCAATGTATGTTGAAGACGACGCAGTAAATTAAATCTTGATTGACGAACATCCTTTTCTTCCTCAGTCATTATGTCGCCTGCAGGCGACACTAAAAAGTGCCCTTTGAATTCAATTAAATGCTTCTACAGTTGTTAAAATTACTTCTAAACCTTTTTTAATAAATGCGTATATATCAGAAACATCGATATATATACTGATGCATCTTTGGAGATGTTTTATAGCAATTTTAAACTAGTTTTTGTGGCCCTTCGTAAAATTTGTCTCAGGATTGAGGAGATTAATCAAGTGCAAATTCTTGATTATGTATATGTATGTATACACTAAAAATGTATATAAAATAATGTAATTTAAATTAATATAACAATTAATTAACAATAATATTCTTGATTGACTCCACTTCTGAATTGAAAAAAGCATGTAGTGAAAAATACATCTATTACACTCTACTACACTATATAGGCAAATGTAGCCGGTCACTTACGATTTTACACATTTTTTCTAAATATCTCGACATATAAAATTATTCTGAAACTTTAGGTGTCTAAATACAATAGTACAGGTCATATATTTCCGCGAAGATTTTTTCCCGAAATCCCATAAGGGGCCGTCAACAAATTGAAGAAGAAAGAAGATCTTTTGGGCAACCCTGTCAAAATTAATGTCGCAAAAGCGTTGAAACTCCAGATTATCATTAAGTGTTTGGTGTAATAAACTGGGTTTATTTTTATGAAAATAGCATGTATATACGAAGAGAAATTATGTTTAAAAAAAACAGTCCCGAATATTACCAAATATTTTTGCTTATAATTTGAAGAATTCTTAATATAAAAAAGTGTTGTGAGCAGGTTTACAAAATAATATTTTACTGCGCATGCTTGAAAACAATCAAAATATAACTTGCATAATTTGCTAGCAAAATATATAGAGTAACTTTTGCCAAAGTCTCAAAAACATACTTTGAAAATTCGATCGAAAGAATAAATTCCAAAATCTTCGTCGATAGAATAAATTCAAAATCCGTTATTCCGAAAATGAAGTAAAAACACTAGGGGCAGTATCCAAATATAGTAGTACGTCCTATATTGTGTACGCTATCTGGACACTAATCTTTGGATATATAGATACAGCCCCTCATATTTTTTTTATTCATTTTTGGATTAATGGATTTTGTGCTTATTCTATCGACGAACACTTTCAGAATTTTCAAGCTATGTTTTTGAGACTTTCACAAAAGTTACTCTATACATTTAGCTGACACATTATGAAAATTATATTTTGATTAGTTTCATGCATACGTAGTAAAACAGCATTTAATAAACCTGCTCATTTTTCATACAATTTCTATTGTTATTTTTATTAGTGGCGGTGCAAGTATAATGTTATTACTTTAGGAGGATCTGGTGAATGATATCGTAAGCTATCTTTAGGGGGAGGGCGGGGGGTTTGTCTTTTGATATCGATATCATTTTTCCAAACTTTTCTTTTTTTATTTACAACATGGTTTTGGTTCAAAATAGTATGTTATCGATTTTAGCCTGTTTTCTACTTTTATGAAAGCTTATTACTACGCTTATTGAAATCACTAAATTATTGTAAAAATATTTAATTCTAAAGTATGGAGAGCAAAAACATTTGATATCCCTAGGCTTCTTCATATATGTACGCATATACAATCACTCTTCGAGAAACAATATGTGAATTATATTTGAAAAAAACTTCTGTTTAGTCATAAATAAAAGAAATGGAGCAAGAATGTTGCCTACTTGTTTTGTTGATAAGAATTTCTATCTCACCACCACCCTATGTCGTGGTGGCAAATGCGACAAGACATTATTACTGTTAAATGTATAATATAACAAAAAAGAATATTATAACAATTTTTAAATAATAACAATTTTTTTTAAGTGTTAGATAATATAAGTGTTATTTTATTGACTTCTCTTCATCTGAATCAATAAAGTATGTGAAAAATAAATGTAATCAGTTTCGAATATCACTCCAAAGAAAAAGATAAAAAATTACCTATTGATAACGATATCATTATAGTGGGAGGGGGGGGGTCGATGTATGATAATGCATGATATACGGAGGGGGGAGGAGGTCCAAAATTACCAAAAAGTTTATAGCGGTATATATGCGCAGCCCCTTGGGTATTGTGTAAAATGTTTTTTGTCATATTTTCTGAAAAAAGCACTTTTATATATTAAGAACGCTGCAAATTATAAGCAAAAAAACTTGGCAAAATTTATTACTGTTTTTATAAAAATCTTATTTTCTCTACACGTATACATGCTATTTTTCTAAAAATTAACACAGCTTATTACAATAAATCACTTTATCATAATCTGCTGTTTGAACGCTTTAATTACATTAGTTTTGACAGTGTTATCCAAAAGATATTCGATCTTTTTCAATTTGTTGATGGTCCATTATGCAACTTAAGGAAAAAATCGTTACAGAAATATATGACTTTTACTATTCTGTTCACACACTTTTAGTTTCAGAATAATTCCTCGTCTTTTTTCTTGATATTTAAAAAAAAGGGTAAAATTGCAAGTGGCCGGTCACCTTTGGCCATAAAGTGTATTAACCCATTAAGGACGAGCCTCTTTTACAGTTTTTTACTTCTTCGACACCGGTTTTTTCCTTGCTGTAATTTTGAATTATTTAATTGCTGAAAATTTAAGATTGGATGATGGGGAAAAATCCAAACTAAAATACCAGTATTGTTTTTTTTTTTTTTTTTTTTTTTTTTGCTTTATATGGAAAATTTACTTGCCAACCGGCTTTAATGAATTAAAATGCTGCATTCAAATAATTTGATACACAGGAAAGAGTTATTCTAATTTGTCCATTCGGTTCAAAGTTCAATTTTAGAGCACATTTTGAGGAAAGGATTAAATATTTTTAGGTCCTTGTTTATTGTTTTTATGCTGCGTCACTAAACTAAATTAGTTCTGTATTGAAGGATGGAATCATTAGACAGTATATTATAACAGTTCTTAGGGTTATTTTAATAGATCATTGTTTTATATTTCTTTACCCTTCTTACATTTAGGTGTCATGTATTTGAGTTTGAGTTCTCCTCTTTTAAACAGATTTGATATTTGCAAATACATTAAAAATCTATAAAATGGATAAATTAGAGAGCTTTATATAGAAATGCCTTGAAAATATTTTCTAATTCACAAGATTTCAATTTATCAAAGTTCCTTAAATGATATTATCTCTACGCTTACTTGAGCATTTCGATATACCTTAATTCATTTTTAAAGTAGTAGATTAGATCATTAATCTATTAAAAAAAATACGAGCCTTTGATAATAAACTATAAGATAAGAAATATAATGTTTGTAAACATACTTTTTTTCTGCATAACTATAACGAAGTCATGCAGTTAGCAGCTTTTGAAACAAACTCATTATTGTAGTCAAATATTGTCCTTGGTTTACCTCCTCAACCCACCCTAGAAAATCTTTTCTGATATGCATTTTTAATATGTTTAATGATGTTTTTTGTGAAACATTTTTTTCTCATAACTCATATTTACTAAATCAATATTCTTATTTTTCTGTTCCTTACGTATCATCGCTAATTTTCGTGACAACAAAAATATTTATGAGGCACTTTGTTTATATTAGCTTAAACATGTGACATTTAATTTATTACCTTAAAATAACTTTAATAGTATTAGAGAATACTTCGAAAATATAGAGTAAAATACACTGTTAAAACTAGTGGTGACGCATTGCACCTTTTAAGGGTGAAAGGCTTGTCTCATTGGTAAAATCCCTAAAGGAGCCAAAACGGCACCTTTAATTAGGGTGAAAAGATGGCACTCTTAATCCAGAGTGCCCAATAATAAAAAATTAAAAAATATGCAAACCGGTTTTTGGCCCTCGACGGATTCGAACCCACAACGTCTGATTACAAGCTCAGTGCTCTAATCACTCGGCCATCAAGTTCATCATTAAAGTCTCCCTGAAATATTCAAATGTCCTGAAAATCAAAGGTTGCTTTATATAATAAAGCTCGCCAAAAGTTGGCCGAGGGTAATTGGGATAGTGTATAGCGGTAATAGTCATCGTAGGAAAAATTTCTGTGTTGACCCACCAATGATAGCGAGTTGAAGGGCAAGGATACACGTCACACAGCTGCACAAATGACTAAGGGGTGAAAATCTTCCAACGGTATGCATTGCGCGGCACCCTAATTAGCGTGAAACACCCAAGGGAACCCCAAACACATTTTTACCACATATTTTCACATGGTAACACCTTTTCACCCCTGGGCGTCAAATGCAACCGATTTGTCACCTTTATTTTTAACAGTGTATGTTTTTTTAACAAAAGAAAATCATTTTCTATATTTAAAGTTTAGTGATAAAATTATTTTTGTGGAAAATATACATAATTTTAAATGAAAGTACATTTTGTGCTAGAAATTTTACTTTAGACGTTTAAAAATATGTTTCTTGGTAAAGTGTGACGTTATCCCGAGATAGTACATATAAGAATTTGTCTCGCGCGCAAAAAATTAAGTTTGATAAGCATTATGTTAATACATACAAGACATACAAGTATGTATGTATGTGTATATATATATATATATATATATATATATATATACAGGATATGTGTATAAAGTACCGGAGAAAGCATTTGTAATTGCAATGATAGTGATTATATAAATTATATAGATAACGATTTTGGATACGTTATAACTGGAAATTTGGAGATAGTAGGGGATGTGGAGTTGAGGAAGTTAATGGAGTATGGAACAAAATATAGAGTGAAACGCATCATACCTAAAAGTGAAGTAATTAAGCGCTTTAACTTAAATTTAGATATATTTATACATAAATTAAAGTATAGGTATAGTTTACCAAGTAGTGTTTTTCAAGAGTAGAAATACCATGTACTAAAGGAATTAAAAATGGAATACATTAGAGATTGTGACGGTATGTCATGCGAAAATTATATAAAAATTACAAAATCAATTAAGAATCTCCAAGATAAATTTATAATTCCATACGTTGACAAAGCTAACACAAATTACGCATTGATATGTAAGAAACTTTATAGTACGCTTTTGAATGATTGCTATAATAATAAATATCATTATCAACTTTTCAATACAAAAATCACAGTTGTGGAGAATAAAATCAAAGCACTCTATAAAAAAGTAAAGTTAAAACAAAAAAATCAAAATTTCCCATATCTTATATTAGTTCCTAAATTTCATAAAAAGCCAATTAAATTCAGAAGCATAACTTGTGGTTTCGGATCTTAAATTGAGGTAGTTAGCAAAAAATTAAAGGAGATTTTAACAGGTGTGTTTCACAAAGTGACAGGTAGGGAATCAACATTTATTATAAAAAAATAGCTACATCTTATTGGATAAGCTGAAAAAAACAAAAAACATTACTGGTCTGTATGCATATGAGTTCGCAGACCTATACAATAATATAGATTTAACGGATTTAAAAGAGAAAATTGTGGAATTTTATGTTACTGAGTGTAAATCAGAAACTGATATCGATTTATTTTTGCATTTATTTAAATTTGTTGTAGAAGAAAATTACCTTTATGACGGTAAAAAAACGTTTAGACAAATTCGTGGCATTCCAATGGGGGGGAGCTGTAGTTCAATTATAGCTGACATATACCTATATTTATATGAACGTAACAATAACTTAAATAAAAATATTTTGTGTTATAGATACATAGATAATGTTTTAATAGTTAAATTAAATAACGATAATATAATTTTAGATTTCTTATATTACCCTACAACATTAAAATTAGAGCCCTCCTCATTGGATTGCAGAAGTATTGATTTTTTGGATGAAAACTTAATTTTAGAGCGAAAAAAATTGGTTACAAAGATATTTGATAAACGGAATACTTTTAGTTTCCGAACTTTAAAGTTAATGAATTTCAATTCAAGTGTTCATGTCTCGGTAAAAAGAAATATTTTCAGAAATGGTTTAATTCGTATTGATAGGCTGAGTTCAGAAATTGGAGATGTGATTAATGACATTGTGGAGTGGTACAGACTGGGTTCTAAGCAAGGTTACCCTCGGAACTTTATGAAAAATATTATGAATGATTTTGTTAGGAGTAGTTGTCGTCGAAATGAACTGAAATCATTATTGAATGGATTTGATAGTTCGACAAGTTTAAAGTTTTAGTTTGAGGGTCATTTGAAGGTTATTGCTGGTCGATACTTTAATTTTAGTTTGGTTTGCTTTTAGTTAAAATTCATTTATGGTTGTGACGGGCATGGGGGATGTTGCATGCATAAAATCAGATTAAACCCAGCAGTGCATGTCATTAGCCATGCCGCCCGTCTCCTTGTTTGTTATTTTTCGAGTTTCTTGTTTAAGTTATTTATGAGTTGTTATTCTGTTGGATCAGTTTATAATTTATGGATTAGTTATAGTTCTCGTAGTGGTTTTTCAATTTTGTTTAGCGGTATAGATGTTCGTGAATTTTTGTTTTTAAGAATATTTTTATAATTTATATATTTTTTTAGTTAATTATATTTGGTGTGCGATTTGAATTTAATATATCAGTTTTATATATATCAAAAGAGGAAAAGGTTCATCTTCTAGTATTACTCCTAAAAACATTATAATTCAACAAATTAATAATCTGCATCGTAATTATTTAAAAAATTACAATTGGTTTCTAATACGTAAATATATTTTTGGAATAAAAAAGAAGTATATAGTACAATATTTAAATATTTTTCTCAGTAAAACTTACTCTAAACATTTTTCAGATGTTTTTTATGATCTCATTATGACTCGTGTCAACCTTTACAATATAAATTTACTAAAAAAACCTAAAAATCTACAAACTAATATTCAAATGGTAATTACTTTTTCTAATCCAATATTTAATAAAATCAATATTAATTCCATATTAAATGATAAAAACTGTCAATTTCCTATTAATGATATTCATATATCTAAAACCTTTAAGTATCCCATATCTATCGGAAGAACGATTTTTAACTATAATTCTTTTTCTAAATCTTCTTTTGATGCTAGTACATTACCCTATAAATGCAATGACCCCTCTCTACAAAAATATATAAATAAGGATCATGGACATATTATTACTGGTAATCTTAATCTAGTAGATGATTTACAACTTAGAAGAATTATGGGTTATGGGACCAAGTACAGAATTCCATCCAAATTAAACATTAAATCTATCATAAAACGATTTACCTATGATATAGATATATTTATTTATAAAATTGCAATTTATTATAATAAACCCATTGAATATTTCAATCAATGGAAAATATTAGTTATCGATAAATTAACCAGGTCCTTAAAATATAATATTTCACACCTAGAATATGTAAATATTCAGCATCTGTTTAAGCAAATAAATAAATTACAACAAAACTTTGTAATAACTTATGTTGATAAATCTCCAAATAATTATGCAATTATTTGTAAATCTTATTATCATCAACTGCTTAAATCTAGTATATCTAATAATAACACATTCCAAAAAATTAATGATAACGTACTTGCCAATAATCGTAAAATTAAAGGATTCTATAAATTATTAGACATTAACCCTACTAACTTTAAATATCCTTATCTAGTCCTTAACCCAAATTTCATAAGCATCCTGTTAAATTCAGAACTGTTACAATTGGTTGCAATACTTATAATAATGCTGCTAACAAACTTCTATTTATAATTCTTAATCAAATATATAAAATTACAAAAAAAAGTGATAATACACATTGCATAAAAAATAGTTATTAACTGGTCCATATTATGAAAAATCTTAAGTGTATAAAAAATATCACTACTTATGATTTTAAAGATTTATTTAATAATATCGATTTATCGGATTTACATAATATCATAAATGAGCTTTAAAAAAAATATCAACACGGGTTGGATATATCACATAATATCGATTCTGATTATTTTCATACCTTAACCAATTTCATTATCTATAATAATTTTATCATGCATGATAACAATATATATATTCAAAATGTTGGTATACCACGAGGTGGTAGTACATCTAGTGTATTATCTGACTAGCACTTATATTACTATGAACGTCATTATTTAAATAATAAAATACATTTATATCGATACATAGATGATGTAATTTTAATTGATACTGATAACACCTGTATATCTCAATTCCCTGTTGATTATCCTTCTAATCTAGAACTTTCAAAAAACCTACTTTTTCATAATACAATCAATTTCTTAGATATTAAAATTATATTAAAAGAGAACAAATTTATAACTGATATTTATGACAAAAGGAAAGAATTTAATTTTAAAGTTAATACCTTTACTAATTTTAAATCATGTCTTCATTAAAAGAATTCATATATTCTTTAATTTATAATTAGATATTACATGATCTTATAATTAATTCTTTGCGTAAAAAATGTATAAAAAATTATAAAACATAAAAATAATAATAAAAAATTAAAAATGTTAAAAAAGTAATAAATAAATATATATATATATAGGTTGGTTGGGAGGGTAGTTGTTAGAGTACGGAGGGAGGGTGGTGTTGTCTGGATAAACACGCAAAGGTTAATTATATATATATATAATATATATATATATATACTAGCGGCCTTCGCCCGCTACGCTGGTCGGTTTATCTAAAGAAATCTTGAAGAAGTAGTTAGATAAGGTTCAGACATACATTAAAAAAAAAAAAAAAGCAAGTCGATCATTCAAAAAACGTTGGGAAATATCAAATATTTACTGTAATTTTTTAAGAAAAACAAAGTTTCGAAAAAAAAATTAAATCGAAAAAAAATTACACTGACATATTAATGCAAGGAAATTTTCCCAGAGAGAAAATTCGCCTTGAATACAATATTTCAAATTCTTTTAATTGCTTATAGGCGTTAATGCCAACATAGTGAAAAAAAATTCCATGCTGGGAATCGAACCCGGGCCATCAGTATGGCGCACTGACGTTCTACCGACTAAACCACATGGAACGACAGCCAGCTTGAAACTTTCTCATACTTAAGTAGACTGGCGAAAACATAACGATAGCGCGTTTTAAAATCGCACAGTGACATCTATTGGATTTTATATGTACTAAAAAACGTTATGTACTAAAAAACGTGAGCAGCGCACCTAATAGTTTCTTTTGTTTCTTTTTGTTACTTTTTTGTCTGTTGTCCGATTTTGATGAAACAAAGCCTATACACTGCCCGGGAGTGTGCATTCTTCATTAGTGAAAACCGCATAAAAATCCATTCAGTAGTTACGAAGATAACCTCGAACAAACAGACAGACAGACAGACAGACAAAAAATTCAAAATTTTTTTTTTTTGTGTTTCATTGGTTTTCTTTTATCGCCCTGACTCCATTTTTGTCAATTATCTTCAATGTACAGACACACCGGGTCTTACTGTTTTATTATATGTATAGATATATAATTGAGAGTGGGTTATTTATTTTAACATTATTTTAACATAATTTTTAAACTGTTTAATTGACACTAATATATATTTGTCTAGTTATATCTATAGTTAAATACCTATATTTTAATTATGAAATTAATTTTAATGTTATTGATATAATTTTTGGTATTATTATTAATAATATTATTACTATTTTTTTAAATATTTATTTATTTTTATTTTATTTTATTTTATTTTATTTTTTATTTTTTTAATTTTTATTTATTTTATTTTTTAATTTTTAGTACCCTATGTTAAGATAATGAGTTTTTACCATGTGAAGTCACAATAAATGTTACTGATTAAAGTAACAAAATGGTATTTTAAGTTACTATGTTAATATGAATGTTATCACTTAATTCTAATTTTAATTATTTTATTAATTTAATTTTATGTTAATATCGATTATTAATTATTTTCTCCGGTTCAATTATATTTCAATTCAGCTTTATCTTTTTTGTTTGTTAATTGGATATTACTTAGTCTACATGTGGATTTAACTATCATTTTTACTTACTTTCAACTCCTTTTTGTAAAATAACTATATATATACTGATACTATTATTAAGTTTCTTTATTGTCTTCAACATCTAGTATCACTTTAAATCATAGCAAGTTTTTTTTTCAAATCATTTATCTAGCCGTTTGGCGCGCTTGGCATTCTTTATTTAAAAAAGAGCAACCCTACTGATTTTGCGAATATCCGTTGTGTGCATTACTAACGAACTGGTTTTTCTACAGTGTTACTATGTCAGCTTGTATAATTAACTATTGCTTCCTGCATTTATAATTTATTAATAATTTTATTGCGCAGTCCTCTTCATTAATGGTGATAACCAGATAAGTTTTTTTTTTTCCTCTCAATATTTTGTTTTCTTACTTTTTATCCAAATTATTTATGAATGTAAAGTTTATCATTTCCACGTGCAAAAATAGGGTTAGTTTGTGCTCATGTTACTGACACAGTTTTAATATATATAAATATTTTTTCATTTTTTCAACTATTTATTACTCTGTTCCTTGTTTAATAATTTGGTTTTTGTGTGCTGGTAGCCCCAAATACGTATTATTTTGCTATTTCATGGCTAATACGTGGATGAAACCGCACACTTCATTTGTAGTTCCAGAGCATTTGGGGCCTGATGATTCTGCTCTCGAGACTACAAATTACATTTACATTTGCATTCATTTTATTTATTTATTTATTCAGATATACTCGTTTCACTATTTTTTTTTAATTATAATTCAATTCAATTCTAATTCTTCGTTTTGGTTTATTGTTTTATTGATAAAATCCATTGGTGAATCTTGTCTACTTTTAATGGTATTGTATATATATATACTGGTGTACAAAATGATAGGGATGATCATTTAAGTGACTAGATAATAAATATATTCATATTAATCCACATATAAACCATATAAATTGATTTTATAAAACTTAATAGACACTGTAGATATCCCGAAAATACTCTAAAACATTTTTTATTATTAGAATATAGGGGGAACTGGGGTACATTGATACATGGGGCACATTGATACACCCCCTCTACCGCAAACAGGGTCATTACAGGAAGTTTCACAACAGCTCCAAAAGATGATGCTAGTGTATTCAACTACATACAGAAAATCTTGGAATGATTCAGTAGTTTGATGAAATGGGACGGGTGATTTATTGTTTTTGTTGTTCAAAAGTAAATATGAGTTGTACAATTGAAATGCTATTATACAACTGTTCCAGTATTTTCAACCAAAATGAATACTCTCCCTAGTAAGTACAGCTACTCTTTATCAGTTCTTCATTATTTATTGTTAGATATATTGTGAAGTGTTGGATTTGAGACCCATTTTATTCAAAATCGCTGTATGGGGCACATTGATACAGTCTATGACGGGGCACATTGATACAGCCTAAATCCTTTAATAGTTCATATTTTCATTATCTTTTATTATTTTTTTTACGATACACTCCTTAATCCAACCTTTTTTTCCCGAAAAATTTATAATATTAGTTTTTATTGAAGTGAAATAGCTCTAATTTCTTTATATTAGAACATTTTATAGTATTTTTGAAAACAGAAGACGTAGGAACTTACCCAGCATCTAGTGCTAGTAGAACTAATAAAAGAAAAGGACGCCATTCTGGCAAATCTCGAATTATATCGATTCTCCAGAGAAAAAAGTATTTTCGACATGCGAAATGTTAAGTAAGCGAAACAAACTGCAGAACAGAAAATGATACTTATATTATAAACAGAATTTTTAATATAATTATCCTTTATTTTCTGTTTATGAACCTATTTATAAACAGAAAAACTAGTAATTTTTTCATCTTTCATAAGAAAGAAGATAATGCTGGGGTTGAAGTGCTAGATATGACAAAGTTACCACAGCCAACAATCAGACAAGAAACAGCCAGAACATCAGATCATAATATATTTAATTTTGATTGCTTTGATATTGCTTAAAAATAAATTGTGGGTGATTTAAATTTTTATAAATAAATATAAAATGGTTTTCTAATTCATTTTCTATGAAAAATATGCATTGGCATTATTTTGTCGTCATTTTTCTCAAACGTATCAATCTGCCCCGGGGATGGGGCACATTGATACAAATGACTTTTTTTGATTTTTTAAAAATTACATGCAAAAATACTACATAAAACAATGATTGTACATTTTTATAGCATACTACACAAGTTTTGCTGTCACCTCATGGAAAAAAAACTTGAATTTTCTACTTTCTTGACACCAAAAAAAATCTTAGAAAAAAACTGTATCAATGTACCCCAGTTCCCCCTACTATCTGAATTATTACCGGATAAACAATAGGAGCAAAATGTTAAGAAAGCTACAGTTTTTTTTTTTTTTTTTGTATTATAGGCATGACACATGTCAATTGTGTTTGCTTTGTGTTTGTTAATTTTAATGCAGTTTCGTGGTATAAATTTTACAAAATTCATAAGATGACGAAAAATACTTTGCTTCACACATGAGTGACTTTATTTCTGTTTTGGAATTAAACTTGGGCATTTGACCATTTTTATACATATTTCATGCTATTATCATCCCAAATGTTTTCCACGGGATTTAGGTGAGGACTATAAATGCCATCCGAAAAAGTTTGGGATTGCAAATATTTCAAAACATTTCTTTTTGTTTTTTTTAATCAAGGCGAGTTGAGGCATTCTCTTGCCATGGACAAAATATATACATCATGAATGGTTTTGTTGCATCCTGATTTAGCAAATGATATGTGAATATAAGTATGTCTATTTTGTCGTCCTTCTGAAAAAGTTCTAAGATCAGTCTTTGGCGAAAAAACAGCCTGAACAATTATGGAATTTCCACCTATTTCATATATGGAAAATACATTTTTATTTCCTTCGCAGCTCATGCCATCATGATTGAATAGTATCCGAAATATCAAAATTAAGCTGCATTTTCGTATTGAAAATAATTTTAGACCAATTCATTTATTGCTTCAGATTTCTTTTTCTGCAATCTGAATGCGGACATTTTTTTTCTTTTCTGCAAGATGCAAAACGTGAACAAGAACTTCGTTTAACATACCCTAATTTCCTGCCTATAATCCGCGGATCAAACAATTCTTTTTCGACCCAGAAATTTTATTTCGTAAATGAAGGCAAATATTTACGGCGATCTGAAAAGTTATATTTTATTTAATAAAATTTCTGGGTCGAAAAATGATTGTTTGATCCGCGGATTATACGCAGGAAATTAGGGTACCTAATTTCTGAATTATTATTGTTCTTTTTAAAGTTCCAATTGATGATGTCATTTATGTATGACTTTTAGTTTTCTCTGGTATTCTTTGCTAACCACAATTCGGGCAATCATATTTTCGGATCGTTTCAAAACAATTCTCGTTTTTCCTATACTTTTTTGTACCATAAATAAATAGATTCTATAAGAAATTAAAAATGGCAGTCTTTGAACGTTTAAATTTATCAGCTATTCTTTGAAGTGAGATTTTGATGTTGTTAAAAATTAGAATTGGGCCTCTTTCGATATCAGAAATTCTTTTGTTCACATCTCATCGCCAAAACGTTTTGAGTAATATACAGGGTGGTCATAAAAAAATTTGCCGATATATGGAGCTCTAGCGGCCAGTCCGCTCAACCGATCGAGGTGAAATTTCAGATATAGCTATTCAGAGATATGAACTCGAGTTTCTGTGAACGACAACAAAATGGCCTTCACGGTTACGGATAGGGTTACAGAAACTCGAAAATTTCCAATAGCAACACCCATTTTTTTTCATCGCAAAATGCTCAGCGCATGCGAAAACCCTAAAGAGAGTTGGAACTGTACGTGTATCGCCAGAAACGGATATGTTATGCACGCACAAAGAACCGTTCTGGGAATCCTCCCCCCATAGAAAAAACTCGATTGGGGCGCAAGGAGGAAATTTGCATATGACGCAGAGTCAGTATACTAATCTCTGATTACAATACAGATCGGAGAAACTAAAACTTTTATTTTGATTACACATTTTCCACATGGGTGCCATCTGGAAAATGTTTAGAGCTTTAAAGTAATTTAGAAATATTCATACCTTGCTGTTATAGAATACAGTAATTCGGATACCGTATAGTGGCCAAAATCTTTTGTGTGTTACTGTAAATACTATCTGCTTTCTATTATACAGGAAGTAACTTGTGTAAAACCGCAGCAACGTAATCAATTTAATAAAATATGAAACAGTTTAATATAATTAAAACATGCTCCAAACAATATTCCCCCCTATGCCATAATGCAATGGAATACATTTGAGTAGGTCTGTAAATTAATCATATATATTCTTTGTATCATATATTATACAGAATGTACATTATAGTATCTACTTCATAGATTCATGTCAATTCTATTATATTCGAAAGATTGTAACATCATTAAAATGTACTTGAAACTGCACTATATGGCCGTTGATTATTGGACACTTGCGATTTTAGACATTTTACTAAATATCTAGAAAAATACATGAGGAATCATCTCGAAACTCTTAATGTATAAATATAATGGTATACGTCATACATCTCCGTGAAGATTTTTTACCGAAACTCCATAGGGGACCGTCAACAAATTAAAAAATAATGAATATCTTTTGAAAAACCCTGTCAAAACTAATGCACCAAAAGCGCTCAAACTCTGTATTATGATTGAATGCCTTATTGTAATACACTGTGTTCATTTTTATGCAAATAGCATGCTTACTCGCAGAGTAATTAAGGTTTTTATAAAAATGGTCCCAAATTTTTCCAAGTTTTTCCCTTATAATTTTCAGAGTTCTTAATATAAAATAATGATTTTCTCAGAAAATATGACAAAAAGTATTGCACACAGTACCCTGTAATCAGAATTAAAAAATAATAAAAATTGTATGAAAAATGAGTAGGTTTACTAAATAATTTTTTACTGCGCATGCATCAAAGATATCAAAATTTCATTTGCATATTATGTTAGCTAAATGTATAGAGCAATTTTTGTAAAAGTCTCAAAATCATAGTTTGAAAATTCTGAAAGTAATCGTCTATAGAAAAAGAACAAAATCCGTTGTTTCCGAAATGAAGCAAAAAAATGAGGGATTTTATCCAAATGTAGTAGTACATCCCGTATTGTGTATTCTATATTGACACTAATCAATGAATATATGGATACAACCCCTCTTGTTTTTGCTTCATTTTGAGAATAACGGATTTTCAACTTATTCAATTGACGATTATTTTCAGAATTTTCAAGTTATGATTTTGGGACTTTCACAAAAGTTGCTCTATACATTTAGCTAACATAATATGCAAATGAAATTTTGATATCGTTGATGCATGCGCAGTAAAAAATTATTTAGTAAACCAACTCATTTTGTATACAATTTTCATTATTTTTTAATTCTGATTACAGGGCAATGTTGTTTGTCATATTTTCTGAAAAAAAATATTATTTTAAATTAACCCATTTTCGGCCAAAGGTTCGTATACGAAACATTTCGATAAATATTTTTTTTTAACACTCTGACACATTTTTTTCAAGAATTTTATTTTTCTTCTATTTTTTAAGGCTTTTGAAGACATCCATAAAATATTAGTAATTCAATTGGAATAAACACTTTCTCTTAAAAAATTTTCAAAGTACGCTAGAGTTTTAATTTGAAACGCCTTTGACAAATTCGACTTTTTAAAAATATATTATTATTCCAATTGAAATGAATTATATATTTTTAAAATAGATTAAAGTTGTAAATTCTGTATATGAAATAAGAATAAAACAAAAGTCATAAAAATATTATTCATATTCATATTATTCATTGTAATAAATAATATTTTATATTATTATATAAAATATTATTTCTTATATAAAATATTATTTTTCATGCACGAATCTTTTTTTGTGTCTTAATGTATGTAATTTAAGCATATTTCAATAAAAATAACGCTACATTTTATAAAATTTCTGTGCTTGGTCTAAAATGGGTTAAGAACTCTGAAAATTATTAGGAAAAAACTTGGAAAAATTTGGGACCATTTTTATAAAAACCATCATTACTCTGCTAGTATGCATGTTTTTTTGCATAAAAATGAACAAGGCATATTAAAATAAGGCATTCAATCATAATCTAGAGTTTGAGCGCTTTTGCTACATTAGTTTTGACAGGGTTATTCAAAAGATATTCATTCTTTTTTAATTCGTTGACGGTCCCCTATGAAGTTTCGGGAAAAAATCTTCACGGAGATGTATGACTTATACTATTATATTTATATACTAAGAGTTTCGAGATGATTCCTCATGTATTTTTCTAGATATTTAACAAAATGTCTAAAATCGCAAGTGTCCAATAATCAATGGCCATATAGTGTATTTTTCCTATAGATCGTAATGTAATGGAATAATTTTGATTGCCCCTGCAAGTAAACTAGACATCTGGCTTTTATAAAATTTGAATTGACTCGACAAAATTATGCAACAATAATATATTTTAAATATCAAACGATTTGGTTGGATAATTTTTGCTATGGTTTATGTACACTGTAAAAAAAATTTGGGAAACTTACAAAATTTTTTCTAGTAGAATTGTATTCTACTAGAAAAAATTACATAACTTTTTATGTAACGGCAACAATAAAAATTCATGTAACAGATACAGATTTGCACTTTGAATCAAACAAATTTTAAGGTTACTAAGAATTTTTTTGGGAAATCGTATTCCAAGAACTTTTTAAGTGACGATAACGAGCATTATAGATAAAATTTTAGTAAAGTTACCAAAATTTTGGTAAATTCTTTTGTAAAGTTACAGATGGTTTTAGTTTTGCTTACAAGTTTTGTAGATTGACATCATTTTCTTGTACAGTGTACACATAAAATTTTAGTAAGCATAAGAGATTTCGGTTAATTTAGATTACTAAGGTTACAGATTTTTTTTACAGTGTAGACAGTCAGACGGACAAATGGGCAGACTGAACGATGACTATAGGTGCTCATTTTTATACAATGACGAACGCATCTAAAAATATTCAGATCTTGGTGTAGTAGTATAATAGCCGAAATCTTTTTTGTGTCCCTGTACGTATTATCTGCTTTCTATTATACAGGAAATAACTTGTAGTAATCCACAGCAACTTATATCAATTTCATAAAATGTTAAACAGTTTTATACAATTAAAACGTGCACCAAACAATGTCTCAATATATAATTATGTAATGGAATACTTTTCTGTGGCTCCGTAAATCAATAACAAAAATTCTTTGCATCAAAGATTGTACAGAATATATATATTATAGTGTATACTTCACAGATGCATATCAATTTTATTTTTTTCGAAAGAGTACAAGACCATTAATATGCACTTGAAACTTTTTTTTCCCATTGACCGTAATGTATCGGAATCCTTTTGATTGTCCCTGTAATTGAACTATGCACCCGATTTTCATAAAATTTAACATGACTCGACAAAATTATCTAACAATTATACTATACTACATATTTTAATTTTCAAATGATTCGGTTGAGTAGTTTTTGAGTTGTTATACGCGGACGGACAGACGGACGGATTGAACGACAACTATAGTTTCTACGTAATTACATAATTACGAACGCACTAAATGTATTACCATGACGAGCCACTACTACGAGCACCCACTACTACTACCACCCACTACGAGCATCCATGTATTCATAATAGAAGAAATATTTTAGAATAAAAGTAAGGAAACCTAGGGCACATGTGAACATTCCATATAAATACAGCTTTTCCCGATAATTTAGTTAATTTCTATGAAAAAAAGCTACTGAATATAGTTAACATAATATTTTTTTACGCATGGAAATTTTTTTAATCATCTTTATAGTCCTTCTTAAATTTTTAATAGTTTTATACATGCAAAAAGTTTTTCACATGGGCCACACTAGTGGGACAGTTGTGAACACACGTTGGGCACATGTGAACACAAGGAAAAAATATCCTTTTGCAGGTTTTTTATTCTGTTTTTCATTTATCTTCATAATCATCAATTATGATGTGTTAAATCCTCCATAAAGAAAAAAAGCTGTATAAATTTCTCTAGTTTCTGGGTGATATGTTTAAGCATTAATTTGAAAAATGAAGTAAGTAGACTGGAAAGTTAAAGAGAGCATTAGATTATAAATTATTGTTGTAATAAAATAAAAATTTAAAAGTAAATTTAAAAAAAAAAAAACATTTTTCTTAGGGGTTTTGTTTTGGCGAGATTTTAGGGAGGTGATATTTAGATAAAATTTAATGGACACATGCCGATATACGAAAGATTCTTACCTCTGTATTTGCTTTATTTACTTCTAAATTAATGAAAAAATAATGGTTTTTAACCCTTAACTGGTTTGCCCGAACGCTGTTCTTGCAAGACGAATTTGCTTATTGCATCATTTAAATTTTTTGACAACACTATTATTTTTAAGAAAATTTTCATACTATTGAAAGTCGGAAATGTTTAGACTAAATTTTACGAATATTTTATTTAAATAATAGTGGTGAGAATCCGCTATTTTCAATTTATTGAAAGGAGAAGTATTAAGCAGTTAAGGGGTTAATTATTCAAAAAATAATCTCGATTATAACCCCTCGCCTCAAATTTAATTTCTTTTGCTTTTGAAAGAAGAGAGTGCTTATAATCGGTATTATATAGTAGATGGAATTAAGCATTGTAAGCTTAAAAGAAATGAAATAGAAAAAATTTGCAACGTTGTTTAACACGATACTTTTTTATTCACAATGCATAAGAAATATTGTTGTAAACCGTTTAGTAAAATATTGTATAACATTATTGCATTTTATAAAACATGAAATTTATTTCAAGTGAACAAGCACAATATTTGAAAGTGAACAAGCTTGTTGCTCTTTACGCATTTATTTAAAGATGTTTTTGTGAAGTTTCAATACAAAATTAGGTGCTGCATGATGAAAAGTATTCTATTTCATGAAAATTATAGATATTGAAACTCACATTATTTATCAAGAAGTTAACTGAAAAAAAAACAGAATCGTTCAATGATTATTGGGCATTTATGAGATGTTCATATCTGCACCAACTAGTCTGTTAACAATTGCCCGACATGGTCACTAGAATTAAAATGACAAATCATTCAAATTTCTCAATTTTAGAGGAAATTATTTTTACCAAAAATGTTTGATAGTATTCATAGTATATGTTAAAACCCTAAAATTCAAATAAATGAATAAATAAATAATGTTATTCGTTTAACAAGTAGGAGTTGAGATTTTTTTAAGATCCAAAAACAGTATTTTGGATACAGAACACAAACAAAATATCAAAGAGCTTCAAAAATTTTTTACCATATGTCTACACAAGCTATCACTGTTAGCAGTTTTTCTCAAATAAAAAAATTTAATAACATATAATAGTTTTAAAATGCGATATCCACATCTGTCCCATGTTCCCATGAGCCCCAACATGTGTCCTATTTGTTGCAGCGGGTATGAATGCCACTTAGCTAAATTAAAATGTTCCAAAACAACATACCAGACTTTACCCCACCGGATCCTATGAGACGATATTATTTGAATGCTTCTCATTAACACATTAAATGAATAAGATATATATGATTTTGGTATCCGTTGAAAAGCAAATCCCCACCAACTCAGTCACATTGCCACATAAAAGAATAAACAAGTTAAAAATTGCACGTGAAGCATAGTAAATGAGGTGCGTTCGTACTGTAACAAAATTTTAAAAATATTCAGATCTTGCTGTTATAGTGTACAGTACTTTGGATACAGTTTAATGGTCGAAACATTTTCCGTGTTTCTATAAATACTACCTGCTTTCTATTATACAGTAACTTGTATTAAACCTCAGTAACCTATATCAATTTCATAAAATGTGAAACATTTTAATAGAATTAAAACACGCCCCAAACAATGTTTCCCCGTCAAAAACTTTTGTGTGGCACTGTTAATTAATAATAAATAATGTTATCATTCACAGATTTTACAGAATGTATATTTTAATTATAGTTCATAGATGCATGTCAATTCTATTATATTCGAAAGAGTGTAACATCATTAAAATGCACGTGAAACTATTTTTTCCTTTTGACCGTAATGTAAAGGAATACTTTTGATTTCCCTGTAATTTAACTATTCATCCGAAATGACTCGACAAAATTATGCACCAGTTATGCATTTTAAGTCTTAAACGATCTGGTTGATTAGTTTTTGCTCTGTTATATGCGGACTGACAAACAGACTAACAGACGGACGGACAGACTGGACGACGACTATAGATGCTGCGTAATTATATAATTACGGACGTACCTAAACCATCAGGATCTTGGTGTAATAGTATACAGTATTTCAGATACTGTATAGTAGCCGTTGAGTAGTCTTTTGTGTGTCTCTGTAAATACTCTCTGCTTTCTATTATACAGGGAATAACTTGTAGTAATCCTTAGCAACGTACATCAATTTCATAAAATGTTAAATAGTTTAATAAAATTAAAATGCGCACCAAAGAATGGTTTCCCTATACCATTATGTAAAGAATACTTTTGTGTGGTCCTGTAAATCAGTAAAAAATATTCTTTGCACCACAAATTGACCAGAATGTATATTATAGTAGGTACTTCATAGATGCATATTAAATTTTGTTCTTCTCAAAAGAGTGTAACAATGTAAAAATGCACTTGAAACTTTTTTTCTCATTGACTGTAATGTATCCGAATACTTTTGACTGTCCCTGTAGTTGAACTATATATCCGATTTTCATAAAATTTGAAGTGACTCGACAAAATTATATAAAAATTATATTTTTAAATTTCAAACGATTCCGTTTGGTAATATATTTGCATTGTTGTATGCGGACAGACGGACAGACAGACGGATGGACTGAGCGATAGCTATAGATCCTACGTATTTACATATTTACGAACGCACCTAAAAAAATAATCAAAAGCAGAAGCATTTTTTAACAACCAATCAAAATTCCTTACAATTATTTTGTGAATAAATGCTTCCATCATCATAACACTGTTCTTGTAATATCTTTTTGCAATAGGAGTAATTTACTATCGATCAAAAACAAACAATCAGAAATAGAGGCTGTTTGCAAAATATCAATATTTATTCATTAAATGTCAAGAGGTATACTGTTCTCGTTATATATAAAATAAAATATTTTTTGTAACTTATAAAATAAAGTTATACCTTATGAAACATGTGTATTACACGTACAAATTCTAAACAAGTAAGAAAAATCATGTGTTAAGCATAGATTATGAAGCACTTTCCAACGCTTCATGAACTTTTTAACAAAACTTCGTTATTTAGGTAAATAATGATCTATAGCCAAATATGTATTCCAGTACTATTGAACAGGCCTGTATTTGATCTGTCAGCTAATATACATACTATGTAATGGGAAAATTTAGTTTAGCAAAAAATGCCTAGTAGCTTGAAATTCCCCTTTCATCTAATAATATTTCGCTTTATACTAATAGATGGACACATACTTGAATACTTTGTTCAGCCTTGTAGTTTGCCTGGTACTTTTATTACACATCAGTGTTAAGATAAGATTTATTTTAAACGAAAACACTCTTAAATCAACTGGAATCACTTTCTCATAAATTATCTTTCATAGGCTCCATCAGCCAATTCTTTGCATGGCCCTGTATACCATTTTACCTATATTCTGCAAATATTTCTTAGTAAATTTAATGCACTTCAGCCTAAAATGCATAATTTATTTAAGAATCACCTTTTAGTAATTTATGCTCATATTCATTATTGCTGGCTAGCTCTTTTGTGTAGCCCTGTATATTAACTATAGCATTTATACACACCATATAATATGCATAAATTTAGTGAAACTTATACGCGCATATCATAATTAAAATGCATTTCATCCATCCATCAGATATCACCGGATACGTATACAGTACTTCGGAAAGAATGTACTATTTCAAATCTTTTGTGTGTCCCTGTAAATACTATGTAGTTTATATTAGGGAAGGCAGTATCGTATAATTTATTCTAAGCTTCATTGACATACATCAATTTTATTATACCTGAAACAGTTTAATATATTTAAAATATGTCACACACAATTCCCCCTTTTACCATTATCTAATGGAATTCTTTTGTGTGGCCCTGTAAATGAATAATAGCGACATTTTCACCTTATATTTCATATAATGCATATTTTAATGCACCTCGTAAAAGCATATAAATTTTAATATGTTTGACAGGGTATAACATCTTTAAAATTCCTTTGAAACGATTTTTCCCCATATGCCGTAATGTAATGGGAATCTTTTGATTTTCCCTGTAGATAAACTAATCATGGTAGAAACTTCATTTTCAATAGGGTTTGCGCTAGGGTAAACGTCAATAACGTCCTAAATTTTCATGGCAATTTTAGTATATTTACGGGAGTTAGAGAGAGGACATACGGACAGACAAACCTAATGCATAAGCAGTTTTCAACTTTGTTGGAAAGTGCTAAAAAGGGTATATTTTAATTATAATGATATTTATATATATGTGTGTGTGTGTGTTTAGGAATGTTAGGTAAACACACTGTGAAAAAAAAAAAAAGAAAAAAAAAAAAATGAAAATCCGTTAAATTTACGGCAAAAATGCTGGCAGCAATCTTGCCAGCAGTGTTTGCCGTAAAAATTGCAGTAAAATTGGATGTAAATTTTTGTATTACATCTAATTTTACGACAATTTTTACTGCAAAAACTGCTGGCAACAATGCTGCGCCGTTAATTTAACATATTTTTTTTTACAATGCAGTGAATTGTATTTTCATATAAAATTTTAAGATGAAGATAATCAGCCTAGAAGTTCTTATCGTTAGTTTTCTTCAAAAGAAGTTCTTATCGTTAGTTTTCTTCAAAACCAGAGATTCAAGAAAACGTTTTTGAAAAATTTCTTAAAAGTCACCATCAGAGTTTTCAGCATGCAAATCTCTTGTGCATCTTTTAGCTAAAAAGCGAATTTCGGCTGATTAATTTTGCACATATAAATCAAATAAAAATAGATTAGCAGTTGTAGATAAGCAACTATTTAGCAGATTGTAAGTATTTACTTGAAAAAAAAATTCTCAATTTTTACGACGTTGGAGTTTAATAAGAGATTCTATTTTCAATGTTTATTACAAAATACGAATGTTACATAAATTTTCCTTTTAAGTAATGGATGATGGTAGGGCATCTCTAGGGCTACTAGGCATCTCATATGAGCAATTTGTTTCTTTTAAAGGTCAAAGATAAGAAAATACAAATTAAAAATTTTAATTTTTTCCCACTAAAGCTGTTTAATTTTTTAAAGCATTTAAAAATCTTCTGTTCTATAGGGCAATCAATCCTGGTTAAAACATAAAGATATCACTACAAAAATCAGTAGTAAGTTTGTTGCTGTTGTTTCTGATGATGCAAGGTATATTTCGAAACTGTTATGTCACGCTTGCATCGAGAATGTTATTTAAAAAAAATACAGAATTAAAATTTTTAGTGACTGTTGCATGAATAATGTTGTATTTAAAAGAATATTAAAGGAGGACGTTTGGGTAATTTTAAACGTAGCTCCGACAACTTAGGATAATTTAAGTACAGTGCAAAATTTAATCACGAAAATGATTTTGGAAGCACACATTAATTTAGTATACGTGCAGCTTTTATCTGCATTGCGTGATATCAAGATAGCATTTAATTTCTCTTTTTGCGTTTTTTTAATGCATGAATAAGCTCAATGTTTAACATTTGTTTATTTAGTTTGAAAAAAATTCAAAAGAATATATTAAAAGAGTTGACTAGTAGTTGGAATTGAGGATATGAAATTACTTGTGGAATGTACTCATGTGACAATTTTTCTTGTAAAAATCATTTAACATGATCAATTAAATATTTTAGGCTGTGTTGTACGAAAATTATTTTTTTAATTGTTGTGTATTTACACTGATATATTATATGGCTTAGAACAAACGTTAATTTTTTATTTATATTTTTATTAATTTTGTTTCTACATTCACAATTATGGCCATCAACGATTTTAAAAGGTTTGTTGGTTGGTGGTTGGTTGAGATTTTATGGCACAAAATCCCCTTAGGGACATGTTGCGCCTAAACAGAGTCACAAATAACAACAAAAAAAAATTGTAACCAGAAATTTGAGAATGAATGCACGAGAAAAACTAAATATTAAGTGAAAATAGTAATTATATGTATAAATAAAATCATTTAAAAGAGTAAAAGGATCATAATTAAATGTAAAAATATTAAAAATTAAAAAGGTTAAAATGTAATAATTGTTAAAATATTAATAAATATAAAATGTTGTTCAAAACTACATAGAAACAAGTTTAAAAATTTCAGAAGAGTAAAAAATAAATGTAAAATTAATCAAGTACAAACACTTCAAAGACAGTATTGCCTCATTGTTACTTGAGTCATAGTATTTAGACTCCATAGCCTTTTCTACATAGTGCTGCAGATGTCTGGGATCTTTCCCATTAATGATGCATGTGCTTAGACACGAAATCCTGTTTTTTTTCTTTATAGTTTTCCATTGTGAGGATGCCCTGGTTTGAGATTTTCTTTTTGTCTTTTTTTACACAAGAAATCTGATTTAGTTTTTTATATTGAGAAATATTCGGTATCTGCAAGTTACTTATAGGGGAAACAAGAGTGCTCATTCTGATGTTCGGATAGCTTTTTGGATTTACCTGTGAGTTTTTCTGATTGATTAGTTCGGTATACTATTGTAACAGGTTTTGAAGATGGTAACCTACGTTCTAATTTTGGGGTTGCACAATGTTTAGAATCAAGACTGACATCATGGGTATCTTTAATTGAAGTGCTTGCTGATTGTGTCATAGATGAATTACTAGGTGGAATAAAGGAGTCGGTCTGATTGCTTATGTACCTTACGGGTTTTAAGGGCTGTTTAAGTAGATTCTGGATTCAACAAGTTTACTCACTTTGGGGTACTAAAGTTGTTGAGTAATTTTAGCAG